>JAWMRA010000078.1:119141487-119186617 GCA_035584735.1 Pseudotriccus pelzelni
AACTCACTGAGCAGCTGTGTACTACCATGTATTATGTACATATTGGTTTTACCTGAAAGCAGTTAATTATGTGAATTCTGTTACCAAATCAACTGTAGCCCAATCTCTGACTGGTCATCTGAAACACATCAGTTCAGTTCAGCAGCTGCAGTACTTTGCTGTTTACTATTATTCATCAGTAAGTAATTATTTCTTTTAAGATACTTTTAGTATAAAAATAGGTGGTAGAAGATACAAAAAAAAACCATGTTCAACTTGGACTGTATACAAAGCAAATAGCAACTTGCTCTTTTACACTCAGAAATGAATTATAGAAGGTGAAGAAGTAGCAGTGATAAATTAAAACACTTGGTGACTGGGATGGAGTAGAACAACTCAAAGGCTACTCACAACAAATACTTTTTTTTCTTAGTTCAGTGACTGTTTCTTTTCAAATTTAACAGTTACTTTAATGCTGAGATACATCACAATACCTGGTAACTGTTTCCTCAGATCATTAATAATTTGTTTTATGTGTATCCACAGAAATTTCCTGATTGCTTTTTCTTTGGTCTTTTTGATCAATATACTTCCAGTATGTCTTTCCTGAACACGTATTTTCAAGATACAAGTAAATCTATGTAAATCAAACTCAATAATAACAAATTTTGAATGCTGGTCACTAAGAAATCAAAACTAGTGGATCTTCTTAGTTTTCTTTAATTAAAAAAAGTAGCTTATTTTTAAAATTTAGACATTATTGATGCAGTCTGTAGTTTATAGGAGTGCCTCCTGTGCCACAGAACTGTTGCTTTAGTCTCTTTGGCTTTTAGACCTCCATCATAGTTCCTGTATTCATAAAGCAGCTACTTTAAGGATAAATTGCCTTTTCTTTTATAGCTGAAGTAATGAAACTCATAAAGTTGTAACTGAGTTGGATTTTAAGAAATATTTTGGTTTTTATTGTGCCCACCTGGCTTCCACTAATATACAAATTTAGGCATTTGACATTAGGTATTTGTTTAGTTATGCACTAGATTTCTAATTAGGCTTTCAGTTAGAATTTAGTGAAGAAGACTTAATGTATTTAATAAATTCACATATGTTTGAGCAAAGTTATCAGCTCAAAGAATTTGTTAATGCTTTCAACAGAGATTAATTATTTAAACCACTATAAGGGAGTCCCTAGCTTTGATTTGTGATTCAGCTCTTATATTGCTTGGATGGGCTACAAAGGAAATGATTTCTACCCTGAGAAATGTTGTCTTAAATGCACTTCCCTACCTTTCAATTTAGTGTTTATCTTTGAATGGGTTTCTGGTCAATCTTTCTAGAACCAAAGGATTGTTGTGTAAAGGGAGGGAATTTTTTGGGAGAGGGGTCACTGGGATTTTATTCAGAGCCTCTGGAAATATTGTAGGTAAACCTGGGCTACCTCTTCTCTATTTGGAGTATTCAACTGCGTGTGATTTAGACTTTTAAGTTGGGCCTCATTTTTTCCGAACCTCCTGATCTTTTCTAGCTCTTTCCATTCTTCTCTCTTACAGACCTTTATCTTTCAGTCTCCCAGACAGGACAGGTAGACAAAGGTATTGCTGACTTTTAGAAAAAATGTACTTTTAACAAAAAGGGAAAGCAAAATGATGTCAAAGGCAATAAATTATGTAGGCCAGACTCAAAAATTATGTGTAAAAATACCCATACTAGTCCTTGTAGCCTACTTTTTGTGCTAGTTTCTTGTAGTTCCTTCATCTTTTTATTGGCTATAGTGTATTTTACTAGCTTTCCATTGACATCATATTTTTTATTTTGTTTCTCTTCCTGCATTTTAGAATTTAACTTTTCTTTGTATCATTGTTTAAGAAACAAAGGAGCATGAACTTGTGTGAATATTAACCAAAAACCCTGCAAAATTAATCTGAATAAAAATTGAACACACAGATAACAAAATCATGATGCAGTGATATAGCTTTGTCATTGGAACAATCTTGTCCCTGATAATCTAAAATAAGTAATGTGAACGCTTTCGCTTAACCGTTTAGTATTTCCAAGAGAAAACAATAATCTTTTACCTGCTTGCAAAGAGAAGTTTCAGAATAAGCTTTAGGTGAAGGAAACATTAACACCCACCTCCCCAAAACCAACAAACCTAGTAGTTTTATACCTAGAGAATAAAATTATCAGTGCAATTTATAAACATAATGTAGAAATACCAAAGTTGATTATCCAACCTTAAGTATATCAGACATAAAATGGGAAGGGCTGTCAGCATGTACTCAACTTCAGATGTACATTTGCTGTTGTTATAACCTGAATCACTGGATTTTGCTCCAAGATATCTTGGTAACTGCAGTCACTGAACATGAACGTTAACAAGGAACAGAAAAAGGAGGAAAATGTATGTTTGAAGTTCAGTTTATGGTCATTGTCACCTGTCACTTGTTTTTTAAAACATTGAGTTCAGCTCAACAGTTTGAAAGTCAGTGTTAATGGCAGTACTTCAAAATTAATTTCCACTCATTTTAAGTATATATGTGTTCAAACTGCAGATGAAGTTTATGTAATTTATGAATAGCTTTGCTCTTTACTTTTTATGTGATCTATTTAGGATAAAATACTGTAATACCTTTAAAATTCAACAAATATAATTCTGTAAATGGATTTAGTGGCACTGAGTTGTAAAAGCATTAGCTAAAAGTAGTTTCGGGTAGTATGCAACATTTTAATCTAATTTTGAAGTGTGCTACAGAACATGAAGAAAATCAAGCTCATGATCTACCTCTGCCTGATACATCAACACTGCTAACATACAGTCTGTATTTCCTTGGTAACACTAGGGAGCTTGATTTCAGGATTTTGGTTTGGTTTCTTTTTTGTTTTTGCTTTTCTTTGTGCAAAACTACTTTCTGTTTTCTGTGTTTTGCTCACACATATTCTGGTTTTATTTTTGGGTCTGGCAATGAAAAACAAACAAAGAAATAATTAATCATTCCCATCCATTACTCTTTTTGTGATTCAAGTGCTTAAAATTTCTAAGAGTATGTCTTAAGTCTTCTTATCTGTTTGGCCTCATTTTGATATACTTGCAGACTTCATTTTGGTTTTTCTCTAATTATGTTCATTTATTTAACCTCATAAGCAGGGGACATGATCATTCCTTTATATTATGTATTGCATCCTTCCATGATTTCATAATCCTGCTGCTTTGAAGTCATACTTGTTCTGAAAAGAAGCATTGCTCTGAAACATCGGCAGCAGAGAGGTCCTGGTACCTCCAAAATATCTGGAAAAGGGTGGCTTGTTTTGCAAAGTGTTAGCCTTCATTATTTTGTTTTCCAGTAGGCCGTGTATTTTTATATACTTATTGTAGTGATAGCTGGCTTTGTGTAGAGTTATTTGGGATGACAGTTTGAATATTTTTTAAATTTGTATGTGCATATTAACAGTGTTTGTGATGTGCAATACTTTTTCCAAATGACTTGAATTTCTTTTTAAAGAGTAAAACAAGGTTGCTGGGATCACTTTTATATGAAGTTACCTGTGGGACATTATGAGAAAGGGTGATGATAAGAACAAAGAAAATTGATTCCTATAGTGATTAGATAAGTAAATTAATGACAGCTCATATTTCTCACTTGATAGTCTAGGGCCTGTAGAGTAAAAGTTCTGTTATTAAATATGTGTGTTTCAGTCTATAAAATGGCATCTTTTTTTTCCATATATGCTATTGCTTTTTCACTCTAAAAGTGTAAGAACATGGCTACAAGCGGTTTTTGCAATAATGGAACTTAATGTTTTAATATGCACCGTTTCAACATAAAAGCACAACTTTCACTAACAAATTACATTGAGAGTACAAAGCATCTGCAGCAAAAATGTGATGTATTGGCTTGTAAAACCACCTGTATGCAATTTGTATTGTATTTTTGAAATTTCATTAATATGTCTAAAGAAGTTTCATTTTCAGTTGCTTCAGTTCATCATCCACTGCACGTTTAAAGGTTGCTACGTGTTTTGGTTTTATTCAAGTGAAACAGACTTTTTTCTTTGCACCTCACCAACTTACCTGGTGAATTATGTGATAAAAAAGACAGTTGAAGCTTGTTGAGTTCAGTGTTAATGGTGATAGCTCTTTCAATCAGATACCTCTAGAAAACTCCTAAAAGGCACACAGGGCTGGAAGTACTTCTTGTAGTACACTTGTGTTTGTAAATAGAGTTCGTTTCATGTAAAAGAAATAATAAATAAATGGAAGGACTGCATACTAGTTCACTGTTAGGCTTAAAAGGAGTGCTGAGGAGTTCAGATATAGTAGCATTCCAATTGTATTAGTTATCCAGCTTGAGAGTGCAAGTACTTTTCAGTCATTTTATCCATTAGACATATTTTATGAACTGTTTGCTCTCTCTTAGTAATACTATCTTGTGTTTGACAGGGTTGATATTAATTGTGCTAAATAGAATTCTGCTGTGCATATTATATATACACTGTTCTACAGACTCACTTAATACAGAGAAATACAAGAGAAGAGAATGTAATGGTTAGAAAATCTTTACTCTAGCATATGATAGTGAAAGACAATCTTGCTGTCAAAAAAAAGAGGTAAAAAATCAGTTTTGTCAGGGGTCTTTGCTGATCCTGTTCCAGAATGGTCCTTATGAAACGTGACTGATGGAAGTTGTGACTGTATAGGGGGGTGGAAGGGCAATGATCATGTCAATTGTGGTATTTTAAATAATTCTCAATTGTGTCTCCATTGTATCCTATGCCATTGGGGCGGGAGGCAGGGACTGTAAGTCTGTATAAAGAGGATAGCTGCAGGTAGGTAAAAATGATGACCAGTTATACTAAAACTTGTATTTGTCCATTAAGAATAAATAATTTTCATTAAATTAGGGTAAGGAATCTCCATCCTAGTCACCCAGAAGGCATCTCTCTTTTGAGTTGCCAGCCATGCCTGTTTGTGTGGACCATGTCCATCACTTACAATATTTTCCTGATTTCCCATTGTTTCAGTTATAAATTGTATAATTCATTGCTTTTTATTAGTATTTTCATCTTCTCTATGGAAAACAGTTTACATTGCCCCACTTTTGATTTTGCTTAAATAATTTTTCTCCAGTTAATGAATATAGAATTTAAAAGATTAAAAGCATTTATTGTTTTATCTAATAAAACTTGACTGGTAGTTACATCTTGATTTGAAATTAGTATTTCCAAGTTCTCAAATATAAAAGGACAGTGTTGAGCAGCTTCGTGCCTTCTTCACTGTTTTTTGATAAATAGCAAGAAATTGCAAAGTCTTATACTGCTCCTATAAGATATTACAAGTTCAGGGATACAGATTTTGAATACTTGTATTTCTTAATACTACTACTGTTAGGTCCAGATTTTCCCCTTCATGAAGATACTGTAATTGGCAGAGCCTCTGAAGTGATAGACTTGATCGACTTGATGATGATAAGGGAAACCAAGGAAAAAGAGGCTTTGAAAATACTTTTTTGTACCTTTTTAGTTTAACTTAGTCTGGACTTCTGAGAACTGATAACATGGATTCTGTCAGGGCCAAAGTGAGAGTATTTGATTACATTAGAGATTTAAGTTTCCTGAGCTTTCTCTGCTACACCCATATGCTTTTCCAACTTTGACGTGTCTCATAGAGGAGTGTTTGGCAGGGAAGATGTTGTTAATAGATGACTCATGACTTTCTGGTCTCTGTTCCTGGTACTGGGAATCCTCCTGTGACTACAGTCTAGGGATTTGTGAGCTTTAGCCTTTCCACATGATATGAATGGTTTAGTTCAAAATCATAAATTTAATCGGTTTTATTTTGACTGTGGTTATTTTTCATAAGAGAGCAGAAAAAGGGAGAAAATATATTTTTGGACAGCCTTCAAAAGGTGGAGTTGTTATCTGAGAAGCGTCTATCTCCTTCTGAGCAGTAGTCTAGGTGGACACCATGGAGGTCAGGTGTACTCCTCAGTACTTTTACCATGTAATTGCAATGAATTTCAGTGAAAATCAAGAATCAAAAAAGGTTGTACTTTGAGTGGTAGCCACCTACCAACACTTTTCAATAATCAAATATGACACAACCTTCTCTAAGTTTTTCTTCTTGTTTGGCTGTATTTCTTGTTCAGAATTATTTTATCTGCAAATGCACTGCTTTCTTTAGTTTTTGACAAACTTATAATGAAAACCCTTCAATTTATACAAGTTTAGTCTTTTTTTTTCTTTAACAGTTTCTAGCATGTTACTTTGTTTCTTGTGGATTGCCCTTTTTTACTGGACCTGCAAGATACCACACTCTAAAACTATAGTAGTTCTGTAAATTGCATTGTAGGTTTTTTCTATTTTTGAATGTTTTTAATCCTTCTTTTAAAATATCAAAATGAAGTTAATTCTTTCTACATATTCATGTAATTTGGAATATGTTGTCTTTTTCTGCAAATAAGAGCTTGGGTTTTAAAATCTTCCATGCTCTTTTTTTTTTCTTGCAAGAACAAAAATTATTTTTACACTTTTGTGGCAAGCCTGAAATAAAACCACACCTCTAATTATAAATGTACATAGAGAATCTAAACTTGTAGGGGAAACATTTCCATTCTTAAAATTAATAGTATCTTTTTTCTCATCAAATACAGTAACACTTATTGGCCTTTTTCTATCAGTCCTTAAAATATCCTTAAAAATAAAAACCAAGGATTTGGAGAGGTGTGCTTCAGAAGCAATAAGGAAGGATAATTTTCTTTTTGTCTTAACGCCACTGAGCTATGAATTGTTAGCATTTCATAAGATAATGCCAGTATGTAAACCTGGCAGTGACTTCACCTAAGAGAACTGAGTGGAAGTCATTAATTCTATATTGTAAACCTTGCATGTTTATACAGAAAAGCTCTGGCTTTGCATGAAGAGAGACTACATATGGTAGAGGGCTTTAATAAGAAATAGCTACTATTTAATTTAATAGTTTCCTAAACTGGCATAACCAGGTTGCTGTGTAATGTCCAAGCGTGCCTGGGGTCTGCAGATATGTTAATGTATAACTAGATACTGTGGGACAGCAGATCTTTCTACTTGTTTTGTAGAAATGATCTGTTGGCATGCCTTTTATCACCCACAAATGCAAGATATTTATCCTTTTCATCTTTGACTAAGCCACTTTGAAATACCTTTTACACATATATATCTCTGTGTGTGTGTGTGTGTGTGTGTGTGTATATATAGTCATTGATCCAACTGACATTCAGCACCTTGTTACTTTGAGGTCACATATTCTGAACGCGTAACCAGTGTTAGTCAACAGTGAAACGTGAACTTTTGGAATAGGTAGGAGGCAGACAGCACATTGGACATCCCACATCAAGATTGTTGTAGAACATGCACATTACATTGTGTTTTGATAAGCCTCCTATTCCTCCCCTTCATACTTTTCCATCAAGTTGACATTACATGTTTTACCATATAAAAAGGAATATGTGAACTGTTTTCTCTTTCTGGTTTAATATTTCCAAGTAACCCATTTCATTCCAAACACAATTACCATCTGGTCTTTCTAACTGTGTTACCATGGAATTACTTGAAAAGTTAGCTGTCTGCTTATATTGCTAATGAATCTTCTTGTGACCAACTTGCCTGACTTGCATTTTTCCTCACTTTATATACAGGCTGGTTTAGCAGGA
The DNA here is from genome assembly GCA_035584735.1 of Pseudotriccus pelzelni. Taxonomy (NCBI): domain Eukaryota; kingdom Metazoa; phylum Chordata; class Aves; order Passeriformes; family Tyrannidae; genus Pseudotriccus; species Pseudotriccus pelzelni. Next base: position 119,149,149 of record JAWMRA010000078.1, read on the forward strand.
GCTCCAGCCCGGGCTGTTTCAGCTGTAAAGAATATGAATCTGCCAGAGATCCCAAGAAATATTAATATCGGTGACATCAGTATAAAAGTACCAAACCTGCCCACTTTTAAATAACATGACTACTCCAGGTAATACTAAGGAAGAAATGTAATAGAGATTTAACGCATAATTGTTTACTAATAAACGTGTCTGACTTTTACTATTTGGATAAAACTCAAGGTACTGCATAGATATATTCTGAAAAATCAGTGTGTGGAGTTGAATGTTGCTTTTGTCTTGTCTGTAAAATTAAAGGAAAGGGGTAGGTCTCATGTGATTTCTAAATTACATTCCTATGCCCTTGTAAGGCATATCACTGTGTCTCAGCTGCTGCAATATTTGGGGGAAATATTCAAGATGTTCTTTACTTTGTATAACCTGTAATACTGAGGTTTTTTTGTATACTCACCAAGGTCTATAATTAGTGCATTCTTTAACTACTTCTGTTTGTCATGATTATTTAAGACTTAAGTGCAAATGTTGCATGAAAACATTAAACTCATGTTTTGTTTAAATAAAATCATAACAAACTGGACTTCTAAATACCTGTTTGTCTGAAGTCTACTGTTTGCAATAAAACACGTATTTCCTTTTCATGGAGCCAATTGATTATAAACAAATACTGTTGTAGCAGGCATTAACATTGTAGTTTATCTCTGAAGGGCTTACACAGGGGTATTGTGTTGAACATATTGGCTCTTTACATTTCTCACAAAAGCTGTTTGTTATTATACTGAAGGAAGAAACTGCCTTTACTGAAGACCTAATTACTTCTGTTTACATATAGATGTTGATACTTACACAATCTGATAGACTTTCCCTGATGGTCTGACTTTGCTTTGAGAAAAACGGCCTCTGTGTGTTTTGAGAAGCACAGAATGGGCTGAAGAGTTTGGGCAGCTCAGACCTGTAAACGTGAGTCTGTCAAATAATGTGATAAAAAAAGGCACTCTGGAAAGATAAATGGGGATACATTATTAGGGCCTCTGTGCCTGGTGACTTTTGTGATTCTCTACTTTGAGAATTAGATTTATGAGATACATAGTATTGTCAAGACCTCAGAGAAATCTAAGTGCTATCACCTCTGTGTAAGTTGCTCAGCTCTTAAACTCTTCTGTGATTTAAAAAACATAAAGGGGGATAGTGATTGTTTTTTATAATCATGCTTTTAAGCTCTGTGTAATGTACAAGTCTGTTTAAAATAATAATAAAAGTATCATTGGGATATTTAAGAATTCCTCGAAAGCTTTTTTTTTCCTTCTAAAAAGTATTCTGTTGATACTGTATATGAAAATACAGTAATATTGTATTAAGGACAACACATTTTAGGACTGAGAAGTCCTGCATACCTTAAGAAAATTGGATTTGATGTAAACCAAGTGCTCTTTTCCTTTCAGTTGAGTGTTAAGACACAGCCTATGAGATAAACTTTGAATCACATCACTGTGAATCACGTAGTAACTGCCCTTTGGGAGCATTTGACAGAGAAAAAGAAAGAAAAATTATTTTTTAATTAGAAAATATGATACAATCCAAGGAATTCTAATGTATTTCTTAAGGCATTGGCGGTGGTGGGGAACAACAACTTCTTACGTATTTTTTGTATTACATTTAGAATGCATCAAGTAACATATACTGTTTTTAAAATGCTTTTGAAAACAGAGTTGCTCTTTCCATACCCCTTAAAATTAATATTTATTCTTCCAAATCAGCTTGCTCAGTTTGAAGCTTCAGAAAATTCAGGTGGGGTATAAGTAGTAAACTGCTTCTTTATCATTTCAAATGAAGAAATGGAAAGAATTAAACACACTGCCCTTTTTTTTTTCACCTCTGAGGTATTCTTTACTATTCCCAAATTAGACATCTTAGCTAGTACAAATCTGGAGCTTATAATTTCACCTGCTTTTGCCAACTTTTGTTTTTCTTGTTAATTCATGGACCATGTGACAATCAAAGTAAAGATGTTGAAAATTTTCCTTATTGTTCCCTGTGTGAAGATTTAGTTAGTTCTGCAGCCAAAGGATAAATAGGAAATTTTGAAACATTTGGCACTCTGACCTACAGAATGTTCTTTGGGCTATTTGTGAAAGGACCTCACAATTTTGGAAATTCTACAAAGTCCTTTATTTTTTCCTCTCACTTTTTTCCATCTGGTTCCTTTTCAAATTTGTAAGCTTGTGTAGAGAAATATTTTCTTGCAGAGAAATATTTTCTGGTTTTATTCGAATCAAACATCCGAAGCCTTAAAGAAAATGTCTGCATCTTGGCATGAAGCATGTTTTAGATTAATTTCTCACTTCTCATTGGTCAATGGCCAGGCTATCATTCATTTTAGAGAACTGGGTCTTTGCTTTTAACAATTACATGACCATTTTAAACTTTTTTGTTTTAGTTTTGTGGGTTTTATTACTGTTGTCTGTGCAATTTTTCTCCTGCCTGACATGTCTTCTGCCAGAAAAGACTCTTCTCTGGACAGCTCTTCCTTTGACACCAGGCTTTTCAAGGAGCTTCTCTGTTTGTGACAAGCCAGCAAGTATTTAATGTGAGGCTATAACTTACAGCTGGCACTTCCTTACTAAGAAAATCCTTGCATGGGAAGAAGTGCTTTATCAGATTTTTCACAGTAAAATGGCACTTTTTTCAAAGAGAAATTCTCTCTCATGCTCAGAAGAGGTGCACCATACAGAAAACCTCAATGGTGGCACTTTTTCCTTAGATAAACACGGATGAAATGACAGTGTGGGCTTCCTGAACTTAACTGAACTTGTGCCAGAGGAGTGTCTTTGGTCTGACAGACGAGATACTGTCCTCTTACCATGTTATTTGACACTGCTGGGCCTTAAAATAAAATCTAACAGAGGAAGATGGGATACTTGATTGATAAAAATTATGGAAGTGGTATCCTTTCTCTTTACCTTCTAGGGTCTGTCTTGTGTTATATTCAGTTATTTATAGGCTTGCCACAGTGCTGATCTGCTTTTGTTCTTTACCTTCGTGAGAAATTTGCCTTTTGAATTCTTTCTACTATTTCACCAGTTTCCTCTTAACTGCTGCTTAGTTTTTAAAACGGAAATATGTTTTGGGCTCTAAATAATTAAGCTGTTGATTATAAAGTGAAATGTTTTTAGTGCTTTTATAATAGAAAAAACCTCACTTAGCATATATGTGTGTATATATATGTATGTATATATATAGCATCGGTCTTTTGCACTAGATACTGTTTAAAAGGAGAAAAGGTCATCTTGGGTCGTATTTCAGGAACAGAAGACAACCAACTAATTTGCAGTACTCCACCTCCATGCCTTTTAAATGGTGTTTATCAGGGTAGCAGCACATGTAAATTAATCACTGAAAGCCATTTTCCCTAACTTTGGGCATCTCTTAGAACTGCAGGAAGGATTTTTCTAAACAAATATAAAGGGTAGAAAGGATAGAATTTCAATAGGATGAGTAGGCATTCTCATCTGCCTCCATAGACTTCAAACGGAAAAGCTTGTTTTCCTACTGTACAAGAAATACTGCTGAAAAAATCTTTTGACTCTTTTTTTGTTAAAACGTACGTGTCTCATGTTAGCAGGGAATGCTGTCTGTGATATCAGCAGTACAGACAGTACAGGTCCTGTGTCTCCTCTTGTCGTGGCTTTGCCTGGGGACAATTTTTACCCCACCCTCCAACACAATTGCTCCAAGATGAGAGAAGGTTTTTGCAGCCAAAAGAGATCTGATTGGGGGAAAATAATATTAGGATTTATTACTAGCAAAATAAAAACTAAAGGACTACATCTACAACAATTCTAATTAGGTAAAAGTACTATGTATTTAAAAAATACCCGTCCCCCCTTTGTATCAATCCAGGAGGAGAAGCAGTTTCTTTTCCACTTTCAACGCTCCAGGTCTTCCACACAATTCTGCAGCATTTGGAAGTTCCTCTCTTTTATCTCCGGGACAACAACTCCGACTCATTGCAGCTGGAACTGTTTCTCTGTCTCTTTCTCTCTTCTATGTCGACCTCAGGGCTGGCCTACCTCCCTCCTGGGATAAGGCCAAAGGCTGGGGGTTACCCAGGTCCTGTAAGGTCTTCCATGGACTACAAGGGGACACTTGCTTTTCCTTGGATCTGCACCACAGGGTCACAGGGGATAATGGCTTTGAGTCCACCCCTGTTTCCTGTGGGGTCCCTTCCCACAGGAATAGTCTTTGATAGACCTCTCCGATGTGGGTCTACCCCTCGGACAACAGTTCTTCCATTCTCTGCTGTCCTTAAGGGTCACAGATTCAGTTGCACCAGCATCGATCCCTCTCTGGGATCCCAGGACCTTACCTAGGTTGTCTCACTCCAGCGTAAGGTTCCTCTCTCTGTGGCCACAAGTCCAGCAACACTCTGTTTTATATCTCAGGCCTTCCACGGAAATTCAGCTTTCTCATGTACTCCTGTGCTCTGGCTCTGCTCCAGCATGAGCTCCTCAAGCTGCAGAGCGTCACCTTTGCTCCCCAACAATCTTCCACAGGTGGCAGGGATTTTTAGATCTCAGTCTTTTCCCTGCTGAAGGGAGAGAGAAAGGGAGAGGGAGAAGGAGCCATCTGCCCCCTTCACGGCTTCTCATCTCTCTCCTGCTGCCAGCTCTGACCTTGGAGGCTGCGGCTATCTCTCTGGCTGGAATTCCTTTTGCAGCAGCTTCGTCCAAATTCTTCTTTAAAGCTTTTTTTCTCTTCACTCTGTTACACGTCTAGTCAGGGGGGCTTTAGTACCACCTCTGCCCCTGGCCCAGGGCTGGGGGAGGAGAGAGGCCTGGCCCCTCTCGGGGCCTGACACGTCTCCCCTGCATGGCTGACAATTTCATCTGCACCACCAGCCTTCTCTTCCGTTTTCTTAAATATGTAATTCACAAAGGCGTCACTAAAACTTCTGATTGGCTTTGGTCCAGAAATTCACCCAGACAAGCCACTTCCAATCCCCAGGGAGGGGGGACCTTTGCAAACCCGTGACAGTTTAAAACTAGTAAGAAGTCTAAATTTTAATCTCTATTTGACTTTGTATTGTATGTGCAAAATGGTGCTGATATCTACTCCCTCACCTTACCGATCAAGAAAATATAGAAATAAAATTCAAAAATCACGTGGTGGTTCTGTGTGTACAACAGAACAGTCCAGGAGTATATCTATTATATTCATGAGAAGTTCACACAATATGTTGAGCAAGGAGGTAACAGAACAGCAAATGCTATTTAATGCATTAACTCAATGAAACAGGAGGCATATGGAGAAAATCGTATGTGTTCAAGACTTTAAAAACTATTCTAATGCCTTAAGGAGAAAGAGTAAATAAGGACAAATGCTGAATACAAACCACTAATTCCAGTACTCCCTAAAGTTCTTACTGCTTGACATCTTTACATTTATGAAATACCTTCAATGAAGCAACGAATGAGTGTGCAGGCATGCATACTCTTCGTATTGCCTATCCTGCCTCATATTCCTTGTTGACATGTCATGCTGAAATCTCTCCACCTCTCAAGCTTTTTAGGATACTTGTATTGCAGCTTGAATTGAGCTTGGCAGTAATTACACCCAGACAGTACTGCTCAGTCACTATACCATGTTGTCTCTGCCTGCACTCAATTAACCTTTCCCTATGAGTCCAGAAAGGAGAGTCAAAGCTGTATTATAATTTTTGTGGCACTAAGAAGTCCCATGACTGTTTGTTGGTTTTTTTAAATTTTGTTTGTTCCCATGTCCTAAGTCCTATTTTTTTCTACTTACTATTATATCTTTATTACTTATAATTATCTGAGAAATAGAAAAATGTATGCATTGTAGGTTTTACTAAAAATGTCATGGAACACACTGAACAACATATTCAGAAATACATTTGTGAGTGATTCACAAGTTTAGGCCTCTAAACTGGGCATATAATGGCAAGAGGTTTTCTAAAGTATTGTAGACTTAATCAAAAAGGGCTTTTCTGCATTCCATGTATGAAATTCCCTCTGGAGTTTTATCAGGAAGGTGAAATATTTTTGTTTCCTTCTTCACTAACTAGTTCTGCAGTGTTGGTCAGATTGTCCAATATTGTCTACATTACTCCTGGCAAGATTTCAGTCCCAGGCAAACTGACACTCATATGGGAATCTTATCAAGTATAATTTTCTTGTCTTTATTCTCCCTTATTCTATGAGCAACCTGAATAATTGCACATTAATTCTTTACTATTTATGTAATTCCCTGCATCTCACTAGTTCAACAAACTTTGAAATTCAGATTAAATTGCTGACCTGTCCAAATCCCATTGAAGGCCTTCCTTTTCCATATGTGATCTGTGGGTGAGCTTGGAGAATCCATTCCATTCTATACAGAGCATGGCAAGAGCTCCAGGTGAAGGACTGCAAAGAGGAACCCATTTTTAGTGCTCAATCCAGACTTTTATTGTTTTTACAAATGCCAGAAAATCCACTACTTATTCCTAGCGCTTTCTATTGATAGTTTATGAGTTAACCTCATGGAGATATGTAGACATTTATAGAATTCTTTTATGACATAACATTTGCCAGCCTTGGGTAGTCAATGCACTGTGTTATTCCATTTTTATATTTCTACAGATGCATTAGCAGACCCATTTTATAAACTAGGAAAAAATAAATAAAATATTGATCCAGGCAATTATTTCCTATCCTCTTGTATCTTCTTTCAGGTAGCATTCACAAAATGAGTCCTTCATCTCATTTGCTTATAGTGATGGTAGGCATAAATTACTAGAATTGACCAGTCTAAAATAAGTTTTGTGGGAGTCACTGTTCTGTGTAATTGCAGTGTTCCATGTAATGACGCATTTAATAGCACTGCTTGACTGAGACTTATAGTTCTAATCTTCACCAAATGTCTATATAGTAGCACAGCAACACTGAGAAGCATTTTTTCTTCTTTTTTTTTTTTAACGAAGATTGTCTTTATCCTAAACAATAGCATTTTAAGTGTGTTATCCTTATGTAAATGCATTATCCAATATAACATTTTAACCTTTATGCCCTTTCCACTGCGTAGTTATTTCTTCCTGAAGGGCCTGAGGTTTAGGTAGCCTGCTATCATTTTCAAGGTTAGTGCAAAATCATTTTCAGTTTGATAACAATTGTTATATGGAAATTAAAACATATCATGTCTTTTCATGGAGTCTTTGCTGTTGTTCCTTCTCATTGATGAGAGCAAAAAGAAATGTAACTTAAATGCTGTTCTCTCTGAACAGAAATTGTACTTTATTAGATGCTCTTACATCATTCCTTTAGGATTTGAGCGTTAGAACTCAAGAGAAGTTTTATTTGACCACAAACAGGACCTAGACATTAAAATGTCCATATGGATTCCTTGGAAAGTGATGTGTGGTGGGTTATGGACAACATCCTCTCTGTGACTGTAAAGCAGCTGCTTCACAAAAGAATGTCTCAGTGGGGATGGTTGATGTACCACCTAATGTCATGCAATCTGTAAAGAGATCTACCATCTTTGTGATCAGGATTTTTTTTAAGGTTTTAATTTCTGTCATCATTTAAGTGCTTCTGGTGTGCCTACTACCTTCATTAGTTGTTGTTCCAGGTCACTGCTTAGTACAGCCTGTTCAGTGAGGAACTCTTCAGACCTGATGGCGTAGATTATTCAGCCACAAAATTCAACTGCCTTTGGAGACTAAGCAAACTGACACTGAGTAAAATGCCCTGGGCCACAGAGAGGGATCACGCAGTAAAGTCTGTGTCTAAGATGTGCTTGTTTCATTTCTGCTTTGTCTCTGTCCTTTCCTGTATGTAGACATGACAGAAGTCCAGGCACTGTTTTTCCAGTTGACCTGTATCCTGCTGCCCTGGTGACAGCTGCCCTAGTATTGGTATTCAGGAACTGATTTTTGTATCACTTTGGGAGTGTAGTCACCAAGTCACTGACATAAAGGTTTAAGAAATGAAGTGAAGAATCAGGTCTGCAGTTACTGAAATTAAACTTTCCTTATCAGGCCGCAAGTGAGACTCTAGAAGCCTTGGCTCAGAGTGCTTCAAGCTCAAACTGTATTTTACTGTCAAATTGCCAAGACATATCTGACCCATGTGAGAGCCTCTTCCAAGACCTAAATGAAAAAATGCATTTTTGTAAATACCACTGAAATTGTTCTCAGGTTCTCCTCATGCTCTCAGCCATTAGCCCCTTCCAGAAAATGGGTTTCAGATTAATTTCCATCCCTTCTACATATATAACGGATTTTCAGCCTCTGAAGACATTATGAACTGTCTTTATAAATCTCTTTAAAATAACTTGGCAAGCCATAATATGAAATTTCATATAGCTGAAAAAAAATATGGTAGACCATCCTGTATTAAAAAAATACGGGACTAAATGTGAAATATGTAGGCTAAGTTGCACCTAAGGTTGCTTTCTTTAAGTATGGTACACACAGGGCGAAGTGTCTAAAAATACCCTGATACTTACTTCTTACCAGTAGTAAATATATTATAATTTGCAGCCTCTAAAATAGAAGCTGCTAGCAAATCAAGCCATTAATGTTACATGCAACAGAAGTCTTTGCTGATCCAAAGAATTGCCTTCATGCTGCGCAAGAGACCTGTGAAAGATTTCTTTCTATAAGAGCTTTTTGCCCATAGACTGGCAAAGTGTTCCTTATACTGTACTCCTCAAGTAAAGGAGAATTGAGATCTGTTCCTCTGAAAAGAGCTTAACCAGAAACTTTAGAAAGTTCTCCTTCCAAACTAGAATTCAAAGATATTCCATGCTGGGATGTAATTAAATAAACTTTAGGCAAGGTAGAAAATGGAATATGAGTAACATACACGGACACCCAAATGTCCATTTCTGCAGCTCAGAATAATTTAACCAAAACTGTTGGTTTTCCCTGAGGAAGCTTACCATTCTTTACCTTGCAGATTTGCAATTTGTAGCTTATATTTTCCATTTTGCGTGTATCTATCTGATAACCTTTTTCACAGAAGGGGGAGATGCAAGTGCAGAAGTTGACATCCGTGTTCTCTATGGATTAGTCAGAAGATGTGGAAGGAAGGATGAACATTTTTGAGGAAAAAAATTCCTGCTTTCTCCTTAGTTAATTAATTTTTACTTTAAACTGTTAGGAAAATGAATTAAAACTTTTTAGATTTAACTGGAAATATAGTGAACCCTCCTTATTAGCACATGAGATACAGGCTTAACGTCATTCTCTCTCTCCACGGTAACTGTCAATCAGTTAAACTTGATTTGCAGTAATTTAGCCATAATTAAGCAGCTTTGAGAAGAGAAATTAAGGGAGGTTCCTCATTGCCTATAGTGCACATACAGTCTTATGGCTAGGGTCCTGTCTTTGGAGAAAAGAGATGTAAGTTCCAGTTGCTTTTCTGAATCAGTCAGACAAGATCTGAACAGGAGGCTCCCATCTGCCAGGGAAGTGACCTGCTCGTTGTTGGAGAGTTTGAGTTCCTGAGTATGGTACATAGTGTGCATGGTTTGCATAGATGCATCTTTCCTGGTGTTTGAAAGGCAAGTGACTCTTGTTATAAAAGTAGTTCAGAATTTCTCTACTTTTCTTACTCTTATTGTAAGTACTCCAGAATTATTATAATTTTCAAATCGTCTTCTCAATTTACCAAAGAAAACACATAGAAAAATTATTGTCTGCATCAATTCAAATGAAGATTTTTCATTTGTGTTTATTTTTGTTCAGCTGTGTGGTTTTGACTCACACAGTCCTAGTTTCCACGGGTAACTAAGGGTACTCGATGCCAAGAACTCCTAGATATGAGATGCCATTTTAGGCCTGAAGAAGTTGTGTAAGTTACTGCTTTTCCTTCTTTCACACCCTGACACTTTTTTTTCTGGCAGTAAAGCTTTGCAGCAGTGGCCATAGTACTATAGCCTTGCAAAATGATTCGTAGCTTTTACTCTTCAGGTGGATCAGCTGCAAAAGACATGCCACATGGTACCTTCACAAGTGCTAATTCAGCCTACCAGCGAACAGAGTGGGAACTAACACTGCCAAAGTCAATCCTCTGGAAAACCTCATGGGAGACATAAAGTCGTGTAACTTGACTTCTTTTTTCTGTAACACTTTGGTTGTGCTATGAATCACACAAATACACAGGAGGGTTTTGGGTAGAATCAGTGGAGATGAGACATGGATGGTGGCACAGGCAAGAAACTGTTACTTTAGATGAATGCTTACAGTTGTAGTGGGATTTGGGCTTGATTGAAGCAAATCCCTGAATCAGTTCCATTTAGTATATTCTGGTTCAGTTAGGAACACAATTTTGGATTTTAAATTTCTTTTGGAGGAAGGTAAATTGGAAAATTCCCTCCAAGTACTCATGAATGCATTCCAGCTCTGAGAGGAGAGTCCAAAACAGTGGCCATGAACAACATTGAGCTGCAGCAGGTGGAGACTCTCAGTCTCAGGAACCAGACAAACTGCTTTCAAAGTAAATTCCTTCAGCTACATCTGACAAAGGTGGAGGAACCTCAGCACCAAGTCTTTTGATCTACTCCAGTCGTGCCAAATTATTTGCTAATGAGATAGGAACACTGTGTGAACTCGGAGTTGAGGTATTGACTACCTATAAAATGTGCAATTTAAGCAAACTCTTAGGTCACTAAGTACTAACTGAATAGAAAGTTTTGATCAAAGGCAGATGAGCTTGCTTCTGTTCAAAAGCTTGATGGAGTTCCAGAAGAAATAGGGTCTTCTATGCAAGTTTTTCAGGGCTGCAGCCTGATAAGTATTTATCCCCTGTACTTGCTGTTTGATATCCTTTTTGAAAGTGCTAGAAAGTACTTCATCTTGATCTTAGAAATTTCATTCTTGTGAAAACAGAAAAAACTAGTTAAACACTCCTGTCTGTGCATTATACACCATCTATTTAGAAAGGGATCTATGCCAGTAATAAATTTCTCCTACTCCTCTTTTTTTATTTCAAATCAATTACCTATGATTTTTTTCCCATATATTATAATAACCTACCCTATCAAGGTCTTGCTACTTGTGGAATCCTGCTTGGTTTTTTTTTCCTTCTGCCTTGTTTATTATTTTTAAAAGTTTTATTTTGACTGTTACCTTCATTTTGACACTGAATTTTGTTGCGTTTTCCGCAAAATTTGTCCTTTTTTACACCTTTAGGTTAGGTCTGTTCCCAGTACTCAGCATCCAGAATAACAAAGTTCTTATAACAGTCTCGCACACCAGCCAACATTTAAGGGAAAGTACAAAGATTAATATTTTGCACATTGCATTTTCATATTCTGCTAAACACTGTGTTGTTTGTACAGGATGGAAGTTAAATTCTCAATAGTCAGAAGCAAGGAGTTATCTGATTTTTTGCTTTCCTAATGAATTCCTATTTTTACCAATCAGTGGAAAGAAAAAATGGGATGTGTAGTTTTTCTTTTTCATGTTGAAACTGTCTGTATCAACATTTCAGCCTGTTACAAAAATGTTCTTTTTTGGATGGTCCCTCCCTGCTGTTCGAAAAGGTACATAAGGAAGTGAACATCTGTCAAAAACTCACTGAATGTAGAAATTATTCTAATAATAAAAATCACTGTCTGGAAGTGTATACTCTTGATATCTTGATAGCATTAAAGCTGCAAAACAAGTCTTCTTGTATTGGCAGTATTTCTTGGCCTTGTCTCTCTCTACAGCTGATTTATCAGTCTAGAAGGCAACCAAAAATTTCACCAGTAAAACATGAACAAAGTTTAAGGTAGAGGGGATCATGTATTTGGGAGGGTTGGACTGAGTGGGAGTGCTGCACTGACATGATGAGTGGCTGCCTGGTGTCTCCTACCCTATCAGAAGACAACTCAACCAGTTTTTCCCTGTGCTGCTCCATTGTCTGTCCTGAGCTGCCTCTAGCATGTAGAAAATGAAGTAGTCAATGAAATCTGCCTTTGCATCAGCCTTCACAGTTTTGCCATGAGCCTAATAAATTGAAGGAGAACTGATGTGCAAGCTCATTAATATCTGCTAGCCATAGCAGATGTCACACACTTCATATGGTGTAATATATTCCCTTGAAGGCTAGCATACGCAAAAGTAAATATGCAGTGAACATCTGTATTTTAAGGAGACAAGTATCGTGCTTTGTTTCTCAACACCTCTGCCATGTGTCAGTGGTCTAAGGTATGAATTTAACCAGTGTTTTTAAAGCTGGTTGTATATTGACAGAGTAGCAACTACATTCACTTGGATAATAAGAACATAATCACTAGTATTCACAGCTGCATAATATACAACAAATTCAAATCAAAGGCAGGAAAAGACAAAATATCTATTATAGATGATAATCTTCAGATATATTCTCAGTAATCATCTAATCACTCACAATACAACTGTCTTCCTAAATCGAAGTTAAATGAATACTGATACAATTATTTTGAAGAGTCACCAAAAATTTTTATAAATCAAAAACCAAATTTCTCAATACCTGAGAATACTTAAATGTAGCTTCAAAATAGCCTTGACTATCCAGTTCAAGGGCTATTCTTGACCAAACTTAAAGCAGGCAGCTCCAGTTATGCCAGACTGACCTAGTTAAACATGCAGATTATTAAAAATGTCAAAATCACAAAATTAAGCCCAGAGAAAGTACTTATGCTTCAAAAACTGACTAGCATTAAGTCTAAATAGGTGAGTATAATAAATGCATATATTTTTTAGTGTTTACCTGACACTCAATGACATTTGGATTTCTTTAGCTTAGCATAAAGCTATCAAAATGATAAATAAGGTGAAATGGAGCAGGAAATGCACGTTTTACACAATTTCTTCTAATTGAAGTGGGTTTTCCCTGAGGGAGGACAGTATAATTTTAATCAGATTTTTCCTGACATTACGTTTTACGAGACTGGAGTTTTATGGCGATTCATGTAATGAATAACAAATGTGCTGGATTGTACTCGTGTTTCCATGAAATGTGAAAAATCTTACACTAGAGCTTATAAAATTCAGCCATTTTCAGCTACATTAATGTCTTACCTAAAAACTGTTCCAAAGCTAGTATATTATGCAGGATTTCCATAATGAAGCATCCTTTTCCTTCTTGTGCCTGTCTTGCAAGACATTATTACTTATGAGACCAGAAATGAGAGTTTAAAGGGGTTCTGAGAGTTTTGTAGATATGAAGAGGCCAAAAATGCACGTGAGTTCAAGTGAGGTTCTTTTAAAAGGCTAGTCCTAATGTTTGTATGCTACTGTTTCATCCACCAATGTATTTTTCTGAAAGCTAATTGCAGCATAGTCTCATTAATGACCTGTGTGCACCATAGGCACCTGTACGATGGGTCATGCTCACCATGCTGCAGGGAGCGAGGCAGGCAGGAGCTTGAGGTGGTGGTGGGGTGGGCTGGCTTCCTCACCCAGGGCTGCAGTCCAGCCAGCCCTTCTTGTCTACGGAACACTTTGGCCATGTGCACTTTACCTTCAGTCTCCATCAGCATTCTGATCGTGTTCCTAAAAAATCCTGCAATAATCACTACTTGTGAATTGGCATTCTTTGAATTAGCGTTAAAACAAACAAGCAAACAAACAAAAAGCAAACCAGCAAACCAACTCTCATCCATTTTCTGCCGAAAAAGTTGAAAGCTCCAGCTCTCTATAATCAAGGGTAGGTTTAGCAGAGTAGCAACTAAGTTGCTCAAGCTGTATTCCTCCTCCCTCACTGTGTCATCATCTCTCTGCTATTTGCAGCATGGGCTCCGGGTCAGATAAAAGGCTCTGCCTGAGCTTGGAGCTCCGCAGAGCAGCTCTTCCACTGAAATGGCCTGCTAAATCCAACTGCTAAATGTGTGCCCTGCTCATTGGTAGAGGATTCAATCACCTTGACTGGCCTCATCAGCTTGCATTTTCTCTTGGCAGTAACTCTGTACCCCTCTTGCTACTGAGCCTTGTCCCTCATCCTTCCGCTAGTGGAGTTGTTTCTACTCCTTGATACTAGCCCTGACTCCTCCAGTGGACACAACAGCCAGGACTTGCCTCCTCCTGCCTTTCTGGCCTCTGGACCAGTGCATTCCTCAGCATCTTCAGTTGTCAGCTCTGGTTTGCTTTGCATTTGGCTCCTTGCTCTGGTTCCTGTGCTTGATAGTGCATGGGCTGGAAGACACTCACTGGCAACTTGGGCAGCTCAAAGAACAAGCCTCCCCTGTGGTCTTGGCTCACAGGGCAGACTAGCCTGATGCTGCTGAAGATGGATTCAGAGCAGTTGTGTACTGCAGTTTTACAGAGGATTTCTTTGTCTAATCTCTGGCATGTTCCTCTGGTGCTCACAGCAGCATTTTGGCATTCTGGCAGAGTCAGTGGTCAAAACAGATTGAGTCAGCCCTCTCTTTGTAACAAGCAGGATAGGATACAGGCACATACATTGCAACAGAGCAGGGGCAGCTATTGCTCTATAAAATGCTGACAAATAGCAGGCAATAATATGCTGAGAAGAGATCACTTCATTAATTTACTGTAATATACTCCTATTAAATAGTTTTCAAATTATGTTCACCGCTTTTATTGGATTCTGTTGTAGAAAGGCAAAGGAATTGAAATAAACTCCAGTGAGGAGCTTGATATTTTTCCCCTGAAATACAAAATGGAGTGCAGCTGCCAGAAACAAATAACAGAATATGTGCTGTAGTGCTGTTTTGCCAGCTCTAGCACTCAGCATTAGACATGAGACCACAAGGTTGCTCTTTACCACTTCTATAGGCTTTGATAGCTACTGATCTCCTCACAGCACAGAGTTGCCTTTTATTGCAAGGCTTTCTCCATTACAGGCCAAACTGGACAGTGGAGGGGGATGTATCACACAGACTTGAGGGGTGTTAGCTCTTTGAGGGCCCTGCTAAGCAGTGTCAGCAACTACTGCCTGTTGCATCTCAGCCTGCCTCCCAATCCGCTCCTCCCAGTCCACATGTTTTTATAGACTGGATGCAGTTCAATCTGAGGATTAAGTTGCTTTCCACACATGACAGGTCAACCAGAGGACACCAGCTTATATGAATCTTGATTTGTTTGATTTCCATATGTCTTAGGACTAAAGTCTTACTTTGGATATTCACTTAGTGAAGAAGTAAGGGAAATCCATGGCTGCAAAAATAATCCCGGAAAAGATACGTCACTGTGCAGGATAAGAGATTTATTTTAAAGAGTACAGAAATCATACAATTTGCCTCTTGTACAAATCTTTGCCCATCTTTCTTGTGGTACCAGGATATCTTACAGTGCTATTTCTGAGATCCTTGAGAAGAGAGCTTGCTGAGTCCTGTTGTCCTCTCCGGAAAACCGATGGCAGCAGCATCAGTGGCTGAGAAGCTGCTGCAACGTCTCTTTCAGGACCCGGCCCTGTTCTCGCTCTGCCTGAAAGCACCCTGGTGGAGGGAAGGCATCCTACCTTGTCAAATGCACGTACTCTGCCTTTGGGCATCACATTTAGTTCTTCATGTGTAATGTGGCAGCAGCAGGCGCTCAGAGTCTCACAAAACCCAGGCTTGTTCATCTGAACAGCTGCTGCAGTATGTTTCTTTCTGCCTTAAAGGTCTCTCACTTTTAACCTTTTCCAATGCCTTATTACTGGGAACTCTTTCTTTAGGTCTCGTGGGCAAAGCTTCATCCCAATTACACTAATGGTAAGGGGAAAGAAACAGAGATAGGGAGATGAACTGTGTTTTTAAACCGCATGGATTATATTACCATAAACAAAGAAACAGTAACTGGATCTAATGACGAGAGGAGGATATTCATTATAGATGAATCAGAAAAGAAAAGCCAGTGATGGAAGGTAAATAGGATTTGGGAGTGTCTGAGTTTGCCTGTCTTGACTGTCACCTACACTGTTTTTGTTCTTTTCTAAGAAATCAGACAGGCAGCTGGTGATGTATGTGAAAACTGTGATAAGTTTTATTTCTCTGTTTTATGAAGAAAATCAGTGGGCACAGACATAAAATTGATACACAGTGCAAATATGTAATTTACCGTGTTTATATAAATTAGTGTAGGATATCAGTTTGAACAAAGACATTATTTTAGCAGTAGTCAGAGAATTATTCATACCACAAAATCACTGAGTTTCAGAAAGAAGAAATCACATCCAATTGCTGTGAATCAGTGCTTTTCACGTGGGATGATTCTGTGCTTTTCATCCCTCTGCTTTCCTAAGCTTGTACAGATTTCAGGGGCTCAAGACTGGCCAGGCAGGTGGTGCCCCTTGTATCGAGCTGGGTAGTGTATACATTGGTGGTCTCCAGCTCCTGAAAGCTGGGCCAGCCTCATCTAGTGTTACCACTGCTCCTCCAACCCTGAGAACTGCACAAAACCTGTAACCTGCAGCTCTAACATCAGCATGATGATAGTCTCCCACAGTGAGAGGGAGCCTCAGAAATACACCAGCAGTTGCACCATGAGCTTAAGGCAAATGCCTTTCCCAGATGGACTATAGCTAAATTTCTAGGGTGTCGGATCTGATTGCCAAGGGACTATGTGTTGGGTTTCTAACAGGTGTGAAGCCACAAAGTTCCACTGACTTGCATGGAACTTTGCTGAGTTACATCCTTTAAGGAATCCCTTCCCTGACGGGAACATTGTGTTTAATACCTTGTTCCAAGGCAGCATTCTCTGTTGCTTGCCCTACAAAGACTCTTTTTGAGTTGCTGAGAAAGTGAACCGTAAGCAACAACTCTGAACTTTGCTTTAATACCTTATCATTTCAATAAAACTTCGGGTTTCATACCACATATTTATCAGAGTGTCTGTAGCACTGTTAATTAGGCTTTTGTATTACTGAGCTGGGATGATCTCTATTGCTTTTCAGGGCGCCATCGTACAAGATGTAAGAGCTCATTGTCATTTCTGCCAAAATTCAGCAGATAAATTATTTTCCCAATAACCAGAGATGGAGTTAATTCCTAGAACAGGATATAGCCCAGAACAGTCATTTGAACTTGTGTTCCCCTGACCCAGTGATGTTGTGTGTCTAGCATAAATTTAGTTCTTTGTATAAAGGTTTTAAAACTCTATGGAATAAGGACTTGACCCTTGGTTTCCAGTGTCCCAGATGAATGCCTTGACTGTGCTGTTATAGAGTGTTTCTTGCAATAGCATCTGTTGGAGCTATTCCATGTTTAAATAATTGAGTAGTTACTAGGGCAAAGCAAGGGATACCAAGTCTGTATCCTAGTAGTCAGGAATCCCAACTGAGCTGCTAAAATAGAAATCTTTGGCAGAAACTGGGAGCTAAAGGAAGTTCATGTGGGTTATCTTTCAACTCAGAGGAAGATCCTAACTTTTTATGATGTCCTGAGATTTGGGCTTTCACTTGCAAGGTCTTGATTTCAACCTAGCTGGAACAGGAAAAATGTAAAATCAGAAGGTTTTAGAGAACTGGAAAATTATATTCCACCATGCTCTAGGAATAATTGTAATCAAATTATAAGGAAGAAAATAATGCATATATATCAATGGTGCATGTGTTTTGTTGGAAAAGAAGAGCTGCTGTTGCTTCAGTGTTTCACAAACTCTGCTGTTACGCACAAGGACCAAGCATCACACACTCATCTGACCTGAACTAGCTGGTGGAGTATTGTCAGTGGCAGGATCATGCTGAAATACTGTGGATTGCTGTCACTTTCCTGTTTCAGGCTGTCCTTTTGTGTACACGACAGACAACTAAAGCAAGTGGTGAGATGTAGGCCTTAAAACACTGCCTTTGAAATAAAGCTGTGGTAATGCTCCTGCAATCTGTTTCCAATGAACACTTTGGAACTCAGTTCTCATTCAGGTCCCCTTGTAGAAGGTGCACAACAGAATAAGGAGCAGGGCAGGGATTGTCAACTCAGTGATGGAGTCCTCTTTGATAGAGCCAGTTCAATAAATAAATCAAATTATTATTCTTTTTCTTAACTTAGTGCTGTCTGCTAATAATTTCTCCATTAACTAGGAATGCCAGCAATAGGCAATGTGCTGCTCTGCATGTTAATAAGGTTTCCAGCTTCAGAAACTGTTTTCCAACACGGTTTCAGAGGGTATTGTCAGGGTTTCCTCAGTTGCTCTCTTTACACTTAGACAACCTTGAACTCACCATGGTTGGTAATTGACAGGATTTAGTCCCAGAACTAATCATGACAGACAACTTTAAAATTAGTAGCTATGCAAAATGAAGATAATAAGACCTCAGCTTGTCTGCAGAGCAGCAGTGATCACCAGCACATGCGAAGAAGCCAACTTCTTCAAACTCACATAAGAGAAACAACTATTCAGGCCAGAATTCATCATGCTACACAGATAACATGCTACACACATAGCGTTGTCATCAGAGGCTAAATCACTAGTGCAGTAGCTGTGGGGTACAAGAGCTGAGAGATTAAATACTTGGAAAGCAACAGACAGATATGAATTCAGATGTATTGCAAAGCCTGAAAGTACAACAGCAAAAAAACCAGTTTTGATGCTGGTGGATTTAGCATCTATGTAAAACCTTAGACTTTAAAATAAATTAAAAGTATTTTCCTGTTTTTAAGAACAATCAAAATTTCCCCTGCGGAGAGCTTGCCATTTTCAGTGGGAGAAAAAAAAAAAGAAACAAAGAAAGAAAACAAATTTTAGGAAAGTTGAATTAAAAGAGAAGTTATTTTAGTAGCCACAGTGTTTATTATGCTTTTTGGGGAAAAAAAAAAAAAGGTAGTAAAAATGCCTCTGCATCAGTGTCCTCCACATGACCCTGTCCATCAGTACAGTCTGGTTGCAATTGCTCCTGCGGCCAAAAGCATCAGCAAGCGTGAGGAAGGCAGCCAGAGCCTAGTCTCTGCTTCAGCCACAGAGGACACGTCAAGAGAGATGCCTGCCTGGCTCTGGGCACTAACAGGCACCAGCTGGGTGGTCAGTGCTGGCAGGGTGTACTTTCCAGCTTCAGGTGAATTTACAAGTACATTGCTACCAGCATCCTGGGAGGAATGCTTCATCAAGGCATAAAGGCTTCATCCAGACTAACCAGTGTTACTACAGGTCTCTCTTACCCAGACTTTAAAACTGTCTATTACAATTCTCAGAAGCAGGAATAGTGGAAGTTGTATGTCTGGATCAATCATGTAAGCTAGATAGGATTTGACAACTTTGGGAAAGATTAAATTTAGATATATCAAGTTAAACCACAAGACCACAACAAAACCAAGTAATATTCAAATAATTTGCTTCTTCAGGTCCTCTGAAAATTTCCTATGGAGAGGGGTTATTCATCTGGTCCCAGTTATTTTAGATATTTGCTGATCTTTTTTTAAAAAATTGCATGCCGTGCTATTTAAACAGCAACCTTTAAGCTGTTTAAAGGAGGAGAGTGCAAAGCACTGGATTAATCTGCTTACAGCCCATATGGCCAGATGTTCCAAGGACTGTGGAGGAGCACAGGTCACAGTTAACCCACACTCAAATGGCTTTCTCAGCAAGAGGGCTTTATTCCACTTGATAAATCAAACTGGATAGCATTTTTATCTTTGAAATTTATTTCAATATTCTACTATTAGGAAGAAAAATCAAGATGCAGTATGCTGTTCATGGGCACAGCCTTGAGGTGCTGGGGAACTGTCCAGTACCTTATTGCATTGCTAAAAGTCAGGAGGATCTAGGCAATAATGCATATTGTAGTCAAAAAGTGAGGAGGAAAATACATTTCTGCTTCTCTATGGGAGAACAGAGCATACAAAACTGAATTTTCTAATCTAATGAAAAGAGTCAGAAGTGTGATGACTGAGCAGGAGTGTTATTATAAATTAAAATGGGAGCCTTAACAAGCTGATAAATAGAGCATAATTAATAACATTTTTAAGCATCAGCTAATTTATGAATGCTGTTCAGTCTTCACCCCAATTCTTGACTTCCTTTTTGGATTTGACCTATGGTGTATTGTTTTACAAAACCACCTTCTTGTCAACTGAGATCTTTTCTTTCTGTATAATCTTATTTGTGTTATTCTTCACAGGCTCAGTCAAAGTGCTAACTACAGTTTCTTTCAAAGTACAAAACAAACAGTCTTGCTCTTTCTGTGGTCTTTATTTTTTTATGTTAGTGATAGACACAGGCTATAAAAACTAGTATGTCATTACTTTAAAGATGACATAACACTGATACTCCTGGTAAAGCTTTTTAAAAGGAGAAGAAAATCAATACAAAGTTGTAATTTCTCAACCTATTGGACTTCACAGCATCCAGTGTAAAATAGATCAACATTTGAGTTTGCTAGTACAGAAATGTGGTGATTTCCAAGTCACCCAGAGGAACATAGATGACATTCTTGCTGCAGCCCTGGCTCTCTGCCCAAGTTAGGTGATACTGGCATTTTGTGTGGAAAATTGCTTTTGTGGCTTAGGTTGTATGCATTTCAAAAGAAACATTTCAAGTGTGGAATAAAACCACAGTGTGTATTGCTCATCATCACAAGACCCATCCTAAATGGCTCTAGTGTATAGTTACAAAGTGTGGGTTATGAGGACTGCTGATAATTACTGTGGTGGCTAATTGGGATCAAAAGGTTTACGAGGAAGCAATCGGCTGTGGCTAAAGAGATGTTGTGGAGGTGAGAGCACAGCTAGCAAACATTTTATCAGTGCTTTAGCAATCAATGAACAGTTCATTCTCAATTTCTTCTATGTAGCCAGCATGGACACCCTATTGCTCATTTTAAGCTACCCGAGAAACTTTCAAAATTTTAGAATATTTGGATTTCTTTTTATTGCTTGGATAGGCATTTGCAAATTGCCAAAAAAAAGTGGTACTGAGCATTGGAAAGTATTGTCCAAGGATAAACATGCTTAGCATGGAGGTGGTGAAAAATTACAGCAAAGGCAATCTGTGATCACTAGATACAAAGGCTATGTGAAAACAGAAAAACAGCAACTTCTGGAAGCCAAGATCAGGAAAGCCAAGACACTGGAAAAAACTGTAACCATTTAATACAGAATGGGGTTTTTGATAATGAACCAAGACAAAGACATTTGTAAACTTTCAGATAATTTCCTGGAGAAAATATAATTAAGGTTAAGTATTTTCTCTGTTGCTCTTCAACATATTAGGAAATGTAAATAGTCATGCCATGCAAAATTTCCATGGAAAAAGAGTGCTAATCGCCATGCAATTTTTATGTACTGAAATATTAACTGGAGTTAATTAAGAAATTTTGAGACAGAACATTTTTCCATTGAAAAACATGTATCAAAGAAAATTAAAAAAAATTTTAACTTTGAAAAAACTGGGGAAAAAATCTATTTAAAAACAAATTTAGTATTTTTTTTAAACTATGCAATACATAAGACTAAATTGTTTAGTTCTGTCTAAATAAAACATTTCAAATTATGCTGCTGTATTTATCAGCATGCAATTATGAAGTCACTATACATTAGACAAGGATATGAAGTACTTTGACCTTGCCATTGCTGAAATTGATAGATTTTTTACAATTCACTTCATCAGCAAATACTCTCTGGAAACATGGAATGGAAGTTATATTAACCACCATGTATTCAAGACGCACACAACATTTTCAGCATGGAAGATGTAATGAATCGCCTTGGAATCACAGAAAACTGCCTCTGATTTCCAAATGAAGCAGATATGGATAGCATACCATCATAGCCAGGGTGTCACAATGCATGTAAAATTGACCAAACTAGTTAAAAGTTACTGTCATAGTGAGGTGACTCAAAATTTTACTTTTATTCTCCATGTTTCTCTCTTATGAACCAAATGCCTATTTCTGTATATATGTCCCTTTTTCCTTATGAAAAAAAATGTACTATATGCTCATAATTAGGTCTATAATAGAAAATTGAAGGTCAAGCAAAGTGAACCATTTTGGATTTTATATAGATGCAACTGCAATTTAAACCGGGAATTAAAATGTGTCCTTTTAGATTCACGCACAGGACAAAACATTTAAGAAATTCTAGGCTCTTTTGTTACCAAAATATTCCTTCTTGCTGGATTTTGATATAAAACTTCTCTTTCATGTGAGGTCATTATAACAGGATTCATATATCTTCAAATCTCTTCTCTAATGGTGTTCCTGTAAGTGCAGGGAGTGAGTACAGAGTGATAAACTCTACTGTACTTAATGTACACTTTTCATGATGTAAACAACATTTACTGGAACATTTGTGAAACTGTGTACCAAGTGAACTTAGTAATTAAAAACTCATTATCTACACAATTTACAGTGGTTTGTGTTCTGTGGAACAAAATTTTGTAGTTGTATTATGTTGCTAACTGAGATCTACATGACATCATTCATTGAAACAACTGACCCAGATGGATAATTTGACCCCAGCTTCAAAAAATATTATCCTTTCTTCTTTTATTTTCCTTATGATCCTTCACTTGTGAACCTCAGTCTGAGATAAGAATATAATGAAACACAGAGCAAAACCTTTGGAACCAGTAAGAACAGTGGAAAACTTGATCAAATCTTGGCAATACCAGGATAAATGTGAACACTCCCTTTGATTTTTAGTGTTTCATTAAATGATTGTTCTTATTATTGCTATTACAACATGGTGCATTACTAAGTGATCTGTAGAATTAACTATTGTATGACTACAGGGTAGTTAAATATCAAGAAATGGGGGTCATCCCCGGGCAAATATTTTTTAGTTATAGCAGTTCTTAGAGGCTGAAAAGAAGGTTATGTCAAGTAATGAGAAATAAACACCTTTTTTTTTCAATAGTTTGTCCTTTATTTCACAGTGTTGGTTGATCTAGCAAAAGATACCATCTTCACTGAAAACTCTGTGCTGTGTTTCCTTAGATTGTCACAGCTACAGTATCACCAGTGCTCTGTTGTGTAATACATTAGTGATTTCATGCCTTTAATACCTCAGAATAAACTGCTCCTAGGGAAAAAATTATTTAGTGGCGTGGAATTGGATGTTGGTGTCCTTTTTTTTTTTGCCACAAATCTAGAGTATTTACTGGGCAGAAGACTGTCTGAGCTTAACATCTGAAGGTGCCACTCCTTCCTGAATTTTGTCTTCTCGGCAGTCAAAACTTCTTCCTTACAAAGCATGTTTTTTCTACCTAATAGAAAATTCTGAGAGAGTTACTGATGTTAGAAGTGATCTTTGGAGGAAGCAGATATTAAGTTTGTAATTAAAGCCTGAACCCCCTTGTAAGAGCCAGGATTGCTGGGGCACTCATGCAGCACACTGCCACTCTGCCCAATCTCAGCCTGTTTTTCCAGGCTTGCCTTTTGTTTTGCAGGGCAGTGATTTGTTAGCTCGTTTGGTGGAGTGAGGGCGCTGGAGGCTCTGTGGGTATTAGTGTCTTTGCAAACATTACAGAGATGTGTTTGTCCCCCCTCATTCAGGAGGGTTCACATGCATTTCTGTGGACAGCAGACTGATGCATTGGTATCTAAGTGCCTGCTTTTAGTAAGTTCTAGAAAATGAAGAATATCTGTTTTTTGAGCACAAGTATTAATAAATATATGAATTGGATCTCCAAACTGCTGGTCATGGTTTAGAATAAACTTTTGAAGCTGCTTCCACAAAATGTTTTCAGACACCAATGCTCGAACAAATCCCTGGCTCTGGGATATAACAGGTTTTGCTGTATTTTCAGTTGTATACTCTGTGGAGATGTAGTTTTTGTAGTAATCACGGACTGAACTTCTCTGATCCTGCCACAGGTTTTATGAGAGAAACTAAAGGAGACTACCTGTTATTTTCTTTACTGGAACTCAGACCATCAGGGCCCCTTTTTAATTATTTATTTGACTTGAAATAGAGGGACTGGATTATTGTTTCTTATAAGCATTGGCTAATGGTATCACAGAGCAGTTCAGCTGGCTATGATATAAAGACGTAATCAGAAATTAGTTACAACAAGAAAACACAGAGTGAGAACCATTGTTTCCTTTTTTTCAGTGGAAGAAGTAAAACCAACCTATTTGCCCAAAACAAATGTAATGGAGATGGCCCAGGTCCATAACTACTTTATATTAAGGATTGATTACTGTTCTCTTGCTGTTGCATAGACTGATACAACAGGACTCCATTATTATCAATTCAAAATTCACATTGCTATCATCATTCCCACATCTCATTTTGCTTCTATTTTTGCTAAGAATATTCAAAGTTAATTACATTAAAAATGTAATCATATTAAATTAAAACTGAAAAACAGCATTAGAAAAGTGAAGAATGGCATATTTGATGACTCGTTAGATCAAAGTGCAGAAGTGGTTATTCTTAATGGAATACTAAGTTCTTGTTTCAAATGTTTGAGCTCCTTTTGATTATGTTAGATCCCCACAGCTGCTCGGACTTTGGCAGGGATTCACATAAAACAAGGCCATGAGTATGGTAAAGCTCAAACCACTCACTGAGCAGGAGTTGGAGGCTGACTTCAAGCTGAATGTTTGTACTTTGAGCTTCATTCCTGAATTAGGTAGTCATTGTCACAAACCTCCTACTTTCTCCACCTTACCTTACGTGTCCAGAGCATATTCTCTCAGGCACCTGCTTCCCACACATTTTCTGCCTACAGACAGTGCCTCCCAGTTTAAGAAGGTGTACTGGCCCTCATCTCTAAATGGACAGATTTTAATGTGAAATTGGAAATCTACTGCATTTATAGAGCCTTCACTAGATCTTGACTTAATTCCAGAGCTATATCCATTAAGCCCTATCACAGAAATACTTCTGAGACTGATTTCTATTCTGTTTATCAAGCATTTAGCCTATGACTGACTAAAGAAGAGATAAAAACCAGTTTGTTTTTGAACCGTGAAGGACCCATATGCTTGGTGGAGCTTGAGAAAAATGCCACTGGCTATGTTATTAGAGTAGACAATTTAGCCCAAACTGACTTTCTATGTTTGTAATTGAGGTTATGACTGATGTAGCACTATTATGTCCTGCAAACTTCACATAATATTACTCAAAAGGATACAGAGCACTGTATTTTATGGGTAGGGTAATGATTGTGATAAGACAAGGTTTTGCATGCTAATCTAGTTCTACATAAACTGTTCTCTGTAACTTCTGGGAAAATTGTAGGGAAGGAGGAAGAAAAATACTTTCACAGAATATTTTTAGTTGACCCACAAAGATCATCAAGTCCAACTCTTAAGTAATGACTCATACAGGGAATTGAACCCATGACCTTGGTGTTATTACCACCAAGTTTTAACCAACTATCCACTCTGCAGCCTTTGTGCCACTTCTGCTTTCTCTCTCTGTCAAAAAAACAAGACTTTTTGAAAAGAAAGGGGAATTTGTAATTTACTTATGGTGATGGGAAAATAGAAATTTCTGTAACTTGTTTAATAACTCAAACTTCGTTCTAGATGAGGTTTATGGATAGTTCATATTTCTTCAGATTTGGTAATTTTTGTAAGTCCAGCTTTACATTTGGGTTTTGATCATACTAAAATAAAATTTCAACTTGACCTATTCCTATTCACAATTAAAACCTCATTGTTTAGATTTTCTTATGTTCAGCAAACTAAAGAAACAGATACATCTCAGAATACTTATCCAGGAAAGCTAATAGTTAAAAGGTTAAATAGGGCAATAGGTAAATATGGGGAAAGGAATCATAAAAAATTGTTTCTGATCTTGGGGGTTTTTTATTCTTTTTTTTTTATCCTGATCTTTCTACTGGTAAAATGGTGGTATAGGATATTTTCTATAATTTTATATGTAGTATATATAAAAATCACAATGAAAATACTAAACAAACTATGCAACAGGATAATTTATGGGACCTGGAGTTCGGATCACACTTCTATATCTATTATAATTACCCACAGACCTTGGGAGTCTTGGAGAGCAGCCAGAATACCAGAATACGCTCTCGTATACACAGAGAGTAATAAACATATTCTTGGCACTAACTGTCCATCCTTCCCCAGCAATTAAGGGACTGTTTTCTAGGTTTTATCCATATGCTCACCAGCACAACATTTGCTCTTGCTGTGCTCATCTATACAACGACCTAATGCATCATGAAGGGGGTATCAAAATACCACTGGATGACCAAGCTGTAGGTCTGTGCTTTGCAGGCATCTCATCTAGCACTTGTGCTGATAGCTGAGGAGTCAAGGCTTTGCTCTCTCTAGACTACTGTGAGCGAACTCCACTTGGGTAAGGAGTGAAAGTGTGCCAACAGGAATCCCATATGGTGTTTATTATCTGGAGAGCATCCAGGCAACGCTGCTAATGCCTGCTGTTATTACTACCATAAATATTCCACTAAGATGGGTAGATTCTTAAGGAGAAAGGTTATACTGGAATGGAGAAATTGTCTTCTGCATGTAAGAAAGCAGACAGAGGCCACGTGTTGATGTCTGAAAGTCTGTTTTTAGCAGGACCCTTGAACTGGTCAGTGTTTACCACACACTGAGGAACTCTGAGGGACCTCTAAGCTGTGGTGTCTCTGTCCCTCCCTGAGACTGCAGAGTGAGAAGGCCTGAGCTGCCCTTGGTCAGGAACAGTGAACAGCAGGTTGGAGGTGCAATTTGTTGGATTCATTTCCGTGTTACCAAAATCAGCATCCAGGACAGAATGTTGCTTGTGTAGAGGCAATCTGAGGTCAGGTTGTGGTCACTGACTCATTATTTCAGTAGGACATTCCATGTCCTTTCATAAGACTGCTATCTCACCGCCCGGCCACCAGATTACATGGAAGGAGAGCTAAACTTACCCAAAATTGATTAAATTCTTGAGTCTGGCTAAATTTAGGTCTTCCTTCTTAGCTCTAGACTTTCTCACTAAGATTAAGAAGTAAAGGGGATTATTGTTTTCTGTAGACATGCTGTGTGTTTTGCAAACGCATTCCTGTCACTTCTTTGGGAACAGCACTTTATAGAGATCACAAAAAAGAAGCTTGCTCTTTTTTTTTTTTTTTTTGGCCAGGCAGTAGCCTTTACATAAGGCAGAGGTTTGGGCATTTGTTTTTCCCAGTTTTCATGATGGCAGAAACAGCATGAATATCTTCTCTAAGTATGTCTTTTTTGGGAAGTAAGTCATAATGTCTGGAGAATAAAAATGATAATAAGTAAAATAATCCACTTAATAATTTTAGAAAAAGAAAACAAAAACATTTAAAACAATTCCTTATTTTGAAATCTGCTTTTCACTGCTGTTTAATCATGTAAACATGTTTCAAGATCCCTTTGTTATGCTTTCCCATTAAATAATGTTTATTTCTTATTGTACTAGAAAGCTAATGATTCATAAATTAAAATAATAGTGCTGTAAAGATTATACTTCTTTTTCAATTTCATTAATTTTGCAACTTCTGCCTTTTCTCTGTAGCTTGTAACAACCCTTTCTCCTTACAGTATGCCAACACAAATATTTCAAAACTCCTTATCATAGCCACATCAAATATAGATTGTGAGTCTAAGCAGGCAGGTTGTAAACCGTGGAAAGATTTTACACGAAAGAATTTACATATATTAAATCCATGATTCATACTGCTCCCAGCAGAAAGTCCCATTCAGTACACCAGTCAGGAAAGACTAATACCTCATGCTATCAGAGCCTCCGGAAATTGCTATATTTAGATCCCTAAATTATAGAATGCAGCTATTAGCACAATCTTTATTATCATTAACATTATGATTAATACTAAAAGTTAAAACTGCTGAAGAATTTAACTTACTCATCAAGAACAGTTTTCCCAGCTGCAGCAATAGGATATATGAACAAACTTGCCTACACGACATCCTGTGTCGTGACATTGCATTTATAATATAATTATAAGGCTAGAGCCTCCACAGCAGTGAAGTAAGTTATTCCCCTCTCACGCTTACCTAAGGCACTGCTTACGCCTAAGTCATCAGGGTGTAGAACGGGGATTATACAGTGCTTTTTGCTTTGTGCTTTGTGCTTTTCTGACTGCAGAGTCTTGGAGCAGATGTGATTGTATTGCTACATGCCCAGAGCACCTCTCACCACAGGACAGTCCTACCAGAGGCCCTGTAGGACCCAGTCCTGTCAGAGGCCCTGATGAGTTATCACAAAACAAAATGTCTCATCAGTCATGCCATTTATCAGGCCTGTATATCTATTTTTTATTTCAGCTCTGTGTGTTCCTGGTATGTTTCTCAAAATCAAACAGAAAATATTTCAGTGTCATATAGGAGTTATAAGGAAATAAGTATTATCCTTTGGGGATATGATTCTGGGCCCAAAATTAGTTATTTGACCTATTGTTATCTTGTCATTTGAAAAAATTCTATTTGAAAGTTTGTAGGGTTTGGCAGAAACCCTGCCAGAGATTTGTCCACATCGTTATTGAATTGCCAGAAGCATAACAAAAAATGTCTTTTCATTTAAGCAGCATTTATCAGCTGAGGCTTGGTGACTGCCCCAGGCTCTAATAGCTATGAGAAATTCATGTTTAATCATGAGCATTATGCAGTATGAAAACAGACTGTGTTTTAAAAGCTAACTATCCTTTTCTGAGGAATGCGGACTGTCCTATGAAAGCATGTCCAGATGTGTTCCTTCAGCCCTGATGTTTGTGTCCCATTGACAGAAAAACTTCTAGATGACAAATTTAAAGCCTTTATCCTTCAAATCCAGGCCCATGTAAGAAAAGGAATGTCTTTAATCCAGAAACACTACCTCTGGAGCTGCAGCATATCTATCATAAAAAAGCCATTCAGACAGTTTGCAGGCTGCACTGGAACAGAGAAACATTTCCTGGGGTTCCCCTGTCTACCAGAATTAAGACACTTTTAGCACTGGATATCTGAAAGAAAGTATAGCCCCACTGCTCTCTTCTGTCTGGGATACAGGAAGACCAATGGACATCCTAAGCAGCATGAAGCTGTCAGTGCTTTCAGCACAGAACTCCTCTTGGAGGAGAAAAAAGTACTTTCATTCTAGTCTTCAAGGTTAATAGTTTTGATCATCAGAAAGGACATGGTATGGTTCTAGATTTACACCTTGGGAAATGTTGAAACTTTGACTTCTGTAAAGCTTTCAGTTAATATTAAATGCACAGGTATAAAATACAAGAAGTCTACAGAGAGAGGTTGTAGAAGAGAGGAAGGCCACTGGTGGGTACCATAGTGTAGTCTGTGCAGTCTAAGACACAGACTGTGTCTTGCTGTGTCCTGATGGGCATGGTCTCCTACAAGCAGATACAGTAGGTCTGCCCCTCACAGGCAAGGTGGACACACCTAATCTTGTCCTAAATTTAAGAATGATGAAGAGTGAATACATCAGAGAACGGCACTGAAAGATCGACCATATGTACAGCTGGCTGCCAGCCTCTGAAAAGTTGCATTCAGTTCATATCCAGAGGACTCAGCTCCACCCTTCTCCATTCCCCTCAATTTTAATTTTCTTTATATAGCAACATTACATAGTTTTAACCAAAGTTTTTGTGTTCTTCTGAGACCATGGACACTGAAGGGGTTTTGTGAGAAAGTGAAATTTATTTCCTGGCCTCCTCTGGATTAACAGTATGAAAGTTTGAATTCCAGCAACATGACAGAAGTGATTATCCACTGGGACCATTTCATATTAAACCATTTCCAAGATGTGAAGTTCCCAAATAAATACCATATGAAGGTGTGGATTCACTCTGCCATAGTTTCAGTAATTAATAATAGTTTAGAGGTTCTTGTCAGGGCCCCACAAGTCAGCAGGGCAGGGCCTGGCAGCTCATCTCGTCCTGCCCCATCCAGGAGCAGGGAGGCACAGGGGCAGCTCCAGATATCAGGCACCTCCCTGGGCATGGTGACAGCACAATGTCTTGCGGGGCTGTGGGTCCAGGGGTGGGCCTGGCTCAGCAGAACCCATGGCAGTGCTGTGGGGACCTGGAACCTATTCTTGCTGTAGAAGCTCTGGGGCAGGGCTGATGGCCCCGGTAGGCTGACATGGGGTCCTGTGCCCTGAGCAGGGTGGAGGGAGCCCTGGGGGCTGACGTGGGCTCCTGGAGGGTCTTGGGGAGGCTGAGCAGGGATAGGCAAGGCTGGCAGCGCCTCATGACCTCAGCAGTTTTATTCAGCCTCTCTGATAAGGAAGAAAGTATGAAACTTCCAGAATCTGAAGGAAGATGAGAAATTTTAATGTAAAACTTAAAATGAGAGGAGCTGAAAGCAGTGCACTTCTTTAGCAATCCTAAAATGTAAGAAATCTGTATCAAGTTTTATTTTGCTCAGTATTTTGAATACAGAGCAGACACACCACTGGTTGTAGGCAGGAGAAAACAGTCTCTGCGTTGCCCTCTAGACCTGCCCAAAGCCTGTCTCGTTGTTGCTGCTGCAATAGACAGTTCATATTTTTCTATGAATAAATTGTCTGTCAAGAGGCCATCAATGAAATTGTAAACAAAAAAGCATGACATGTTGATGCATACATAAAAGAATTGATGAAGCAAGCCTCAGCTGCTATAAACACCATGATGGAATCTACACCTGTGGACAAAGGATGTAAGATGCTTTTAAAACAGGACTTTAAGAAGCAGATTTCACTCTTTGCTAGCATATAAAGTGACTACAGATGCAGGACAATTACACTTTCAGACCATGTTTCTTTTGGCTGATATGAAGGCAAAGAGCTGGTGAGGAAAAGCTTTAGTTTCCTACACAACTAAACCTTAATGTGTAGGCTTGAGCAGAACTAATGAGCGGCAACAACTTTCAGAAAATTCACTGCAGGAAGCGTCCCACAGGGCAAGCTTGAAATCCATTTTATGGGAAGGGGCTGGGTTTGTCAAGATACTTTACAGGACAAATTCTGAAATTTTACTTCCAATTTTATTTTTATCAATTTGGTTTGACTCAAATCATACCTGTCCCTTTTGACTCAAATCATACCTGTCCCTTTTGACTCATCATACCTGTCTCTTAAATAGCCCATAAGGTTGGCGTTGCCAATTTTTTGCTTTGTGAAGGAAATCATTGACATCTTAGTTTTACACGAGGTACTGGGAAAGAAAAAATGAGTCTTCATGAGAGTTTAAATTTTTGAAATAAAACTATGGGGTGTTTCATTTCAAAATCAGATCAAGCACTTTGATTCAGATTCTGGGTGTCGTGAAGTGCCAGCATCTCAGCATGTCCCACTGGATGCGACTCAACCCTTTCATAATATCTTTATTCAATAGAAGACCAGAAAAGCATAGTCCAGCCATTTTTTATGTCCTTGTA
Source organism: Pseudotriccus pelzelni (assembly GCA_035584735.1). Lineage (NCBI taxonomy): Eukaryota > Metazoa > Chordata > Aves > Passeriformes > Tyrannidae > Pseudotriccus > Pseudotriccus pelzelni. The sequence continues at coordinate 119,180,357 of JAWMRA010000078.1, forward strand.
GCAACTAACTGTCACCATGTCAGAGAATAGTTTGCAATGAAAAATATCCCATGCCAAAGAAAACCCTGAACCTGGGTCTTTTTCCTTCTAACAAATGGCAAAGCTGCCAAGCTTCCAGCCTGGGTTTATTTTATCAACATTTCCAATTTCCCTTTCAGTCAAAATAAGACTGTAGGACCATCTGAGCAGATAATTATGTAACTGTGAAAGTTCAGAGCATACTGAACAAAACAAAATATGTTTTCCCTCATTTATGCAGACTAAACATATTGTCAAGGTTTTGAAGCAGTCAGTCCAAAATTTTCACAAAACAGTGCAGTTTCCCAAGCAGCCTGTTAGTAACAGAATTGCACCAAAATGCTATCCTTTCTATAAATGCTCATCAGACGGAAGACTTTGCTGAATACTTCCAGTGCCTAATTAATTGCAGACGTGAAAAATCTCTTTGCATACTCCAGTATTGCCAGCTGAAGGATTCTGAAATCACTGGTGAGCTTCTCGTAATTATAACAATTTAAAAATAATTATGGATCTGAGAAATTAGTTTTGGATCCTTTTGCTTGTATTCTTTTCACATGGAGGACTTCATTCAGTTGCCGAAATACAGATATCCAGTATAATTTGAGATGCCCAGGTGGGGTATCCAGGGTATCTGCATGAATCTTGCAGATGTGATGTTACAGCAGCAGAAGACCCTGTGCCCTTCTAGAGCAGTAGCTGGAGGGCAGTCAGGGTCCTGTAGGGCATCCAAAATGACACTAGATGCCTGTGTTTAGGTCACTGAGTCACGCTCTGACTGTCGCATTTCCAAGCTGTTTGTTGCAGTTGTGAAGGTTAAAAGCCATTGAAAGCTGACACTTGCATATATTTGACTGGCATCAAAAACTGCATCTTTACACTGAATATCTTGAGATGTTTGATAATCCCTATTGCTCAAAGAAACAGTTACAGGACTGATAGACCCAAAAGCTGACCTTTCTGTGAAACTTTCTGTAACTATACCTGTGGTATGTCCATCCCATACTTGCATCTTAATCCTTTTCTTTCAATGAGAGGACACTCTTATGGATGTGTTTCTGAATATGGAATAGATGTAAACGGGTTCCAAATCCAGCCTACTGGATATTCTTCTGAACCTGCATTTTAAACGATCATGTCTTGTATGTTTCACATCCAAGACAAGATCCCTTCATGGGAATTTCAGAGCTGATGGGGTCGTTTAACTGCAGAGGCAATATGAAGGTGCTTGCACCTCTGAAAATCGATGTTTTTTATGGGGGACTGAGAATAAACTTTTATATTTTCACATTCTGAAATACTGTACTGTATGAATACTCATGCTTTCAAACTGTCAGCCTTTCAGATTACTCTTAACTTTTACAGTTTGCATTGAATTCTTTTCAGTGTAAAAGAATAAAAATATCCACAAAGGGTTTATAAACTCATTGACCACCATCTTTCATTAGCCCTCTGGCATTCTGCTGACAGGAGTATGCTGGGGATGGAGATATTTGGAGGCTTTCTCCATTATTTCTGGATAATCATTCATGTAAAAAAAAAAAAAAGTCGGTTCTTGCTGACTTCTAGTCCCAGAACATTTTGATGTGTAGGGAGGACAGGAGAATGATGAGAGGGGTTCAGGATACATTTCTAGTTGTTAGTTCTGATAATTACATCTTAACTGTGCACATGCTTTAACCAAAACTGAAATGAAAGTTCAGTCCATGACCAATTCTGTACTGTGTTTCTTCTCCTTGATCACTTCTTTAATATTCTGAATGTTATGCCCTGGTACAAGACAGAGTCCAGATCATGTTTACTAGTCAAGAGGCCAGTAAACTACCTTAAATTTCATTCACAGTTGAGTCAGATACAGAACTGTTGGCTTCAACACATCCCATTCAGTGCATATACATCTCTCTTAAAAATTTACTTCCAAGTTCCAGCCATCCAGCCAGCCTCTGGCTCATAAGTTTTTTTTTTTAAAAAAAAAAGATAGTTTTAAATCAAATTTTATTACATTGGCATAATTAGGCTCAGATAAGATGGAACCTTGTTAATTCCATTTTTCCTTCCCAAGTAGCTAATATAAGGTAGCATAGTTTTATTCTCAGTATAACTGAGAATCATTATTCTTAATGCAGCAAAATTGGCCTCATTTTAAACACTCATGGGTTTTGCCTTTGATAAAGAGGTAAGATAATAATGATAGAAGTGATGTTCTTTAAAGGATGTTTAGGAAATTCAATTAATATGGGGGTAATCTTTTTTAAGGGTAAAATGTACTGCATATTCAGCTTAAGGCCTTTAGTCACAGGACTCTAATGAACTAACATTAACACTTTTTTAAGCAACACTTGCTTTTATCTCTTAGAAGAGAATATAGATTTTCCACTAAGCCAAGCAAGTTAAAAATGTTAATATCGATACAGTCACTGGGACATTTTGAATACGTAATTTTTTATTTAGTAACAGTAGATTTTTCAATTTCATGTTTGAAATTATTAAAGTGAAAAGTCATCTTGAATGAAAGAGATGTTTTGTTCAGCTTAAAAAGATTTTTTCTTATTTTTTTTATTATTTTAAATTGCAACTTCCAAATACCAAGTTAAAGCATTTCCTTAGAAAATGTTAGAAATAAAGGTTTTCAATTGCACGGTTACAAAACCCATGCAATGGAATTAATATTTCACAAGTCTTGTTGCTGTATTTCTTGGCAAATAAGAAAACTGGGAAAAATATTTAGGCACAGAAGGGTGTAGGTGAATATTTTGTGCTGTTTTAAAAGATGTGTGAACAAGTTATGTCTCCAACTTGCAATTACAGTTGCAATAGATACCTTTTAAAAACAGGGATTCATGTACTAATATCTGCATCTACGCACAGGTCGCTTTGTCTACCCCAACTGTAAGATGAAGAAGCTTTAAAAAAAAAGAAAACATATATTTGTTTCCACAATGGATTAGAGATAATCTGAGTGGGAATCCCAGACTCTGAAGCGTTCAAGTTAAGTGGGTCTTTTCGTTGCTGTTAACTGATACGTTATTCTCTTTACTCATAATATACATTATTCTAGTGCATTATTCTCAACATATGCTGAGGTCCAGATAAACACCTTTGCCTTGGTATTTTACAAACCTTTTTTATGCAACAAAAAATATACTTAAGGTCTATCTTTGAGGATTTGGGGCAATTCTTTCATCTTTGGCTTGGCCTTCATAGCACACACCACAATGGATATTATTTTTTTTTTATTGTTGGCACTTGATTAGTGCAGTCCTTCTAATCTCACAGTATTTTATAAGAGAAAGAGAAGATTTAAAGCTTAAGGGTTTCAGTAGTTACCAAATGTAAGTAATGCTGGACATATAACAAAACAGCATGCAGACCTCCATCTGCCTACCCTTTCTGGGGTTCTGTTTACCAAGAGGATCTTACATATTTATTATTTTAAACACTGTGAATTATACCTCGGAGCTAATGCCATACCATGATAATTCCCTTAAATAACAAACGACAAAAATGTTTAGGGTGAATCACTTATTTTTTTTGAGAAATAGTCTTTGTAGCTGAAAAATATCAGGCAAAAATGTGTCTCTCTCCTAGTCTTTCCTCTCCAGAAGAATTCATATCACCACTAATACTAATTGCCTTTCACCTCTCTGCTTTTAAATGGATCATAACCTCTGGTAATAGGACAGACTGCCTGAATATGTTTGGTTCCCTAGCAGCTGGTGCTAGCAGAGAGGCTTGGGGAACTTCTTGAGGAAACTAACCGGGATCAGGCAGAGATGGAGCCAGCACAGCCCTCAGGGCAGGCTGTGCTATGAAGAAACGTGCCCGGGCAACATGGTTCCAGCTGCTCCCTGGTGTTCCCACGGCTTGTTGGCCCTACCAGTCCCCTGAAGAAAAGCCAAAGAGCAGCTGTGCCCAGATGAATGCCACTCTGAAATAAGTTCAATTACGTGAGGAAAAGTGACTGGCAGCTTAGTTTTGCTGGCAGTAATTAAAGCAAAGAACAGGCTACTACAGTGAAAAGCATGTATATGCTAAAACTGCAAGGGAGGCAGTATAAGAGATTTTATTATCAGAATTATTTTCCAGCAAGTCCATAGTTTATTCTTCTACTTCACATAATGGCTATCTGTGTTTTCCCATCATCTTAATACTTAAAAGGTGATGGCTTTGAAGTATTTCTATTGCTTTTGTCTCCCCTCAATTCTGCTGCTACTATTTGGAAAGCATTGGACTGAAAAGTTTACTAAACCTGGTTGAAGTTAGCCAGAATGCCACAGTCTTGTGTGCCACAACTAGACTCATCTTGTGCATCCTGCAAGTATAATGTAAGCTTCTTGAAGTCTGGGGAAAAAATTATTTCCTGTCTTGTGTACTGTTGAACTTGAATTTAAAATGTGAGAATTTAAAAAACAGAAGAGAGGCTGTTCTTCCACTAAAGCTATCCTGTAAACTTTTACCTATCTGATTTTTATCACAATTTGATGAAAACAAGCACTTGAAATAAAGATTTTACAGGATCCCTGTCATTTGACTGATTTAACCTCTGAAGAATCACAAGTTCCTCCAAAGAAGTTGCTTCATTGTTCAACATAATTTCCTCTCTTGCCTCATTCACTCTTCAGTAACTGTTGCTCTAAGGTGATAAATTCTTGTTGGGAAATATTCATCACTTTAGATTTCATCTGTCCAGTCTTCAGAGAGACAGTGTAATGCCATAGATCTTCCCAAATATTGAGATACCGATCTTGTCCTAAAAAAATGTTGAGTACCTTTCTACACAGTCATTTGTAAGTGAATTAATGATCTACAATAAATCTTACATGCATTCACTGTCATTTCTCTATCAGTAGTCATAGAATCAGTTTCTAAGTCTGCACTGAGTAAAGCCAAAGATCACCTTATGTGTCCTCATAACAGAGAGGGCCAAAGCACAATGTTATGACCGTGTACTAAAAGCACAATCCCAGAGAAGAGCACCTCCCAGCTCCTGGGTATGCAGTTGGATGGCCATGCAGAAGCTGGGATTTTGGGAGGATATCCAGCAGTAGCTCAGAGGAGAGATAGTTGCTATCTCATTAATTATCAAATCTTTTAAGTACCATGGAAAGGAGGTGACTTCTTTTGTAAAAAAAAAATTTGTTTGCCTGTAATGCTAGACTAGCAATCTGCCTCACCTTGGTAACAAAACAAATCCAAGGTAAAGATGGAATTGCTCGCTGTTAGAGCCATCCAGCCCTTTCTTTTAGAAGTTGGGCTATGTGTTATTAAAGGAAGCAATTTTTAATAGAACTACCTAACCAGAGATGGCAAAAAACTACCTACCATTCCATGTTTTACAAAGTCAAATGCTTCTTCTGTCAATTAAAAGAAAGGCTAATGGAGAAAGCGAGAAATCAGAGAAATACAAGGAAGCTATTTAAAAATGTGTTTCTCAATCCCTTCCTTCACTTTCTTTTTCCCTCCCTGCCCTTCTCCTCCTCCATCCCAAAAACTTCGCATGTTATTTCTTTCCAAGAGTTTTACATCTTAACCTCTGTTTTCTGACTGTTTTTATCATTGTACTGAAATCAGTTACAGAGTCACAGAATAGATGGGGTTGGAAGGGACCAAAGTGGGTCATCTAGTCCAACCTGCCCAAGCAGGGTCATCCCAGAGCACATTGCACAGGATTGCTTCCAGATGGTTCTTGAATATCTCCAGTAAGGGAGACTCCACAACCTCTCTGGACAGCCTGTTCCATTGATCAGTCACTCACACAGTAAAGAAGTTCTTCCTCATATTCAGATGGAACTCCCTGTGCATCTGTTTCTACCTGTTGCCACTTGTCTTGTGGCTTGGCACCACCAAGAACAGCCTGGCTCCATCCTCTTTGACACCCTCCCTTCAGACACTTACAGACGTTGATAAGATCCCCTCTCACTCATTTCTTCTTGAGGCTGAACAGGCCCAGCTCCCACAGCCTTTCCTGGTAAGAGATGTGCTCCAGCCCCTTATTCATCTTTGTAGCCCTCCACTGAACCCCAGCCAGGAGCTCCACGTCTCTCTTGTACTGAGGAGCCCAGATCTGGACATATACCATATTATTTTGCATTAAGTGCTATATGTACTGCCTGACAGAAAGTATTCATTCTCCTACCCTTTCCTCAGATACTGTGCTGGTTTAAAGGTTAACCAGCAGTGGGAATGAACTCAACTCAAACGAGAGATTATAAGTCAGAATAACAATTTATTAAAATAATACAA
>JAWMRA010000078.1:119186717-119232564 GCA_035584735.1 Pseudotriccus pelzelni
TATCTCACAGGCCTCTTAACGCCTAGTTTATAGCCTGAGGAGTCAGGCTGCTCTGGGCAGAGGGTGTGAATGCTCTAGTGATAACAGGTTCTGGGAAATGGCATGGAATGCTATAGAATACATAGGTTTGGGTTACACCCATCCAGTGATGAATTGGTCCCAGCTGTTCTAACTAGGACAGATACAAAAGCAAGTATTTGAGTGTTTGGGTTTGAAAATTTATATACATTAACTAAGCAACATCATTAGCACCCATGTAAGAAGACAAGGTAAAAGAAATGTGCTTTCTATTTCAGGTTGGAGATGTCTGATAGTCTTATTTAAAGATCTGATAGCCAATCCTATTCTCTGTAGAGGTGAACTTTAGCCATATTATTCCATTCCACCTGAGAAGACTTGCCAGCTGTGTTCGACACCGCTGTAGACTGAATACTTCATTTCAGGGTGGAGACTGAAGATGAAGGCTGTAACCTTCACTTGGTTCTGCATTGTACAGGGAACAATGTAAAGCACAGCAGCCAGACTTGACACATTCGCAGTGGCTGTAATGCTGAGGAAACCACGCCTCTGCTCCCTGCTTTAGCTGGCGTCCTTCAGTGCTAAGTTTGTTGAGGAAGTGTCAGACATATCCATAGTCAGGGACTATGGGAAATGAAGACTTGAAAGCTGAAGGTGGACTGTTAATCATAGGCCAGGCACTTAGGTCTGCTCAAAAACTTGCACTGATTTAACTATACAGTTTGTTGGATTAAGCCTGAACCGTATCGAGGCACGTTTTTCCTCACAGGTTTTTACTGTTTTAAGCAAAATTATTTTAAAATACTTAAATCTAACCAGTCAAAGTTTGTTTTTACAGCAGGCTGCATCTGCCATTCCACTAACACATTCACAGTTTTTAAAATTCCCTTTGCTTTCAGCAAAAATATTTGATTTCCACATGGCATTTAGTAGTTTTTTCCCTGACATATCTTGCATCACCACCAGACTGAATCTTGAGTATTCATTAGTTCTGAGAAAGCTATTACATAGTCAATGGCATACATACTTCTTCATCTAATGGACTGCAAAACATTTACATTGTTCTGATTTTCTTTATTTATACTGTTTTTCAGTTAAGAAATATGGATCAGATTTTAAAAGAGAAAACTAAATGGAGGTCTTATCCATCTCATTTCAAGCTTTACGTTGATCAAATTGCCGTACTAAAAAAAAGGACAGCATGCCAATGTTATGAAAAGGCTGTAACCGCTCAACAAACTTCTATTTCTTTTCTTTATTGTTATGTCACATATCCCAGACAGACCCATAAGGGCTATACATCAGAGGAACAAAGGAGCACCAAACTCTTTTCCCAACTATTTTCATTATCTTATTTTTTTTTTCATCTTGCCCTTTGTTCCATTCTGTTCAAAATTATTTCTTGTGCTTGTTACCCTAGGCATAAAGCCCTAAGCTTATTCATAATTTATAAATCATATATCCTCGCATTTTTATGTTGTTTAATTTTATGTGAAGAGTTTGGATTAGTTCTGTCAATCCTCATTATAATGCTAAGTACAAAAATTAGGTACTATTAAAACATCACATGCAATGAATATAAGCCCTCATCCTCAATCTGACAGTTGACACTTAAATATTTGTATCCAGTTACCATCCTGATCATATTATCACTTGTCTGGTTAAAATATTTTATGCCAACTTCTTAGTGGGTAACTACTGCGACACAGTGTTACTTTAGATGGTTGTTTTTGCTGCTAGTCTCAGGAGTAGGTGAGGAGGAGAGAGGGAACAGAATAAGTAACCCAGGAAGAAAAGCTGCAGACAAGCTAGTTTGTGTATTTCAGATAGTCTTGATGCATAATTTTTAATATAAACAGATCAGGAAACTTAAAAACATGTACACCTGAGAGGGTGGATAAGGGCCCTTTGTGCTCCTCACCTTAAAAGTACTTGATTGGTAAATAGTTTTATTAATTAGTCTGTTCAGCATCTCTGCAATATAGATTAAAAAATACCTTTTTGTGTTCTGCAGAATGGGAAGCAACAAGTTTGGGTGGCTTGCTGAAAAACAGAGGCTATGCCAACAGGGAACAGAATAACACTTAGAGACTTTGGCTGGTGGCAGCTACTCTGTGAGATGGGAACAGCTACATTAAAATCTACAAAAAGCTAACAGTCTTGAAATTCTAACATGAACATCTGTTTATTGCCTCTTATTTTAGCATTCAAGAGTGAAGCAAGTTGCAAAAAAACCCCTTTTAAGTTTCTGTAGATTTTGGTTTGTCATTGTCTTCCAGTATAACCTCAAGCACATCCCCTCTCTTCAGCATCCTGCCTCTAGCAGCATTTGGAAAGTAGCAGTCCTAAAACTGCACCCAGTCTTGTGCAGTGGAACACAGCTTCCAAATTTGCCTTTGTACCATTTGACTTTGGGGAGCCTTTGAGCTTTCAGTAAGCATTTCCTTTATTTCTACGCAATAGGATGTAACATAGCAATGTAATCAGGATAATTTCTATTTTATTAATTTTTATTACTACATTAAGGTTACATGAAGAAGTCTTCAGTTCAGCACCTGTTGCAGTTTTAGGACTTTTTTTTTTTTTGTAAAGTCCTTTTATAAGTCATATTAAAGCATTTATTAAGGTGCTTTGAAGGTAATGAATAACAAACTTTGGATAGAAAATTAGAAGTGATGTCTTCAGAAAAATATGAAAGGGATTAAAATGGTCCTTGTAGTCAAATAGAGGGAAATCAAGAACATTACAAAATGTGATCTGTTTATCCATTTGTTTTTATTTTCCAGGGGGCAAAATGAGATTTGTGAGTATTTGAATGGTTAAAAATTGTGCAGCAAATGCCTTTCCTGTGGGAGAAACATCATCACATTTACTTCAGCTCAGTTATTGCTGTAGGGATGAAGTTATTTGTAATTCAGAAAATGCTCTTGGTAGAATAATTAGCTTTTCAGGGAACACAGCTTACACCTTTTTGGAGCCTCTGTAATTAGGACTGAGGAAATAGGTTCATCACTACTGCTGCTTTTTCATTACTGAGTAATCATTTGTATCTAAACACACCACTCTTCAGAGAATGACTGTCTGTGGTCAGATATGCTAATTTGTCTCTCATTTACATTGCAGTGTGTTTAGCAGCATACTTTTTAAGATAGGCAAATAAGTGCAGCTGAATTTTTAATTCCCTGTGTTGCTAAGAGGGTGGTTTGGTTTACAAAATCAGAGGTGTAATAAGCAACCCCAAACCATTTCATCAGATTCTAAGCAAGAGGCCTTTAAACAGAGAGTTCACAACAAGGGACACATATTTTCTGCTTTATAGGGTTTATATATCAGAGAACATTTCTCTTGTTAGAATAATGAGACGCTGCCTGTCAGTCTGGACCTCAGACTGCAACTCAGCTGCCTCTCCTGCCCTCAGGTTTGTGTGTCCGTCCCAGCTACATCCTGACTGCACATCAGGATGCGACCAGGGTGCCCTTGGTCTTCCTTCCCCTATGTCACAGGTTCCCTGTGTCCTGGTTTCTACTAGAAGAAAAATTTCAGTAAGTCTCTCAGTACAGCTGGCAGAGAAAGAGGACAGCAAGGCACATTGTGACACTCTCATCCTGGTCTTGCTGGTCTTAAGCTTTGGTCTGCTTAGTTTCTTTAGAGGCAGTTCAGTGTAGCAGTTCACACAGGATCATTCTGCTCATGTGCAATGTCTTCAGGGAGACTTTGAAGTGGAAGGGAAAGTAGTGAAAGAGTTTAGGTAGCTCCAGATATTTCCTTAAGCAGTGTATTTTTTAAGTAATTTGAGACTTCAGTGACTAGTATCTACCTAAATCCAGGTGCAGGTAGGTTTTATTGGCTTTGGCCATATGCTCTAAGTCATCACTAATATCCACTCTCATTCAGTACTGCTGAATAAACCCCCTGAATTCATTTCCCTTCAGAAAAATCCTTACATCCCTCTGATTTGAGAGAGGCTTATGCACCTCTTTCACACCAGATGTGCTCAAATGTATTACTGAATTGGCACTCCATTATAGTGAAGGACAATAGCAAGGATTAGTTTAGAAATAAAAGACAAATAACACTTCCTGAGATAGCTACAACCCTGAGGCTTTATGGTCTTTGCTACAACTTTGTAGGGTGTAAATAGTTTGAAGAGACTGAAAGGGGAATTTGCACTTTGTTTAGAACCTTTTATTCATACACTGAGGTCTTTTACCTAGAGAATCTTCTCCTTTTTTTGCCTGTAATATTGAATGTCTCTTGTGACTCCGATATTATACAAAATAGAATTTAGTATTCGTGATCTCTAGAACCCTTAATCTACTGCAAAGTAGTCAGCTTCACTGAATAAAAGAAAATTAACTTTGTCCTGAAAATTATAACACAAACGTGGGAGGTTACAGAGGGTAAGAATCTTATTTCAATTGCGAGACACATAATTTTGGAAAGGTGTGCTTTTTTCTGTTCTTCAGACTTCAGATACCTTCTTCATACAATTGCTGATTCTCTTTTGAGAAAAACAGGGGCTAATCATGATATTTTTACTAAGTAGCTACTCAGCTATTTGTCGTATGGCAACTGTGGGGGCAGCTTTCACCGGAACTTTTGCCACACCTGACTCAAGATTTGTTCATCCCACTGAAAGTTTCACGTTTCTCTAGAGGTTCTCTCACAGTGCTTTCTCGCCTTGAAGAGTACCTGCTTGCCGTGGAGCAAAAGAGCAGCTGCTAACAGGAGGATAAGAGGAGACAAAAAGTGACAAACACTTCTTTCAAAGAGACTGGCAAAGAAGATGCTTTCCTATCCCAAGCCTGAAAGGAAATAGCAAGCATGTAATCTGTTGTAACAGCTGAGGAAAAGGTAGAAAACTGCTGAGGTTAGAAACAAGGTTTCATGCATTTTTTTTAAAGCTAACAGGATACCATGATTTAGCTAAAGAAGCAAATCTGATTACACAAAGTAGCCGAGAATCTGTTGCACACGCTAAGTAAATGAAAGCTGTGCTTTCCTACAATAGCATATTTCTCACCACCTTCACTAAATAATCCCCAGAAATCAAAGACTTATGTGTATAACTGGCCCAGAGCTTTGAATTGCACTTTGAAAGTGAAGAGGAAGCTCCTTAATGAGCTGGCTCGTTCAATCGTGCATTACTTGTGGTTTTTGTCTTTCAAGCAATTATCTCGTTTCTCCACTCTGCTGAATAGTAGTACCTGCTGATGGAAAACTGAGGAGGTGGATATTAAGGCTGTTAAGGAACGTTAGTAAACAAGCAGATTAAAACTCTCAATTTCATTTTATACATGTGAACAGCAAAAAGCTTCTAGATGAAAATGTTGGACACTGAGGATCTGATTCCTTGCTGAAGCAAGAGTAATTGGAAGAAGGACAAGGAAGCATTGCTATTATAATCTGAGCAATAGAGAGCCTATTCTATTGCAAGAGATTAAGGACTTACATAGCTTCCAAAAGGCTTGACTAGCCTTCCAAACTGAAGGCTATCTATGAGGAAATAACAGAAATAAATATCAATAGGTGTAGCAGGTGATCATGCTCTGTGACTTTGAAGGTGTTTCAGTTCTGTAGCTGAGGCATGTATTTTACCAATATAGCTTGATTTTTGAAAAATATCTTAAACACCCCCCCAAGTGCCTAAACAGAGTAGCTGGATTCAGAAGGAAAATTTAAAAAATGCAATTTATTGACAAATATCACCTGACATGTTCTTAGCCATTAGGATAGAAAAATAACAGACTGGATGCCCGCCAGTGTGGAAAATTAGATGCCATTTTGCAAACAAATCAATACAGTAAGTGGGAAATCTTAGGTCTCCCAAACTATCTGCAAATCTAGCTGCTAATTGACTCAATCCCTGATCTTGTTTCCACAAAATGATATGCTTAGAATAAGGAGAGACTGGCAGTGTTGTAGATGATTAGAGTATATTGCTTTAATGAGCCTTCCTCAGCCATGAGCAGTTAACTGACCATTAATCTTCAGAAGGAAAGGAACAGGCTCTGCACTTACAGTGAGGGAAAGAAAAAACTTTGTCAACAAAGAAGCCTTTTAAGGAACTGCTAAAAATGTGATTAGATGCACTGGTGATTATTATAACCATTATCCATCTGTGGCATGTGCTAACGTTCCTTCACTAAAATCCACCTTCGTTCCTTATGCAGGCTATGAATTCTGCACACATTCACTTTCCAGAGGTCTTAATGCTGCCTTACTCTTTTCTGAATACTTTGTACTCCAAACACAAGATGTGTCAATGGAAAATACTCAAAGCGACAGTTTATTGTCAACGTGTAAAAATAGGTACAGCATAAAGAACTATTACGGCACATACAAACTGTGAAACAAAGGTAAAGATGAGGATGAGAATACTACATTAATTATACACTGAAAGTGGGTCAGGATTGCCTTTTCTTTTTATATATACAGACAAACCTTGCCATCTTACTGTATTTACCTATGGAGGTACAGAGGACACAGAGGAACCCACTACAGGAAGGCAAAGGACAGTTAAGGGTAATTGTAATAGGATTTCTATATATAGAAAGGATGTGAAGCCACTTTTAGCACTTACTCATTCTTTCCTGGTACAGGATGACAAACTGTCTGATGTTTCTTCAACAGTATTTTAGAACAGAATCATTTTTAGACTTTATTAGATTATTAGTTTATTAAATATCATGCATTAGATACTAAGCCATTAAAAAAACCACAAATCATAGATATTTTAAAAGTTTGAAAGCCTAAAAGAGCAGAGGTAGAGACAGAGAGGTAAAACAAGACTTCTGTACAGACTACTTTTTCTGTTACAAAAACCTGGAAATTAAGTTATTTATGTATTTACTCTCAAGTGTTTAAAATACATCCTTCCACTAACTTTATCCAGGTTATAGCCTGATCATTGGCTGTTCACAGCAGTGAATACATAGGGGCAGATTATGGTTTTGGAAAATTTAGCATGGAGGGTTTCTGCTGTGTACCAGCTAGAGACTAGGCGATTTTTATTTATTATTTGTATACGTCCAGGAACATGCACGGAGTTTTCCTTAACAAAGGAAAAGGTCAACTGCTGATCTGAAGAGACTAAAATTGTAATAATGTGCAGCACCCGAAAGCCATGATAAAGCACAGGAGAACAGAGTACAAGAGGACAAGAATTTCATTGGTGTCAGTGCACAGTAATATACAGCTTATGGACTGCTTTTTTACACAAACACATACAAAAATGCATCAGCTAATGTGATACTTCTCAGCATTGGAGGGAACCATCAAAGGGAATATTCAAAAGATATGAAGGAATTAGTCACTGTATTATATTATAGAGGATGATACTTCTGATTCTGGAAGAAGTGAAAAACATAGCTTATCAGTTTGACAGCTAACTCCTTGCTGCAGGTGTGCTTAGTGCAAGCCTGGAGGAAACAAAGTCTGATTCTAACTAAGTGTTTTATTTTAACTGTGTGTGTCTGTCCTTTCAGTGACACTGTTGCGGAACTGTTAGTACTACATTATTTATTTGTTATTTTGAATAGCAAACCATATGACATAGGGAGATCTATTTGATTTGTATAGGCTATTAAAATAGGATGCACTCCTGTCTGTCACATGTGAATCAAATGAAATGCCTCTTTGGTGTGAATAGTAATATGCCATTTCAGTTTCTCTCTCTGTGTCATCATGTTTGTAGCCAGTCAAGTTTTAGTTCCAGACCTTCACGGTACCATGGGGTTGGACTAAACACTACCTGCCACGTCTGCACAGGTTTTCTGGCAGGAGAGGTAGCTGTAGGGATGTGATCTGTGCATGTGTGCTGAAGTTACACTTAGAGAGGTAAGGCCTGAGGATAGGTCCCCATTCAGGACTGCTCATTTTGGCTTGTAGCCATACTAGACTATTAAAAATAATACCCAAAATTTTTGCAGTCTCCTCTTGCTCCTGATCTCATCAGTTGCCCCACCAAGTCACACAAACAAAAGGTGTTTTCACTGAAGGATAAGGGTGTTTTCTCTTGGTTAATGGAAACAAGTCAGAATCAGGCATGATGAATAGCAACTATGAAAAACCTATCTTCAAAGTCAGGAAATAGATGTGAGCATAATGACATTCATAATGACATAGATTTCAAAGTGAAGTACAGCATTTTATTTTGTAAAGGTAATTTTTTCATGTTTTTGCCAAATTTTGTCACTAAGAATTTGCTTTTAAATCATCACACCAAACAAACATGCCCAGTAATGACAAATTAGATCTGCAACTGAAGGTGGAAGGTGTTTTTTTCCTTTTGAAGATGAATTTATTGCTTTGGGAAGGCACTGGATTGATGGATCTTAAAGTGCCCTGTTTATTCCTGGAACAAATGGCAAGCTTACTTTCATTGTAGCTTTCTTCGTTTTCTCTAAAACAGCAGCCCAGCAAATCTACTTACAGCTATGATAAATATTTAAGACACAAGGTCAGAAATATGCTGTAATTTGTCTGGTGACAATGTTCTATTCTAGTAGCTTTATATCTTTCATATGAGATGATTAATGACCTTGGGGCTTTAGGTATGTGCTGCAGAGTGACAGTCCTGCGATGTAAGTACATTCAAAAGCTCAGAAAATGAAGCGCATGCTCCAGCCAATGGCAAGGACGATAATTTCTAAGTCCATATGCTGTGGGGAAATATCATACTGCACCAATGACAGTTCAGAAATGTCAGTTACATATTCTGCTAGCCAGAAGTTGCTAAAAGGAGCTGTTTAGTGAATACAATAGTAAGCAAGTAGCTTTTAGCCCTGCTTAAAACACAGGGTACTGTAATCAAGCCCCCTATTTTCCAAACAGGTCTTCTGTCTGTATGTCAAAGAAAAATAGCATATTTTTATAAAAGATGCTATCTTTCTGGCCCAGCATATCTCTTCCTATTTTTTTCTCTTTTAAGCCTCAACTGCTCCCAGCTCATACTTGTCCCTGCCCTTCAGCAAACACAGACAATCCCTCGTCTCATCCCAGGACGCATTAGCAGCTGTTATCTGCTGGCATTAACCACTATTGCTGGACAGCAGGACTGAAAGGGAAAAGCTTTCTGTGACTGTGCAGAAGCCTAGAACCCAATTCCTGTGATTTGTGCCTGCCCACTCAGTGAACCCTACTGTGCAGGCACTGTCAGCACAGTTCCCCCTGATCCCTTCCACTGGCCTGCACACTGGAAACTTCTGCATTCAGTTGACTTTCTAACTATCCTTTTCGATATGGCCTCTAATTTTTTGAGGTTTGCCTATCAGTGATTTATTTTCACCATATCAGTAAAACATAAAAATAAGTATGTAAAAGTTTATTTTGTTATGATAGGAATTTGTTCACTTGTTTAAACTTAGAAAAGTTCTAAACAAATGGGAGCTCTAAACAAATTTTCTGATAAAGAGGCATTTGTTACCAGATATAATGTATTTTCTTTGAAGCTTTCAGGTAGCAACAGTGAGAGAAAGGTGTCTATAAGAAAAAGAAAATAAATTGTTAGCAATCAGGCTAGTACAGAATGTAAAAAACTGCAAGGCAGTCTCGGAAAATTTCAAACAATAAATATATCCTAAGTAGTCTTTTTTTTTATAATTGTGTTTTATTCTTATTTTCACTCTGGTCATTCCCAGTTCCAGGAAACCTTTTCAGTAGTTAGTTCTCTGCTGAATTGTTTCATTCCAAAGTGTGTTTGAATTTATTATCTGTATTACCACTTGACACACACAAAAAAAGAAATGGTGGTCTTCAGATGCAATTTATGATTATGATAATTTTGCTGTGGCTTTTTACTTTCTGGGCTAAAATCAATTTCTGCCATATCTAGCAAGTCAGAACGTGTGACTTTCAGTACTTTGTGGTAACAAGATGTTCTTCTACATGGAACATAAAACTGGTCTTCAGAGTGGAAAGTTTCCAGCAGTAAAATAAAACCAAAAATTATGGTAACTGTTTTCCATGGGTTATATTATTTATTTATGAGCCACTCTACACCTGTTATCTGTTTATTGGGGGAATTCTGAAAAATAATAGGAGTTACTGTTGTATAGAAATTGCTGGGCTTAATCTAGGTACTTCAGAACTAATAGCATTGGAGATGTGATAGTATGTGATTAGGTTTACTATTCCTTCAAAACTGCTGTATACTCTGAGAGTGCTAGTCTCACATCTTCATCACAGTGCTTTGGAGTTTTACATGCAAATCTCTTCTGGTAGAGAAAAATAAGGCTTTTCTGGCTAATAGCTGTTAAAAAAATTAACCTAGAACTTAAATGTCAAGGAAAATTATTTCTAACCCACCCACTACCCATCACTACTAGTGAAAGATTATACAGTTCACATTAGCAGTGCTGAAACTGCAGCTTGAGCCACCACAGAGGATCTTTACGGATAAGATCAAACATCAGCAATACAAGATCTGTGAGAAGCCTGGGAAATTCTGGAGCAAGACCTTACCCTTGGTGAAGGAGAATCAGAGTAAGGAACACTAAAACAAACTGGGCATACACGAGTCAGTAGGATCTGATGGGATGAACCCACAAGTGCTGAGGGGGCCAGGTCATGTCACCACAAAGCCACTCTCGATTATCTTTGAGAATCAGTGATGATCAGGAGAGGCTCATGTGGACTGGAAGAAAGCAAATGTCACTCATGTCTTCAAGAAGGGAAAGAAGGAGAAAATACAGACTGGTCAGCCACACCTCAGTCCCTGGGAAGGTCATGCAACAAACCATCCTGGAAGCTGTTTCCAGGTGTATTAAGAACATGAAGGTGACTGAGAGATGGATTTAAAAATGGGAAAATCATGCTTAACTAACCTGATATCTTTCCATAATGACATGACTCCTTTGGTGAATGTGAGGAGATTAGTGAATGTTAATAAGGCTTTTGACTCTGTCTGTCATAGCATTCTTTCAGACAAACTAATAAAATACAAGTTAGGTAAGTGGGCAGTGAAGTAGACTAAAAACTGGCTGAACTGAGAGGCTCAAAAGGTTGTAACAGCAGCAGGAAGCCCAGCTGGAGGCCAGTCACAAATGGTATACTCCAGGGGGCAATACTGGAGGCAATACTGTTTGACATCTTCCTTAATGGCCCGGCTGATGGGAAGGAGCCCAGCTTCAGCTGTAGATGATAAAATGTTGGATTGTTTTATACACAGAGGGTTGTGTTACCATTCAAAGAGACCTTGACAGGCTGCAGAAATAAGCCAACAGAAACCTCATGAAGTTCAGCAAAAGAAAAATGTGAATACCTGCACGTGGGAAGGAGCAACCCCAGTTGAAGGCACCAGTTATGTGCTGGGGGCCAGCTCTTTTGAAACAGCTTTGCGGAAAAGGAACTTTGGGTCCTGGTGGACACCAAGTTGAATAGGCACTCTTTCTTTTTTGCCTCAGGATGTGCAAGTGCCCCAGAAGGTGATTTTCTGCACATCCTGAGTCAGCCTTGTTTTAAAGGATTTGGGTATTACTTTGCTGTGCATTGGAACACATCACCTTGTGGTGGATCTTTTAAACATTTGTGCTGAGATTCACCCACCTGAAGCAAAGTGGCAGTTAAATTGGGAAGGTAGAATGTGACCATTCCAACAGGTGACCCAGATTGCAAGTAATAGTGATGCAGTACCCCCAGAAGTATTCTAGTGTTTTATACAGATAGGAAAGGCTCAATTCATAGTTTCCAATGGAGTGAGTCAGAAATTTACTGTTTGAAATTTGTTTAGAAAAGCTTTCCCCTCTAAATAAAAATCTTCCCCTTTGTAATGGATATCTGAAACATTTTGGTTTCTAAACAAAATACTTCTTTTTTTTTACCATTAAAGCAAAGAAAAGGCATGGAGTAAATATTTCATTTTCTTTTCTCTCAAAATTTTCCTCAGTAAAGCCTTGCCCATCAGTTCCAATGATCAAAATTTGTAATACCTAATAAACACTAGTGAATTACCTCCAGGATTCATTCAGTATTCTGTAGATACTACTAATTTGGACATATCAATATTATGCAGTTAACTGTTCTAATAGAAGTCAGTCTAGAGACCCTTTTTTGGTGGGTTTTTTGTGGTTTTTTTTTTTTCCTGAAGAGAAAGTCTAGTGTAAGGACAACTAAAAATTTTACTCTTTTCTTCTTTCTTTCGATTCTGTTAATGCTTGGCCTTGCTAAATGGGTATAAATCACAGTACAATATTACATTAAAAACATTTCAGTGTAACTGAATTTGGGGCTGAACTGACTGTTTTAGATGTTTTCTATTTCATCTTCCCCACAAAGAGAATTGTTGAAATGAGATCAAGTTGCTGAAGCAAATCAGGAAATACTGTGAGTTGATTAAAAAAAAACAAAACAAAAAACCCACAAAGAACCCTGGGGAGGGGTGTTCCAGGTATTTCATCAAATAGCATTAACTGAGAATCACCCTATATGCATTTGTTATACAAGTATCTACCTGAAATCCTCAGAGCCCAGGGTTTTTTACCATGGGGTATAAGCATTTTCATTGTTACTTTTGAGCTTTCTTTCTTGCTACTCTCTATTGGTGGGATACTCGCACAAATCAGTGGGAACTGAGAACACTGACATAATCAAAATGAAAGTCTTGGCCAGAGCACTATGCACTGAAAAAGAAAGGAGCCCAACATGACACAATGCAGAAAAGATATGCAGCAAACTGTATTTTTCTGCAAATTATTTCCAGCCCAGTTCAAATGTCTCCTAACTGTATGCTCTTAATTACTTTAAAAAGCACTAGCCATTCGAATTAAGCCCCAGGAACATGATGTTTGACTCGGGCTTTCAGAGCAACATAAATTCATTAAATCTTCCACACCAATCCGCTTTGTTACTTTTGGCACATCTGCAATTTTTTGTGTAACATTGCATAAAGGGCTTAGTAAATTGAATTTAGCACTTTGCCAGAAGTGTAGCCCACAACTCTGAATGCTCCTAAATTAAGCCTTTGTCTTTCAGATTTGTAGATATTTAACAGGGATATAAGTGTATGTACATACATACACACACATACATATATGTAGATATGTCTGCATATGTGCACATGTGTGTGTGTGTGTGTATGTATAATATATATGAATGCTAACAGGTGTTGCATCTGAAGTATAAGTGTCACTTCAAAAACCATACAAAATGAAATGGAGAAAATAGCCAAGTTCGAAACCAATTTCGTCTTTTGGAAATAATGTTAGAATTGTATGGGAAGGATACTTACGAGGAGACCAAAAAGAATTCATTGTACTGCATGGACCACAAATGAGTTACAAATGAATGTTCAGCATCTGCTCCTCTCATGAAATTTAGGGATTTGTAAATGGCAGTTTTGAGTAAGAGTAAATGATATTTGGTGACTTTTCTTCTGACTCTCTAATCTGGAGACAATGTTCTGCTGCTTTAGATATACATTTTGTACCTTTTAGATTACTCAAAATATCTAAAAGTCTATGAGAGGTAAGTAGTCTGAGCACCTTTGTAAGAGAGAGTTTGAATAGTAATTGCAGGTAGTCACAGCCAATACACCAGTCTCTTGCTTCTGATTCAGATGTTCCCTATCCCTGCAAAATATTATCGCTTACAGTTATAAGGAGATGTCTTTTAAAATTAGGCTCACACTGGGGGAATTATTTTACTCTGGGGGAATTATTTTACTCTGCTATGAGAGGCTACCACATAATCTGCTATGTGAAGTGGCTCATTATATGTAAAGTTTCTGCTTCTGTGCTGCATAGCCTCCTGCCCATGTCCTGGAGAGATGCTGCCCATTGGTCTGAACTGCATAGTTTTATCTGTTGCAAAATACAAAGTCTTTCAGAAGTCCTCGACTTTATTCTTCTCATGTACCATCTCTATGGTACTGCTGGGAGCAAACAGCAGCAGTTCCCAATTGTATTTCTGCTCAGAAGGAAGCTGTTGTCTTCCTAGGCATTATTTATGCATCTTTCATGGCAGTTAAGTATTATATAGTTTAAGAACCCCAGGACCAAGCATTTTACTTCTATTCATAAAGTAAACATATTATTTGTATTGTTGTTTTCTTGTTGCATTGTATTGTTGTTTGATTGTTGTATTCATAACCAAGCAGCATATGTTAGCATCCAAGAACCATTTTTAAATAATCAAACCTAACTTCTACACATGTGGAGATATAGAAAGATGAATATTCTTGCTCAAAGAGCTTGAGATGCAACCTTCCCTAGACCTTGAAGCAGCATAGGCATATTTCATGTAATGCAGCCCAGATAATTTGGGATTTGGTGACTGCTCCAGAGAAAAACTAGCAGAGAAAATCCGCTTAAGTGGCCATTAATATTTAATAAACTTTATTCAAGTGACATCTGTCAACCACATGAGCTTCATGGGCATCTGTTGTTCACTCAGTTGGCATTCAGCTTGGTTCATCTATCAGAGATGGATCAGATACGAATATTCTTGGTTTATTCTTCAACACTATAAATAATCATACGTGCAAGGAGTTGCTTAAGCTTTCAGCAGTAACATATGGAACCCTATAAAGATTTGACCTATTGTCTATCAGCTATTCTCATATGTTTCAACTCATTCTGAAGATCAGCTGTAAAAGGCATTAATGGGGCATTTGTATTGAAAGGACTCAGAAGTTCCTTTCCTGACTCCATTAAGGTCATTAAGGTTTGTGCTTTTGTAGATGCTGTAGTTAAGATAGATAACGACACACAGATACATACACATACAGGTTATGTCTTCCTATAAATTTTTGAAGTGGAAGCTTATAAATTGGTAAACAGGAATTGTAGTGAACTAACAAAATGTAATGAAAAAGTAGTCCAGTAAGAATAACTAATAATGTCAGTCTTCCACCATGGTAGGCTAGTGGAGAGCAAAGGAAAAGGATGACTTTTTTTTTTCGCTATTTGAAGTTTTTTAATAGGCTTTCTTCAAATGGGATACTTACCGTTTCTTTCTGTCATGGAAGATGTATAAAATAAATAAGTTATTCATGTATTCATGGTTTTGGCAGAATTTCTTCAAACAAGTATATTTCAGGAGGGAAGAGAAAGAAAAGTCAATGATTTTTTGGAAATACTATATGATATTTGTTAGGTATGGGAGAAAGTGAACAGAATTAATATAAGCCACTCTATCCAACTGAGCTATATGAGCTCTGCATCCCTAGACCAGTTTACCCATTTCAAGCCTTGCCCTTATCTTTAAGGACTGTATTTATTTCACTGTGAGGAAATGAAAATTATTCTTAAGGTGACAACCCAATTTTTTTTTAATCTAAAGGCACCTTTTGCCTTTTGTATCGTTGCAAAAAGGTTTTACATATATAAATTTTATGCAAAACTAAATGATTATTGAAAATAATAAATTGTATTTTTAACCATGTAAAGGTTACTTACCGCTACATAGTGCCCAAAATTCAAAAAGGTCCCAATTCCCCCTAAAGACACTCATACAGAAACCATATAAAAAAATAACGTGTGGTACTAAGCTTGGACCAGTACAGATAGTGTTACCATCTTCCCATCTTTCCATTTTATTTATTGTGTTCATTCAGTATCAAGTTTAATCTAGATCCAGTCAAGAGCCTGCCAATTTTCTGTAAAGAGCCCACCTCAAAGTGAACTGCAGTCTTCCAGCAATGCAATGTAAACAGTGGTAAATGATTAATTATAAAGAAAACAAGCTATCAAATGCCACAAAATCATGTCATACAAACTGGTACTTCAGAGGGGTAGCATATCTGTGATTAATGCTGACTATTTAGTCCAGTGTGGGATCATTTCCAGAACAATTTAAAAACCAATAATAAGAATATCAATACATGTCTTTAGGCTCTGGCCAGCAAGCCCTAGTGCCTGTGTGTACATGAACAACAAGAACCTCATCTTTCATTTCTGTGTAAGAAAGAGAAGCAGCAAGATGCGGTTATTTAAGTGGGAACTGATCTCTGAAAGTTTATCAAATGCCAAACATAATGTAAGACCAATGTAAAGTTGGCAGCTACTATACAGTAGTTTTTATGTAGAAGTTTTACACAAGAGGAAATTTATAGCTAGGAAAAGTGAGGCCATAGACATGATATTCCACAGACTTCCCCAGGAGCAATTTGCATTTGAATCTCTTGAAAATGAAACAGCTTGTATCTAGAAAGCCCACCTGGCTTCTAATTTCAGGACTTAACTGCACGTTTTGATAACTCACAGGTCAGCAAAGCTTAAGGCAATAATAATGCAGAACAACAATTTCCATTCATAACTTTATTCTAGTGAAACTTCTGACTAGCTTAAAAAATAATAGAAAGTGTTGGCATTTTATATAAGTATCTATGCCTTTATATTTGATATTTCTTTTCTTTTGCTGTGATGGTAAATACTATTTGAATAACAAATAAATGATAAATGTTTAACCAGATAGCTCTAGCTCACTGAAAAAAAAACATTCAGTCACGAAGTTTGAAATTCTCCTGCTGCTACCATAATTCTACCAAGTAGATGTTTAAAGATTTGATTTTGGTTTTTTTTAAGATTTCAGTTTAAAGCAATGGTGTTCTTACAACTAGGATTACTATGGTGATCAGATTTTGAAGCATATCTTGATGTATAAATTACTGATCAGAAATGTTATGCTGGTAATATTACAGCAACACAAATATATTCTTGTTTTAGCTATTTGAACAACTCCAGGATTGTCAGCCAGCGAAAGGCATATTAATTTATCTGGCATTATTGGACCAGTATTCCTTCTGCCTTAAAAGGTCTTATCGACCTCTAACTTCTATGCTTCAGAGCAATTACATTTTTTGAAATTTACCACCTCCTGCAAAAAAAACCCCAACACTGAGTGATTACTGTATAGAGTCTAGAAAGAGAATATTTAAGAAACAGCTAAAGGCTCACTCTTCTAAGCTGCTTTTAAATACATCAGGTTGAGGTAGGATTTTAATCCCTGACACCTGCTTTACATGGGCATTTTGCTCACGAAGTTAGTGAGGATATTCCAGCAGAGTTCTGTGGATCTGGATGAGGATTTGTGCGCTGCAGAAAAGACATTAGACCAGGTATAGTGAATTCATTCACAGCAGGCACAGCATGCTGCAGTTTAATCCATTGTCATCAATGGACTGAGGTTGCTTAGATGCTAATATGCTAATTCCAACTTCTGGTACCAAGAGGTTAATATGATGTGTCTGCTATTGTAAATGTTCCTTAGACTGACTTGCATATTAATGGAAAATTGATGAAACTCTTTAGGAATTGTAACACCCTCAGGAAAAAAATATACAATTCATTCCTAAAGTAAATCTGATAAGCAAATAATTTAAGTCATTTGTCAAATTCAAAAGCAATTGGCCACTCTAAAATAAATACTGTTTTTCTTCCCAGCTACAAAGCTAGAAACTAAATGAGTTTTAATAAAAGAACAATGCTTTGTAATGGAAAGGGAACTGCAGCTTTTTATTTTTGACAGGGTATTTCAGAGAAAACATGTTTTCTTTTGATGTAGAGATAAAAAACATAAGCCCTTTCATCCCAGCTTCCAGGTCTGGTGTGCCGCTAGTGACCCTACTAACATTGCTGATGTTTAACACTTTCAATGCAACTTTATTTGCATATTTTGATGTTAGCAGTGATGTTCATCATATTGAAAGACTAAGTGTAAGTGGAAGGATCAGACAATGAAAGTACATCTGTTCCTCATTTTCTTTGCTGGCACCATTTTACTGTTTGGCTCTCTGATTTCCACTGAGAGAGATTTGGAAACTGTATTCCTCCTTATGATTTCACATGCCTTTAGGGGAATCTCTTACCCAGATCATGCTGCTCTGAAACAAGCCTCCTGCAGATAAAGATCCACAGAAATTGCTGTTTATCTTGTTGAGTCACATATAGTTTTATCTTGTTTTTTCTTCTATAGTTTTATCTTGTTGAGTTACATATAGCAGGCTTCCCCCAACTGATGCATTAAATATGTACAGTAACGCAGATGCTGTATGAGTGCTGTCTCTTGTAAATCAGATTTGGTGTCAGATTGCAGCTACAAAATGTACATTTGAAAGCATGGTAGTGATAGGGATGAAAATGTCTCTTTTGCTCAGTCTGAGCACACAGACAGGTCACTCAAAAGTTCCTCCCATTTTGGAAGTGTCGGTAGGGGCACCTGTGCAGAGGTGAAGATCATGAGCAAACCTGGTCTAAACATCCTTGTTCCTGCTTTTAGACTTCAGTGTTCTGTCCATGTTACTCTTCTGCAGTGTATTATCATGAATATTGATTTCATCTCAGACAAAGGTGATTACATGCCTCCAGAAAGAACCTGGAAGTGAACCAGGATTTGGAAATGAAGCAGGGTTTGAGCGTAAATGTATCCACAAATGGTGATGTTAGGGCTGATGGAAGATGGTATGTTTCCCTCAGTCACTATGAGTTAATATAATCCCATATTTCTAAATAATTCCAGTCTCATGTCAAACCAGATTCTCATTTTCTGTGTTAATGGAAATATTTCAAAAGGATATTATGGGTTCTGTAATATAAACAGGAGCTCAAAGGTGGGGAGTATTTTCTTACATGCTGAAAATTCAGTTCAGGAGTCAAGATCCCAAATTTTGCAAAGCACCTCAAATATTCCTATGCTTTGATTCCTTCATCTCCACATCACATGCATTTCTTCATCTTATACAACTGTAAAAGCAATATTGCCACTTATTTCCTTTCAGACTAACATTAGCTTTTCTGTCATAATGTCAAACGTATTGCACCAAAGGCAACAAATCATCCCTGTCCCAATTCTTAGCCTTCAGAGGAGCATGGGACAATTATAAGAGCATGCACTTCCATGACTACTAAGATAAATCATTTTGAAAAAAAACCCAAACCTCAGCCGTGGTGCCGTTGCCATGTTTCTATTAATAGCAGCAAAATACATCACTGTCAGTTAGCTTCTAGGTATAGTAAAACAGGTATTTTCCCATAAAAATGTGTTTCTCATTAGACTGCTTGCAGAAAAATAATTGGGCACGAGGGACTCAGAATAAAGTAGAAGCAGTTATAATCTGCAAGATCAATAATATATAATCCTTTTGAAAGAATATAGCTGTATGTTTACATCTCAGAGAAACCATTTATAACAGTATGTAGTAATATCACATGTATTCCTTATACATAGTGGTTACAGTTTATTCCAGGTGTAGCTGATTGGTGCCTGAATTTTACTGTCCTCTTCCAGTACTGCCATGATTCTCTGTAAACTACTAAAAGCCACGTGGTTTTGTCATAAATATTCCACAGTACAAGACTTTTCAAAACTATTTACTTTATTTTGATTAGCACTTATGACTGAATAATGACACAAATCTTTTTCTTCCTTACTTTCCCATGCAGTGCTATCCCTTATCATAAATATCTTGCAAAAAAAGGAATCACATTACCCTTAAATCAAATTTTTGCTTTTCTGGTGACAGTGGGGGATTTTTCTGTGACTTACCAGAAGTAGAAGTGCATGTAATCAGTGTGTAGATAGAAGCAGTTGTAAATACCCCGAAGCCTCCATTCCAAGTCTTTATTGTAAATTGCCAGATGCTAGAACTTAAAAGAAAAAATATATGTATTATGAAATTGTCAGCTAGGAAAGATACTTCCTGAGGCATAGCCAGAGTATAATGTATTTGTTCCATGTTCAAAGGTTCTTTGAAGATGAATTTTATTGTCCATAACCTTGCTGCAGATACCTGCATTCATACCTGACAAATTTATTTTCAGGTCTATTTCTTGTCTTAAGCCTGATTGAGCTGTAGAAACTCCGCTGGATAGCTGCAGTCATGGAAACCTCTGGGGTTTCTGTGGCCTGGCCATCAGTTTGACAATCAGGAAGATTCGCCAGACAATTTGGTCCTTTTGCAACTACTCAGCACTTATTTCCCCTTCTCCAGTCAACTCCTAGTTGTTCATATGTTTGGGGAAAAGCCGTGTCTAATAATAAGTCATTCCAGGGTAAGGCCTGATATTTCTGCTACGTAGTGTTCTGCTTGGCTCCCAGGAATGGCCGCCCTCTGAAGAGGCAGAACCAGTGACACAGGACTGATGACTCAGAGACTGGCCATCTATGCCTCTCATTAGTTACGTGTGGGCAAAAAAACAGCTCACCTATGGGGAGCATAACAGTACAAGAGACAGCCACAATGTGTGGAGGTATGAATGTGCAGGGGAAGTCTGTAACACACATTTGTCCTTGAGGCAGAACACTCCCTCCAGCTGGAGAAGTTCTGTTTCCAGCACTGACTTGGGTCTCAATGGGAGAAAAACCAGCCCAACATACTGCTTTTGTCCATGTGGGAACAACTACCATATAAAGTAAGCAATACTTTTCTTCTCTAAGATAATATGCTTATGTAATTTAATTAGTATGAGACACAACCACAAATCCTAACGGTTTCTATAGGGGTTTCTGTCAAGGGAGCATCTGACCAGGATGGAGCAACCCACAGACAAAACATTCTGATGCAATTCAGGACTTAGTGTAAATCCAGTCTAGCAATTTTTCTGATGACCTGATCCAGGATCTCCAATATAAAGATACCCAGGAGAACTGAGCAAGAAAACTAGATCCTAGGATTTTAAATATTTGGATTATTGTCATAGGACAACAAGAATAAAGCCAGGAAACAATTGATAGAAAGCTCTCATGTTCTTAGACAATTACTAAAATTAAAGAAGTTATAAGTTCTGAAATTATATATCTTCATTTTGTATATATTTAAAATAATAGAATTTGAATATAGTGTTAAAACTGCTGGTCTTCTCTGTAAGGTTTTAGAATAACTATATGTTCTATATGTTTCTGAAATGATGAGAAAGATACAGATGTCTGAATGGAATTACATCACATTGATATTTTCAGTTAGGTATGAATGCTTCAAATAATCCACGTTACTAGTCTTCATACATGTAGATGCAGAAATAATATTGTCTTACACATTACTTCATTCAACATTCATGAAGCAGAGAAAATAATTCATCTATCACAACTTGGAATTTCCTAAGGCATTATGTGGAAATTGAATACTCCATACTGTTCTATAAGCTGCTTCTGAGAGCCTTCCCACGGGATAAAGAAAGCTGTACTAAATGCAATACATTTTTTAGATGAATATCTACAGAATCTCACCAATTCCCTTTTTGTCCTCTTAAAATCCTATGGGACATTCCATAAAGATGATTTTCAAAATTGCTTAGCAGCCAGTGCTCTCACCAAAGCTTCTGGGGGCTTAAGTTGGTCAGAAATCAACAGGCTGTGCTGAGAGCATTAAGTTGGCATTTTTACATTCACATATATTCATTTCATGGGAAACAAATGGGTTTTTCAGTAAATATGTGTTGTGACAACAGTAATAGTGTGTCCTTCCCAACAGCTGCATGATAAAACAGAGACATCTACTGGTTAAAATAAAAAATAAGAAAAATATCAAAACTTTTGTGGAACTCTAGGCTAATGCTTGTCAGACTGTCTTCCTTTGCTCCCCAATAGAGCTTACCAAACTACACAAACTCCACTTGTGCAGTCTGAAAAGGCAACAGCAAACTTCCCTTTGGTTTCTTGAGAACAAAACCAGGCCCTGTGATGCAAATAGACTGTAAGTGTTTGAAGACTAATAGTTGGTTTTTGTGATCAGACAAAACCAGTCTTCTGTAGAGCAGGGAATATTCAGCTCTTCTTCTGTCCAACCCACAGTTTTTGATAAAACAGACATTCCTTGAACACCCTGTTCAGTTATTTGTGCTAAAAGCAGAGTCTGAATTACAGCCCTAAACTGGAAGGTTTGCATAACTTACAGGCATTTTCTCATCTAGTATTGTGTTAGTCTGAACTCACAGCAGCATGAGTAGTATCTTTTAATAGTATTTTAATAACATATATTTTGTGCATCAGATCTTTATTCAGTTACAATTTGACCTTCCTAAATATGATATGAGGATATTTATGTATTTGTTTGAAGAGCATTGGTACTCTGTGGATATGTTACAGCATGCATCACACCTTAATAAGGGCTTGAAACTGGAGTACAACAGATGAAGTTTCAAAAGTAATTCTGGAGTGGCATCTAACAGAAGGAAAATTTTCAAACACAAATTCTGGATGTGGACTCTGTTGCTCAGGATCCAACCTGGCCAAGGAACCATTGCCAGTCTAATGTCTAGCTTTGTGAATTTTGGCTATGTAGCCACAGCAGGAGGTAAAACTCTTAGCAGCACAGCTTTAAAAGTCACTGAAGAAAACATTCGTACCATGTGAAAGACAAACTTGAAGAGGAGGATGAAGACGTCGATTTGAAATGTGTAGCTTTGTTCCCAGATCTATCTTGTGAGTCTTACCATAGTAGCTCTACTAGCAGTGTGTTCCCGTGATCAGAGGTGGAACTCCATGCAGACTGCTTTCTGCTTTAGTATTGTTCGTTTGAGTTAAATACTTTTAGTGTTATAAATGCAAATCTGTGTAGTAATAAGAAAAACTATCAAATTACATGTACTTCCAGTGGAAGTCTAAATTAGCTATGAGTTAAAAGGGAAAAAGAAAGTCACCTTAAGCTTAGTAACAAAAAGAAGACAATTAAGATATGCAGACCTTTAACTACTCCCTACTGTCCTGCAAAAGAGGAAACAACAAACTGGGCTCGTTTTCTTAACAATTTCTCTGACTCTACAAGTGGGAAATACTGGCATAACCTTTATATAAAACTTTAGATTGATGTAGATGTTTTATATAGTACTGCAGCTCTAAAATTTATATCAAAATTGAAATGAAGCCAAGATAGAAAAATTATTTTAAAAGGTGTGTGGCTGTCTTAATTTCAAAGAAGCCTGAGTAGCAAATCTCTGATTGCCTTCAGGTGGGAGGCCATCCTTACTCACTGTATGCCATGACTAAAAAACAGTCTTAGTGAATGGTAAGAAAAGATGATGGGATGAAAATAGGGTTTTTTAAAAAATGTAATATAGTTGTCAGCAAACTAGACTCTAGTGTACAGTCCTGGTTAATAACCTGAGGTCTCAGGAATAAGCAAATTCTGTTAAAACTAAATGGCAAATACAAACAGTGGGAACCAATACATTTAATTTCCAGCTTCTACTTTTTGAAATCAGTTACATCCAGCTTTCTGCTTTAAGTTGAATTTTAATATCAAAATTAGTAGCATCAGAATAATTCTGTATGTCAGGTGTGTTGATTCCCCCCATTATATCCAATCACCCTATGCTAAAACTCCTCAGAGCTAAACAACTGGGGCTTGATTTTTCATTACTCCTGCTTGTTTAGCTCCACCGTGATTTGCTGGGTGTTTATTATGACTAAGTGGCAAGCAGTAAAAAGAAATACCTCTCCTCTGGTGAGATTCCAATCTCTTTCAGTGGTATTTTTTCTTAGAAACGAATATTATGCCAGAGCTGCCTTTATTTTTCTAGATTTATCTTTGCAGATTGTGTATTTTCCATACTTTCATATATTTAAGGTGACAGAATAAAAAGGGTTTACAGAGCACGTCGATAGTGCTCTGCCGCGTCCGCTTTGCCTTGGGCCCGCGTTCAGCACCGCGCTGGGGGACAGCTCCCGCCACGCTGGGTCCCATCGCCCTGCTCCCAGTCCTGCTCCCTGCTGGAAACGACCTCCCCGTTTTGGCTTAGGGGGCTGGGCTGTTTTGTCGTGGGTGGGGTTTTTTTGAAAATGGAATTCCTGTAACCAAGCCAACGTTTTTGTGCGTGTGAGTAGCGCAGAACAGATCTTGCATATGGTCTGCTATGCAAAGGAAGCTGCAAGCTCCTTGTTGTGACTTCAGTGTAAATTTTGGCGATTCTAGTACATTCATCTGAGTAATAATACTCAGCTTTCACTACCCAAAAATTATACAGATAGTACAAAGCACAACCTAAATGTAAGAAACGTGCCGAAAGTTTAGAAAACTTTTGAATGAGGGCAGGCAAGGACTTTATTGAAGACATTAATTTTTTATAAATATAGCTGACTTTCTTGCATACATAGGCAAATTGTTCCATTTAAAAATAATCTTTAGTTGTCAATAAGCAATATGTAAATAAAGCCTTTAACATTTCTCTTGATGTTAATTTTTTGTGTTTCTCTGTAAGGGAGATTTAAATTTACCCCCTTGTTATAGAGCAAAGAAGACAGTAGTTAGATACACTTTTTTTTCACTGTAAGATACATTAAATTATTTAATTGATTAAACTAGTCACACTATAATTTCAAGCAGGTACTAGCTGCACATCTGTCAATTGCATGACAGACATTCATGGTCTTATTCAATTCCTAGTGAAAAAAAAGCAGTTCACTTACATGACATCACTGGATCTGCCATTTCTTCTACATTAAGTCCTAGGGGACAGTTTGTTATTTATCATGAAATAATTGATTTCATGTCTCCAGCTGAGATAGCCTTTTGCTGTTCAACAACAATAAAAAAGTATTATAGCTGACTTGATAGGGGTTTTAATCTGTTAAAAAAGAAACAAAGTAATGCCCATTAGCTTTGCACTAATTCGGTATTCAGGGTTGTCTCCACTGATACTGAATTGAATACTTATGCCACTTCCCAAACTATGAAGACTGTCTTCACCTGTGACTACTTAAGGCCTCCCATCTTCACTGATCTAACAGATGCCCCCATTATTATCCTCAGCTTTTGCCCATAAATAATTACAGCAGGGTTCTTCAGGGCTGTGCTAAAAATCAAGCTAATAGTCACACTTGCAATCCATTGCTTATTACTTGGTCATAGGACAATTTCTCTGGTCTCCGAGACCACTTTTTGGTCACAATATTTGGTAAATACATCCTGCAAATTTTTGCAGTGTTGTACCTAGTTTTCTACTATGTAGCTAATGTGCCACTAATGTTCTAAGAGACTTTAACAGTTCCTGTGTTCAGATTCACATATTCAGGCAATTCCCAGAGTTCTCGTTTTCCATATTACCCACTAAGGACTGCCTTATACCAAACCACCTTCATATTCAGCCATAATCCAATTCACAAACTCAAATTTTGTTAAATTCTTATGCTGAAATTCTAGGTGGTACAAACCCCAAGGTCATCCTTCTCTAAAGCAATAATCAAGTCATTAAGTAAATGCAGTTGGCCTGCCACAGAATGCAGGAGGGATTGTATTCCATTACTGCTATCCTAATAGCATAAATATAAACCCCAGTAATTTACCTGTAACAGAATGCAGGAGAGATGCATTTTATTACTGTTAATTTAAACCAGAAGTATACTTGCTGATCTCAAAGAAAAAAGGATCCTTTCCTAGGCAAATCTGTGCCCTCTGAAATTCTAGGTCTTCTAAGGCAAATATTAGTCTGTGGAATGGGAAGGTCAGCACAAAGTAGAATAGGGATAGATATGGAAAGGCTTTGTGAAGAAAATTAAGTTCTTGCAGGGCTCTCAAGCAGGGAGAATATCAGCTACACAGAAAGCCTTTATGACTGAACTTCTGAAGTGAAGGCTGTGCCAAGACAGAAGCAGTTTCTCAGACCAGGTAAACCTACCGCAGCCTGTTTCAAAATAACTTGCTTGAATATATCTGTGCTTGGAGAAGTTTGAGTGACCTAGTGGCAAGATCTCAGCTTTAACTACCTGTTATTACCCCTCCCAGTAGAATTACCATCATTATGATCATGCTGATGTTATCATCATTTGTCTTTCATGCATACTGGAGTTGGTAAGCAGCAAACTACCACCTGCCTTGAGCCTCCTCAAGCACAAACCCGAAGGATACCACATTACAAAAGCAAAGGTTTTTTCCCTTTGATTACCTGCCCACAGCTTTACTGCACGTTGGCTCCCAGTCCAGGTGATCTTGTTAGGACAAGGCATCCCTGGACATATGCTACTCCCTAGGGAAAGTCACCACTGAACTTCATGGAGCTGTAAATAAAAATCTAGAAGTACTTGAATTCACTAGCTTCAGGGCAAATGATCCGTCAAGCTGAACTGAAGACTGAGCAGTGGCTGCTCATCTACTGATGAACTCATAGACAATTCTCACATCTAAAGATATGGTAGGAGTTGTCATGAAATCTTCAGTAAAAACCTCCTAAATGAGCTTCTAAACTAAGCTTATAAAGTGACAATCATGACAATGGAAAGAGAAAAAAGATAAGACTGTATTGCTTAGGCACCAGATAAATACAACACTAAGAGCTAAACTTTCATATATGGAGGTTAATGTCAGGCTTAATGAATACCCCTGAAAGAGCAATGAAGAACGTTCAAATTGAGTCCTTAAAGATATTAATAATAATGATCTAGGAAAACATGGAAAATCAAAGGTCAGAATTCTAAATAATGTCATCAAGGAAGGAAATCAAGAGTAGCAGAGAGGTTCAATGATTAGACATGCTGTCAGAGCCATTATCAGATATGTTCCTGAAAGGGCAACTGTGATAGAGCTGTAAGGTCAACTAAATTTATGTTATTCTGTTTTTCTCCTCTCTTATTTTTCAAAAATTAAACACTCTAGTATGTGGAGTTATTAGACCTGTGCCAGGAATCTGCAATCAGAGATTATTCCAAGAGAGTTAAGAAGAGATGAAAGTTGCACTCTGAAAGGGCAGATGTGCACAGACAGTGGGAATTTTCCACTTGTAATGAGTATTTGCAGGCTCTGTAAGATAACTACAAAGGATGTTTGTTTTGAGACTTTGTGACAGAATGATATAAATTTCTTTCTTACTGTGTCATGAAATTCTGTCTTCACTCTTGCAAGTGTTGACTCAGCTCTAATAATGACAAAGCAGAGGCAAAGGTCAGAGTATCTGACTCAACTGGAGACTTATTTATTTCTGAGCAACAGTTTCAGGATAATTTTAAATTGTTACCTAGATCTAATTTTAGTAACTGGAAATGAACTTTTCCATGGCTTAAGAAAAGGAGCATTTGCAAACATATACGTGTATTCTTAGATAGTTTTTAGTGTTGCAGGACTATTACGATTTGCTAGAATTGGCATACTTAAGGCTTGCCATAATTCCATTGTGTTCCAGTTTGGAGCAAATCCAAGTAGGGTTTGTCCCTGTTTGTCTTCTTTCTCGTGTCTCCTGGCCAAGTACCTTATGTTAAAAATTAGTATGAGCCAGCAAGGGCAATACCTTGTTATCAGTAGCAAAATGTCTTTTTGTTGAACTCTTCCAGTGTGGTCTGTTGAAACCTTATATTCAAAGTAAGATTTTTAAATCTGTCAGACCATTCATGATGTGATAGGTGACACATCAGCAGATGTTTTGAGTGCAGAATTGCAGGTGTGAGCTGAGTACAATCCTCTCTGCAAAGCTCTGTAGAATTGTGGGTCAGAAGCAAGAGGTGATGCTTGTAACTGGGAAGTCCCAGGGACAGAATGATAGGAGACCAAAGAGACAAGGGACAGAGATGCTGTGTCATGACCTTGTTCTGTAGTGTCTAGTAAGGAACAGCAGTGTCAGCTGCTGAAGGCAGAGCCATGGTGCTGTACTGATGAGTGCTATTATTAGCTGGTAAAATATCTTTGTACTTACCCACTTTATACAAATGTAAAGATATGCTTCTCCTTTGCATTACTGGAGGAAATTAAAATGGCCTCTTCTAAATATCTATAAACTGATGTCTTGACTAATGATGAAATTCCTCATTTGATAATACTTACAGTTGGAAGGCAGCTCAATTTGTAGCGCTGTCGTTGCTGCTCCAATGAGCATCTCATTTGAATAGTCCCAGACGCCAAGAACAGAACGCACACAAGTTTAGTCAGATGTACAGGACAGAGTTCCTACTGAGCAAAACTTTTTGTTCCATTCAGTTGCAAACTCAATATCACAATCTGAAGGCACCTGACAGGAAAGGATGCTGCTGACGTAAACTGATTTCTATGAACTTCTCATCTGGCCTACCAATATGTCTTCCACTTTCGTGGGCTTACTCCCTCAGGGAAATGAAAACATCCATGATCTGACCTTCTGCTCTTGCCAGACTGGCTGTGAGTCAGTGGGTTGTCTGGCTGATGCTGGGAGCTCTGCGCTACAAGCTAAGGACACTTTCATGCAAGATACAGCATAGCCTTCAGGCTACAGCACTTGTTAGCTCTCAGATTGATCTGAAGAACCTAGACCAGCTCCAGCTGTCTGTCTGCCCAAATCTAGATCAATACAACTCTTTCCCAAGAGCAGATGCTTCTGAAAATGTATAGCTAAGTGCCCAAGAAAGCTGATACAGTGCTACAGAAATCTCTGAAAAGCTGAACAATTACATTTTTTTCTGAGATTTTATAAAGGGAGAGCTAAAGATACTGCCAGAGCACTTTATCTGAAGATAATATCATACATTTAAATGCAGAAAGAGAAGAATATGTAACAGCCAGATGAATTTCAGTGCCTATGGAAGCTAAAACTTTGAAAAGTAATGAGACTGTATTGCTGTCTGTTATTTGCACGGTCTAGATTCTACCCTAGATCTGACCCTGGAGCAAAAAGACTAAAGAAACACCATTGCTAATACAATCTTACCTGATTCCAGATTGAAGCCTGTATTAATCAATTTTACTGTACTGGCTGTTAGGTAGGGTTCAACTAAACTTCCCCTAAGCAGCTATATTTTAATGTGAACCTAATACATACTTTTTCTCTGCTGTATATAACAATAACACTGTCATATCAGTTATGTCAGAAGCCTTTTCACATATCATACCATTTCATATATCAGTTGTTGCAGAACGGCAAGGAGCAATTTGAAGACTACTCCATTACACCTTTATTTTCTGCCTCACTGTATTGTATGCCCATTTTATGCAGAATTCCTCACACTGCTGGCGATAATGAGCAATGAGATGGATGCACAGGAAAAAAGCCACTTTTTAGTGGCAATTTAATGCTGGGAAACCACTACATTTTTGGGAGATTGATACCAGTCCTTGCCCTCTAGAAATCAGAAACAACAGCGTCTGGAGGACCCTGTTAAGAGTGCATCATTAATTTAAGGAATATTTTACTTTTCATTGTATCATCAGCAGATTCAAATGCCTCATATCCAGCCCAAAAGAAAGGAATTTAAATCTTAACTCTTAATCCATATTTTTAGAAACATTTTGCCATTTATAAGGAAATATTTTTAAAGTTTAATAAGAGCTGGATTTTTATGTGCTTTTGTAGCACCATAACTAAATAACATAAGCTGCCAAAATCTGTCATTTAACAGAGTATTGTTTATATTCTGAAATGCAGGTTAAAAATAGTATGGCAAGAACTGTGATCATAGTTTAATTACCTTGAGTACACAAAGTTTCCAGTTATTTCAGTCCAGAATACAGTTCCAGAAACATGTATAGAAAACAGGAAATTTCCCTGGGAAAGATTCAGTCAGCAGTGGTTTTTTACGCTTCTGTATCAGCATAGCCAGCCTAGCAGATTCATACAGGTCTTTCTTCTGTGTGCTTCTGTTAACATAAGATACATCTGTTCTGTAGTAATTTACTCACATAGTACTATCTGCAAAGTCTTCTTTATGTAGACTCAGAATAGGGAGTTCCTTTTTTTCTTTTTTTTCTCAAGTTCTTCTGGCTCTTCCTAGTGTTCCCTTGGCATTTTTATGCCTAATGTGTTGCGAAATCTAATCAATTTCAATAATTAAAACACATTCTTTGAGGAATGATGCATAACTTTAATTACACAACAGTGTCTCAGACAAATAAAACTTTTAGATTCTTACATTAGAAGAAATCAAACTACTGTATTTTGCTGTAATTTTTTTTCACCAAGAACAGATTCATGCTTATAGGTGAAATGGATAAAACACTAAAAATTCCGGGCTTGCTAGACTGGAATATAGTGCTATTTTTTTTATCAAAATAGCTGGCAGACTTCAGGCTTTTGTGTTACGAGGATATGAATGAATGGCTGGAACAAATGGAATGGTTGTTTTAAATAAAACATTCTGGGTGGCAGCTCTGAACAGGAAAGTTTTGTGTTCAAGACCTATAAAATGCGTGTAGTTTTAGCATGTCACATTCACTGACTCACCTCCTTTCTAGAATCTTTTGTATGCTGGTGAACATGTAGCCATAAAGTAAATTCCTCATGACAGACTGAAATGCCAGTGTTTTCCTAATTAAAATCAGTTTGATGACAATTGGGCAGATACGGTCTTACAGTTTTCTTTTTTTAATGAGCAATGAATGTCAAGTAGTTGGGTCCTGGTGTTATACAGCTTTTGCCAATGCTGTTATTTACATTCTGATGCCAGCCTCAGTGAGGCTCCATCAGCTTGACAGAAACTGCAAGCTCAGCAATTCAGACCTCTGTCTTGTTCATCTGTTCTTTGAATTCTGAAAATGTAATTATGTTAGTGAGTATTTTAGAGAATTCAAGCCTGCATTAGCTCTTTCACAGTGATTTCAGTGAAGTGGATAACCTAGTATAGCTTATTTAAGCTTGTAGTTTTATTCCAGTGAAATCAGATACAGGCAGCTTTCACAGTATGAAAGGCAGTTACTGTTCTCTTGTAGTATTGCCTTTTTTCTCTTTCTGGCATAGCTCCAGGACACCACAAATTTCATTAATTAGCCCTGCCCAGGTATGCAGTGTTATTGCCCTCGTTCTTTACTACAATTGGCTTCTTTTGCTGATGTGGGTAGCAGAAATTTTAAAGGGAAGTATAGCCCTCCTAAATAGGATAGATTAACCTAGAGATGCTTTTTAAATGGGCTAAATGAAGAATGAAGACAGGTGGCCCACAACTCACTTGGCAGGAGAAATTAATAGCGCTTATTTCTCCAATAAATATGGTTTTTTTAAAAAAAAGAGACAGAAGCAGCACTGGTAGGGAAAAATACAAATAAATAAGTTTGGAATAATGCAGAACATTAAAGGTGATACCTGTTCTGTACAATCAGTAGCTGGAAAAGGCAAAAAATAGCACATAAGTACAAGATGATGCCAAATACAGACCCTCACCCCATGACCAATTTCAGTTTGTGCTTAAAGAGCTGAATTTTTGCTTAGTAACCCATAGATAAAACAAGTTTACTGATATTTTTCTAAAAGCTACAGCGGGGTGGCCTTTCCATCTCTGTGCCAATATCACCACTGTGACCAGTTTCTCTGCATACACCCTTCACACTTGCATTCTGCTTAGCTGCATTTCAGTCTTCTTGAGTGTTCCAGCAATTTTGTCAGACTTAGTGTTCTTGGAACATCACCAAGTGGATTTAACAGTACCATTTCTGAGAAATGAGAGTAAATGTTTTTATGAATGAGCTTAAACTGTGCTTTAAATTAAGGAAAGGGGTCAACAAAACTGCTACCTTGGACTTCCAGAGGGCAGAGTTTGGCCTGTTCAGAACAGTGGTTCAGAGAGTTCAGAAG
Organism: Pseudotriccus pelzelni; assembly: GCA_035584735.1. NCBI lineage: Eukaryota > Metazoa > Chordata > Aves > Passeriformes > Tyrannidae > Pseudotriccus > Pseudotriccus pelzelni. The sequence continues at coordinate 119,218,124 of JAWMRA010000078.1, forward strand.
CATTCTTAATAACAATGGGGTCCAGGAAGGCTGGACATACTTTTAGAAGGAAATCTTAAAGGCATAGGAGCAAGCCCTCCCTATGTGCCAAAAGACAAGCTGGCAGGGAAGAAGATCACCCTGGCTGAACAGGGAGCTTTCATAGGAACTCAGGAAAAAAAAAAGAGTGTATCACCTTTGGAAGAAAGAAGCAGGCAAGCAAGAAAGAGTACAAGGATGTCATTAGGCCATGTAGAGAGAAAATTAGAAAGGACAAGGCTCAGCTAGAATTCAGTCTGGCCACTGCTGTGAAAGATAATGAGAAGTGTTTTTATAAATACATCAACAACAAAAAGAGGGGTATGGAAAATCTCTGTCCTTTATTGGATGCTGGAGGGAACATTGTCACCAAGGATGAGGAAAAGGCTAATGTACTTAACGCCTTCTTTGTCTCAGTCTTCAACAGAAAGACCATTTATCCTCAGGGCAACTGGCCCCCTAAGCTGGTAGACAGGGACAGGGAGCAGAATAGACCCTCTGCAATCCAGGACGAATCTGTTAGTGACCTGCTAAGACACTCACAAGTCTATGGGGTCAGATGGAATGCACTTGAGGATACTGAGAGAACTGTCAGAAGAACCTGCCAAGCCACTTTCCATCATTTATCATCAGTCCTGGTTAACGGGAGAGGTCACAGATGGCTGGAGGTTATCCAGTGTGACACCCATTTACAAGAAGAGTCAGAAGGATGATCCAGGGAACTACACCCCTGTGAGCCTGATCTCAGTGCCAGGAAGGTTATGGAACAGATTATCTTGAGTGTGATCTCATGGCACGTACAGGACAACCAGGGGATCAGGCTCAGCCAGTAGAGGTTTAGGAAAGGCAGGTTCTGCTTGACCAACCTGATCTCCTTTTATGACCAGGTGACCCGCCAAGTGGACAAGGGAAAGGCTGTGGATGTTGTCTACCTGTACTTGAATAAAGCCTTTGATACTGTCTCGCACAGCATTCTCCTGGACAAGCTGGCAGCCCATGGCTTGGACTCTTTGTTGGGTTAAGAACTGGCTGGATATCCAGGCCTGGGGACTGGTGGTGAACAGTGCTACATCCAGCTGGCATCCAGTCACTAGTGGGATTTCCCAAGGCTCAGTATTGGGGCCAGTCCTATCGTCAGTCCTATTGTCATCAGTTGTCTGGACATAGGGATTGAGTGCTTTCTGAGTAAGTTTGCAGTCAACACTATGTTGGATGGGAGTGTTGATCTGCTGAAGGGTAGGAAGGATCTGGACAGGCTGGATTGATGGGCTGAAGCCAACTGTATGAGATTCAACAAGGCCAAGTGCCAGGTCCTGCACTTTGGCCAGAATCCCATGTAGTGCTACAGGCTTGAGGAAGAGTGGCTGGAAAGTGGCCAAGTGGAAAAGATCATGGGAGTGCTGCTCAGCAGCCAGCTGAGCACAGGCCAGCAGTGTGCCCAGGTGGTCAAAAGGCCAGTGGTATCCTGACTTGGATCAGAAATAGTGTGACCAGAAGGATGAGGGCAGTGATTGTCCCCCTGTACTCAGCACTGGTGAGGCCACACCTCAAGTGCTTTGTCCTGTTCTGGGCCACTCACTACAGAAACTGAGTTCTCCTTCATATTACTTTCTTTTTAACATCTTGCTCTCAACCTAGTTCAGGACCAATGACTTCAATTCTTGTAGCATCTGAAATTTTTTTAGACATGACAATTAGGTGGGACTAGTCTCCTGAACAATGATTCCTTTTTATTCTTCTTAACTTTGACTTTGAGCTCATAAATTTATGCTTGTCTAGAAAGGTGTACACTCTGTAGTACTAAATTGACAGCTTATACACGGTCATTCCCAATCAATTCTCTGCACTGTGTAAGGTTTTACATAATTACAATTAATGCAGAAAATTAATAATGTTCAGCACATTAGCAGGAACTATATATTCACTTGGTAACTTGCAATAATAAAGAACATCTCCTACTGTAATTTTAAAATTGTAAGACCAGTCATGGCTGAAATGAATTGATCTACTGCAGGCAGTAAAGCAATCAGGTTTTAACCATGTTTAAGATGATTCTAATGTTTTCTCTCTGTGCAAAATTCAAAACAATAAAAAAAAATAAATGTAGCAGCCAAAGCAGCTTCCACCATTCTGTGTTTATTTGACACATGCACATTTGAAAGGATTTAAGCAAGCCCTGACAAGTACATTTCTGTCAGTCTAACCAAAATATTGTTTATTTTGTTTTACAGATTTTGGCCATTGTATCCATTCTGTTCATCGTACTGTCCACTATTGCTTTGTCTCTTAACACACTGCCAGAGCTGCAAGAAATAGATGAATTTGGGCAGCCAAATGACAACCCTCAGCTAGCACATGTTGAAGCTGTGTGTATCGCTTGGTTTACCATGGAGTACCTTTTGCGTTTTCTGTCCTCACCCAATAAATGGAAGTTCTTCAAAGGCCCATTAAATGTCATTGACTTACTGGCTATCTTGCCATACTATGTCACCATTTTCCTCACGGAGTCCAATAAAAGTGTCCTGCAGTTCCAAAACGTCAGACGTGTGGTTCAGATATTTCGTATTATGAGGATCCTAAGAATTCTTAAGCTTGCCAGACATTCAACAGGCCTTCAGTCTTTAGGTTTTACACTCAGGCGGAGTTACAATGAATTGGGCTTGTTGATATTATTTTTAGCCATGGGAATAATGATATTTTCAAGTCTCGTATTCTTTGCTGAAAAGGATGAGGATGCTACAAAATTTACAAGTATCCCTGCATCATTCTGGTGGGCAACAATCACTATGACTACTGTAGGATACGGTGACATTTATCCTAAGACCTTATTAGGTAAAATAGTTGGAGGACTTTGCTGTATCGCTGGAGTGCTGGTCATAGCACTGCCCATACCAATTATTGTGAACAATTTCTCCGAGTTTTACAAGGAGCAGAAAAGACAGGAGAAGGCAATTAAGAGGAGAGAAGCACTTGAGCGAGCTAAAAGAAATGGCAGTATTGTCTCCATGAATCTTAAAGACGCCTTTGCTCGCAGTATGGAAATGATAGATGTAGCAGTAGATTCGGGTAAGCTTGGAGAAGCAGTCAATCCTAAGGAGACACCTGATGACAACCACCTGTCCCCAAGCCGGTGGAAATGGGCCAGAAGGACAATGTCTGAAACAAGCTCAAACAAGTCTTATGAGAACAAGTACCAAGAAGTTAGTCAACAAGACTCCCATGAGCAATTAAACAATGCTGCAGCATCCTCCAGCCCTCAGCACCTCAGTGCCCAAAAACTGGAGATGCTGTATAATGAAATTACTAAAACTCAATCTCAGCCTAATCTTAATGCAGGCTACCAAGACCAGTCAGCAAAGCCACCCATGTATGAAGAAGAAATAGAAATGGAAGAAGTTTCAGGTCAGAGAGATCCGTTACCAACTGGTCCTACAGACATCATAACGGACATGAGAAGCACATCCAGTATCGACAGTTTTGCCAGTTGTGCAACTGACTTCACAGAAACAGAGAGGTCTCCCCTGTCTCTGTTTCCTGGCTCTCACTTGCAAATGAGATTTCCAGCTGATGCTGTTAACCTGGAAGAAAACCAAAGAGCAAGGAGTTCTCAGTTTATACCATTTACAAAAGACAGAGGATTTTCTCCAACCGATATCACCTTTGACTATAATCCAATGAACAGAGCTGTTATCAGTGATGGCAGTGGGTCCCAGACTGTTTTACATGGTCATTTGCATTTTGACTCTTCCATGGAAAGCCCCAAAAGTTCCCTGAAAGGTAGCAACCCATTAAAATCTAGATCCCTTAAAGTTAATTTTAAAGACAATAGAGGTGGTGCTCCACAAACTCCACCGAGCACCGCAAGGCCACTGCCGGTGACAGCAGAAGCAGACTTCACACAGGCCACCCCCCAGCACATCAGCACCATTCTCCTAGAAGAAAATTCCCCACAAGGTGAACGACCTGTACTTGGTGCTGACGCATCTGCACTTTGTCAGGGACCTGTTAAAAGATCATCCCCTCTCTTTCCCAAGCATAAGATTTTCACTTTCCCTTCAAAAGAGAGAAGGAGCTTCACTGAAATAGACACTGGAGAAGAAGAAGAGTTTATGGAGTTACATGGTATGAAACATGAAAAACAACAGGATATCAAGACAAATTGCTGTGGGGATAAACGGAGTGATGGCAGCAATTTAACAGGGGAGCCACAAGTCAGCTCTTCACCCAAAAGCATGAGCCACAACTGTACTCAAGACATTTACCATGCTGTGGGTGAGGTAAAGCCAGACAGTAACCAAGAAGGTCACAAATTGGAAAACCATTTATTTGCCCCAGAAATTCATTCAAGCCCAGGAGAAACTGGTTATTGTCCCACACGCGAAACTAGCATGTGACTAGTTACAGAAGCAATAAAAATACCTTTTCGTAAAACACTGTTAGTAATGCCTATGAACTAAAACATGGAAAGCCTCAACAAAAGTGCATAAAATGTTATTTTTGCATGGCATGAAGACTTGTTTAGTTTAAATACTGTTTAACTTTAAAAAAAAAAAGACTTCTTTTTGTAACAAACTGAAAAAAAAAACAGGGAAAAAATGACTCAAGAACGGTGAATAAAATAAAGAGAGCTCTGTTAGGAGCCAGTGTTCTGCAACATCTGACATTTTTGATCCTTTCACTTATGATTGTAGACAGGTTTTGAACTCTTTTAACTTTTTTTTTCCTTGGTTACAATGAATTTTAGAATTTGCACATGAAAGGATGAAATGTCAATGCATGCATTCATAATGATGTGAAACAAGGTGCTTTGAGCTTGCAAAATGCATATATTTGTAAATAGTTGGGGGTTGGGGGGGACGGCTACTGTTAACAAGGATTTATGGAAAAACGCATTTCCTGGGACACAGGTACTTCCTTCACAGCGTGCTGCCTGGAGGTTTTGTACAGACTTATGTTGCAAAATTGCAACTTCTACTTAAAGCATCTCACATATCTTGCTTTCTGTTAAAAAGCTCATGAGTATATCTGTTAATTAATGACTACAGTATTTTAGTTTAGCTGTGCTGTAAATCATGATAGTTTTTTTATTTGCATAATTTCAGTTATTGCATTTGTCAGTTTAATTAATGATCCTGTGAGGAAAAGCAAAGATTTAATGACCAGAACTTGAAGCATTTGATATTTTTATGGAAAACCGCCAACATTTCATAATTGAAGAAAAAGTTCCATTTTCAAATTTAAACACCATAGTTATTTCTGTGGCAAAAAATAGTGCCAAATGGCTATACAGATATACAAGAAGTGTTCAAACTCTTGGAATATAATTTGGTATTAACAAATATTTTCCACATTCTCTTTTTTTTCCTTTGATTTAACACTTTTTGCTTCTATATGATCTTTGAGCTCCTTTTCTTTTTGTTTTACATGCAGTGCTCATACTTCAGTAATGGCAATGTTGTTGAAGCCACTATGGTGTAAGGACATAAGAGACAAGGGGGAAGTAATACCTTTTGCTATCATGTATCGTATAGCTGGAGAAAAACAAGCTTCAAGTATATGTGATTTGCCTCAAGTCAACCCCAAAGCCTGTCTGTGTTTTTGAGTTCAGTCATTTGGACTGACAGAAGATATCACTTGACTCACCAACTTTGCCTCAACCCATCCTTCCGTGGTTGTTCCAAATTGGAGTACAGGCTTTCTGCTATACTTAAATAAAGGGAAACATCAATCATTCCATTGACAACTGCCAAAGCATTTTCAGTTTCTCTGACTTTTCCAGCTTTCTAAAAGAAAGATGCTGAACCAACGCCTTCATTACAAAGTACCCATATAACCACTGCCTGAAAAAAAGCTATTTTTTATTTTATTCAGCATCCTTGCTTCCTATTGATGCCTCAGAACACTATGCTATAATATAAAAAAAGCTTATAGATTGCTTTAACTCCAAAAATCATAAAAAGCTTATTCAATTCATTAATTCTAAACAAAAGCAAATATATGCAGTTACACAGGCACATCCTACACAATATTCCCTTTTTTTTTTCCTTAGGAAGCCTTAAAAGCACTTTAGACCAACCAATGCATGGTTTGGAACGTCAGGCTTCTACTTACCATAGTGGATCTAGGTTAATTTTTATTCATCTGTCATTTTCTGTCAAATAAGTAACAACCAGGCATCTAATGCATTTTATGTAAAGGAGCAGTCCTTTTTCTTGCAACGTTGCCCTTTGCGTGAAATGGCTGGACTGATGCCACAGACCTCACTCAAGCCTGCCCCATGGAAAAGAGGCAAGTTTGAAGAGCCCCAAAATAAGGATCCTTGTGACTGGGCCTAACAGTGAGCAGAGCACTATCATTTGGTTTAAAAAAAAAAAAAAATTTTCTATATTTCCACAACTTTTCTAATGTCTGTAAAAAGATAATATTGAAGTGTCTCTTCAGTCATTTGAATAACTGGGAATATAGTGGGGGTTTTTTCAAACAATGTCTGGTCATTAATTCTCAAAATAGGTTTTTTTTTTCTTTAGTTGCAGTTCATTGCAACTTGTTGCTGCATTCAGTTGTGTGTATTTATATGGCATTCTGTGTAACATTTTTCAATCATGTTGTGTCTCACCGTCCCAAAATTTAGCTCTTGATATTTTATAGTCATTAATCTATATTCGTTTTTTAGTTCCTGGATATTTTCGGTGACTGAAACCTAATGCCAGTCAATTTTTATATGCCTGAAGTGTTGGTTTGTATTTTCTATGTGCAGTTTTATGAAATCACATGGGCCTGTTCGATCTGCCTTTTCATCCTAGTGAACTATTGAAGTCCAAATTAAGACCAAATGGGACCTGGTTCCATGCTCTGGATCCACAGAAAATTCTCTTTCAAGACGATGATGGTGTTCTGGCCAGATTGAGGTCTGTGTGCTTCTTCTCCCAGGTGACCCTTACACTTTGGAAAAGCCCCTTCAGACCTGTGCCACTTGATGGAAGGAGAGGAGTCCAGCCATAGGGACCATAATGGAGGAACAGATTTGATTCCTTAAGCTCTTCTCAGTTAAACTTTATGAAAAGCTTGTTCTGCCCTATTGAAGTCACTACAAATTCAAAAGTGGTACAATTAAGGCCTCAATCCTTATGCAGATGAATTTCCCCTCAAACCAATGGGAGTCTGGTGGGAAAAGGGACTAACTGAAATATAAATGAGGATGGCAAGATTCTTTCCCTCTTGATGAAAGTCAACAGGAGCTTTAACTATATAAACCAGATGAAAGACCAGGCCCTTATTGGCCGCTGTATTTTAAATGTTTTCGGAGAAGCACATTTATTTTGAAAGCAAAAGAAATGCAACTCACTTTATAAACAGATGATGTGGTGTTTTTTTTAAAATCTTGGAAACAAAATTATTGAGCTTTAGAAGTACTTTTGGGATAATTTCATTATATACTTTTGACTATGCTGGATACTATTTCCAGAAGCACAGGTTTGGACGTGGTTTTTCCAGTCCTGACTGCATATACGGGATCCCGCTTCTGAATACCTATCTCGTGCATAATTCCTGATTAAAACATCTACTTGAGCAGTTGCAGGACTGGATCTAGATTTCAATCCAGTACAGCAGGTGTAAGAAGTGCAATGCCAGAACATTTCATTCATCGTGAATTGATATGCAGCGAATTATGCAAAATTGCGCAAGTATATTTTTCTGGTTTTCTAAAACTTTGAAGCCATTTCAGACTTATTACCCATTCACCACAGTAAGGGGAGAATGTGTTGGAGTTCTGGAATCAGTCTCCAATTCCAGCTGTGCAATTTCAAAACAACTTAAGGAATCTTAGGAAGAAGTGACTCCCTTGTGCACCTGAAAGGGGTCTGACTCCTCGTATCACTGGGAAATGAAGAATGTTCAGGGAGATAGCTTTGCAATTAATCTATTTTTTATATTTTTTTATGAACTGCAGAAACCTGAATCAAAGTTTTAATTCCTTTTCAATGATGAAACCAAATGCACATATTTAAAAAATGTTCACAGAGTAATTAGAACAGTTTTTGAATAACAGTCACATTAATTCAAATCTGGGTGGGATGGGGGCAATAATATATCGCACAAACTGCAAAGGAAGTTCCTACAGGAAAGCTGTTTACAGGGGAAGCATACAACGTAATGTAAAGAATGTAACATGGTGTAGGAAGTTTTTGCACTACAGAATTTATATGAAATACACTTTTTTAAATGAAAACACAAAAGGCCTTTTAATGCTACATTGTATAGAACATAGGAGCCTCTGTGCTAATGCAGCAATCTAATGCACTGTGTCCTCACTTCACAATTGGTCTCAAAATTCAAACATTATTCATTTTAGAGAGGTGATATCTGATCTAATACTAGAGCAACTGACTTGAAGAGCTTTTTAGCACACTATTACATAACCCAAAGTCTGTACAGACAGTTGTATTTTTACCTATAACATACATAAATCAGATTGACAGTTGGATTCTGGAGTCATTTCCTCACAGGTAACACCTGGCAACATATTTGTTTTCCTTGGAAAATGAGTTATTTTAAAAGCAGACGTCTTACCCTACATGTTGACTGAGCTTCTGTTTCCTTCAGGGTTTACCTTCAAATTATTTAATTAATTCCTTCAACCTCATCTCTAAACCACAGTCCAGTACAAAACCACTTTTCTTTTTGAAGCCCTGTTGCAAATAAATTCAGACTGGTAAAAATATCCGGGGCTTGCCTGACTGGCTTTTTCATTGAAACAGCTTTTGAATCACTTGGATAGAAAATAAATCTTAATATTTTGATCATGCAGAAAATATTTTAAAAGCAAAAAAATGCAATATGCCTTTTTTTTTTTCAAAGTAGCCAGCACAGATTGAGCAAGAAATGCAAACACAGCAAAGGGAGAAGAAGGAAATAAACCCGTAAGTAAACCAGACATGTTTTAGTAAATTGTGTAAAAAAAAGAGATATAATAAATCATACATACAATAGTCCTTGTTCACTTAATGAGGAAGAATGTCAGTAGCAAAAGATTTAATTCCAGTCCAACTCCATCTTAATTTTTATCCTAGAACCAACAGGTCTCTACTGAGGTTTTCAGTGATGCTATTACCCACTCACCCGCCAAATGAACATCTGATCTGTAATAATTTTTCAGACTTTCCTGAAAAAGAAGATACTACGTATTGCTATCTTTGTTGACCTTTGAATCTCTTCCCATTGCCATCCAAACATCAATCTTCTCTTCTTCTTTGGAGCAGTCAGAAGGCAATGCACCCAACAAGATGATAGGTGTGTCTTGTCAGGAAGGTGTTTTGGTAGACTGGTGCAAATAGCCAGATGAACTCTGTTTCATTTGAACCAAGGAACAAGAACTGAGTGTCACTTCTTCCTGTTATTGTTCCAGCCATACCATCTCACAGCCTCATGTTTTCTAGCTTTAAAGTGCTCTGAATCCTCCAGTGTCCCCCACAGTCTCTCCATGCTCCGTGCAAGATGTTTCAGTGTTTTCACAAGGACTTCTGTAAAAGCAACTGACTGGTAAATGCTATTAAGACAGTCATTGGTCTAAGTGTGAATATTTGTCTCTTGTCCAATCAATTTTTATTACTTAGCAGTAGTCAGTTTAAACTCCAGCTGAAATGCTTTCTAAAACAGATCAGGTATTCTGGGAGCCAAACCTTTGCAGGTCATCTGTCAGTGTCCTTTCCAAAGAAAGGTTAGGTGATTGGCAGGCAAAAATGAGAGACAAAATTGTTTGTATCATTGTGATGTTTTCTTGTTCAGTGATCATACAACACGGGACATCGGCAGGTGAGGTAATGTACTTGTCTTTGTATTTATTTTGTGGCAAGTTTAAGCAATATTTTTTGAAAATGTTGTGTTATGATATTTAGGAAGTCTTACCCGTTAGTACAATGGAGATTTCTTCCAAAACAGCAGTAATACCTTATAGTCCTACATTATTATTATTGATTACTACTTAATTTTCTTTTATGACACCTGACACAGATCCAGATGAATGCCATTGTGGAACAAGGAAGTAGCAGACAAATATTAGTGCCCTTTTTACTTAAAAGTAGCTAAAGAACATGGTATTAGCTAACATTTAATCCAAAAGAAGATACGATATCCTAATTAAACCCATCATCAAAACAGAATGGTGACCTGTCATTACTTAAACATTGACTGTAGTCCTGTGATTAATGTAAAACCTGAATCTAAGAGCAGTCTGTGTAGTTTATTTCATTAGGGTAATTTTTTGACTCAAATATTCAAAATCAACAGGAGTAACGTACACTTCTAAACCTGGAAATCTATGGCTATGTTTACGCTGATATCTTAGTGGAAATCAGGAGAGCTATCCTGACATGAATCTCTCAGCTATCCCTGCTTTTCATGCTTTGGTTCACATCACAGAGCAATCCTGGACCATGCAAACTGGATTACTTTTAGATGAAGCTGAACCAGAAATCTTCTTACATGAGGGCATCTGCTGTGCTGCAACCAGGATGAAGCATTCAGGCTCTGGCACCAGATGAGAGCTAGTCCAAAATTGTGCCCCTATACATGTAGTATAACTTGTCAGGACAAACTGTTTTCCTCAACAAATCTGCTTGTATTGTACTACATGCTAATATAGACACAGACTATGTCACCCATGGTTACTATCTCCAGTCCATGTAGTCTTGGCTAAATTGCTTACTCAAGCAGACTTTGTCATTTTCATCAGTAGAATTGCATAAAAAGAGCAACATATAGCCAAAGATGAAATTGTCCCCAGTGTGTTCCCCAGCTTAGCCCAGGTGGAATCATTTAAACAATAAATTCCTGATAACCTTTGGATAGTTGCAGTTTGTAGTTTGGACCAAACTCTTACATACTGCATAGTTCTACAGTCAATTTGGTCTAAAGTTAGTGTTATATTTGATGAAGACAGTACAGACAGCACTAGACTGACTTACTCCAGGATCAGTGGAATGATTAAACTGACTGCAAGTAGCCCTATTTCACTTAACAGTAACTCCTTACTTTATATGGTACAAATAAAAGCAAATGGTCGTGCAGTGATGGAGGATCAGAAGCCCAGCTTGAGTATTTTGTGCCTATTTACCATGTCTAGATATCTTTCCATTTGGACCACAGTTGAAATTTATTTAAATTGAGGAACTAGTAGGGTTTTGATTGTGTGCTGAGTTGCTCTGATGTCTAGGACATACCTTGTAAAAGGTAATGCACGAAACAAAAAGCTTCTTCCTTATCTTACCTTTTTTAATGATTTCAAGGTGAAGGACATAAGTTTTATAGTGATATTTTTGCTCTAAGTTTTGCTCAGATAGCATCTCTCAGTGGAGGTTCAGAATACAAAACACTTATGCCTGTTCTTGAAGTCCTTAAGCAGAACACCGATGGGAATTCTGCCTGTATAAAACTGAAGGATGGAGCAATATATTACAGCATTAGGCAAAAGGAACAGTTTCTAACATGTTACAAAATGAAAAAAAAAAAAAAAAGAAAAAGAAAAAAAAAACACAACCAAACACTTTTGGGGACAATCATGGGTACTTCTGCTAGGATGCAGAGTTCTGGATTTATACCTCTAAATTTTCAGAGTTCTGAAGAGTTTTACCTGTATAACTCTTTCAAAAGTCAAAGGAGCCATGCTGATAAGATGAAACATGGAGGGATTAGTGTACAAAGAAGCTGAGCATTGAATACATAGCCTATTGCTTTAAGATCACTGTAAATATCAACTAAAAATGTGTATTAATTCATGTTTATACGTTATTACTGTGTTAGTTTCATAGATACGGTAGCATGACTATTATTAGTTTTATTGAGTTTAATGAACTTTAACTTTGTATTCCTCTGTGAATGCTCTGAATGCTGCAAACAAAAAAAGCACAACAGTATTTTTTCAAGTTCTCTTGGGGCGATAGTAGTGTCTTCACTATTGTTCAGTTTTACAGATTTAACAACATTTCATCATAAATTGCTGTGTTAATAACATATCTTTCTTTAAAAGTACTGTCACTAGGAGATAAAAGCATATGTGATAAGTCTTGTCTAATCTCATTCATCTGCCTTTACAAAATGCCCCAGACATTTTGTGGGAGAATATGCTGCTTTTGCTTCATGCGTTGTTTGTATTTGGGGGTGGGGCAGGGGAATAATAGGGCATTTTGCAATGGTAATTGCATCAAACATGCTTTTTTCATTATTATTGTATTTGTTAGAAACATTTTGATTTAGTTTCTTTCTGTAGATAAAACTTTGGCAATAGCTTTATTTTTTCAACTAACCATTTGATTTCACTAGACTAATAACTTCTCATATTTAGTGATATTCGTATCAGTGTCTACATATCAGCTGCATTTTAACTTCATAAGAAAGGAAATGTGATTATTATTTTTGTCATAATAGATTTTGCTGATCAACTAAAGATTTCTGCACCAATCTACATATTAATATGCATGTTGTAGTCTGTACAATTGTTCAACATCAAAATATCTGTTTAATTTATGTCAAATGTCTGTAAAATAAATGCATTGTTCTCCATTTCAGTCTGATAGAACAAGCAGGATAGTAAATAAATGTGTAAATGAATCATCTGTGTCTCATTTCAGTTCTCGTCATGAAACCACTTTACATTGAACATTGCATATATACCAAAACAATAACCCATAGTGTCTTCAGATTTCATTACTTAACAGTATTATGAAAGGGTCTCTGGCAGACAGTATGTACAGAAATAAATCGCTTGGCTATGCAAATAAAGTCAGAATCCATTTTTTTTAATGAAATGCAATGCTTCTAAGCCTTTTTTTCCTCTCTGTTCAGAATTACTGCTAATTATTACTTGCACTGTCATAGATACAAAACTTCAAATGACTTTACAAGGATGACTAAACATTATTACCTGTAGGATGGAGAGCAGAAGCATGAAAATATTTAGTAGTCCTTTTTTTTGGCCAGTTAAACCTAGGTACCTCAGCCTAACATTCAGACAAAGTAGATAAACAAATAAGGAACAACCTAGCTTGGACCAATTTTTAAATAGGCTAAAAACTGTAAGAGGAAATTTAAGTTGCAGTGGCAGTTATTTTGCTCCTTTGAGTCAGGGAAATAACTGGCTTTTTTTTTACAGGCTGAGTTTTACATCAAATCCACCTATAATAGAGCAACTCTACCATTCAGAAAATAAGGAATATGATTCCCTCACCTTCAAATTAGAAAGCTGGTTTTTAAGTTTCTACATCTGAAGAGCATTACAATGAAATAAAAATGGAAGTCCAAACTCATCCCTTTGGTGACCATGCTGATAACAATTCTAATGCGACAGCACAGAGACACACTTGAGTTTCACCATCTCACTGTGCTGTACATCTCTTAATACACCATTCACTGCATGGCAGAACTTCTCCCCTTTCAGCTTTTAATCTAAGGGTTCCCTCTATGAATGTGCAGCATTGAACATAAATCTAAATTTGTTCTATCTTCCTACACTACCTCAAACACATTCCCAACCTCCTCTTTCCTTAAAAACAAAACCCACACCCTTCCTATTGCTTCTCCCTGTCTCTTCTTCTTGGCATTGATCCAAATAATTGCATTCTAAGGAAAGTATTTGGGGGTTTATATATTATGCAATAACCAAGCAGCCATATCTAATGTTGGTACCAAAAAGTATTTGCAAAACTGCAGTTCTACATCTATATTCCAGCTGCCACGTGGTTCTATCCTGCAGCAAACCTGGGCCTTATATATGTCCCCTGACCCTCCAGATTTTGACTACACAGAAAGGTCACATAGAAGAAAAAAAGCGAGCATTTTCTAAAAAGCACCGAGTCTGGTCAGTCAAGGGACCGAGATACATCAGTGTAGTTCCAAGCTCAGAATCTCTCCAGTCATGCCCTGAGCTTAGATTCTTTTGTTCTAGCTATTTCGTGGTTTCCCGTCTTCTCCTCTCTCTCTTTTCTTTCTTGGGAAGAATGTTTCAAACAAATGTCTAGCACCCCACCATCTCATCCCAGCTCCAAAGTGACCTAAGAAAGGAACTGATTCAGTGCTAGCAAGGAAATAAAATACAGAAAATCTCCACTATTTTATTCATTCAATCTGACCTATGGCTGAACACAAGTGCAGCTAGAAAGCAAACTGTTTTATGGTAACCCACAAATGTGATATGTGGTTGGGATTAGGTCCTAAAGAAAGAAATATTCTTGGCAGACCAGGAACAGAGCAGGTCAACAGAGATTATAGTGACAAAGTACTGAGATGGAAGTAGGTTAGCATAAAAGTATTTCTCCCTAATCTATTCAGAGAAAAAAAATCAAACATTTCTAGATATAAATAATGGCCAGTCTTCGCGAACGAAGAACCGGGGAAGGTCTTTACACCTTCCAGCCTGCGCATTGGATTTT
>JAWMRA010000078.1:119239089-119329971 GCA_035584735.1 Pseudotriccus pelzelni
GGGGTAAGTCGTTAAACACAGACAATGTACCTCTGCCAGGCCTTTTGTATTGGGCCATTTGGTTATTCACAATACACGAAACCCTAACCCTTCCCCCCACACTCACAATGAGCAAGAGAAAGGGTAAAATTCCAAGAACCAAACCATGACACACAGAATCACAGAATATTCTCAGTTGGAAGGGACCCACAATGATCATCAAAGTCCAACTCCTGGTGCTGCACAGGACAGCCCCAAAAATCACACCTTGTGCCTGAAAGTGTTGTCAAATGCTTCTTGAACTCTGTCTTGGTGCTGTGACCACTTCGCTGAGGAGCCTGTTCCAGTGCCCAATCACCCTCTGTGTGAAAAACCTTTTTCTAATTTCCAGCCTAAACCTCCCTTAACACAACTTCATGCCATTCCCTCAGGTCCTGTCAGTGGTCAGCAGTGAGTAAAGATCAGTGCCTGTCCCTCCATTTCCCCTCACAAGAAAATTGTAGACTATGGTGAGGTCTCCTCTCAGTCTCCTCTTCTCCAGGCTGAACAGACCAAGTGATCTCAGCTGCTCCTCCTATGACTTCCCCTCAAGGCCTTTCACCATCTTCATACCCCTCCTTTGGACACTTTCTAATAGTTCAATTTCTTTCTTATACTGTGGTTCCCAAAACTGTACACAGTACTAGAGGTGGGGCTGCCCCATTGCAGAGCAGAGCGGGACAATCCCCTCCCTCGACCGGCCAGCGATGCTTTGGCTGATGCACCCCAAGATATGGTTGTCCCTCCTGGCTGCCACAGCACTGCTGACTCATATTCAACTTGCCACCAACCAGGACCCCCAGGTCCCTTCTTGCAGCATTGCTTTCCAGCATCTTGTTCCTATCTGTATGTACATCCAGGATTGCCATGTCCAAGGTGCAAAACCCAGAACCTCTCAGTTCACTTCTCTTCACTGGAAATGAAGTTGGAGGAAAAAATAATCAGTTCCTGTGAACTGCCTTACAGTGACGAAAAT
Source organism: Pseudotriccus pelzelni (assembly GCA_035584735.1). NCBI lineage: Eukaryota > Metazoa > Chordata > Aves > Passeriformes > Tyrannidae > Pseudotriccus > Pseudotriccus pelzelni. The sequence continues at coordinate 119,240,084 of JAWMRA010000078.1, forward strand.
GTTTGGGAGCTTTGTGACAAAATCAGTAGACAGAATCAATACCCTCTAGAAGAATTTCATGCTGTTTTCATGGAAAGAAAACGTTGTCCCCCATTGTGCAAGGGGACGATTCACAGTCAGAGTCCAGGTTATGTCTGGTTTCAGTTATGTACTGAAAGAAGTTTCTTTCTTCTATTCTTTTTTCTATAGCTGCTGCAATTACTGAGATGTTATACATAAGTTATGTATTTGGGAGCCATACACCAGCTTCAGAATATGTCAAGTAAAGTATACTGAAGTCAAGTATCAGAGATAACTTAAGGCGGCAATTTCTTTCTTCATTGCCTAATAAGAAAAAAAGACAAATTAGGAGTCAGCATGAATGCAAGCTTGAGAACCCTGTTTGCTTCTTCATCAAAAGAATTAAGAATCTGTTCAAACATACAATTGTTAGCAATATTTAGCCAATACATGTGCTACCACCATCACACCTTTCTAGACCCATTAGCTTCAAACGCATCCTTAGGAACCCAAAACAGAAGTATGCTAGAGAGTCTGCAGGAATTTGTATCATGGGACTATGGATCTTCATCAATGGTAGTTTCAACAATGAGAAAAGAGGCAGTTCCTGAAGAGCCACAAACAAAAGCTGGAACTGTTCTGTTCTGCACTCTGACTAAGGACTTGTTAAAGTCTCTCTATTCATAGAGTAGAGGTTGCTCCCAGCCAATTCATGCAGTCACTCTGAACAGAGGATATTTTTTGGTTAAAGCTGAATGTAGAAGTAGAAAACAAACAAAAAAATGAAGTCCAGTTACAAAAGTTCACATGCCCTGAGATAACAAAAACAGGTTCCTTCTCATGATAAAGCACATCACTATGCTACATGAGAGAAGGGTGCATTTTTCAGGAGTGGCCTCCCTGAATCCACAAAATCCTCGGTGCTGCACAATCAGAGCAGAGCATCTCTTCTAACTCTTTATCAGTTGTGGAAGAAAAGATCAAGATGACCAAGGCCAAAGAGAAGAGGCTTCCTCTGTTTTTTTAAGGCAGAATGAGAGGCATAAAGAATTTTATCTATTCTCAGGCACAAGCATCTGAAAGACAAATGAATTCAAGGATCTTGAAGCTAGACTGATTATCCAGCCTATCTGAATCAACTCAATACTGAGAATACCCAGCTGGAACCATGGGTGCCTGTGGAAGATTTCTGCTCAGTTCTGATAACTCAGAAATCCTCTCTTAGAGGAAGAGATTGGAGAATTTGACCCATTAACATCAAACTGTCATAGGCAGTTGTCAATTATAGACACTTGGGCCATGCTAGTTAAAACCAAAGTCTGCTGAGACCAGAGAAAAACCTCAAATTCTTGCTATGTTTCATACTTAATTTCTTTTAAAGAATGGACTGACTACTATACAATCATTACCATGTGCTACTGCCTGCAAGGGAAGAAAGAGGAAGTGACAGACTGAGAAAAGTGCCCTCCTTTTGCAGCCCCCACCCCTGAAAAGGTTCTGGAGAAAGGCTATTGACAGACTGACATTAACTGGTTTCAGAGGCCTGTGTGGTAGACCCATTGTCTTCAAGACTTTTCCTACTGAATCTGCCAACAATTATGCCAAATACAAAAATGGGTTTGCAATATGGATAAATGTCTTCCAGACTGAAATGAAAAAGTCTTGTGAAACAGGCAACTAGGAAGTAAAGAGTAACGCTATATAAGCATAATCTTCACAGTGCATATATGTAACACATACACAAACACATACATAATAGCGTGGGACAGAAAGTGCTATAAGAAAATAAAACTTACTTTCACTAATTCAGTTTTGTCATTATCTTCCCTGTGTTGGTAAATGCACTGGCTGAGAACAGCATAAAGTCTTTCCATGCAAGACATACTGACATTCTCAGTTGCTGCAATAATAGAATCCAATACTTGCTGAAAAAAAAAAAAAAGTAAGCTACAGTTCAGAATAGTGCAGGATACATCCTACTTTCTTTACGGTCAAATAAAAGCAGCACTTCAGAGAACTGATTAAATATCTGACAAGATTTAACTGAAAAGAACAAAGTAATATTCTGTACTGCAGAGAAAAGGAAGGCTTACATTTCAGGCAATATTTTCTTACTCATCAGTATATGACATCAATGATCATAATTGCCAATCAACTGCTTCTACAAGACCAGGGAAAGACACAGTCCACTCTGTCATAGAGTAGCTGCCACAGCAAAGCCACAAGGCTCTGGAAAATATGTCTTTGGAAACCAGGTTACAGATCTTTCAGATACAGCTGTAACAGCTGGAAATGGAACCATCCTTAGTTGCTCCACTTTACGCATTAGCTGAATGTGTACTGTGGCTAACATCAGTTAGCTCCTACCTTGCCACTCAAGAGTGTGACTGCCTGTAGCAAATTACCAATCTCTCATACAGTCTCTTCTTTTACCAAAGATGTGAATGTGATAATCTCTGCAAAAGCAACGCTAACATGCTAGTGGCAGCACTGCTGTGGCTGTTCAGCAGCTGTGTGTTGTGAAGGCTGTGAGGCTGTGAAGATGTAGCTTGAGAGAGCAGACACACCAAACAAAAATATTACTGCCTGACAAGCTATCAAACTCTGCCTCCCTCAGATCAGCTGGCACAAGATTTGAGCATTCCCCTCAGTTTCATCCTATACAATGTGCAAAGAAGGTGCACGAAAATGACACAGCGTGATTTCAGCTGCTGCAAACACAATACGTAGGACACGGCAGAGGCTCATGGCCAACATCCCATATGAAACTATTTCTGATTTCTGCCACATAGGTAACTGTATGCTCTTGTGTATGTTCATCAAGTTCTGCACCTATTACCAAGCAAAAAAGTGAACACACGCGCACACGGAACACCCAAAAAGCAAACAAACAAACAAAAAACAAAACAAAAACCAAAACCACAAAAAAACCCAAACAAAACCAACCAAACAAAAACCCCATACAAAACCAAGCAGTTACAGTTTGGAGGGGCTCTCTGGCACAAGCAGCAAGTTCCAGTGACACCCATGCTAGGGAAACAAGTTTTCTAAAAGACGTGCTTCAGGACTGTAGCTCTCTGCTTACAGCTGGAAAATGTGTAAGGGCTCTACTCTACCATTTCTCCAGTCAGTAGGCAATAACTTTGGATTACATGCTGTTAGCATCCTGACACTAGAAAAACCTATGTGGCTTCTTGAATTACACAGGCACACATGAACAACAGAACCTGAAATTTGCTTCTTTAGGAAGCCAGCTTAGAAAGTTAGTTTCACCTCTACAAATCAGCCCAACTCTTAAAAACGTGACAGAAATTGTGTTGACAAGCTACTTCACTGATGGAGATTTCTCTTTGGTCACATTTCCACACACAGGGGAAACGTCCAGGTAATACTCCTTTTCTTATCATGGCAGGTAAAGAGCAGCCTCTGCTGCTTTGACCAACCTCCAGGACTTCAACCCAGCAATTTCTCGAATTCTCCTCAAGGCTATATTCCCTGAGGGTCAGGTCCTTCTTCTACCCTATCATGCAGAGGAATCTCTCATCCCAGTTCATGCAGAGAAATCTTTTTTGCTCCCTGCAGCTAGGCCTATTTTTGCCTCTTTCCCCAGCTGTAGCTCAGGATACCAACTTCTCTCCCACAGGGGACTGGACTTGTAACACTGTAACTGTATGAAGGCAAAATTTTAACACTGGACTTTCAAAGCATTTGGGAAAAGCAGGTACTAGTATTTTATACAGGTTGAGCTTTAGGTCAACCTACTAATTTCAAGTTTCAAGTATTCACTACTAAAAATCAAGATCCTTTTCCAGTTCCTGATAAATGAAAACGTGGGAACAGCAAACCAAAACAACACCTGCATCCCCAATTTGTCATAAAAACTGCTAAGACATTAATAACCAACAGTAGTAGCAGGTTTTCGGTGGGCTAGTTTAAAATTTAACAAGCCCTTTTACATAGAAAATTAGGAAGAGAATTCAGTCTCCTAAAATTTAGTTCAGCAAAAGCAAGAGCAACAGTCCACACTAGCCGTGGAAACAACACTCATAGTCCATCACAGGATGAATTATTTCACAATCTGTATATCCCTCTCATAAGTTGTTTGAATTGGTATTGGTTAACAACTGACTTGATTTACAACCATACAGGTACTAAGAAAATGTCCTGCTTCAGTCTTAACAAAATTGAAATTAGACTTACTTTGAGCTCAGAGTAATCCACAGACACTCCCTGTGTGTGAATTTTCATTGCTCTCCCGTCACATACTCGTTGTTGCTCATCCACCTGAGAACATCCCACACAATTTGTATGATGTACTTGTGAATCTGGAATGATACAAATTTCTTAAGTCAGGATTTCTCTTTATCTGGACTACAGTATCAGTGAAGTATCCTGTACCCAGAAAAGAGTACCTCTTTGCAACAGAGACAGAACTGTTACCATTTTTTCACTGAGAAATGCTTGACTTCTCCTTTCTTCCTGTCATCACTCCACAAAAATTAGAATCGGACACATAAAAAAAAAGCACTAGAGAGAAAAAGGCAGGGTAAAACTAGGGAAAAAATAGTCATTCTGCCACAGAGCACTGCACAGAAAAACCGTGGTAAAAAAAAAAAAAAAAGAACAGTAAAAAAAAAAAAAGTATTTTAGGTTAGGAAACACATCTTACATTTCAAACATTAGGATATAACTTTTCTGTTCCACATGTGACTCTTCTATTCCTCACTGCTTAAAGTACAAGTTTTTAACTCAGGCTGCTTATTACTGGGAAGATACTTGTACAAAAGGTACAAATTTTTAAAACACGTACAATTTGAAAAACGAACTGCAGAATCAGAAAAAAACAAACATTGCAGAAAACCGTGAGTTTGGCCAGCAACTAGAGAAGGAGCATCATTATGCAAGAAACACTGTGCTTATTTGAGAGACACACAATGGACGTAATAGAATGGAATTAAAGAAGGCTAAAACCTAACAAATAGTTTAACCCTCCTCAAGAAGAGAAAGGAGATAAATGACCTGTTTGACCTTTCATTTACCATTTGAATGTCCATCTTCAGAAGTTCCAGCTTTTTGCCTATCTGGCATGCCACTCGCCTTCCTTAGGTCTGAATGTTCAGGAAGTAAGACACTCTTCGTTTCAGTATGAGATTCAGCCAAAAAGGTCACTTTCTCTCTTTCATTTTCTGTCCCATTTTTCTGTTGTCCTTGAAGTACATTTTCGTGTTCTTCCATAGGAGTATCCTGGGAAGACGCAAACTGAACATTCTTCATCTTTGCTGCAGTATTGGAAGAGTCTCCCTTCATTTTGTGTTTTCTTTTTGACTTATCTACAAAGACATAAGAAAAAGTAATCTAAACCATTACCAAAATAGTTCTTTCTCCAAAATACAGCATCCTCATCTTATTTGCAAGGAAAATGACCACAGCCTAAGTACCATTGTCCATCTCCCTACATGTGTCTAGAGAAAAAGTTGCAAGTTAATGAGACCAGTTTGCTATTAGATACATACGGTGGAGAAAGGGAAAACAACTGCTCCATGTAACTAAAAACTAATTGGATATTCAGAAACAGCCACATACAGTGTTTTGGACTTCATGATGTAGGTGCCATTAAATGTAAGTTGGGTCATAAAGGCCAGGCTCTTAAAATGTCAAGCAGCCACTGCACTTGAACTTCATAACCACAGATTTATCCCACATAAGATTTATCCCACATTGTGAAGAGTAATAAAAAATATAATGCCTCCAGAATGAAAAACCAGGCATCACAGGAACCTGCTGTTAGGCCACAGGAACAGCGAAGGTAGCAGTGACTTCAGCAGCTTCTCCAAGAAAGTCTGAATAAAACTCAACTTGCCATTAGAGCAGGGGGTGCTGGCATCCACAGGCGCTGCTGGCGTCTTCATTTTATCATTACACTTTGGGACTGTTTTCTTACACCCTGCAGAACAAAGAATTGTGCCTTGCATAGTTGGTTACAAAGAGTGAGACAAGTCTTAAAATCCTCAGCATCGAAAGACATACCTCTTTCCTTACGAGATTCTTTAATTTCTTGGCAGCGTTGTTCAAAATCTTTATCCAGTTCGTGCCTCACTATGGAATATGCAGTATCACTCAAAGCATATGCTTTGTGACTCAGGAGACCATCTGAAATTTTAGTTGGAACTGAGCATATTCTACTAGAAAATGAAACCCTTTATTTTGTTTACTTAGAATGATTTTTCTCTTTTCATAGGCAGGTTCTGAAATGTTATCTCAGATGGTATTTTCAGCATAACAACAGAAAAGTTAATTATTAAAGCAAAAGCACTATTTACCAATCAATACATGTACCACAATTACATGAGCAAACAGCTTATTTACAACCTAGAAATTGTAAACAATCCCAAAGAGCATTTCTTATCTAATCCCACACTTAGTGTGTGCAGATGACATTTATCAATTTACACCTTTAAAATTTTTCCAAATTAGGGATAAAAAGCACATCCTCACCTCCAGGATTTTTATACGGGTTGTACTCTAAAGCATTGCTACAGATTAGATCAATGTCCTTCAGAAAATCTCCTGCAGTTAAATACTGGTGCATGTCAATCTTGGAGAGAACTGTTGAGAGGTCCATGGGCTGTTTAATAATAGCCTTGTAATTGGGTGCCTTCAAATGAAATATATATGCTCAGAGATTTAACGTAGTAGCTACCAAAATTTATTATTATTATAAATTATTAATTATATTTACACATTTATATTGTTATATTACTGTAGATAATGACCAAAACAGCTACATATCTCCTTTCCATTGCAACCACATTGTTCTAAAATAAACCTTATACATATAAACACTAGTCATTCAGTGTTATTTCACTCTAATACACCCCAAGGGATTTATTAACAAGAACCTGTTACCCCACCTTCAAGAGAGGGTTATAACAGCATCTATTTTCAAATGAGCTAACTGGACAATTTCTTTACTCAGACCATAAAAGGAGCCTACTGAATAGTTTAGATTAGCACATCTATATTTGTTTATATTATTCACATCTCAGAAAGTACAAGGAAAGAAAAAGGCAAGTCAATGGATGCACAGGGGAATGGGACTTCTCTGAAAGGCAAAGCTACCTTAAAACTAAAACTGACTTTGAATTACGTGCCTCTGGCTTAGACTTCTTCAATAAATTAAATGAGAGATGCATGAGAGCAAGGAAAAAACACGCAGCCCTTATGGTTGATCTTATACTGAGGAAAGGTACGAATAAAAGTGAGAATAGAATCTGAAAAGTTATTTGTCAAGCTGCTGCTTCTACTCCTGTTCTCACAGAAACTATTGACAGTCAGTTAAAGAGCTTTTGGCTTTATTAAAATAACCCTATAGGTACTGTTTATAATATATATTACTGTTTTTCAGTACTGTAATGTGCCTACATATCCAAGCCTTTTCATTGGCAAACTGTGTTGGCATTTGGTGTAACTGGCACTTGGATTAGATGATCCTTGCAGGTCCCTTTCAACTGAAAATATTTTAAAGTTTTAAAAACATTTTAAAAAGAACACAGGTCTTTCAGTGAAGACTCAAATGACAGACACTTGAGAGCCTTGAGAAGTCACCAAAAGTAAAAGTAAAATTCACTTCCTGCTTGTTGGAAAATCAAAATAATATGGGCCTAAAAACAAAGATAAACCTTCCTAGAAACAGCAAACACCGAGAAACATACACACAGAAATTATGAATACACACAGCCATAATGGAATTACAGATCAATGCTAATGTACCTCCTCTGGGTCAACAGGCTTCATAAATGGCCTGAAACGTCTGTCAACGACAAGTCTATGAGCCACGTCCCTTAAGTAAATCCTAAGTTCACGCAACGTATCCTCTTCCTCCTCCTCCACCTGTCTTATTTCTTCCTCTGTCAGCTGTCGAGGCTTAGGTGGTGGTGCTACGGGCAAGACTTCCAGTGGCTGGCAAGCTTAAGGTAATCAGGAAATTATAGTCAATTGAAGATACTCAAATACAAGCGCATGAGAAATGATTGATAAAAAATTACCACCAAAGCAAATACCGAATCAGCTGTTGGCTTACAGTTAGCAAAGTTTTATACGTAGAATATCCTCCTCACCTGTGTTGTTTTTTGGTGCAGGAGGTTGAGCAGCTTGCTTCATAACTAAGTCCTCAAAAAAAAGTCTTCTTTCAGCACAGGTAGGCCGCGGGATTTTGAAAACTTCTTCATATTCATTATTAAACAATGCTTTTATCTAAAGCATGAGGAGAAAAGATACTTCAGATAAATAAGGCTGCACGAATTTTTTATATTCTGTTCCAAAACGATGAGTACCTCTCTAAATTAAACTGAATACTCATCTGGATAAGATAATCAATGAAAAGTTATCTTCTTGGCCTTAAAAGGCTAGATTTTTATAGCATGGTAAATTAAAATACCTTCTTTAAAGAATACCTTCTAGAGTTCAAGCTCCAGTAAGAAACTGGAAGATAAACCACTGAAAGAGAGAAGACATTCACCACCCTCAAAGCTGCTTATTTTGTATTTACCTGCCTTGCTGTCTTTTGGCTTGAACTCTTATGGCAGCCACAGAGGGAAACAGGCAAGGCTCAGCACAAAAGTGATGGCCTTTTAGTCGGGTGTTTGGGTTTTCTTTAATTACATTTTTAATTTAAATGAGGTGTCTCAAATTGCATACTTCCCAGCTGTATTCTATTTTTTCCATCTCTACTACTGAAAGGTATGGAAGGAATTTCAATCCTTATTTTAGAAGACCTTTATTAACAGTGTAAAAACTCCTGTTACTGGGACAAAATAATCAGAGCAGCATATTCACATTTTGAACACTTTCCTTTAATGAACACTCTCAGATGTCTACAAAGTTGAGCATGTCCTCTTAATGAATTTTGTTAAGGAATACAACTAAAAATTTATTTCCAAGTTAGTTAAACAGGAATTGGACCTTATCTTTCTAATTTGTCAAGTTTTCACCCAGATGAAGACCATAATTGAAATTTTTATAAAATAATTTAAATTTGAAATTATATTCCATCAGTTAACTGTGTGACCACCATATTTTTTTCTGTATAAATATCTTCAGAAAAACAGTCTTTTTCCTAGCTACCTTTCAAGCACCATATATTCTTCACTAAGGACACACCTAACCATCTTGAAGCCACTGAAACAATGGTCTGAAGCAAATATATATATCTGACTAATAAGCTTGAGTATGTGAGAAGGGAGAAAAAGCTGAGTCAAAGTCAATCTTTAGTCAAAAAACACTTTAGAGAAATTCTTTCAGCATTGTTTTGTCTAAGCAAGTTTTAAGAAACCTGGTTTGGGTGCCTGAGTATGAATTTGTTTAAGAACAGCACAGCACTCCAGTGCTTCAGGAAGTTATAAATTACGAAGAAAATGAATAACAAAAAAAGAAAAGTATCAATAGAAATACCTCTTCTGGGAGATCTCTGTGTTGCACATCAGATGTTGCAAGGAGCAAAACTGGAGTAAACCTTGGGATGTTCTGCAGTATCGTTGTAAAAACAGATTTCAGTGTAGGTCCAACAGTCTCCCACCAGGAAGGGATTTGTGGGATATATATGATACTTGGTGCTGTTCTTTGAGCTTCTCGCATCAACTGGTAAAATGAATGCTTGGGTAAGAGAACTACATTATACAGAACAGGCTACTAAATAATTACGTATCAGTCAAACTATCTTATGAAACAGGAGTGACTGAAGGCAGAACATCAAGACCAACCAATAAGTGAATGACTCCTAACAATAGGGTAAAATTTTTATTTTTACTAAAACACAGACATTGCTATGGAGGCAGATACAGACCTGAATCTGTTTCAGATTTCAAAACTAACTTAGTTGTAACATATCTCCTAAACAGCCTCAGAACTCAGCTGATGTGGTGGTGTGCCTGAAAAAACAAAGACTAACCCTTCAGCAAGATGTATTAGCCTGAAAAATTCACTACACAACTGCGACTATCACATTTTCAGTTCAGAGTGGATACACACCCAAGTCAGACTGAACAAAGAAAGACCTGTGTGAAAATATGAGAATCTAACACTGTACAAGAAGTGTGGTTATAGTTCATAACTTCAAGCACATTTTATAAGAGGTCAACAGTCCTTAGCCTGTCTGAAGAGGTAAATCACTCACAGCCTCTCATTACCAAAGGATCCACCAAACCAGATGATGTGCTTTGAAGACCACAAGCCACTGCCTCCAGGTGGCACTTCAGTCACAGAAGACAACACGTACCTACCGCATCAGGGAAGCCTCAACAGTCCTTTCACACAACAAATTTCTCCATGCACTGTTTCAGATTTTTAATCTGAGAAAGAAATGTTCCTCCTACGTGACAAATTAGTATCCAGTCACATAATATGTCTGTCCTGACTTGCACAGCTCTCAAATTCTGCTACTAAAGATCCAAATGCTTTAATATACAGTGATGCCAAACAATGAAATGGATTTCCTGCTGGAAAGTAAAAAAGAAAACCAGCACTAATCTACTTATATTTCATTTTTCTAGTTAAGGAAAACACACTACTGCACAAATCTGAGTGTTCCAGGAATTGTAATGATTTTACTACATGTACTGCAGCAGTATAAGCCATATATCTATGTGTAAAAAAAAAAAAAAGAAACTATTCTTTTTCCTTAAAACCTTGACTGCCTGACAAATATAATTTAAAAAAAAAAAAAAAAAAAAGAAGGCTACAAAATGTGCGTACATGCCATCAGGTTGATGCAGAGCCATCTACTGGTAGCACCGAATCTTAAGAAGCAACGAAAGCAACCTTCTGAATCCCACTGAGACCAGCAGGATTTCCTGCCACAAAGAGAGGTGCAGCACCTCCTAGCTTCCCAAGCTGCTAGCAACATTCTCCTTGCTTCATTTCAAACAAAAAACATGTCTAATGTGGAATGTCCTTACTTAGTATCATCTCATGTAGAAGAAAACTCTATTTTAAGACAGAAGTAAGTGTAACGGAATATTCAAATCAGGCCACCTCCATTAACAATCAATTGTTCCTACTTCACAAGTTGATATATAGTTCACCAATCCTATGAGATTAACAAGAAAAAAAAGCTACCTGTATACATGTTTCATCTGGTGATGTGCTAGCAAACAAAGTTGGTGTGTCTAGTGTATATACTGGAAAGTTTTCGAGGGTGTGTATTACTGCAGCTGCCAAATCAAAAGCTTGCCCAGATCCTGGCTCTTCAACTAGTAAGAACCGTGGCCTGTAAGATGTTGGCTGGTCACAGGGATTTCTAAAGCAATAAGAAGAAAATAAGTTTAAAAATGAGTGATGAATAGGCACACAGATGTTAAACTTTTTCCTATGCACTTATTTTTTTGTAAATACACTCCTTGTTCCACCAAATAATAAGTTCATCTGTGACCAGGAAGACTGTCAAAGCCTACTTTCCCACAAACTGGTGCTATATGTCCGTTAATGAGCCCTGCAAGTCCCCAGCATGTCTGCTATTCCTTTAGTTACTGGGTTAAGTAATAGCTCTTAAATCCAACACGGGCACTGTCCAGCCAAATACACACACAACTGGTCAGTAACTTGATACAGCACAGAATGACAAGTCTTGCTCTCAGCATAAACCAATTTAGGTCTCTTTACTGCCCGTACACAACCATTTTCATCATGTCTTGACTTTAGGTAACTGTGAGACATCAAGTTTAGCTGAAATTTGGCCATAGTTCCCGGAGACGGTGGGAAGGAAGGAGCAAAACATATCTAGGAAAAGAATTAATGTGGGCACTGAAATACATCAGCAGTATCTGAAGAAACACATGATTGGACTGGTTAAATTACAGCGGTACACTACCTACGTATAAAATTTATATTTATTTTATTCAGTCATTCTAAGGGTTTTATCTTAAATAGTCTCTTAATCTTCTGGTAATCTTGCTTAAATAATGTAAAATATACTTGTGAAGAGGTCAGCAGAGCAATAGAAATAGAGAAAAATAACTGACCCAACAGTGACATTGATAATACATCTTTTTAACAGCTGGCTTACAGGACAACCACAATTGAAACATCAAAAGATTAACATAAACTCAGTAGGTTAAAGACACGAAATACAGAAATTGTTCAAGTTTTTCTCACAGTGTTTTAACAAACCATTTCTCAATTTTTTTTCTGCTACGTAATTGGCTACAAGTTTAAAAATCTTGGAAAATAAAAGGACAAAAGATGGCTACACAATCCACGGAGTTTTTTTAAGCTAAAAGGACAGAGAGCACATTTTTTGAGGTCCTGAGTCTTCCAAGGAATACCATGGATTAAACCAACATGTTCTAATAATCTGTAGACCACTTTGACTTGGGAAAAGAGGGGTGGGCCATTCAGTTTGATGGGTTAGGGCAGTGTACTCAGAACATTAGTACAGAGTTGTATGTTCACACTTACTTCTTGCAAATATTGATCACCCCACACACAACTCCTTAACTCCATCCTGCACCCCTCATACCAAAACAGTTTACAGATCCAGCCATTTTAAAAATGTAACAATAAAGGGGACAAACATACCTGCTAAAAGTGTGGAATTCTGCCTTTTTGTGATCAAGTGTTTTATGGGTTGGCTTCTTTTCAGAAATTGATGGTGATTCCTCATCACTGTCAATCACATAATTTTCTGCAATAGGATTTAAAGACAAGAGAAATTCATTAACTTTCCTGAATAGTCCATATCTCTTGCATTAATACATCTTCAAAATCAGTGCTGGAAAACACTTCTCTTGTATTTTGTCATTTGAATGCTATTTTCTGAAGAGTTCATTCTACCACAGATCAAAGGAAATTGCACAAAGCTGTCCTACATCCCATGATTTGCATTAGGCATTACAACTCTGTTGACAAAAACTTGTTTTTTTCCTTAGAATAAAGATGACAAGGAACAACTTCTGTGGCTTCTAGACACTAGAAAAACCCTTCTCTCTCCATGTAAACATTTATTTGGAAAGAGGTGCCTCACACTTTAAACCTTAGATTTGTCTCTGAAATGATAAATGCAACTTTAGCTATGGTCAGAAACAGGGTGCTCCAGCAAAGAACACAATAGTTGTCTGCTGCGTACTGTGAGTCACTCACAGCTCCATCCTGCACTGTGCACATGCAAAGTATAAAACTGTGCTGTAATCACAGCTGACAGACATTGACTGCACAAATCATGATTTTTTCTTTGTCAGATTTTTAAACAGTTGGATGTTATTACTATACCTTGCTGTTGGTCCTTCTTTAGTGCAAGCTCTGCATGGGGAAATACTCTCTGTAAGGCTTGTAAAATTCTTTCCAGTGTGTTTTTTAACAGTGGCTTTGAAATAGCTGATAGCGCTCGCCCAGGGGAAGGCATAGCCCTCTGTGAAGCTGGAAGAGTCTTCTGCATGGCCATGGAAAAATAATCTGCTTTTATTTTAATCAAATCCATGTTTATCTGCAGTCTCTCTCTACTTTCATACAGCTGAGGATAGCGATGCCGCAAAGCACAGAGGCCAGTTTCGGCACATAAGGCTTTAATATCAGCACCACAGTATCCTAATAAACAAAAAAAGACTCAAATGTTATGTCAGTCTCAGGCAAAACAGAATTCAAGGCCAAGAATTCTAAACTGCAGCACTGAAAGACCTGGTATGCAGCCAAAAATTACCAGATTAAGAGACAATTGAAAGAGTTCCTGCAATGCAGAGAAGTTCTGTTACACGGCTCACAGCCTGATAACCTGCACTTAAGAAGCAGCCTGCTCGTCAAAACTTTGCTCCTGGGAAAGATGCCCCAAACCCATTCAGTGTTCTGAGAGACAAAAAGAAAACTGAAAGCAGCATCTAACTTTGTTTGCTCCCAAGGCACGTCAGCTGCCTCACTGCCTTGCTCTGCAGCAAGGCACAAGAGCTTGAGTACTGCCTGGTACAAGCTGAGGTTCCCTAGGACTCAAATTGTGTGCAGTAACCCACGCTGTTTTCAAACTCACCAACACATTCTTCAGCCAGCTCTTCCAGGAAGTTGTCCGATGGCTTCGGGTTCCAGTCTCGTGTGTGAATTTTGAAAATCTCTTTTCTTGCCTGAAAACAAAACAGTTGCGTTTTACTTTGCCCTAACTTTTCTCTTAAAAAAAAACAACCACAGTGCAAACCCACAAAATCTCTTACACTAATACAAATACTTTTCTTATCTGCTAAACTTTTAAAGGTCAGTTATTAATAGGCCCTTTGCGTCTTCAAGCAGGAAATTTAATAATTCTCTACTTGTTATAACATGGTTACACTAAACTCTTGTTGGAGGCTGCAGTGAAATAAAAGCCATTTATATCTTCCAAAAAAGTGAGTTTTCACAAGTGTAAGACCTAATGATCCTGAAGAAAAAAAATGTAGTAAATTCTCAAATGGAGATTTTTTTGTCAAAAAAAATTCTCTCGAATTTAGCAAAATTTTATGGTGACAATCTCATTTCTTCATCAGATTTGCTTTTCTGCCAGTTCATTCAAGTAAAACAGTCCTCACCCTCTGTTTCAAATTGCTAGAGTTACTATTAAGAAGAACAATAAGTATGACTTAAACTATACTAATCCAGAAAACGTCAAATATCTCCTATTCTCATCTCAGATCTTTGCAAGACTTTCACTGAAGTGTTGCTTGGTATGTAGATTAATTATGGTGGATTTCTAGAATTCTTCCACAGTAGGGAATCATGAATCTCACCTCCTGTTCCTGAGAGCAGGTGAAAACTGGAGACCAATGTTTGTGTTAAATGCACTGCTTAGTGCACTTTTACTAGCTTTCAGTTCAAGATGATTTTTATCTTTTTTCCAAAAGTGCTAAGAAATATCAGTGATAGAGAGAAAATACAAAAAGAGGGTTCCAGCTTTGCACACTATCTCCCCACAACCCCAATAATTTTTGGTTGCTATGCATCCATTTTTTCATTGCTTAGGTATTGCCATTGAACTAGAAGCCTTCCAAGTGCTGCAACTGTGCAGTGTACTTCACATCTTAGTCCAAGATCCTGTTAATAAGTTCCAGTAAGAATGTCAAATCCCAACATAATTCACTCCAGTACCACCCTTGATCAAAGTTTTTGTTACCAACGAGGAACTCTTGTGTGCACACTATTTCTTTCACTTTCAAGATGCTACAACAGCACTTTACAACTAATTCATACATTCTTTCTTAAACATTTCAGTGACTGGCAGCATCCCATTTTCTTCACCAGTTACAGCAAAACCAAAACTAATTACAGAACTAATTACTTGTTGAAATCATCATAATGATATATATTCAGTAACAGTTTTGGCCTCCACACTACAACGCAGTCTCTCCAGACAGCCCTCTCTTGTCCAAGCTGTACACTACTGATGGAGACTTGCACAGCTCTGCAAAGCTGCCTTGTCACAGGGGTTTGTTATAAAGGTGGACTTTGCCACATAAGCATTAAGGTTGAGTTGAAGTTTTGACCTCTTTGTTTGGCAAGTTGAAGCGGAATTCTCGTTCGAAGCGTCCAGGTCTTCGTAAGGCAGGATCTATAGAATCCAGTCTGTTGGTGGCTCCAATTACCACAATCTCTCCTCTGCTGTCTAAGCCATCCATAAGTGTCAGAAGTGTCCCCACAACAGAGCTAACAGAAAAATACAATTTTTATACACTGATTTAGGAAATTTTCTTCAGTTCCACGTCACTCAAAAGGACAACTTTTCATTGATGAGATGCTGATTAGTAGAAGACTTGTTATAAGACATAACAAAATACAGATAAGGTATCACAGACCTTGTGGTGATATCAAGCTTAGGAATTGTTTTCAATTACTGTTTAAAAATCACCTGAAATTCACTGGCATCGAATTACTAGTTTTCAGGATAAATTAATATTGCACCTCAAGTTAAATAGGTTGCAGTCTTCTTTTCACAAAGATCAAGCAGCTTCTATGTAGATACAAAACATGTCCTACCTATGAACTTGGTCTTGTTTACTGGACCGTACAGGAGCAAGAGCATCAATCTCATCAAAGAAAATAATTGAAGGTCGCATCTGGTAGGCCTACAATGAAAACACAGGAATATTGACATTAGTAAAAAAGCATTATTTGAAAGATAAAATGCATGAAAAACATAATGGTTGGAAAGGCACAAACTAGATTTTTCGGACTAGCATCAGGGATCTCTACTAATTGAGCTAACAGAGTGAAGAGGCACAAATAACAAAAGACAGCAGCCTAATGTCAACCCATTGAGACTGGGTGACAAGAAATAAATCATACCAGTAGTTTTTACAGCTATTTGGCAACCACCAAGAACAGAGACAGGACTTAACTCAGTTACAGGTTCTGGAAGCAGTCCTCTGTTATAGTTTAAATGACCCTGCTTTCAGCCTGCATCTGTTTCCCTCTTATCTAAAGTCACCACCTCCTGCTTCTTGAAACCTTTTTTTGTGACTGTTTGCATGGCTGCTGGGTTTTTTTGGGGGCTTGGGGTTTTTTTGGAGGGTAGGGGAGTGGAGGTGGTAGTGGTGGCACTTGTCAGGATTTTCTTGTCTGTTTTACTAGTCTTTCCCAATACATGTCAAGATTTCAAGCCCCTAAAACTCCACTGAAGAAGGAAACACTGACAGTCGCATTTCAGTGGAAGGAGCTGAGAAAACATGAAATAGAATGAGTCCTTCTCAACCACAGAAAATCAGTTAAAACTTGGTCAGAACGCAGGGCATGTTTCAACCTTACCTGCTCAAATAATAAACGCAGCTGTCGTTCGGATTCTCCTAACCATTTATTCAAGCATTCAGCACCTTTCATCATAAAAAAGGTTACTCTCATGTCACCTTGGCTGCATTCATTAGCAAGTGCACGAGCAAGCAGTGTCTTTCCAGTCCCTGGTGGACCATAGAAGAGACAGCCTCTATAATTTAAAAAAATTCATTAAAAGAAAATGACATAAGAAAAAACATAGTGGAAAAGTACCTATTACAATCCCCCATTCCTAAAACACACAAGTCTGCTTTCCTAAACAAAACATTTCATGGGTAAGATAGCGGTAATAGCTGAAGTGTGCGAAAAGTCAAAAGTGTTCCTAAAAAATTTCAGCAAGGCAGCAAACAGAATGAATAAAGAAGGTAATGCAGAAATACAAAACCTTGAGAAAAGGTTGTAGTGTCCCAAAAAGGCACTTTTAAAACTTCTGACAAACCAACGGGGTTGATTGGAACTAAACAAAAAAAATTCCAGTGCGGAATCTGAGACTGGGCTAGCTTTTCAATGATACACTGCATATACATTCCTGTTTTCACAAAAGGCAAGATTTTATAGTAAAACATTTCATTCTCCCTTGAAAAGCTTTAAGTTTTTGGAAGAGGACATAGTCTAAAGCTGGAAAAATATTCTGCATTTCTGCATTTCCATCAACTAGGAAAGCCAATACAGTACTGCTTCAAATAGAATTTCAATGAATAAAGAAAATAACACAGAAATATTTTCTTTTCATTGTGTGCAATACTTTTAAAGTTGCTGAAGGCAAAGAATTTAAAGTCCTAGTTCAATATAACACAACTCAGCTTTGTTGACTAAGAATATATAAAGCTAACAATTAAATCTCTTAAGAATTTCGTTTTGTAACACAGAAGTCACTTAGCTGTGTAAGATGCAGACGGTTTCTTATCTTAGCTCAAGCACAACAAACACTGCAAGATTTTAGTTGCATGTCCTATCAGTTGTAAAACTGATATTTTAGCACTTGAAAAAAAAAAGGGGTTGGTGGGAGAGACAACTGGACTTTCACGAAACAAACTATAGTTGACTATCACTAGACAATTCCTTCCTACTTACAAACTAATCAAGTCCACTTGTATATGGGACTCTAAAGTAAACATTTCCAACTCCAGGTCTGAAAGGCAAGACACTTTTAAAGGATAGTCTCACCACACAGTAAATCTTTGGACCTACATATATGATGGATCCTATCCATTTTTTAAACATTACACTTTACTACTGTTAAACAAACAAAACAACACTGCTGAGAATTTTGAAGTTTGGGAACATATTGATACCTCAGTTGAGTATACCCCTGAAAATAGGTGAATGAGAACTTATAGTTTTAAACAGTGTCTGTTACCTTGGAGGTTCAATTTTCAGTCTCTCAAAGATTTCTGGATAAAGCAAGGGAAAAATGACCATCTCCTTTAGAGATGAAATGTGGTCCGAAAGACCACCCACGCCATCAAATTGTACCTAAAGTTGAAGTCAACAGAGCACATTTTATATGTTAAAGAAAAATGCAACCTCACTAAGTTTCCATCAGAAATCAGATGTCAGCACAAAGAAAATGTTCATGGCAATTTTCAAATTGCTTGAGAAACCTGTACACTGAGGGAGTAGTAGATGACAAACCTCTCACTGACACAATGAATCAAAAATACTTACCGTATCTATTTGCATTTGCTCAACACCAGCCAGACTGGCTCCAATTTTTGTGGTATTCTTGTCAACTCCCTCTAAGTCACCTTTCTGAAAGCTGAGCAAAAGAGATTTGACTTCATTTAAGGAGAAAAAAAAAAAGGTGCTGTCTAAGAAGATTTCTAATTTTCTAATGGTAGCAAGTGAATGCAGAAGACATTAAAAATCAGCATAAACTTCCTAAATAGTCAAATATTCATTCCAACTTTTATGTTTAATGGCCATGAGTAAATAAAGGAAAATGGTCACTCCAGACATTAAACCAAGTTAATTATTTTAACAACTCTTAGCACTTAAAAATATCCATGCCAGTCAACACATATAGGAATGCAAGCTTAGAGCAAGTTATTCCATATGGGGAGACCATGGACTGACCTTGATTTGTATGATAGAAGAATTCTTCCCCTCCCCAAACACACTGACGTCTTTCAAATAGTTTTACCTTCTACATTCAAAAAGTTACAGCCCAAAAGAACACTTATTTCACTGGATATTAGCATTATAAAGGCTGCCGACCACTTCTGGACCTTCCTGAGGACTTTGGAATGTGCCAGAAGATACGTCTGAAAGACGTCAGGCTGAAAACTTATTTGTTAGACTGTTACTAAAATAATTTTTCTAGAGCTTTTGCTAAGTAACAAAACCTATTTTCCCTACTTATAACATTTTCTGTTATGATGCTTTTCTTTCTGAATAAACTTCAGTAAAGCACAGAAGCAGTAAAATTTTACATTAAGAAATTACATCAAAGTGTGTGTCTCCACCCTTTCCCCATTCCCACCTAGAAATCAAATTGCTTATTAAAAATCAATTCTAAAAATCTAGTTTTAGACAATTCAGTTACAGTTCTCAATACAATATGATACGATCAAGTATTGCCACAATTTAGAAAGGGTACAAGATGGAGAAGACCACACTTCATGGTTAGGCATATGCAAAGTCCTCCCAGGTAGACTCCTCCCTCCCCTCTTCTTCAATTTCATTAACCTTCTTAAATTTCTCTTCTTCCTCTGTATCTCAAAATCCATATCCTCAGATGAGGAAGGGGAATCACTGTTTGGGACCACATATCTTCGTCTGCAAACATTCAAACAAACAGACAATCAAACAATTCAAAGTAAAAAATTAAAATGCACACTAAGTAATAACAAAATTTAAGTGAACACTATCTCAGAGTTTACTTTGAGATCTAATAAGTTTTCAGATCATCAGACTCCTTATGATTCTGATTTCAAAGTACATTATTTGATTTTTCTTAGGAAGGTAAAATATTTAAAATTTCTTAACCAAGTTTCTCCTTTTGTCCAATCTCTCTCTCACATATACAAATCAAGTTTCACTTAGCACTATGTAGCCAGTCTGTGAACCATTAACCTTTTAAATTCATTTAAAAATTTGGCTTCAAAAATACTTCCTTCAATAACTGCCTGCTCTGAAGTTAAAGCTAAACAAAGTGTTCCTATCTAGCAAGGGATGGCACTCTCTCTGCTCTAACTGCTTACAGGATCTGATACCCCTTTGTCTTTACAATTGAAATTTATAATTTATAATTTCATTTAGCATTTTTCTTGCTTAAGGATACTTTCATACAGAAACATGAACTGGTTCCAAAGAGACACCAGAATCAGTGTTGGAGTGATTAAAAAAAAATCCATTAAAACTTTCATATAGGCCCTCCCTCTATCTAAATTTTCTTTGGTTTTAAGAAAATAATTTACATCCCTCAGTATTAAATAGTCTAAGATTTTCAGAGGGAGATTCTGCCTTCAGTTCCAGAACAAATGAATTTCAGTTACACAATCTCAGCACAACCCTCATCATCACCTTATCAACAACCACAAATACTGTAGTCTACATTTTCAAATAAAATTAAACAGCTTGTAGAAAGGATGGCCTCCCTCAGCCAGTGTTTGCTTTCTTTATACCCCTAGACTACCATGGCAATAATCACACTACTGATCTATAATTATCACCTGTCCAAAACCCCTTGAAAGCATTAT
Source organism: Pseudotriccus pelzelni (assembly GCA_035584735.1). Classification (NCBI taxonomy): domain Eukaryota; kingdom Metazoa; phylum Chordata; class Aves; order Passeriformes; family Tyrannidae; genus Pseudotriccus; species Pseudotriccus pelzelni. The sequence continues at coordinate 119,260,555 of JAWMRA010000078.1, forward strand.
TCAGTCATGTGACTGAAAAACTATCACTTAATCATACACAAACCTTCTATTCCCTTTGCCTGAATCTCTCTCTCTGACAGGTGAAGATGGGACTGAAGAATTTGTCTTACATTTTCTTGGTTCTGTTGAAAGCAAAGAGCAAGTTTAAGAGAAAGCAGGATAGTCAAAGAGGCAGAAAATGAGACATGTATTATCCATCTCTAAGCTCATGGGAAGTTTCAAGTGGGATGAGGGCGAATCAGTGCACAGTGGAAGTGAAAAAACACACGCCTGATTTTTAAGGAGAACTGAAAACCACGAGTTAGATTATCAAGTCTCTTTAATTACTATTTTTTCAACGATAGATAGGTCACTTTTTTTTGCTGAAAACAATAAGGATGACAAATGGCAAAAAAATCGAATGTCCACAGGATACATGCATTTAATGAATGAAGGAAAGAAATTTGAAGTTGAGTGTGCATGAATTTCCACTAAAAATAAATCTTACTTCCATGCAAGAAATTATCTCTTAAGAGAAACTTATAATCCAATTTCCAATGGATCTTGATAATGTTTAATAAGGCAATGCTTTTCAGTTGCTTCACCATCACTTTCTTTTGCTTCACTTCCTGCTGGTGAAATTACTGCACACAATTTTAAACTGCTTAAGTACTGCTGCAAATGATGATATATTCAAAATGCACTACATGACATGTATTCCCACCTGTCCACAGCCTTTTATCACGTAAGCATTTTGGAAAAACAGGGATTTGGAGTTTATTTCTCTGAATACCTGTGAGCTCACTACCAGAACAGCCTTAAAATCTGTGGCTGTGGCTTTTAATGTCAATAGCAACATAGATTTTTTTTAATAGATGAAAAGTACCCAGTAGTTCTGTCCATCTCAATTGTTTAAGACAATTGGCTAGGCTTTTGGTTAGGGCATAGTCAAGGAAATTTAAAAGAGAACTAGCCTACAATGCTACCTGGATTGTCAGTTGTTTCTTCATCAGTTGTTTCCATATCTAGGCTTTCCTACTTTAAAGAAACAAGAAAGATCAGACACAAATATGCAGAAAACCTGTGGGAATATCTGGTGCCTAAATAGTATCATTATCAAGGCATGCCATTACACAGACTATTTCATTAAAGCACAGCAGGAGGGAATAGGAACATCACTCTGCCACTCAGGATTAGTAACAAGATTTCTACTCTAAAATGGGGTTTAGTAGATGTGAAAGTTATACAGAACTGAGTGTATCAATTTAAGGTTTATCAATTATCAGGTTAATAATCCAAGAGATTACTTGTAAGCATGAAAGAAAAGTTAATTAAACATGAAGGTGCTTCTGGTGCCAAGAAGATTGATTGAGAGGGCAAGTTAAATCTACTCAAAGTCACAACATAAAGTGATCGTTTCAGTTCACAAGAACCAGCCCACACATAAAAGATGCTCTGGTGTGAAGATCTCTCTGCAACTGGCAATCCCAAAATAAAGACACCAGTGGCCAATTTAAGCATTGGCTGTGCCCAAATTCTTTACGCATGAAGCACCTGCCAAATACATCCTCCTACACACACTGTCAGACCTGTAAGTTTTAAAACAAGCCACAAGCAAGGAGACTTTACCTGAGCAACTGCAATGGAACATTTATGGAATGTTTGTGAAGTTGCTTGGCAATGCCCCAAAAAGTTCCAGGCTTGACCATGCCCAACCCCCAAGTCCCTGGTGGGACTCTACTGTGGAGGGCACCTGCCACGCAGCACTTAATGATCACAGAATCATTGAATGATTTGTGTTAGAAGGGACCATTAAAGATTGTCTAGTTCCAACACCCATGCCATGGGTAGGGACACCTTCAATTAGACCAGATTGCTCCCAGCTTCCTCCAGCCTCATTCCAGAGATGTGGCATCCACAGGTTCTCTGGACAACCTGTTCCAGTACCTCGTCACCTCATCACAGTAAAGACGTACCATATCAGTAGCAGCACACAGGGATTTCTCAGCCTAACCACTGAACGCATTTACCTCTTGCTGCCAGGAACAACAGCACCTTCTTCTGTTGTCAAAGGAAGGAGAAAGCCCCTAGACAATATTACACCATAGCACAGAGGCTTGCTAATGAGGCTCGTTTTAGTAGCTTTGCATGATTAAAAAAGCTACTTATATTGTTCTGAGTTTGCCAAACATAAAGATTGGTTTGCAGTGGTGCAACAAGCCTGTCAAAGTCTTCAGCTTCAATGGAACTCCAAATCCTCACTTTCATCATCAACCAATATTACAGAAAATATGACACAAAGATGGTTTGATAGGATTATCTTCCATAAACACAAATGAATTTCATTAATTCTGCTACTCACTCTTAATTATTTATTAATTCAGTTTTACATTTGCTTTTCCATTATTTTTACAAGGATTTACATGACAACTCTATAACTACAGTGGTTATCTCTTTTATTCTTTTTAAATATTGGCATGTTCACTTTCTTTTTCACTCTTGAAATTTTCCCTGTATAGCAAGAATTATTGAAAATCAGCATTAAGAGTCAAACTCCTCAACAGGACGATAGAGGCTATCCAAACCTGCTAATTTAAAATGGTTCCTTTCCTGTTTCAAAGCAGAACAGAAACAGCTTCAAAGTTCCTAAAGTGCATGTAGCTCATAGTACTCCAAGTCAAGCTCAGGGTCCCCCATCACTTGGAATAAGGCATAAAAAGCAATAAATATAATAAACAACATAATAAAACTAATTTCTAATGGTGATCCAGAAAAGAAGGTCACAAATGAATACTCTTTGATCTGTACGTTGTTAAAACACAATTTTTCTATTCCAGCAGGTGTGGAAACTGAGATGTGGAGAACCTTAACAAACCCACAGCGTGGATCATCTATCAAATGTAAAAGTCATGTGGTCTAAGCCCATTCAGACCTTACAGCTATAGGCAGTTCAGTTATGATCTGCCCCAGAATGGGAAGGGTAACCCAGGTTTTTGTTAATAAATCCCTTGTGGTGGATTAGAGTGAAACCACACCGAATAATTGGTGTTTGTAAATATATATATATATATATATATAGGGTTTATTTTAGAACAATGTTGTTGAAAAGGAAAACAGGTGTATAGCCATTTTCATTGTTATCATCTACAGTAATACAACAACATTAAAGCATAAAAATAAGACTTATGGAAATTTATAAGGACAGAAATAATAAAAGTAGAAAGATAGATATATATATATATGTATATATAGTCACCATCTATTGGATCCAGCAATGAAACCTGTTAGTTGCAGCTTCAGAGTCTGTTGATTGAAGCGATGGTCTTGATCTACTGGGGGAAGCCCAGCCCAGCCCAGCCCAGTTTATGAGTTATATACACTTAACCTGAGGTGGAAATGCCTAGTACCTCCCCCAGGGTTTTACAGTGGATGATGTTCATCATCTGAGATGAATAGCCTAGGTGTGAAATGTCCCAGGATTTGCCTTTTATCAGCCTCTTCCCGTATCTGGTTTGCTATATTAAGAAATCTTAGTCTTGCCCAGAAAAAATTAAGCTTCTCTTTCTCTATAACGTTCCAAGGCCATACTGGAAAATTTTAAATAATAATTTTTTTAGATTATCATTTGATTCTGTTTTCCTAATTTTCTATACCCAATCTGAAATCCTTTCAGCTTGACTTGTGGAATTTTAAAATCTTACAGTTGTAATTTAACATTTCGTAGACTGTAGGTCTTAAAGGAATTGCAGCTACCCACAGTTAGTCAGAAGTTGAATTTTAGGATACCTGCTATTCATTTAATGAAAGTCACTATGATAATTTGTGCTTTCCTCTTTTATTATTCTTGAAACTTAATTCCAGAGGGCTGTAGGCAGTCTGAACTTGTGAGTTACTATGAAAAATCAGATCCAAGATACTTCATCTTAGGCATTCAAAGTCAGTGAACAATTCTGGCTATACTTCGTTTCCATCTAAAATACAGAATGAATGGAAACTGAAGTCCGTATATAGTGGCTGAATAGTCATAAAAAGGTGTATGTTGGTCAGTTCTCCAGTTCTTCGCCCCAGTTCCTGAGATAATGAAACATCCATAGTTGAATCTGAATCTCCATCAGTAGTCCTCCATTCGAGGTGTTTGATGTGAATTGAAGAATTTCAAGGAACATCACAAAATGCACTTATTGTGCAACCTAAAAATCAGTTTAACTCACTTTCAGCAAGCAAAGGTGACACCACTGACTTGGCTCATAAAAGTAAAGACAAATTAGTGGTTGGTTGTGAAGTACTCAGAACAGAGTGTGATAAATAAAGTGCAAGATTACATGTTGAAGTGGGAAGAAAATAATAAGTGAATTATTTGGACACAATCCATTCTATCTAATAAATGAGGGAAGGGTACATTGAAAGAAGAGTTTATGACCTAATATTGCAAGGCCATTGAAAGGTGCCTTCACAGAGGGGCATGTTAAGTTTGCATGGATCTTTTTAATTCTGACCTGTTCTAAATGTTGTCATCTTTGCTGGTCCTTGGGCAATAAGCATGTACATGTCTGTTTCTGTGGCATTTCATAGATTTTTATTAAAAGAAAAAGTATCTACTTCATATTGCACAAAGATACATAGATGCCATTTATTTCATATTACATATCATTGTGACTTTCTTGTTCCCTAATTTGTTGAAACTGCTAAACATCTAAATTCAAAGTATCCTTAACAGATACACACTCCAATTACCCAAACATACCTGACATATGTATTCACCACCTACCAAACTCATTATGGAATTGGTGTACAAACAAGCTCAAATAGATATGAGAAATTAGGCATCCAACTGAGCAACTTCCCCTGATGCTTGCTTTTTCTAACCATCTGGTCTATAACACAGTATTATTGTCACGTACGCTTTTTTTGCCTTATGACTTCCACTTTTATTTACGTATTAAAATACGGGTTTAAATAAATGACTTGATAAAGATCAGTTGAAAATCTGTGGCACTTCCAGGCACCACATCCGCATTTACAAATCCCTGGCTGGTGCTTTTGGTCACAGTAAAATCCTTCCTTCCGTTTATTACTCAGTAGAATTCAGTTCTTACAATGTTACTCCTATAAAATTTTGTTGAGTCTTAAATTTATATGGCAAGAGAAATGTTTTTACAATACCAATATTGATGAAATTGTCCCCGATTCCTGTCTTGCTTTCACCAGGATCCAATCTCCAGCTCAGCTGTATTCACTTCAGTCATCACTTGCATGGACTTTACTTCCTACAGCATTTTAAATGGTCTAAATTTTACTTCAAATTTTCATTCTGTGCACATCACCACCTGTGAGAAAAGGAACGTTCTTCATGTACTTGTTTTCATTTGGGGGCTTGTTCCAGCGCAAAGCTAAATCTTCTTAAACATTCAGTTGGTTCCCAGCTTTATTGATGGATACCCTATACTTTGGGTAGCTATGAATAAAATCTTTTATCCATCATTCTGATCTCTAAATTTTTTATGTATCAGTGAATTGATTATTCTAGCAAGAGTTTTTTTCATTCTAGAAGTTTTTTCATTCATTCAAGAGTTTTTCCATTCATACAGTGCTCTGTGAAATGTTCACCAATGAAACATCCAGCAAACCAGAGTATCACGGTGTAAGAGATGTTAGGCTGGGGCCATCTACTGGTTGTGTTGCTGAGCTTTTACTGACAGATTCAGAAACGCCTTTACACATGTAATTCTAATGTAATTATAAAAATAACAGCATATATTAATACATTAATCACCTAAGTATGTGATGTTTCTTGTGTAATATTTGGTTTTAAGTTTAAATATTCCATTAATTTAATATGACCAATTATAAATAGAAAAAGGAATTTATTTATTTTGCTTTCATAAACAAAATAAAAATAAACATAAAGGGGACAGGACCTAAAAATGCTCTTACTTCCCAATAATATCAAAAAGAAAACAAGGAATAAAGTAATATTAGTGCCAAGATTGAAACAATTTAGTTTAGATAACTTTAGTATTATTTCTGTGATGAAGAGGGTAAATGATTCTTATTGCCTTATTTATGCTTTGTAAGATTTTACCCTGAATTTGTATGTGTTGTTCTAAAATAGCTAAGATGAACTATGCAGTTTTCTTGGTATTAAAGATGACCTGTCAATTTTATTATGTTCTTCAAAGGTTTTTATTTAAAAGAAATTTGGACAACAAAAAAAAAAGTAGCAGATGAGCAGAAGAATAAAGCCTTTAAAACCACAAGTTCTATAAATGAGCTACTATGAAGTAAGAATAATCCAAACAAATTAGATTGGAGAGCAAATGTATATTTATGTAATGATGCTATTAAGTATGTATTTACTGATTTATTATATGATAATATTGATAATTATGCTGTAATTTAGTCTTATTTCTTATTTTAACCATCTTAAGGAGCAAGAGAGAGCACAGATTTTTACAGATTTTACAAGTTTAAGTGAGATTCTTTGCACCTAATAAATTACTATACATACGCAATTATGTATATGTACGTATACACACAGAGACACAAAAATATACGCATATTATCTAATTATTCTGATGTCTATACATACTGGTTTAGGAATTAATCCAACCAACTGTGACTTTACACCTCATTCATAAGAGTAATAACGCATTCTTTGCCACACTAGACTACCACTTGTTGTGGTGCTGCAAGTTCACCCAGGGCATCTGACTTCAAATTGCTGCAAAATAGACATCTTTTCTAAAATGCTCGTTCAGGGTCTTTCTCTCATCAAGGGGGGAGAGGGAGGCAGTACATGAAAACCACTTGTCCACATATGACATTAAGTGTTCCTAAAAGACACTCAGGGATGGGTGCTGTGCTGGTTTTGGCTGGGACAGAGTTAAATCTCTTCACAGTAGCTAGTATGGGGTTATATTTTGGATTTGTGCTGAACACAGTGATGATAATAGAGATGTTTCTGTTATTGCTGAGCAGTGCTTACACAAAGCCAGGGCCTCTTCTTGCTTTTCGTACTGCAACACTGGCAAGGAAGTTTGGGCTCCATGGGAGGTTGGGAAGAGACACAGCTGGCACAGGTGACGCAAACTGACCAAAGGGATATTCCATTTCATATGACATCATGCTCCGTACATAAGGGTGGAGGAAGAAGAGATCATTCTTTATGACTATTTTTGTGACTATCAACTCTTGATTCGCAGTTGTTCAATAACTTTTGCTTGCTACTCATGACTCAAAATAATCAGTAAAAATATTTTGTAACTTAGTTCCAGTTACTTCATATGGCCAATGTAGATGAGGTTCCTGGTATTGAAGTACAAGTCAATCATAAGCCAGCTAGAAAATCCAAAGTAATTTGTTAATGTAACAAGGTCAGAGGGAATGATAAAAACGGATGAAATGGTGGTCGAAAAAAATCATGACTGGTGCTGGAGTGCAGGAGTGGACATTAAGGTGGATATTAAAACAGGCAAATGTCCTGACTGACTTCCAGCACACCTTAATTGACCTACTGTGAACATGCTGCTACTGAGAGCACCAAATATTGAGCGAACAATGGAGAGGGATGATCCAGGCAACAGAGGGGGTCACTTGATCAGCCCAAGTGACTGCCACAGCAACTTCAAGAAAGCAAAGCATTAGTATAGTACAGGTACCATATTATGAATCACTGATAGAAAAAGAAAAAATAAAATAGAAGAAACACTTATAATTTACCAGCAATGCCTGTATTTTTGTCACAGCAGTTAAACGCTAATGTAATCCTAAGGGTATTTTATTCAGGAACTAAAAATTTCCTGGGGAGATGACAGCAAGAAGGAGTGCTGCCAGCCAGAGCAAGCCAGGTAAACCTGCTGGGGCCAATACCACAATAGTGAACTGCCCAGCAGGAGAGAGCTGCATCTCACTGCCGTGCATCACTAACACATGCATGGGCAAGGAAAGAAAATTAACACCTTAGTCTCCAGCGTGACCATGGTGGTGACACGTTCTACTGTCACAGCGAAACTGCCAACACAGGTACATGCAGAGATGGGGTCAGCAAACGTGCTGTGAATGAGATTTTGCTTTAGGTGGAGCTGGGAAATGCAAAACACAGTTTCTGAACAAGAGACAATATTGCTTGTAAATTAGCTGTAGCCCATATTGTAGCTAGGACTAATATTTAGTGGTCTATAACCAAATGCTGTAAGCGGCACAGGTCTTGCAGTGGCCTGCGCAGCATAGGAAGTTTATTAGAGATAGGGAAAACAGCCCTCCCAAAAAGGAGGAGGGCTCAGATATGGTGTTTTACCCTGGGAGTCTGCAGTTTGGTTTCTGCCTGTAGTTGTGTCATGTACTCCTATGGGATTGTGGAGATGGGCCTGTGACAGGCCTGGGAGTACCCAGGGCATTTGGGGTCTCGCTCTCCCATTACTGTCTCTCAGTGCTCCTCTGTGGGTGTGCAGACAAGCTGTTAAATGTAACTTAACACAGAACACCACAAATCAACAAAAGGGCACAGGCTGCAGGAAGAGGGCTGAAAATGACACTGAATTTGTACTTTCCTAGCTTAAAGTTAATCACATTAGAGGCATATTTACACATTGTTTTCAGACCTGAAAGACAACCTAGTTTTTAAAACACTGTCCTCTGATGCTGCCCACAAGGCAGGTAGAAATGTTGTAGTACTGCTGTAACATGCACAGGTATCTTGGAGTGTCCAGGTCTTACAGGTGAAGATAATCTAAATACATAAATTCACCCATAAACAAAGATGATAAATAAAGGAAAATCAGAAAACACTCAACTGTTTGTTACAGAATGTAATGTAGTTATTGTGCACAGGTTGGGAGGTATTTGCTGAGGTTAGAGCCTACTTTGGCTTCCTAAAGCACATTTGCAAGAAACTATCTTTTCTCTATTTGAACCACTGAAGTCAGAATCCTCTGAAGGCGTTCTGAAGAGAACCAGAATGTGATTGCTGCCAAAAAGGTAGCAGTTTGCAAGTTTGGTGATACAGTTGTTTGATCAGGGTAATTTCAAGCTTTGACACACCTTCCTGTCAGCTTTTACTACAAAACTCCCAAAATGCCTGCTCAACAAACATTAATGCATAATGATTTCATTTTTATGTCTAAGTGGTTCATATCAAACACTTTGAAAATTTTGATTCTTGAGATTATCAGCAGCCTAATGTAGCCTGTCAATTTCAGGCTTATCACTATCCTGAAGTACTACAAACAATAACCCAAGTAACAGGAACTTGTCCAGTCTGAAGAACTTATGTCTTTGAAGTTGTTACTGTAGATACACATGTAAACAAGCATTTGAAAGCTCACTACAACATAAGCTTACAACTGTTGCCAAATATTGTCTTTTTCAAATTGCAAATTTAAATATTACGCCCTATTAGTACAGCTGTCCAAATAGATGATTCTTTTTAGTTAAATTATGTGTTTTCTTGTCTCTGACCTCATTTTTTAATGCCACAGCAAGACTGCTGCGGGTGCATTTAACGTGACCACATCAGTCAAAGACAGCAAAGGCCTAAGCAGCTCATTCCTTCTGCTCCTTGACACCACACTGTTCCTCCCTGGAGTGAAGTAAAGCTCAGATAAAGGCCTTTCACCAGATCTACCAGAAGACTGTTCGACCCTCCATCAAGTCTCTTAAAGAAAAACCCTTCTGTCCCTCAGCATTTGCCTTAAATTCAGCCCTCTACAGACAACCTTCTTCCCCCTTGGATTTTACATTTTAACATATAGAGTGTTGCCTTTTCAGACAGACGCACTCCACACTCCAGTTAATTCAGTCCCTCTTCACAGTCCATCCTGGGCTTCATTGCCAAGTCCAGGCTTCCACTGTCCGGTCATTCCAGCCTCTGCAATGCTGGTATGTCCTTCCCTCCTTCAGCAGCCTTATCTCTCCCGAACCCACATGAAGACGTGCTTAGAGAAGTCCTTCGCATCACGCATGCACAAAACAGCCACGTTTCGCCTTTTAGTCTCCCAGGAAACGTAGGACGCGGCAGCTCTCACGGCCACCCACCTCCGACGTGAAGAACACTCACTCCTTCAACCTCCAGCCTCTGGCACCAGGAGGAATTCCCGGACCAAAGCGAACGGCCTGGCCGCGCTGATTGGCTGTGACGGGGCGAGCGGGGCGGAGCCGGGAGGGACCACCGCGCTGATTGGCTGAGACGGGGCGAGCGGGGCGGAGCCGGGAGGGGCCCCCGAGCTGATTGGCTGCGGCGCGGGGCGCGGGGCGGGTTGGAGCCGGCAGCCGTTAGCGCGCGGTTTGAACATGGCAGAGGCGGCCGGCGGGAGTTCCTCCGTCTGCTCGCCCCCGCTGCCCGTGGTGGAGGCCGTGGCCGCGGACTGTATGCTGGAGTTCGCCTGCTACTGCCTGTGCCGGCACTTCGGGGACAAGAGCGGGACGGAGTTCCGGCGGTGGAGCGACGTGGCGGAGGGTGAGTGGCAGCGCGGGGCCGGGGGGTTCCGCCGGCGCTCGGGGCTCTCGCACAGCCGCTCCCGGGCCTCAGCAGCGCTTCAGGAGATTGGAGGGCTTCAGGAGATTCCCGGAGCACCGGGTAACCTGCTGAGGCCGTTTGGTGGTGTCGGCACCACTCGCACACGGTGGCAGTGAAGCAATGCACACCGAGTTTTCGTTTGCATGTTTAGTCTGCCGGTGTTCGAGCTCGAGTGTTGCGCGATAACCGCAGCTCCTGTGAGTTAACATGTTGGTTGAATGAGACTGAGCCTTTCCAAGAAAACAGAGCGATTACTGAGGGCTCGGTGGTGGGGACTTCCAGATGTTGAGGTGAATTAGTCATTGCTGTTAATCTATCACCTGCGTTCCAAGAACCTTACGTGTAGAACACGACTGCCCTGTATACCATCAGCAGCTGCTGAAACAGGCCTCGGATGCTGAGAGGTGAAGGCTATCGAGAAGCTGAACAGGATTTAGTGAAGAGGTGGTAAAAAACAACGGGAGTAGAATTAAACACACCAAGTTCCACGAGTTTACTTCGGGGTTATGACAGAAGAATAGAAGTATTTCAAGGAACTATAGTCTCGCAGACAGAGGTGAAATGAACTCTGGATTTTGAATGGAAAAACATATATTTAAAATGAGAAATACACTTCACAGTGAGAGTAGTTACCAGCTAGAAGCAAATATCTAGGTCTCAGATAAATTTGATGGATTTATGAATTTTTTTGTGTGTGTTAGAAGTAGTTTTCATAGAAGATACCAGGTTAGAGGTTTGGGGATATTTTGTCTGTGTGTGTGTTCTTCACTCAAGTGAATGCAGTAGTATGACTTATTTAAAATTCTGGAAGGCATGGAGTACAATGGTGTGCAGAACGATTAGTAAGGAGATTGATATGAGATATTGTAAGAAGTAAGGAATATAAAGATAATTAGGTACATTGAATGGGGAGGTGCTAGATTAAGTTATTCATGCTTCTCTGTGTTTGGCCTTGGGACTGTAACTCAGTGGGAGAATTGTACTGAAATTTCCTGAAGGTGGGAAGCAGAGGAATTGTATTGACGTTTCATGAAGGTGAGAAGTAAAGGCACTGACAATGCAGATGCAGACTGAAATATCTCTTGAGAAGAACCGGGATGACTGAGGACTGTGTTAATAGAAACAATTAATTAAATTGTACAGAATGCAAGGTCACGTGGAACTGAGAACTAAAAGGAAATTTTGAACTTGTTCCTGCTCTGTTTAGCAACAGAGGAAAGAGTTGGGCATATTGGTGCTGTAAGATTATAAAGTCAATATTGTAAATGTCTATGGGAAAACCTAATCACAGCTATAAGATTCCATTGGAAAAGTGGGTGTGGGTTTTGAGTTTTTTTTCATAGAAATACAGAACTATTACTCTTTGTCAGAACTATTACTTTTGTCAAAGTGAGACCCTACTGAAATAATGAAGGTCATTAATAAATAAGGTCAATTGAAACTGAAGGAAGAACAGAAAGGTAGGAAGGCAAAGGAAACAAGATGAATGATTTTATTAGGAGATAAATACATTTTTTTATACCTCAGTATACTGCCAAGTAGAAATAGCTAGATGACCTGCTATTAAGGATTTAAAGATAGTGTGGCAAGGTTACATGCCTTGCTTATTTTATCCTGTCTTGGCAGGGTGTTACAGTCTATATACCTGAACTAGCTTGTGTATGTATCTACATGGCAAGGAACTGTATTTCTGGAATTTCTAATGAAAGGCTAAGATGAGAAATACCTTTGAGTTGTAACAGGGAGGAAAGTGATTTATGATGGAGAATGCTATTAACAAACAAATTAATAGAGAAACTGCCTTGGGTGGGTGGAGGGAGAACAGTCTGGAAAAGATTACTAAGGCTGCGTCTCTTTCTGTTTGTCTGCATTAATAATGAGTAATTGCTGCTAAGGACCTGGTGTCCACATAGTAAACATTTGAAGGTTTCTTTTCCTTTGGAATAGCTCTAAAGGAATTCTTTTTGTGTAGTCAAGACTGTTCCATTACACAAACCAAGCATAAGAGGTTTGCTTTAAAGAGACACCCTACTCTGAATTAAAGTGGTGATGAAGGTGCACATTAAGAGAACAGAGAAAGATGAAAAATCTCAAACTGCTTGCCAACATGACCCCTGTTGTTCTGTGGAATTGTTCACCTATGGTATTCTGCCTGCTTCCAAAAACTTTTCGAAGTTCTGCCTTCATCTTCAGAGTATGGTGTTCATCTCTATCATTAAGCTTGTCCTAACTCTTTCTGAAATTGAACTTTGTAGTCTGCTACGGCAGGTGCATAAGTGATCACAATGAGCGGCACTTTACTGTTGTTCTAAGTGGTGTGCTTTTTTTACTTCGTATTTTGGCTATAGGAATTAAAACTCCTATATAACCTGTCCTCACTGAAGCGAATGGAAATGTGCTTCCAACTCCAGATGACAATATTCTGCTTGATGTTAGCTTAGGTAATCATTCAGGGCTGTTTACTTTGTAATTTCACACGTAGCTATTCCATGCAGGAGACAATCATAGGCTAATATTCAAGCAGGCTGAGTACTTCCAAGTAAAACAATGTGTTATGTGCTCTAGTTGTGTCATGGCAAAACTCAGGTGTCCTATGCTCCAGAATTCTGGCTTTTTTGCTAGGACGACACTGAAAAATTCCTGGACTGGAGTGTTCAGTCTGCAATTTGGACAAGTAACATGATATGTTCTTCATAATTCTGTGATTTTGTTGGGCACAAATGGAAACACAGGAAGTTTCAGAATACGAGGAAAAACTTTACTTTGAGGAAGACTGGAATAGGCTGCCTAGAGAGATTGTGAAGTCTCCTTCTCTGGAGATATTCAAAACCTATATGGATGTGATCCTATGCAACTTGCTTCACCTGAACCTGCAGGGAGGTTGGACTACAAAATCACAGAATGGGTAAGGTTAGAAAGGATCACGGTGGGTATAGATGATATCCAGAGGCTCCTTCCAACCCAAATTATTCTGTTATTCACTTTTCATTTTGAATGTTACTGTATTATGCTGTGAAGATGAATTACTATATCCAGCCCAGTAAAATAAGAAATTTTTTTGCTGCTTTTTGTCTGTTAAATTGCTGTAGCAACATGTAAGTGTTACCAGTCTGCCTGTGGTGCATGGTTTGTGGGCATTCCATGGAAGTGTACTCTGGAGCAGACAGATGTCTTTTATAGTAAGCTACTTACCCAAACAAAACTTTCTTTAGATACCGTGGTCTTTGAATATGATTGAATATTCATACAATATGATACGTTTTATTGCTTCTTTGGAGAAGAGTATATTTTTCTGCTGTAAGTTCTTAAATATTAAGTTTTTTTAACATGGGCAAATACTAATTAAATGTGCTTCATTGGTTTCTTAATGAATTTAAAAATTTAGTAGATCATTAAAGTCTGATAACACAGTGTCTAGTATATGTCTAGCCACATTGTGGCAGTATGGGAGCAAGACTGACTTCTCATTTGTCTTCTTTTCCAGCTCTTATCTATGGCTTTTTCAAAATACCAACACATCAGAAAAAAAGGGTTTATCTCTGTCAGCTTCTGATAAAAATTGCAAAAGGAAAAAGCCCTGGTAAATACTGATTATTATTTTTTTTCACTTGTCTAAAAATATTTGTATGAACTTGCACGGAGTTTTATTAGATATGCTTTCATAGAGCCTTTACTGTACATATTATAAATACACATGTAGTTATAAATATATATGTCAGTCGCATGTATATGTAAACACATATATAGGTAAGTATATGTAAATAAACGGCATAAACTCCACATTTCGAACTATCTTTATTCCGCATGTGACTGAGTTGTGTGCAGGACTAGTGTTATTCTATGCTGACGGACTTAGCTGCTCTGAGTTTGACTTACTATATACTTCTTAAATTATCGGTCTATTTTTGTCAGGGTAGCATCAACAAAAGAAAAGACTGACTAGCTCTTAGTGAGAAATACTTGCAAGTTTAAAGCTCAGGATGTATGTTCCTTTCTGCACACATAACTAGAGGTTAAAGAAGGATTAACAGTAGGAATAAGAATATGGGTGAAAAGGATGACTGCCCTTGTTTCCTATAGAAGGCTGTAAGACTTTCAGCTGGCAGCAGGTCCTTGGGGCTCTTTTTCACTACCATATCTCCTCTGGCTGTATTTGCAACTAACTTGTTGATTCAGGAAGACTTAACTTCTCACTGTTGGATAAAACATATTGTAGGACTTGAGAAGCAGTCTTGCCAGCATGAGCATAGAAAAAAGAAGTATATTCTAGCCTAGCAGTGCCACAAAGGCTTGTTTTTATAAAATTAATTTCTTTATGTTGCTTGCCAAGTAATAACAGTTGTCTTGATTTATTTTAGCTTGAGAATCAAATTCTAATATTTAAAGTAGTTAATTTTGTACAAATTATGAAACTTTTCTGATAATGATCTAGAACTGTATTATTGTATATAACACTTGGGAATATGACTCTGTGTGGTTTTTTTATCAGTATAGAGAATGACCTGTGTGGTGAGGAAGATCGCATATGCTTAGTAGGTATTACATCAGGTGTAGCTGCACAGTGTACATGGAAAGCTGCTCTGTGGTAGCTTCCCTAATTTTTTTCTAATTATTCAACTATTTAATCTGTACTGAGTCTTAAAACAGAGTAGGCTGTTTCAAATGCCTGCTCTTTTAAACGCTTTGGTTTTAGAGTATTAAACTTAATATGAAATGCCATATTACTTGATTGAAACAATAATTAAAGAAACACAAAATTGGGGTTTTTTTAGTTATGTGTATATATGCACATAAAACTGAAGTTTTACTGACTGACTTATTGTAAAGAGTATAAAGCAATTTTTATTTTTTAAGTATTGTTTAAATTTTTTACTCATTCCTTAATTAAAGGAATGAGTTATTGAGAGAGATTCTTCTTATGTCATATAAAATGAAGGAATAAGTGGGGCTATAGTTCAGTGAACATCTTGAGCTAAGCTGGCAGTGATGTGGGGAAAGAAACACTTGTTCACCTGCCAGCTCCTCCCGCTTCTTTTACATTCACTTGCGCAGATGTGTAAGGACCAGATTGGGAAACTGTTTTGAGCGTGTTGAGGGGATGACTATTTGGCTAGGTCAGATCTCTGCCAGAACTGATCACTGGTCCTGCTCTGGGAGTTTACACAAACCTTGGTGTTGGCACAGTGATACACTGACATGGGAAGCTGCTTCTGCTTGTTCAGTGACACTCCTGTGTTAAGCTGTTTGAATTTCCCTCTTGGTTTAATCACTTCAAATACAACAAGAACTTAAGATGTAAAAATATCGTGGTAGATTCAGGAAAAAACCCCAGCCTTAGGATGCTGGTTATATTATAAAAATTAACAGTATCAATACCAAATGTTTTGATATCTGATGCTAAGCTTACTGTATTATTAATGCCAGCCCAAATACTTAATGCTGAACTCAGCACTATTACAAGTGGCATTTTAAGTGAAGAATAATTAGCTGACACATAATATCCCTTAAAAAATGCAACAGCAATGTCATTAGCAAGGGTAGGAAGAATTAGTCTGTCTAAAAAGAAGATAGTTACTTCAGGTTCTTAAACACACCTGGAGAGACAGGCTAAAAATTATTTCAGGAAAAAGGAATTAAACATATTACTATTTTGCATTTAAATACTGTAATATTTTTAGCTTTATCCTTTAAAGTACTTCTTTCTTAAAGTACTTTTTTTTTCCCTCTAAGAATTACAGTTTGAAAATGGTCACAAAATTTCACCTTTGGAATCTGCTCTGTCTTTCTGGACTTTACTTGAAAAGGAAGAAATTAAACTGGAAAAGCTTCATGAAGATATTCGTCGCTTGATTCAAATTCAGGTCTGTGTGACTTACTCAAAATGCTTCAGGATGCTACCTATTCATTGGGAATGAGTAGCTGGAAAGCTGCCCAGCAGAAAAGGAGCTGGGGGTGCTGATCAACAGCCAGCTGCACACAAGCCAGCAGTTGCCCAGGTGGCCAAGATGGCCATTGGCATCCGAGCTTGGATCAGAAATAGTGTGGCCAGCAGGACCAGGGCAATCCTCATCTCCCTGTACTTGGGATACTTGGCACTGGTGAGGCTGCACCTCCAGTGCTGTGTCCAGTTCTGGGCCCCTCACTACAAGGACATTGAGGTGCTGGAGCATGTCCAGAGAAAGGCAACAAAGCTGGGGAAGGGTCTGGAGCACAAGTCTTATGAGAAGCAGCTGAGGGAGCTGGCAGTGTTCAGCCTGGAGAAAAGGAGGTTCAGGGCAGACCTTATCACTCTCTACAACTGCAAGGAGGCAGTAGCCAGGTGACTGTGGTCTCTTGTCTCAGGTAGTAAGCAACAGGATGAGAGGAATTGGCATCAAGTTGTACCAGGGGACGTTTAGATTGGATTTTAGGAAAAACCTTTTCACACAAAGGGTTGTGAAGCATTGGAACAGACTGTCCAGAGAGGTGGTAGAGTCACCATCCCTGGAGATGTTTAAAAAAACATGTGGATATGGTACTTGAGGGCATGGTTTAATGGTGAACATGGTAGTCCAAGGTTGATTATTGGACTTGATGACCTCAAAGGTCTTGTCTGACCTCAAGTGTTCTATGATTCTGTCTTACTAAAACAGAGCCCCTTTTACAAAATGCCCTCAGGCTGAACTGAATTTTCAAAGTCAGGAAGATAGGGAAGCAATGTTTAGTGGGTAAGTATGGGACACTGCATCAGTGAGGGTCCTTTTAAATGCTTGATGGAGAGGCTTTATACATGTTGTTTAATATTAATAAATATAGTAAATTAATTTTATATATAGTAAATTATAGATAAATATATTATATTTATTAATTTATATATTATATATCATTAATGTATAATGGATACAATAAGTTATATATAGATGTTAAATTAATATTAATAAATAAAGTAAAATTAATATTCATAACTAACTTTTATAACTAGATAATTGTTAGTAACCCTTAAGTATATAATAATCTGAATTTTGGAAGTCTTAGAAAACTGTAGTATTGTGACTTTTCTTGGGTTTTTTTTCTGATTCTCAGGTGAAAAGTGTTTCAGCATATCTTCTAATTATGTTTGTTGTAGATTGTAGCAGGTCATATGGAAAATGGATATTTTAAGGAAGCTACCGAAGTTCTTGAAAGGCTGTTTACGGACTCTGAATCAGATAAGGTAATAACTTTCTTAACTGGCATTAAACTCTTTTATTTTCAGTGGAGAAAGACGGGAGTGGGTTTCCAAAGCCAGCAAATGCTACCTACATAGCTTTGACCTAATCATTGTTTATGCGGTCACTTACACACCAGTGGCACATTTCAATACGAAAGGAAATTTTTGGCTAGGGGATTGATGAAAATAATGGGTGATCTGGGGGAGTAAAATGCATCTAGCTGTTGTTTTTTTCCCGTTGAATATGAGGAGTGAGGATGCACTGCAGATTCTGGTAATTTAATAGCACTGTTTTCTCAGAGCAAAGGCAGCGTAAACATGACCATAGAGACATAACTCCCTAATGATCAGTCTGCTGCCTTCTGTCGCAGTGGACTCTATTCATCACCTCTGTTATTTAGTGTTCTATGTACCGGAGCATGACAGGGAAGGAAAACTCATTAGCTTCTCTAGTATGGACTGAATGTTGTTATGCCTCTACTTGGAAAAGAAAACATATGTGAGTCAGGACACTTCCTGGTTTGAAGTTGACTGCATCATTCAGAAAAGATGCAAGTTTGAGTGCGTACCTCTTTAAAATAATAACTAGTGCACACACCTGAATTTGCTGGGGTGGAGAAAAGAGCAAAAGAAAGACTGCAGGCAGAAAGAAAAGAAAGTTAAAAACACTGCCTGTATCTTCATCTGGTATATTAGGACGTGTTCTATGGAAGTAGTAGCATATGCATAACTTACTCTTCAGATACATTCCTCATTCAGAGGATTCGGTTGTTTGAAAAGTATAGACTGTGGTAATAGTATTCAAGTTCATCAGTAAGAATGCATCCTGTATGCAAAAGTTAATTCTCTTGGTTATAGTGGTTTCTGTAAGATTCAGAGTGATTGGTAGACAAAATGTGAATTTTTGTGATTATCAGTATTGATGTGTCCTTAAGGCTGCTATACTAAGTGGTCCTTTTGCTGAACACTGTACACCCCCTTCAATAGCAGTGTTTTTGAGGCAGCAAATGAGAAAAGAGAACTGAGTAATGAGTGGCCTTTACTGAGTGGGTGTTTTTTGCTCCATTGACAACCCTGCTTTCAATGTTATCCATAAAGAAAAGATACATGAAGATGAGTATCTCGGAAAGTTACACTTTACCATTTACGGAGCACATAAAGTAAATGTCTGGTATTATGCGTATTTTACTTTAGAACCTTTCAAACTGTAGCATGAAGTTATATAGGCACATTCAGGAAACTGTATAATCATCATGTTTACTTCCTGTATGTCCTGTTTAGCAGAAATACCAAGTTTACTGCAGGATTTGTGTTTTCTAAAGCTGTGGTTTTCTTAGCCTTTAAGGGTGAAGCTGACAACCATAATTAAAAACAAGGATCCTTATGTTCCTTTTCTCCAGAGCTTCAGTTACAGTCTTTTAATAAGTAAAATCAAGTCCTACATTGAACTTTTCATGAAAGAAAATGAAACTAAGTTCTTAATACAGGTATGTCAAAAGCATTTTCAAAACTTTTTGAAAGAGTTACTTGATAATATTAAACGAATTTAGACTTTCAAGGGAGTTGTTTGGGCAATAGTCAGTTATTGTATTAGATGAAAAGGAAGCCTTGTCTTCCTTTAGATGGTCTTATATTCAACCTTTTTGTGTTAATTAATATGTCATGGAGAACATTATTAGGAATAAGTTTCCTCTAAAATTTCTATGAATGTTTTTTCCCCAACTGCTTTGATTAGAAAAGTAGTTAGGGAAAAAACATAAGTAAAATAAGATCTGTCAGCAGTGTATGTTTAAGAGAAGCAGTTCTGATCTGGGATTCCTTAAAAAATAATGTAGCTATGTATTTAATACTTATTTTGTTTAGGTCTATATGACTTATGTGAAAAATAAACGATCAAGACCTGTTAATTTGGCTAAAAGCTTTAGGAATGTCAGAGAAGTTAGGAGGTAGAAAGCTGTTATTACTGTTTTCCTGTAAATAAGAAAAGTCCTTACAAAGAGTCTTGCTCAAAAGTGATTTAAAATGGACAAGAACAACATTCCTCTTGCAGTTCATCTTCAGGAGGATTGTAAAGAATTTCTCTTATGTTTACTTCCTATAAAAAAAGTACTGAATTATTCAATTACAAAAGCACAGACATCTAAAGGTAATAAGAAGCAAATTTTAAATAAACAATCCTGAAGTTCCTCTGTGTTTTTCATTTTCTTACCCGAGAGACTAGACAACTTTTTAAATGCATTCAAAGTATAATACAGGGAATACCTTTTGATGGCTTCACTTGACTGTCAGTTTTCAAGTTTATTTTTCAAGGCTATTTCTTTGAGTCTAAGAGGAAATCAAGGTTAGAGGTGTCAGAGAAGGCCTAGAACTCCATACTAGCATAGCTAGGCCCTCTGTTGTTGCACCCCACTGCCTGCACATCTGTCCTACTTTCTGCACCAACACTGCAAATCTTATTTTGAATAGAGTTATTCTAGGACGTGGAGGAGGCATCTTTGTGACGGGTTCCCCCTTCTGCATAGTACATAATGGTTCCCCGGCAGTGTTCTCCACAGAAGAGCACTCCAGCTTCAATTTTAATCTCTCTTCCCTTTCTTCTAGTGCCAGATGTAGAAGTACAGTCATAGAATAGTTTGGATTGGAAGAAACCTTTAAAGATAGTCTAGTCCAGCCCCCTTGAATAAGCACGGACATCTTCAAATAGATTAGATTTTTCAGAGCCATATCCGACCTGGCCTTACATGTTTTCAGGCACAGGGCATCTACCTCATCTCTGGGCAACCTGTTCCACATTATGCCACTCTCCTAATAAAAAAATAAAAATCTTTCCTTATATCTAATCTAAATCTTCCCTCTTCTAGTTTAAGATCATTAACCCTTGTCCTATTACAACAGGCCCTGATAAAAAGTTTGTCCCCATCTTTCTTTTAAGCACCCGTGTAGGTACTGGAAGGTGCTATAAGGTCTCCCCAGAGCCTTCTTTTCTCCAGGCTGAACAACTCCAACTCTCTCAGTCTTTCCTCATAGGGCAAGATGCTCCAGCCCTGTGATGAACTTTGAATCATTTTGATATTTCAGTGCTGCAGAGCAGATCACCTTTTGGAGTGTGTAGTGTTAGATGGAAGATGGTTGGCTCTGCTTGCACAACTGACAGGAATGAACTTGTGGACTAAGTTGGACTAAGCGATTCTTTTTTTTTTTTTTTTTTGAGAGTGTTTTAATTACATCAAATAAGCAGGAGAAATATAGGGAAAAGTACAAATCTTGAGATTGTCTGGACATTCTATAAAGAGTAATGAACTACTGCTTCCTTCTCTTGGCAATAGAGGAGAAGTAATTTTAGTTTGTGGCTAAAAGTTTGAACAGGATATTAGAAAAAAATTTTTTGCCAGTGCAAGAAAGGTTATATTACAAGCCTAAGGTCTGATTAGACATGTTTTTTTGAAAGTGTTACAGGCATTCTTGATCCTCACATGTGCTACAGAACTAGATAAACTTGTGAGACATGTCAGTTTTCCATTTCTAACCTAGTTATAAAAAACAGACTTTGATATACATGGATAGTATTTGCAGTCTTAGTTAATCTTCACGATATACTTCACACCTTCATAAGTTCATTCATTATGCAAGTATTCACTGTATTTCTTCGTGTCCATATAAATATCATTTGCATCTGTGACTAAAATTTCTCGAGTTATTAGTTGATAAAGATCTTTATGGATTTCAATTTAGCAAGCTAGAGTTGTTTTGAAACTGCTTATTTTCATGGTAATGCCTCTGAAGTGTCTGTGAAATAAGCACTGGTAGCTGCAATAGGGAGTATCCATATTAATCCTAGTGTGAACTACTATCTAGGTGTTGGCTGGCTTTAATTTTAAGGTATCAATTCCATTTGTCACAGGAAGCCACAAAATATGCAGAGTCTAAAGCATTGGAAGCATTGCAAAACCCATCTGTGGATGTCAGTGAAAATGACAAAAGTAATTTGGCCACAAAGCAAAGGTTTGTATTAAGGATTATATTACTGAGGGATGTACTTGGACTGCAACTTGAAACTTGTAGAATTAAGAGTAGGTAGAAGGAAGGCTGTTAAATTCCAAACTACTGTCCAATAAAAATTAGCTACAAGCATATTCTCTATTTTCTTAAAATTTGGGCTCTTCTATAGTTGTTATTTTTGGCATTTACATCAAATAGTTTTGGTTAAGTTTAATTATTTGTAAATATACACAGTTTTCAGTTTAAACAACTGTCAGTCTTGTATAACAATAAAAATATAAAAAAATTTTTGTTTTCTTAATGCTTGATTGAGCTCTCTTTAGTCCTGCCCTCCTAATTTCAGGCTATAAGTCATCTCAAGAAAGAGAATAAGAAAATGGAATCAGTCTGTTACATTTTCCTTACAGCTGAACACAAAATTCTGTTGTTGATACTAATGTGAAGGGAAGTAGTGATGTTACTTCAGGATTCTGGCAGTGTGAACCCTCAAAACAATTACATGCTTATTTTGAAATATACTAATATTCTAGGTTTATTGCCTTGTTTTTCATGGAGAATATAACTGTAGTCTTTAGCTGGGATAGAGCTTCTATTTCTGCTTTGTTGTACTTGGAATATTTGGCATCATTTAGTTAAGGAAATTGATTCATGCAAACAGTATAGATGAAGACATTTCGTAAGGTTGGTTTGGTTGGATTTTTTTGTTTGTTTTTGGTTTTTTTTTTTTAGAAGGATAGCTCATGACACAATTGTATATGAGAGATATGATGAAAGACTTGTTAAAAAACCTATATGGAAGTAATTTGTGGTGAAAAAATAGATGTGCCAAATGCTGTCAACTTAAAT
The DNA here is from genome assembly GCA_035584735.1 of Pseudotriccus pelzelni. Taxonomy (NCBI): domain Eukaryota; kingdom Metazoa; phylum Chordata; class Aves; order Passeriformes; family Tyrannidae; genus Pseudotriccus; species Pseudotriccus pelzelni. Next base: position 119,283,081 of record JAWMRA010000078.1, read on the forward strand.
GTGTGAGACAAGATTAAGAGGGTTAATGGACTGATGCAGTTAGTGTTTGTATGCCACTGTTTGTATAGAGAGATCTTGGTATTTTTTTTAATTTAAATATTGTTGAATCATATAAATGGCAAGCTGCTGCTTAGGAAATTATATTTTTTTCTTCAAGATTGGTGAAAGAGCAACAGTATATCACAAATCAGTCACCTGGAGACATAAAAAAACCCACAAGAAGGTAAAATTTGGTTTTGTTGCTTTTGGTCATAGACTTTTCATGACATTCTGTGTATTTTTACTCCATTCTATCTTGCTTGCAGGCCTTTTTCAGGGCAGAAACACATGGAGGGCAGAGTTCTTCAGAGTGAGTATTAGTTTATTTTTACACTTTCGAAACAGTCATGTCAAACACTTATTTCTTAGTGTGATTGGACTAATAAAAAATGGTTGTGGGGGGAAAACCCTCCTAGTTTTTGTGTGCAGTTCCTATACAAGTGCATGTTTGGTGGTTGCTGTATTTAGGAAGCTGTGAAGTGGCTTGTCTGGCAACTCATTTTGTTAAATGATTCACTATTTTCTGGTTTGCTTGGGGTTTTGTTTGCTTTACTGTGATTTACAGTATTCTCTGCAAAAGAAATTCTGAATTCTGTGCTAGATAACTTCGGTGGGAAGGAACTAAAGAGGTTGGCTGATCGGAAAAACAAGTTGTAGTGTAAAATGCACAATATTAGGATGTCTGTGCATTTTCCTGGTAACCCTAACTTAACAACGTGGATAATGTAATATTAATAAGTAGGTTCTGAAGACCGTTAGCAACCTCTTACCACAGCCAGATGATGTTACAGTTTCTGCATGTGGCCATGTTGTACATGGAAGGACAAACTCTTAAGATGCCTTGAATGCTTGCCACAGTCAAAACCTGATACATGTACTTGGAAGTAATGGAATCTGTATATAAAGAATCATAGCTCTGATTGCTTGTTATTTCCCATTCTCCCTGTGTAAAATGAGAGCAATATGTACAGTAAAAACGCTTTTACCAAAATGAAATGTTTCATTATTATGTACCAATTTTTACTTAATTAATTTAACTAATTAATTTACCTAATTAAAATATAATTCTTCTGTGAACTCTGTTGTATAGGAAATGTGATTTTTTTTGAAGAGGCTATTTTTTGAGTCTTTGGACTATGGTGAGATTAATGTGTATTCATATAAAAAAGTATATTTATATGTAATCAGACACTGAAATTTTCCCAATCTGTCATAATATATCAAAATAGGCCACGTTCTTGTCTGATGTAAATGGTAGAATGCAAAACTGCTTCCTTAATGGTGACTCCTCATTGTACTGGATTTATATTAACTGTCTCCTAGGTCTGGACAGCTTGCAAAATGTTGAAAACCATGGAGTTTCAGTTTGTGTCCGAAGAAGACAGGTTTGTACCATTTTCTGTTCTAAATTGACATAAAATTAATCTGCACTGCACTGAACTTTTTTCTCAGCTTTATTTGACATTCTCCAAAATTACTTAAGATTCTGTAGATTACTCAAGCGATGTGTGTGTGCTACAGCTCCTGAAACTGTTAAATCGGGGGTTTTTTTGAAGACAGGCAATAAAACTTATTCTGTGCACTCTCAAATATTATTGTTGCTAATGCTTCTGAGCTTTTAATTTGTTGAAATACACTGTTTCTAAAGCTTAGTTTGAGTCTCCTTTTTTAAATGTGAAAAAATAAAAAATTCTTTCCACTGTTGGGATTACAGAATTCAGGATATCATTTGCCCATGAAAATTTTAGGCAAACATCAAAGACTACTTATTTTCCAACTTAGAAGGTTAACTATTTAGCAATTTCATAATTCAGTAGTTTGCTCATATTAGGTGAAAACATCTATTTACGTGGGAAAATATTTTAGTTTTTATAAACCAAATCATAGGGTCTTCTTATAATGCTGCATTTCAAATCGTCCTTTGCATTCTCTTAATGGATGAGCTTACTTCATTTAATTACTTAAAATAATGCTGCAATGTTCCCTAATGCCAGAATTCGCTGTTGGTGGGAAGTACAGAAGTGTATGCCTTAATAGAAGGCAATTTAATTTGATGTTGGGATAAACTGTTTCAAGCTAATTTTTGCATATAGCCAATTTTCATTCATAATTGTTTACCATCTTACCATGATAACTGAGGAAATTAATATTCAATACATGCATTGCCTTTGAATTCATTTTCATAATATCTCTTAGAAAGCAATTTGGAGTCTTTCTGTTTAGATAACAGTACACGTTACTGTCATACATCCATTTTGGTACGAGCTGTTCCATTTTTCTGGTGTTCATTTTGACATTTCATTTTTTATATAATAGGGAGGGCCAAACCTGCTCATGTTTTCTTCCAGATTGTCATTGAGGAAAGTTGGACTTATTTCTAGTTCTTTAAGCATTGTTACTGCAGTTGAAGTACTGCTTTAAATCTTCAGTTACGTGGTGTCCCCAAATTGGTTGAGGTCCTAATGAGAGCTCATCTATCCTTGGAGGTTAAGTCCCTATAAACAGTTTTTCACTTTCCCGCAAATCTCAGGAATAGTTAAATCATTGAGAGCCTCTTTAAAAGCTGCAGATACAACCAGTGCCCTAAAAAGAAAAAAACAGAAGCACTTACTGGATTTGTTTGTTGCCTTTAAAAATATAATTAGTTTACTCCAAAGTATACTTGGATAGGTACCTTGTTAGCTAGTTGCTGGTAAGCATGAACACTTCCATAAAGCTTGTTTTCAACATCCAGATTTAAACTATTTGGACCACAATTCACAGAGAGCTAATTAAGAACTCTGTATTCACATATTTTCATGCTGAGGTAGTCTGTTATGGGGTCACCTACAATCAGTGTATCTAGGTCTTGGGCTTATGCACTCATCTTGCTAGAGAAAAATGGATGCTGTTTGCTTAGTTATGTTGTCGTATTTCAACCTTAATTGAAATGTAAAGGCAAAATTTTTAGGAAAATACATCTGATAGTAGCAAGCAACTCTTTGAAAATTTTATAAAAACTTGAATGAAATTTAAGATTAAGAACTGTGTTTCTTTAAACACTTAGAAAAGTTGTAGGCATTTGCTGCTTCTGTGATATTTATGCCATACTCCCTGCCAGTGAGACTGCTCAGAAATATTGTATAGAAAGCAATGATAATTGGCTTTTTACACAATAAATCTGCTCCTCTGCTTAATCATCTGGGTTATAAAATTGTCTGCATGCATGAAAGAATGCAATGAATGTCAGAGCTGTTGACTTCTAGAACTTCCTCTTCCATGTAGTCCCTCTTTCAATGTTGGCATTGTTTGCTCTTGTTTTGTAAATGGCATTTCATTGCAATGGTTCAGTGCCCATTTTCAGCCTTTCATTGCTGTGTTTTCAGTCAGCTGCAAATAACACTCTGCAGTGCTATTGAAAGCAAGCATACTTCATTTTCTCCTTCCTAAATTAGGGAATGCAAGTGTCACAGAATTTAGGGAACTGTTTGTACTCAATTTTATATCCTGTATTTGTATGGAAGTCCTTTGAGTTGTTTAAAATCTGACTGACAGTTTCTTTAAATTAAAAGATGTGTCTGAAAATCAGAATTTAGTCAGACTTGTATGGGAAAAAAATCCATACATCTAAACCTGAAGGAAAAAAGTCAGAGCAGAGTCCTGTAATGCATAAAGGAAGACAGGTTAGTAGAGGAGGACTGACTTAAAGGAGTAACAAGATCTTTAGATATGACAGGGTATGTCTCCACATTCTACATGGCAAAGTCAAGTTTGCTCTGCCTGCATTCTAAGCTGGCCAGATGTCACATTGCTCTGGACTAGGTGTCATGATGCTGTGAGCTCAACTGTAGTGCTGCCTTATGTCCAGGCTTTCAACCGGCCTTGATAGCTTGTGACAGTGCAAAGCTGGAATCTATAAAAGTGCTGTCCCAGAGGGGATAGGCAGTTTGTTGGTGAGTGGGGCAGGCTCCTCATTTATATGGTAAACTGAAGAAATTTATTTTACAAAAAGAAAGCTCTATATAAGCAATTTAAAATCAAAACAAGCTAAACCAACCCTTTCAAGAGGGTTTCAAATGTAACTAATCATTGCAAGCAACAATGGTTGTGATTGTCTCTGATTGAAGTATTTGAATTATCTGGTGCTCTAGGTCAAGAATAACTCTGTTACTTGAATAAAGATTTTATTTAGGAAAGTTTTCAGGCATGCTCTGAAATGAGATGAACTACATGATTCCAATGGAATCTCTGGCCTTTTAATAAAGTAAAAGAGAAAAAAAAACCAAAAAGCCATTCTGTGCTAATGTTGCAAAATATCTGTGGAACAGGAAGTATTGGGAAAAGGAAGTATTTTTGATAAAGTGTAGACTACTTTAGAGAAGTTTTATGTTCCTAACTGTTTAGAAATACAGCTGAACTGCTGTCGCTCGTAATTCTTTCAGTGCTTAGTGAGGTTTGTTAGTGATCGTAGTTTACTGAAGAGGCACTGATAGTTGCATTAAGCTGGAGTAAGTCCAACTTTGAGATGTGAGGTTTAGTCTTCCCGTACCTCAGCTTCTACTTTGTGTAGCTGTCACATTTTCCCTTGTTGTAGAATAACTAGAATACAGTTCTGATGAGGCTGAATGTTATCTAAGCTTCTTCTCCGTCATACTCACACCCCTGCCTTTCACATTTGCATGCTGCTGACACCTGTGGCAACTTAAATTGAAGGGAAGCGGGGAACCATGCGGAATGGCACTCAGTTGTCACCTGGCCCATTCCCAATGTCTGAATTGATTTTGCTTTTAAGAGCAGAATCTTTTAAGGATCCCAGAAGAGTTCCAGGTCATTCAGAGAGGAGATAAATTTGGGGTTTTTTTCCTGTCTCTTTGGATGTGGGACAAAGACCTCTTGTGCCTCTGGCAATCATACCAGCTGACCCTGGGTTTTCCTGTCCACCTTCCCTTGTGCACCAGCAGGATGGTATGCATTTGTCTAATGACAGCAGCTATGAAATTTACATTTCCACTGAGTATGTTACTTGCAGAATTAAGTGATATTTGTTCCCCTGTAATTCACGTATTTCCTTGCACTTATCAGATCTACTAGTTGGCTTCATCAGGTTTAAATTTCTGTAATTTGAGGCTATTCCTTTGCACCCACATTTCCCTTTCTACCCAGTTCTTTACAATTTTGAAAGTTTCAGTTGTAAAGGTGAGCCATAACATGAATTTCTAGTGTTCCCTTTTGCTTTATAGCCAACACCATTTATGAACTTGATAGCTGGAAGTGCTCTTTTACTTATAGAAGGTTTTATACATACTCTGGTAAATCAACCTCTCTTTTAATCCACAAAGCTACGCATTTTAGGACTTCAGATTCAGGTATTTACAATTCTTATGGCTCTTAAAATGTTCTATAAACATTTTTTATTCAAATTAATCCAAGACTTTATTAGCACAAGCCCCCATGAGGCTCTACAGGTTCAGTTACAAATTTATCATTGTAGGTGCACTAGCAAAAGATTAGTCAGCACCCTGTCACATAAGGATTATGCACATTTAATCTCAGGAATGCTCACATCTCAGCCATGTTCTGCTGGCTACAAAGCTGTTTAAGGCATGTTGGAAGTGGCCACCTCCTCCAGCAGCCCCAGCCCAGGACCCTCCTGTCTGGCTGCTGGAGTCCAGTGCGGAGCTCAGGGACCTGGGGTCACTGCTCAGGCTGGGGGATGTGGCTCCTGCTTTCCCACCTGCAGGTTTGCCTAGAAACAAAGCTGAATAGAAATCCCAGAGATACACACACACACAGAGGACACTGCCACAGACAAGGTGCTGTCCTCAACACCACTCATGTGTGGTACCCATGTAAGACATAAACACAGCTGAGTCCTCTTCCCTTGTCTTTCTGGTAGAGATGTAAGTTCACTGGTGAAGGCACACACCCCCTCCTCTAGGTTCACAGGCATGTGAGTGTTTGCACATGCCCAAGTACGGGAGCAACCTTTCTGCCTGCCTGGTATCCCTGCCCACATCGCAGCCCTCCCATTCCTTTCACAGGTCCTTAACTTCCTGACTGGTGCAGCTCAATGCACCAAATATGAGCATTCTTCTGGCTGTATTGCATTGTACTCTTGCAAGATGTCTCCTTTTCAGGTAAAGGGCAAAATTTTCACTCGTTCAAGGAGACAAAGAAAAGGCAGAGGGGGCCTGTGCCTTCTGAGTGGCAGCTTGCAGTCACTGCTTCTGGGATGGCCCTCCAGCCCAGCAACAACCAGTAACTCAAAGGAAAACTACAAGACACACAAGGGCTCCTCTTGGTCATAACATCTGTCCTGAGCCCACTGCATTGGTTGGGGCTGTTAAGATGAGGTCCCAAGAAAGTTTATGCTGGAGACAGGAAAGGAAAAGGAATAACAGGCAAAACAGGGCCAAATCTTCTGTCATCATCCCTTCAATCCTTGCCAAGGGGACTGCAGCCCTGTCCTGAAACCAGCTTGTTCATTCCACATTCATGTCGTGTTAATAGGTGAAACCAACCCAGGCTTTCTCGACCAACCTCTTCTAAATTTTACCTGCCTTACTTTGACCAGACCAGCATTACAATTACCTTTCCCTCTTTTAGCTGGCAGAGGGGTGCCTGACTGACTTATATTAAAGCTGGGATCTGCAGCCTTCACACATTGCAAGAGCCTAGAGATGACCCTCAGCTGAAGCCCCAACAGGGATTTCAGAAGGTTCTGTACCTTCCAAGCAGTGACAGGGATCAGCCCATGGTCTGCCTAAGTGAAGCAAGACATGTGAATCCCATTCACAGCAGCAGGTGCTGTTATGGAAATAACCTGAATTGCTGTTTAGATCAGTTGGTGGCTGTGGTGATAGGAGAGGACAGAGAACAGCAGTGATGGCCTTTGCTGATGAGAGTTCTGCCCAGCTGGGACAGCTACGGAGTTCTATAACTTTTACAAACAGCTTTTTCACTAAAATTGTGCCAGATAAGCAGCTTATGGTACATAACAACAGCAAATTCAATTCCTCAGATGAGAAGGCTCAAGTCAGTACATTCTTTTACAAATAGTCCACTCCTTTGTCAATTTAAATTGTTCTGACCAGCAAGACCATTAACTGCAAATGCTTCTTAACTCCTTTGGCCTGCAAAGGCCTATTCAAAATTAGCAATTTTAATTTCACACACTGAACGTAAGTAATTACAGTGCTTTTGATCACTTGCCTATATAAATTTTGTAGTAGTTTTATGAGCAAAACACTGACTTTTTTTTGCTATTTCAGAGCAACTCCAAAATCAGTAAAGCATAGGTGATGGTTAAATGCAGAAATAAGGGAGTTGATTTTCAGCAGTCATTTGCTAATGACATGCACATAAACACATGCAGATTTTGTAAAAGTCTGGTAACTAATGATTTTTAATATGTAATCTGTTGGTGATCACAGAAATGCCAGCATGAGACCATCAGGAGAAGCAGAACTGAACACAAATTAAATGGAACAACTGCACAATACAATTCTCTGTGCATCTCAATCTCATTAATGTGTTTAAGTTTTTATTTTTACTCTAAGTTAAGTCTTTGCATTTCAGGTTTTGGGGGAATAAATTTAGGAAGAACATGCTGTCAAACTGCAGTTTCAAGTAGAAACTGATACTTAGTTTTTGGAAACAGTTTTTCTAGACAGTTATTTCAACTGAGGATTCTGTCCTATGTTTGCACAGATAATATGCAATTCAGTTTGCCTGAGGAGGTGTGCTGATCACACATCAGTATGATTAGCTGTATATTAAGCAAGCAAGGATTTGAAGACATTTGTGGAGGATCAGATTCTAGCCCAATAAGTTGTTTTAAAATAATTTCATATTAAAGTTACTATTTCAGAGTGAAAAAAATGACTGCATCTAGTACACCTTATATATAGGCATATCAAAAAATGCAGTAGTTAAAAAAAGACACGATAGGATATATAGAATTTGTAAAGTTTTGTTATGTCTATTTTTATGAAGTTATCCTAAAAGACAATTGATACTTGGTTGTCCGTCATGCTTTTCTGTAAAGGTAAGATTTTTTAAATCAAGTATTTTATTTTTAAAAATTCTGTTTTCTTTTACCCTGTATGCAGTCTTAAAATTCTTTGTGTTGAGGTATTTGTACCAAGAAGCAACTAAGAAAGAACTGGAAGGGATTGCTTACAGATGTATAACTGCAAGTAATTTTCTCTTACTTTTATAAGAGAAAAGTCATCCCCTGAAGATTAAAAAGCTTGTAAGTCATGGCAGTTAGACTTAAGTAGTGGGTTCAACAACTGGCCAAAAGCAAATGCATAGCTGTTAGCTGAGAATATGGATGATGTTACTTTCAAAGGCAATATATACAACTTTGCTTCTATGAGCATTTTAAATATTGACATTTTTTCCTAAGCACCCTGAAATTTTTTTGTTGTTGGTAAAAGGTGTCTTGATTCTCAGTCCCTAGCCTAATGTGTCACAGAATGCTTTCTCTTTTGCAGTGCATAGTGGAATTAATCAAGGTTTGTCTTGGCTCAATTAGCTAATAAAGTACAATTTTGGACAGCATGTTTTGAAGAAACATTCGATTGCCCAATATCTTTTTTTTTTCCTCCTGCAACTTGTGAACATTGAAGCATGCTGTTCTCATTCAGGGTGATATCTGCTACTGTGTTGTAAAACTTGACTAGATAACCTTTTTTGTTGTATTTATTTTCAAGATTTAGATTCAAGTTGGAAAAAAAGCCCTCTGATATCTGTACTCTGTAATAACTAGAGAGCAGGATGAAAACTTGCTTTTATATTTGCTGTAAGGTTACGTTTTACATTAATACCTTTCTCTGCTCATATATAGAATATTTTTCTCTGTTCTTCCCCTAGCGATGGACTTATAAAGAAGACTGGGAACTGAAATCAGGAATAAAGAGGTTTGGAGTGGGTAACTGGACTAAAATTTTGGCCCATGGTGACTTCAACAACCGAACAAGTGTCATGTTAAAAGACCGGTGGAGAACATTGTGCAGGATTGACCTAGCCTAGAACCTTTCCAGAATAACAACTTATTTTATTCTCAAAGTGTCCAGCAGTGTTGCTGTCCGAAAACGTGAAACGTGAAGAATAGTAATAGGTATAAAACATTTATGTAAGCAAACTTTTTCAGGTGATGACCTTAATATGAAGCCTAATACACAGTGTGAACTTTAAGGCAGATGAACCTTGGCTAACATTAAAAAAGTTCCTTATTACTAGTTAAAAATCCTCATGTGTATTAGTGACATGAAGTTCTGAGAAGTCTACTTCCTTAATACTGACTGTGGAATCACCTATGAAGATGGATGAACCTGAGAACTGCAACGTAGAGGAAGAATATTTATCAACTTGCAGTATAAACAATTGTCTAGATGATGCTGGGAAGGAATAAAGGATCTAAACTGAAATCTGGTTTTAGCACTCAAACTTTCATTTTTATTTACTCTTGCTATTTAATGATGACAATAATTATCCTCAGACGTGACAATGTTTGGCTGGCTCACTACTGAGTAGGAGCAGTGCTTGTAGACAGGGCTGTGGCCAGTAGAGAAGGTGAACTTCAGGAAAAGCAACTACTATAATTAGAAACATTAGCTCTTAATTACCAAAGAGAAACATGAAAACATGCTTATAGTGTTCTAATAGAAAATCAGTCTTAGCATTTTGTATTAAGGCAGAGAGAGTTTCCCAAAATGTTTCTACTGAACTTCTGAGTCCTTTAAAATTTGTTTAGGCTCCAGAAAATGCAGCATAAAGATGTAGATTTCTTGGCACTGATGTTAATATTCTCAATCTTTTTGTGGTTGCTGTTTTAAAGGTCTTTTAAACTTTTATGTAAAAATAAAGCTATGCACCAGCGGACACGAACAGTGTTCCAGTTGCCGAATCTTCTTCCAGGTTCCTTGGCACTGAGAGTTGCCAATTGCTTCCCAGTGTAAGATTTTACCTCTGAAATGTGATAATAAATGAGGAATTAGAGGACTGAAAATTGTGTATTTCATGTTAATGGGTTATGTTGTATAACATGACAGAATGACAGATTTGCTTAATCATGTAGGACTAATCTAGCTCTTGAAATGGTTTATGGAGCAGGCACTATATTCTAAAGAATAGTATACCGGATGGTGGATTGAGTATGTGGTTATCCAGGTATTGAGTTGTATGCATATTAATGAATGAATGGATCAGGTAAAAATCTGTTATGAATAATGAATGTCTACTTTCACATTTAGTTTTCTATAAACCAGGTATATAGGTTTGAGCGACGTACTGATCCACCACTGTTAAACCTGCAGTCAGATTTGGATTATGCCAGGAAATACCACTTTTATGTAAAAGTGCCTGTAACTGTAAAAAGTCCTCTAAGTTGCATTATTCCTTTACAATTGTGAATAAAGCTTGCAAAGCATTGAACTCTTATACTGAAATTACTTCCCAATTCTGTGAGAACTGAAAGGGTAAACCTTCTGAGCTCTACAAGTGGTATGAGTTGTTTCATTTTTTAGGTATAATAAATGCAACTTTTAATGAGACCTTGAGAAGTCTTAACTTCTGTACTGGGTTTTGCTCCAGAAGAGAGAGCAGAAGAAAAGGCTTTCCTTACCCGTCTGCGTTATGGCCATCCCCAGCACAGCGATGCGTGTCGGGGTTCATAGCTGGAGGCTGGCAGGCGACGCACACCGTGTGTCCTTCACGTAGATACTGCATCCAGCGAGCATATGGCCGATTCTCCAAAGCGCAGTGGTGTGAAAGCGACTCTGTTCTAAACTCCACACAGTATCTGCTCAGCAGAAAAGGTACTAGATTAGTTATGACAGATAAAGCACAAGCTTTATCTTTACTTTGAATGTACTTCCTTACCAAATGTGGGTGGTGTTTGTGAAGTGCAAGTTAGGCATCATCACTGCTAACAAGTCTCTTTCTGACCTAACCTGATCAATGGATTCTTAAAAACTTTCTGCAAACCATTTCTCATTCTGTGCTCCAGTCCAGTGCTTTATGTATAATCCCACTTTCTGGTTCTGTTCTGTATTCTTAAACTATGCTGAAAAGCAGATCTTGGTAACCCATGTTTTTGTTTCTATTCTGCTGAAGGAGAAAATGGAAAAGAGACTACGAACACCAATGGGATTTATTGTTCTGGGGAAAACAACACAGGACAAAGCATTATGAGTTTACAGACGCAGTAATAGCCTAATTTAAACTTCATAGCCATCTCTACTGCTAACCAAACAAAATTTTTTATTACTTGTGTCAATTAGTTTAAAAAAGAAGGTCTCTTGAGACCAATCACATTCAGCCCATTTTTGGGTTCAAAAGCCTAAATCTAATTTCTTAGACTTACGCTTAGGATACATTCAGCTTTAGCATTATGTACTGTTGGCTTTCAAAAGCAGCTGTCATCACATTTGCCATGATCCCAGTGTCTAATTCAGGACAATTAGCAAGTAATAAAAAACAACATCTAGAACATGCAAATAAACTGCATGAAAGAAAACTGGTACAAGCTGTAGCTTATTGTTTAATTGTTGCAAACTTCATTACATTTTTCACTGTAGCCAGCTACTTTCTACTGAGCAAGATGACCCACATGCATATGATAAATAGATTACCCAGCTGCTTCTTTGTCTGAAGGCCAGAGAGAAGATACTGCTCGTTGTTTTCTTTCTTTACCGTATTCAGAGGTAGTTATGAAAGCAGGGACTGAGGAAGAAAACAGTTACGGTAAGACAGCAAGACACGGCTGAGCCATATTTCAATTACTGTAACAGCGGATGAATGAATCAGGAGCTTGTGGATGGTGATGTGATGTTGGCTGACTTAATTGAAAAAGTGGTAAAATGTTGGCAACATCAGATGTCAACCCCATTCCCTAGAGTTAAGCTCTCCTTATTCAGAAGAAAAATACCTAGAAATGCATGCCATCTAGCCTGAGGAAGTAGGATGTGCTGGAATCCTACAAGTAGTAATCTTTCCTGTTTCATGCTGAATTTGTGTTCTGACTTTGCATGGATATAATCTGGTACTTACTGAGGGGCTTATATCCAGAAACTGAAGGGAATGCATGCAGTTAATTTAGTTGCTTACTTAATAGAAATTAAGAAATGCCAGAGTGGGGAAAAATAATAAAATTAAGGGCAATACGACAGTAAAAAGCAACATTTTCAATTGTATTTTTAACTACCTATCTGCAGATAGGTGCCTTTTTTTTTTTTCCTGTTCATTGACATCAGTAAAATTTATGATGGCCTTGATGGACACAGTGTACAGATAAATCAAAGACAGAATACCATGTTCATGGCCGCACTCCTCCCCCTGGTAAGTCAGGTATTCCAGGCAGCCAGCCTTCTCCTCCAGAGCAGGACAAGGTTCCCCACCATTTTTAGGTTCCTGTTGTACATAGCGCCTACGTATTCTCAGACCGGGATGACACTGTTCTGCACAGCCACTCCAATGACTCCACTCCCCCACAACACACGGAAGAGCTGCAAAGGAGTATTGAAATATTACTAGTAGTCAAGGTTTTATCCTAATTGCTCTCAAAACTTGAGGTATTAAGACTATGTTGGGGGTTTATTGTTCTGTTTGGAGGGGTTTTTTAATTTTTTTTCCTTTTCTACTTTTATTTATACAGTTTTAAATGCTCTTCCAGGAGCATCCTCAGATTTAACATTCAAACCTGCCTCCAGTGCTTGGCTCCTTATTCAATCCCTTGTGTATAACCAAACAGCCCCTCATCAAAAGCTTTCACTACAGCTATGAGGTTCTTCTGCACCCTCTTCTTGAAGTGTATAGCATTAGCCCCCAAGGAGACCAGTCTATGGGTTAGCTAGTCCAGCATGGTCTGACCTACCCTGGTAGTTCCTACACCACTAGATTTTGTTTCAAGGCTGGAACATAAACTAGCAGAACTCAGGAAGCCTTTCAGCACTCTTGATTCCCCTCAGATTGATTTCTAACCCCTTTTTCCTCAACACTTCAGTAAGAAGCAGTGCCACAGCTTCGTTGCCCTGTTATACACGGGGTTTCGTACTCCATGGTCCTTGCTGCAAATACAATTTTTGCTGAAAATTTTGCTTTTTTTTTAGTCTCAGAAGAATGCAGGCCCTGCTCATTCCTGGCTATGCAACAGTCCACTGAGCATCTGAATTTTAGCATTTATGGATAACAAACTTCCTCTGAACTTAACCAAACATTATGGGGAAAGTGCCATTATTTTGAAAGTAAACTTTGAATCGTAAGAAAATGCATTTCCCCCTAGCAGAGCATCAATAGCACAGGTACCATAAACTCACACCTTTGGTCTCTCCTAACCCAGCCTTATAGAGATACAAAGAACTCTCTTTGCACATAACCTTTAACCCGGTTGATGGCCTTTGATACCATTTTGATTAAATAACATCCAGGTTCTTTAGAAACAGACTGAATGATTGAGACTGAACTTTTATTTCATGTTTGTCACTTCCAACCTTTCTGTGAGAGCTGTACATGGTAGACTTAGCATCTCTCATTTTCAGCACTGTCTTTGAACTCAGAAATTATTAGATGTTATCCAGTAGCCATTTTCTTCCTTATTTTATTCTCTGCAATGCATCTAATAATGGTAGCATTCTCTGTGTAGTTGTTATTTATATTAAGCATGATATACATGTTTCTGAGCTAGAGTTCTCCCTTCTCTTGCATTTCTCTTTTATATTCTGGCAAAATAGAAAGAATTCTCTGAGAACAAGCAATCATTCCCCTGCATGAATTGTCCTCAGCCTGTGGCCTATGAGGACATTTAATCTGACCAGTGGTCCATTCCTAGTAGTCTCTTTTCCTGAAGGCCACCTGGTAGGTGCTTCAGGTTGGACAATGGTACAAAATACACAAAATACAAATTATTATCAGTGGTCGGGCTATCTTAAATTGGTTCTGAATTGGTTTGGGTCATGCTTCTGTAGTTATCTATTTAAATAACACTTTTTCCTTTCTCATGTATGCTGTCTTTCATTAGCTTGTAATGGAACATATCACATGCTTTCTTTTTTTTTTTTCCTTATTTCCTGATTACAATTTAAATCCCCAAGAAGCTTTACAGTTTAACCACTAGTTACTTACTTATATCAGTGTTGCAGAAGAGTGATGGGACCAAACTAGTCTTTCAGGAAAATATTTTACGCCCTTTGGGATTCTGCCAGTACAAGACATTGGGAAGAAAGAGTAGAATGTGATAACCTCCTTGGGGTTTGTGACTTTTCTCATAAGACATAGAAATTGCCATGTTTGTTCTGTCACTACATCTCTAATTTCTTGGAGCTACCGATATCATAAAGTAGATAAAACCTCTCAAAGAGGCTACTTGGCAAATGTCCTTACCACACCACTATAATTCCCCTCCTCTGTTCTCACTGTGCACTGTTCTAACCAAACTTGTCCACTTGTAGTGCCCTGAGAGCACCAGGTTGTGTGAGTGGCTGAGGATGCTGTATCCCACGCCCTAAGGAACTTTACTGCAACATAACCACTGAGCTGCTCTGGATATTGGGCCACCAGTTGTCCATTCTGCTCAACAACTAGCATTCCCCGGTGTTTTCTTCTACTTACTGATAAACCCCTTCCCAGACAGCCCCTGGCTATGATCTGTAGAACAGCATTGTGAAATAATGGAAAAAAGCTCCCTTTGCCACGTGTAGATTTGCCACCTGACATTGCACCACCAGGCTCTGCCCTCAGACACATCTGGGTACCCAAAGGTACATGGCACAATCTCTGTGATTGTGAAGATATCACACTGTCATGTTGCAGCATAACCCTCAGACATTTGTTTCAACCATTGGGAACTAGAAAAGGAAACCAGCTATAGTAAAAATGTCTTAGACTCCACAATGGGGATAGCCAGAACAAGTACTACACGTAGTATGGACCTGACAGTCTTTGCCACCTGGCTGCAGGGTCAGAAAACAGTCTTAGAGCCCACTTCTTTTAATAGTACAAGGATAGACTTCAATGCCTGATCACACATCTACAAATCATAACCAGAGTACCCAGAGGACAGTAAGTGTCTATCTCGCCTGTTTCCTTATCTGTTGACTCTCTTCCAAGCTGGCCTGCACATGTAAGAATTTCCACATAACTTTAATCCCATATTAGCACCTTGATATGCAGATAACATCAGGTCTAACATCATATTTTCCATGCAGGAAACTCCCAAAGGGACTGAGTAACTGCATAAGAAATAAAGCAATGACTTCAAATCTTACTGGAATTAACCCAAATTGACAGTCAAATACTGGTCATCTGCGGCAATACATGGCAATTTTATGGTCATCAAGATTTAGAACTGGAAGGATGAATTGCCTTAGTCATGTGGAAAAATATGAATATTGGGTTGCTAGAATGGAATTTAGTCAGTGGGATAATAATGCCATTCTTGCAGTCAGTACCCAGCAACTATTAAGGGACAGTACATCAATGTTGTGTCTCATTGGAAAGATGTCAAATTCCTCAGCATGACAGATAATGGGTCCCAGAGATGATATACAAGGAATGGTGTCACCTTTTGAAATACAAAAAGAAGTATCAGGGACCCATAACTACATCTATATAGTCTCTATGTTGCTATTGGTTCAGCTTAGTTAACACAACAATGGTAGATAATGACTTGTTGAAACAACGAGGGACATACAAGTCAAAGGAATCTGAATGATAGGATTTGTCCTCAGATACCTACTAAAATTTGGAAGCTAATGGAATTTCAAAAATACACAGAAAAATTACATTGCTATCTTATGAATCACAGACTGAGTGGTCAGAAGCTTTTTTTGTCTTCCATTTACAGCATCGTGAATCATAGATCTTTTTTTCTGAGTCAATTTCCATTTAATTTTTTACCATGTCTGGGAAAAAAAAGGATTACTGTTTGTTCATCGCACAACCTACACTGTAATGTATAAGGATCTGTGGATTTTCTGAATAACCACTTGAGTTCAAGTGACAAGCTCATTCATTTATCAGCTTTCTCCTTGTACAGTAGTTCCTATTTAAAATGCTCTCTATGTACAAAAATATTTTTTCATCATTGTTAGAACTATAAGGAAATTTATTTAAAAACTCTTGGTCTTAGGTTCAGAAGTCCATGGACTTCTGCTGAGCTATCTACTTATAAAGTACCAGATCTACTGCAATTTTTAGGCATGACAGAATTTAGCTGTGCCACTGGCAGCTTTAGGAAGCCCCTCCTTTCAGTGGTTTCTATTATTTTGGAGCATTGTTTTTTTATTATTCCTAACACATTTCTTGATTACCTATCCTTGAGGCACTTTACACTTTCCCTAAATATTTCATCCTGTTAAGTATTTGTGAAAGGATGAAATGTCATTTCAGCAGGTGCTGAAATCAAGAGTGATGAACAGGTTGACAAACAAGCTGTAGTACAAGAACCATTGATCACCTTTCTTCACATTTATGTTTTCAAGTTTTGAATTTTATATTCAAAACAGTCAACTATGCCAATAAACACTCTTGATGTCATTAAACACAGGCAGAATTTAGTAAGACTCAATAGGGAGACCTGTACATCCAACAGGAACAAAAACAACTTTAAAATTTCCAGCCATACTTGTGTAAGTTGATACCAACTCCCACTGGAACTATTTGGAATTTCTGTTTATTTAAATACAGCTTAATGACTGCTTGCCATGGAAATTCTATATGATCATTTGCCTTTAAAAAAGACTAGTGAATTTTGTGAAACATGGAAGTTTTGTAATTTTTGGATGTATGAGTTCTAGGACCACTTTCTCAGGCTGCCAAAATCCTGCCCTCCCATGCTACATCCACCCATGCCAAATGTGCTGTTAGCTCTGCTTGTGTTAGCATTGGAGCTCACACAACCGGGCAGCGAGGCGGTGCAGGGAGTTAAACCAGTCAGAAACGGGCAATAGAGAAAACAGAAATAATTCCCTGTGGGTTTAGGTCCCTGATTTGGGCCACTAGAGACTGTAAAATTCTGGCTCTGGTGCAGGAAAGGCAGAGAGACTTGACAGAGACTCCATCTTCTTGCCTTGATCTAGGGCATCCACTGCCCATACAGGGTATAAGAGAGAGGCAGCACAAACACATTCCTTTTGAGGAAACCACCATCGAGCATAAGCCAAAAAATACCATCTTCATAACAATGGGGCATCATCAAATGCCAGAAGTCATGGTAAGGAAAGTGTTTAAACTAGAACTTTTCAAGCACAAGTTAGAGCTGCTTTTTGAAGAGCAGTGAAATTTTTATTGGATTAGAGCTCCATTTTAATGCTAATACTGGGCATGTTTATCAGCGCTCTCCTTTTATACTTGAATATTAAAAATCATATTATTTACTGAAAAGATGCAATATGCTCTGACTGTATGATAAGCAAGCATTTTGTCAGTTCTCTCCCCACTGATTTTCCTGAATTATAGAACAATGTATTTTAAGAAATGCTAATTTTAAAAATGCTACCTTCCAGTATACCCTGTGGTGCATTTTTTCCCCCATGTTATTCTGACGAGATTATTTAGTGGTGAGAGAACTGACTGTATTTCTTCCGGAGACCCGAGGTCAGAGTTCTGCTCTGCCGACTTCTTCTGTGAAGCTTTATATCCCTCAGGATGTGTCTACAGCATCTGACAGTCGTACTCCCCCTTCCCAGTACAGGCAGACATAAGCCAACTTGAGTCCCAAAGATATGTGGCTATGTCAGCACAGCACTGAGCCTGCTAAATACACCCTAATTAGCAGAACTGTGCAGCAGAGGCTCATGACTTTTTGGCTGTAGGCTGGCATGTGTCCAGCCAGCTGGGAGGAGACATTAGGCTGAGTGAGTACTAATGCTGCACCTGCAAAGTAAGGGCTGTGTCCTACATCAAAGACAGAGGGAGGGAAGACAAATTGTGAAGACCCCAAAGAGTGGAAATACCACATAAAGAGGCAGTGTGAATATCTACAAGGTTGCTACTCAGTTTAGTAAAACTGGACCACTTTCCCTCCTTGCCACTGCTGCCTTGGGGGCCTGGCCTTCCCTTGGGGGCTGGCAAAGGACCCTTTTACAAAATCACAGAATGTTCTGATTTGGAAGGGATCAGAAGAAGATCCACGAGGATCATCGAATCCAACTCTTAAGTGAATGGACCTTATGGAAATCAAATACATGACCCTGCCGTTATTACCACCACATCCTAACCAAATGAGCTTGCACTCATTCTCTTATGCTTATTTTAAAGCCCTTCCCTTCACAGTAAATCCTTGCTGATTCATACCCGTAGAAATGGGGCCAAAACCTCACTATGGGGATTTCCACAATCATTTCATTGATATTTGTTGGGCAGGATGTGAGGAACCAGCTGAAAGACACGGACGTGTGCTAAATGAACCTCCCTGCTGTCTCTGCAACTTGACACAGCCCCTGTAATCAACGTGTGTTTGGGACTAGCAAGAGTAAAAAGTAAGTAACATAAAATTTTGGAGGTAAAATAACTTTAGACTGTCACTGTACTACAGCTCACCTGGAAACCTTGGAGATGTCTAGTGAGAGAAAATTCTCTGTCCCCCTTCCCGTGCCTGCCGCTATCCTGGCGCTGCCCCAGACTGGTCCCTCCTCATGCTCTCGCCCTGGGGCTGGGGACTGCGGGGAGGAAGGAATTTGGCCCCCCCCGCAGCTCTCAGCCCATGACCGCACGACCCAGCTCCAAGCCCCAGCGAAATCTCCATCCCGCGCAGCCCCGGCAAGCAGACAGCTCCCTGTACCTGGAGAAAGGGCCGGGGGTGCGGGATCCCTCCCGGGCCGCGCCCCACCCGCTGCCCTCTCGCCGGACCCCCCAGGGCCTTGGGCGGACGCACCTACCTGGACACGCCTGGCTGTGGTCGTGGCAGCAGTCCCCGGCTCGCCGGCAGCCCCCGTCGCAGTAGCAGGTCCCGTAGCCCCCTCCCTCCCTCCATCCCTCGCCGACGCAGGAGGCATCCCGGCCCTGGCAGCACTTTCCCGAACAGCTGCCCCCGGCCCCGCTGCCGGCCCACAGCAGCCCCAGCCACAACGCTCCCGACAGCGCCGCGCCGCCCGTCACCGCACAGCCCGTCACCGCACAGCCCATCACCGAGCCGCCCCGACGGGAGGATCCCGCACCGCTGCGCTGCGGCCGCCGCGGGCCCCCGGCGGAGCGGGGCGGGCTCGGCGGGCCGGCGGCGGGGGCGGGCGGGGGCGGCCGGCGCTGTCCTGCCCGGCCCTCCCTGCCCTGCCCGGCCGGGCAGCCGGGCCCGCTCACAGCCCCGAGGGGCAGCGGGCAGCGGCAAAGCTTCGGGGTGCGGGGGAGCGAGAGCCGGGGCAGGTGCGGTGTCCTGCCAGCTGGTGGGTGTTTCCCGCGGGCTCCCCGTGGTAGAACCCACCTAGCAATGTCCCCCGCAGTGATGTTCTCTCCGTACCGGGGTGTACTAGGACTTACACGGCCGTGTCCCACACAATAGTGTACTGCTCTGTAGGGACTCCCACAGATATGATCCTCGCAGTGATGTCCTGTGCAGGGATGTCCCGCACAGCAGGACCCACACTGCCATGTCCCACACAGTGGTGACCTGCAATGCACTCCATGGCAGTCCCCCACATGGTGATAACCCTCACAGCAACATCCCACACAGCAAGGTCCCACTGAGTGCTGACTCTCACCAAGGTCCTACATAGCAGTGTCCCACGCTCCACTGACCCCCACAATGTTTGACACAGTGATGTCCCTCTCACAGAGGGATGTCCTGCACAGCAGGGCCCCGTGTATTGGTGAGCCACAGAGCAATGTCCTTCACAGCGGTGTCACACAGCCATGTCCTGCACAGGACCGAATGTTCCACCTGGCAGTGTCCCACACAACTGTGAGCTGCCCGGCCATACCCTGTATTGTGATGATACACATCCCAGTGACCCACATAACTGTCCCAGAGCATTTCTATTGGCCTCCACACAACCCAGTGGGTGGGAACGGCCTGGGACCACAAGACAAGATTTATTGGTACAGGCACTTTCTCATTTCAGGGCACATCCCACACAGCCAAGAGCATTTGCTGTGTTATGTTTTTCATTTTCTTAACTTTTTTTTTTTTTTTTTAAACTGTTTCCAGAACAAACAAAAGAAGCTGTACTTGCAGGTGCACAAGAAAAGCAAGGTGGATTCCCAAGTAACTTCCTAAAATACAAAGATTTGGATTCTGGTTTTCAGCTCACTTCAGTGCTAAGAGGTTTTTAGGATTAATGGAACCTGACAATTTTAGCCAAAAGTCAAATCCCAAAAGAAAGTAGTGAGGTGACTGCAAAAATATGTTAGCTTTGCGCACTTCAATTTGCAGATAGCTGCTAAAGAAAGAGACATCTGGTCTCCCAAAGCTGCCTACAGATGGGAGGTAACAGTCTATTATATTATCTACTACATGTGGGTACTTGAAGCCCCCAAGACAACTTGGGCCAGGCAGAGTTCAATTTCTTGTAGCCATCAAACATTACTGTTAAAATGTTGTCTAAATCCCTAAGGATTGGGTCTGCACTGTTATCCAGTGTGCCATTAATGAACTCACTGGCACACTGCCAGCCTAAAACTTGAACCCGTGAACAGCAAATGCTGGGGGAGTTCCTGCAGTGGGTGGGAGGAGAACAAGACTTGAAGCCTGCCTTGGTAAAGACAGTGTGAGAGAAGGAACGCCTCCATGTTTTCCTTTCCTTTATTGTATTCCTGTGCGTCACCTGGAAGGCAAAATATTAGCAAATAGTAGTAGAAACTACCTTTGTAAGTAGATAAGTCATGTGCAAACGACTTATACTAAAAGGATAAGTCAGTGAAACTTGGACAAATTCAGAACATATTAAAGAGGGCTTTGATGTAGTGGGTATGTTTACAGAAAAAACAAGAAAATATGTCTGCAATGGTCCAGTAAAAAAAACAAACACAAAAACAAAGAAAAAACCCCACACACATACAAAAAAAAACCCCAGAATACAAATGAAAAATGCTATAATTTCTACTAGATCTAGTAAAGCAGATGCGTCAGACCAAACAAAAAAAGGAATCTTAATTAGGGGAGAGAACAAGCTCACCCAGTTTGTTCCGGCAAACACATTGTTTTTTTCCTTTTAGTGTAGTTCCTCTCTATTAGGAGTAGCACTAGGTAACTAGGTAACTAAGTAGGACAAGGAAACACAGTGATGTGTTCTCAGGCAATGAGGCAGCATTGAAACCCTTCAGGCAATTCTAACAAAACAGGCAGAGATTTCTTTCTAGTCTAACATGAGATGATCCTCAGAAAGTAGGTGATGCTCATACCCTGCTGTTGTTTATCTTTTTGTCATACAGAAAACTTTACAAGGAAAAGCAGTTTGGGGCAAGGGTGATATAAAATGCATGTGTAGGTAAGCTTAGGGAATGTACAGAGCCCTTGCTTTGTCTTCTTTGTAAGCCTCAGAGGAGCACTGCATGGAGCAGAGGTCATCAGGCATCTGTTCCACATGTGCACTTTGTGCCAAAATATTTCTTAATCCCAGAGGTGAGGAGAAATCTAAGGACTGTATTGTAGTCATCTCAAAAACAGGTGTTGCTGTTGGCTCCGAGATTTTGAAAACCATGGTCTAGATCAACTTGTCAGCCATTTTTGTACTTCTTTCCATTTCTGCCCTATTTTGGCTTTGGAAACTCTAAACTCAAATTTCCAAAGTAAAACCTAGCTGCAGTATCATATGGTAGGAGGGGAAAAGAAACCAAGGCTGTGAACAAATTTTTTCAACTAATTTTTCAAACATGTATATGGTTTCAGTGAGTCTTGTCCCATTATTTTATTTCCAACCAAAGTGTCCCCACTGCCTTACATGGAGTTCTCCTTGGTTTGAAATACCACAGAGACAAAATTGAGACAAATATGTCCCAACAGTAAATTAGAATGAAAACTAGTCTTTATTATTTACCGTGCTTACCAATGCTATTATTTACCATGTTTGTTTACGCTCCCTCTATATAAAGAATGTAAAGCAGAGCCAAACTCTTACTCTCTGTCCGTTCCTGTGATGCACAACTACCCATAATATTAGGTAGAAGGCTGAAAGCACCTGCAAGTGGGAACAAAATATATGTTTGGTAGTAAAATACCTCTCTTATTTTTCAAGTTTAACTTACAGCTGCAGTGACTTTGAGTACCTGATGTAAGGACTATTCAACTCAACTTCAAAGTCTTTTTCAAATACATTATCTGTCAGCCAGCAGCAATCCTCATGCCCACACCTCCTCATGAGCAAACTCTCTGGAAGGTCCTAACTTGCACAAATAGAGCTAATTTTTCTTTGCTTCTAGGAGGTTAATCCAATGGCATCAAAATGAGAAGACTTCAAAGATCCTGCAGGGCATTTCTTTTTCTTTCAGACTCCTGTTTGCACATGGCTGTATTTATTTGAGAGAAATACCCTTCCGAAAGCAAACCGCTTACATCTTATATTGAGACAACAGGGTGACTGATGTGACTACAAAGGCTACAGGCTGTCTCTATGCTGCTATGCAGGGCCACGCTTTCTGAGAGCACCACAGTCAGCTGCAGCTTGAATTTGTCATGAGGCCCTTGTTCCCATTGTTCTGATAAAGTAGACTTTCTCCTGATAAGAAATAATCCCTCCTAAGGTGAATAACCAAATCATGGTGTTTGCTAGTGTAGCTGACAGCTTAAAACAGTATCAACATTTCATATGTAAGAAAAATGAGGAGTAATTTGTCTTCACTAACAATCAGTAGATGGTGCATAAAGGAAGGTTTATACAGTTTTGTAGCCTGTGAAGTTATACAGAAAGCATGATACTCTTTCAATGACTAGCTTGTCTACACCAAATCACTCATAAGAGAGCAGGCTGAATACCTGCCTATATTTGAGGGAGGTCATTTGCTGTGCAAATGTCCCTTCCACCCACTTAGCCTTGGCAGTCCTGTCAGGCACAACCCTGTCATGGGAGATGCATTGGCTTGCTGCATCTCAGTTACAACCACTGATTTTGGTCAGGGTTGGTAAGGATGCATAAAATCGCTTGAATTTGAGAGGTTAATGGAATTATAGCAGAGCTATCTATCAGGATATTTTTAGCTTATTTTTAAAGGCCTTCATCCTCCCTGTTAGCTGTTGAAGAAATGTTCAAGTAGTGAGGTGAATACAGAGCTGCTATCAAGCTTCCACATAGAAAAAGTCAGGCAAACCTGTATGTCCAGCACATTAGGGCTGGAAAACATCCTTTGTCTGTCTTTTCCTCTGAATTTCTCTTTTTTTCAGTTCAGGAAGCTGAAATGAAATGGAGCAGCTGAGCCAGCATGAGGAAGGGGAGGTAAGCCAGGGCAGAGCGGACAGAGAGGGCAGCAGGACTGCCTCTACCAGCAGCAATTAATGATGAGACTGGCTCAGCTAGTGCACTCATAAGCAAATGTGCTGAGTACCTGGCTATATTTGAAGAAGAGCATTTGCAGCATAACCAGTGATGCAAAAAGTGCTGAGTTTTTTAGCTCCTGATCCTGGAAAGTCAGACTGTTATTCAAACAATCTGTCCTGGTTCTTCAGGCCAAATAGGACACTTGTGCTATTATGTGAAGGCATCTATTCATTATGAGTGAGAAATACAGCCCCTTTGACTCCTGTTTGTTAGTTATCTTCCTGCAGGGTTTACCAGGTAGTTTTACATTTTAAAGGCACACGATCAGTCAGAGTAAGAGAAGGTGGCAGTTTAACACAACCACTTCCCAAAACAGAACTCCCTCTTATAAAGTTGTAGGTCCCTTCCAAGCCATCTTATTCTGTGATTCTGTGAAAATAAGTATCCCAGGATGTTATTCCACATACTTTCCCATTTCTCCTGTTTCGGGGTTATTTTCTTGAGTATTTACAGACCCCCTCTTCTCTGCAATCGTGACTAAATCAATTACTTCCCTTCCCAATGTAGGAATCACTATTACCATTTTAAAGATAGAATAAAACAATACTCAGACATTAGGGCACCTATCCAGCAAAACACTTAAGCACTTGCATAACCCAAGGCACACAACAACCCCACCGCAGGACTGTTCTCTTGTTCCAAGTTGTGCAATCTTGGAGGATTTACTGAAGTGGGGCCTCCTGCTGTGCCCCAGGGCTCCCTGAGACTCAGCTCCCTCACTCTCAGCCACACACTGCAGCCACCAGCCTCTCCAGGCACAACCTCTGAGCAGCCACACTACTCTGCCGGATCTAAAGCAAACATTAGCCCTGATTTAGGCCCAGCTCCTTTTTCATCAACATATAAAGCCAAAGAGATGAATAGGTAATCCTCAAATTCATTATTTAAATTTGTGCAAAAAGTGGCTAAGACTGTTTATTTCTCTTTAACTCCGGATCAGATTTAAACTATAACCAGTATTAGCATAGTACGAAACTCAGTCTGTTTATTTCTTTTTCAGTTATCACATCCAGTAGCAAAGACTCGGCATCTTGCAGTTATTGGGTGATATTGATGATGGTGCATTTTGCAGAGAAGAATGCTGCTCCCCCTCCTGCAGCTGACTAGCACATTTTGCTGCAGGAATAAACACATTTCTGTCAATGAAGAAAGCAGGAATAACTATGAGTTTATAAAATTAGGGCACTGAACCGTTGAGAGAAAGAGTATTTTTTTCTGAGCATAATCCCACTTCTGAAAACGTCTGCCAGTCTTTCCACTGGTCTGATGAAAAAGTGGATTTTGCTGACTTGAATCATTTGAAAGTAAATGATGATTCTGGTGTACACTGGCTGGCAGAGGGAACTGTTTATATAATTCTGGGCTTGCTAATAACCCTCTTCATAGCTAGAAATGGTGCCAGGGAAGCTGCTGGCTATGTAAAAACTTTCTCCCATTTCCTTGCCTTTATTGTTTTCTGTCACAGCTTGTTTTTTTTTAATTAGTACATGAACTATTTTTAGTGTCTGTAGACAAAAATGTATTGTTCACTCTAAAATGAGGCCAGGTACCATGAAAAAGTTTTCAGGAAAAAATATTTGGAGCCAGAGTTTGTCTTTGGCTGTGTGCAATGGAAGTTTGCCTGCTTAGTCCAATTAGTTACAGCTATGTCACTTCACGTAAGTGAATGTAGCTGTGTCAGTGTACAGAGCAGATTTTGACTCTCACGCTGCAGATGAATATTCTAAACCACACACATCTAGCACCTGCAGCATCTAGAATATTCTGAATTTTTTTTTCCATCCAAATTCCGTGCACATCTGGTTGTTTAAGAGCAGAAGAGCGAACAAAACTTTTCAGTCAGATGATGGACTTTATGCAAATGTGATTTTTGATAGGCCATCTCTTTGTAACTCACCTAATCAGCTCTAAGAGATCTTAGAGGCCCTGCATTGTAAACAGACCGGATGCTACACTGAGTTCTACTCATGTGTGTACACACACCTGCGTGCACCATGCAGGTAAAGATGCAGCAAGATTTTGTGACCCCCTAATTCAGCTTGAAGAAGTAGAAAAAAACTCTTCCATGTCTAACAGTCTCAGCTGAGAGGTGAGATGTGAAGCCTTGTCATATCGGCTCCCTGCAGACTTTCAAATCAAGCTCTGTCTTGACGACTTTCTTCATGATTGCCCAAAGCCCAGTCCCACACTCTGCCTCTTCACTGGATAATTCTAAAGCAGAGGCAGATGACTTACAGTTAAAGTAGCTCTACTTTAGAGTAGCAGGCATTTTCGACTTTTTTCAGGTTATGGGTCCCTAAAATATTCCAAATGCACTGACCTCTGCAGAAAGAGCATTGGTTTAGAGACTGGAAATAATGGAGAAGTCATCAGATCCTACAGTAATCCAAATAGTTGTGCTTTCACATGTGTTCAGCCATGTGTTCAACCTGCCATCCCTGGATTCTCCGAGCAGAATAACTACCAAACCCGCTGTAATACACTAGTGACCTTCAGCCAGAATGGGACAGGGCTGGATGACGAAGAGAACTTATGGCATGAGTTTCAGAGCTTGGCTTGGCTGTCAGGTCTGCTTTAGATTTGCCATGGCCCACTCTGGTCTTTCAACACCATGGGAGTTGAGCGTCCTTTTATGCTTGCAAATACAAGGGTGAGGACCTGAGGATCATCAGGTGATGTGTAGGTACCTCTGCAGGGGAGGGAAGCTCAGAAGCATGCTCAGAAGATAGCCCAATTGTTACCACTTTTTTCTTCTGTTCAAATCCGTCTTGACAGCAATAGCCTTTGACTAAGCTGCCACAGAACCACAGTACCGCGCATATGGTAAAAAATGAGCCTTATCAGCCAAGAAACAAAACGACCTTGCAGAGTTGCATCAGGTGGAGGATCTAATCTAGGAAGATATCTCTCTGTCACCAATACTTCAAAGCTTCTTTCAGGAGATTCTCTGCAGGTCTCCTCGGGACTGCATCACCTTCCAAACATGACTTACTTCTCCCACCTACCACCTTCTCCACTTGGCTGCTTCTGCCTGTGACATGTCCAGTCCCCAGTGGTTCTTGGCATTCACTGCCCTTGCAGCACCTGGTGGATTTCTGACACATGTCAGTTCAGCTGGAGACAGCCAGCTGGACTGGGAGAAATTTTCCGCAGAGATCCTGAATGACTTTTCACCTGGAATGCCCCCATCTCTGTCTTCAGAGGTTGTCCTTCCAGATGTAAGTGGCCTCTCCTGGACTCACAGAATAATGCACATGAAGGCTTGGGAGAGGGTTGGTGTTTTCTTAGCGCTTACGCCGCTGAGAGGACTATTATGTGCTTCCAGTAACAAATATGTCCTTATTTATAGAAATGCTATCTAGGAGTGCAGGCAGGGGCAGTGATCACAGAATGAAAAGTCCCTGCTGCTGCAGTGTAAATATTCTTGAGTGCTTTGCAGTTCCACTTACAAAACCTTTGCACTGTTTCAAAGACAAATAATATAAAATTTAAATAAGACGTCAATCCCCAGTCTCAGCTGAAATCACTCCACATGGCTTACATGGAACTGTGTTATTTTAGATGGAGATCTGCCTTTCTGTGTTTCGCCTAGTTCATGTGCTCAGAAATTTTTGGAGTGCTCTGCACTTCATAAAATGGCCCTAAATCAATTTGAATTTCTTCCTGATGTGTAATACCTGCATGTCCTCTTCCCTTTTCTAAAGTTTTTTTCAGACACTATTGAGGAGGTTTGAAGGAGCCTTCTTCCCAAATGACAGCTAGAAGAGGTGAAGGAGCACCAACTGGGGACAAACAGTGAGAAGTAATCTTTTCCTACAGAGATGTTGAATTTTCAACGAGTTCAAACTCTGAATTTAGGGTAGGTGCATCTCTTTTTGCTGTTACTTCAGTTGAAACAGCTCTGGCCTAGTGTGCATCCTGCATCCTGGACACATCTTTGTCACCTAAAATGGAGATTACGCACAATTTACAGGAGGTTCGTAAAATATTGATCAATGCTAAAGAGCACAAACAGTTTATGCAGCCTGAGCCAAATTCTGCCCAGGACAAATTTACTATTGTGCCACTTATAAAACTTTTTGGTATTTGTAGCACACAGCAGCATATTGTAGTTTGGATGCAAATGGGTGACATTTGCGTATCCTTCAAGGATATTTCAGATGGGTTCAAAGATGGTAGTAACTAACTCCTGGAGTCTCCCTGCATTCTAGGAGAGGCTAGGAGTTAGTTACTACCGCTACATAGCTGGAAGAAGAGCCGATAAACGTGGCTAGGCTTTACATCCTGTTGGGGTGGATGTGTGATAAGGGCAGATACAGCACTGAACTCAGCAGGAGTCAGCTCAGCTTTGCCCATAGCAGATGAAGCAGAACAGCCATCTCATCAGCCAGTGCCGGCAAGTGCAAGGGCTTTTCCCACCCACGAAACCCACTTACCCATGGCCCTGGATTAATCCCAGTATTTCGGTGTTTAAATGTATGTATTATATGTGTAACTGCATAATATATAAAAAGATCATTAATTTTAGGGCTACATTGTGTCTTGATTTTTTTCTATCTTTCTCTTAAATGCCTTATTTTGCTATCTAGCTTGAATGTGGGATTACTTCAGCTGTGTTTCTATCTCTCCCTGGATTCCTATATTGGCTTAGTTACAAAGCAGAAGTCTCCAGGGTGGAGGATAGCCGCAGTTAGGCCTCTGTCAGAAACATGTTTATCAATTCTCTGTGAAGTTATCTGCACCTTAATTCGATTGTAGACTATCACAGCATGTCTACAAATTTGATATTGAAATTTTCAATAATTTTTTTGTTCAGCTAGAGATATATCCATGGGAGGCAAAACTAGATATACTTCACTTAGTGCATGGAGAAGCTTGTATCTCAGAAAGGAAAGCAACACTTTTTTCATGGGATACCATTCTGGTTTTATCCACCATTCATGAAACTCACAGAACTGTCCTCCTGCTGCACTGAATATATATCAGTGCAGAATGGACCACCAGCAATTTGTAAGCTTTCATACACTTTAACTTCACTAGCTTCAACAAGAATATACTGTAGAGACTCTTTGGTGTGACTTTAAAAGATCCCCAACACCTACACTAACCAGGCCACCTGTTCATAACTATTCCTTCTGGCAGACAACATCAGTCTCTCAGATCTCTTTGTTCCACTGCAATCACTTATGTGGAAAAAAGGAGAAAGCCCTACACCCATTTTGAATGCCTTCAGATTTACAACATTAGGAAAATGTTTGACAGCACAAAGTGTTTAATCTACAAAAGGATTATAGTTATCTTCACAACATGCATATATCATTAATGCTAATGGGAACTGCGCCTCCAAGACTCACCCTAAAATGCTAACTGTAAATTGCAGTAGGATAATTAAAAGTCTGGTAGAAATAGAGCAAGTTCCAACACACATTTTCTCCAAGGGTAAGTGATCAGAGAATTTGGAACTGAAAAATATAATAAGTCATTTGCCTGAGATGGGTAGTGCATCAGTTTTACAAACAAGCTCGTACACAAAGGCTTTTTGCAATGGGTATATTTATAGTTGGTCTATTTTATTCTATGTTTCTTAGGCTACTTGTTTTTTTCTTTTTTCCTGTAATCCTACTAGACCTGAAGTTCAACCCTGGAATATGTTTGCAATCATTATTGTATCAGCATTGCCAGTTCTCATTTCTATTTCTCCCATGTTAACTATTGTGAAAAATTAGCAGAACAGTTAGCAGAATTACATCTTTTTTCCCTCTTATTTAATTCTGCTCAAGCTTAACAGAAAACCACTTCATCAGTGGATGTAATTTTTGGAAATGAGTATGTCTTCTGCCAAAATTAACTATCTTCTAAAATTATAGGGCCATCAACAGATAAGTACAACAAAACTGATTTTCTTATTTTGCCAAGGTTGGTGATGAAGGGAAAGCTAGGAATGAAATCAAAATAATCATCTAATACCCCATGAAGACCAAATTACACTATTAGAAGAAAATAGCCTAGAGCTTCTAAGCTACTTGTAGTGTCCCATACGTTATCCGATTTTGAGATGAAAGTGTTTGCCCATAGGGCAAAGTAAGTAATGGGAATCGTTTTCCTAATCCACAGGGGTTTTAAAGTTTCTAGGAAACATTATAGGCCTTGACACATTCTCAGTTGATCTAAAGCGTTCACAGAGTCTCAGAGCTTATCCAGTAACCTCTGAATCTCTATCACCAACAGCAAGAAACTTCAGATTTAGTCTCAGACCACTGGCATTTCATGGCCTTGGTGAAAAAAAATCTCCCAGAGTATTCCTGTGTGTGCATGTTTAAATATGTGCATGAGATGAGTGCCTTAGTACAGGATATAAAACACTTCAAACAAAATGGACTTGATTGTTTATGAGGAAAAGAAAACCGGTTTGTAACTTCGGAAGTTATGCCACAGGCAGCAGCTGACTGTGCTGGAGAACACAAGGCCTTAAGCAGACTTTACTGGAATTTTGTTGGAGAAAAATAAAGTGTCTCTTAAAGTGGAGATTTTCAGCACGCATTTCTGCAAACTTTTAAGGGGAAAAAACGAATGTTTCTTTGTTTTGTTACTTGGTTTCTTGACCTCCTTACAAATCAATTCACATCCTCTTTGGAACTAGGTGAGCACTTCTCTTTAATGACCATTTATCTACAGAATAGGAATTACTGTGTACTAAAAGCAGATTAATCACTTGTACTACTCCACTGAAATCAATAGGCACTCTAAGGGAGAACTTGGATCCAAAAAATTACACAAATTGAGTTCTGTTTCCTTATACATCATTGGATTTAAAAATATAAGTCCAATACTGCCCTGCATAGCTCAGTTAAAGCAGTGGGATTAAATTGATCCCCTGAATGTGTAACATATGGCTCTGTGGAGGACACAGAGAAAAGATAGCAGAAGGCAGTTCCACCTTCTGGTTGCACCATAAGGCAAAGAGGTAGCCTGTTTGTTAATAGGATTGAATTATATCATCAGTGGTAAAAACAAAGCTGCCAACCAGCAGAGAACCTCAGGCCCATAACACTTCTGCTGCCGCGCAGTGTCAGGACTGGATCTCTGCAACAGCTGGTACTGTGTTGGAGAGTCTGAAGTCTGACCTTAAAGCAAATGATACAGCTCCCTGGAGCAATTTGGGCAGTCACTTCATACTTTGGATGGCTCTACAGGATTTCCAGGCTGGGAAAGATACTGTAAATGGCCTTTTTCTGTCAGTCAGGCCAAGTTTACAAGGGGTTTTATAAAGGTTGCAACTGGCTATGCAAAATCTTTACACAACCTTCATGACAGTGGTACAGAAGTGCTAAATACTATCTTGACCTCAAAATGAAGTGACCTCAAGTAGGAGATCTTCACTTTCAAAATAAAAGAAGGCAAAACTATCAGCATTACTTTGCTACTCTTGAACCTAGACATCATCCTCCAGTCCTGCACAGCACTAGTGTTGCCACTGCTACTACCCAGCAAGTGGCCTAAATGATCTCACAGCTCTGGAGCCATCTTCTTATCCCTGGTGCCACCTGTCCCTCCAGCGTCCTGCCTAGCACATGTGCTGCCCCTCTTCTTCCGCTCTAGTGCTTAGTGCACTTGGTGCAATCCCCTCTTTTTCTGGACTGAATCTCTGGGGAAGAACAGATGCCTTCTTCACAGTTAGAGTGGTCAAGCACTGGAAGTTAATGTCCAAAGAGCTGTGGTATCACCACCGTTTTTAGAGACATACAAAATTAGATTGGAGAAGGCCTCAGGCAAGCCGATGTAACTTTTAAAGTTGGCCCTGGTTTGGGCTAGGTGATCTCTAAATGTCCTCTTGGACTAGTATTACTTCATAGTTTTAGATACAGCTCTCCTTTTAATCAAATCAGTGTCTGGAGTGATAGGAATTGAGAAGTATCCCTTTCACAGCTTGTGAAGCATCTAGTGACCTTGACTGTATTCTCTGTGTCAGAGCCACCAGAACTCAGTCAAAGCAATGGTGTTTATATATCGCTCAGCCTTCCACAGTACACACTTAGGATTTACAGAGAGTAAATGGAGATACTTAGACTTTACCCACATTGCTCCTTTGGTCTGCATACTGTATGAAGAGAAACAGGCTAAACAGAGAGGCAGAATCCTGCTATAGAGTGAAAAGGGTCAGAAACTACAGATACCTACTGACCATGGGAAGGAAATATAGTGTAAGGATTAGGTTAGCAAATGATTTGTCTTCAATGGGATTTTTATTGCTCAGTTAGTTATCAAGTGTATAATTGCTTTCTGATGATAAAAAAACCTGCAATTGTTTTCCCCTCTAGTAATTCTGAAATGCTGTGTTGATTGCTCACATGAAACAATTGTATATCTGGACTTGACAAGTCCCTTACAGTATACAGTTAATTTTACTCCCTTACAGTATAGAGTTAATTTTACTCCACTGCCCCCCTTTTGTTCCTTTACAGTGGCAAAATAAAAGCCACAGCACTACTCATTAGGCATTTACTTGCACTAATAGATCAATGCCTTTGTCCATTCCATGATAGTTTCAAGCTATAATGTAGAATTTTCTTCATCCTTAATTTTTCAAGCACTGACTTCTTTTTTTTTTTATACAAAAGTTTCGAATAGTCTTAAGGAAGAAAAATTAATCCAGCCCTTGGCTTTCTGCTTAGCACGTGGTGGAGTGGTTTACATCTGCAGAAATCAGATAGAACACATTGCCAATGGTCAAATATCAGTTCATCTGCCCTGTTTTTGAAGCCAAATTTGCACAGTTGGAAAGATTTCCTTTCCACCTAACACAAGGTGGTGGAAAGGCAGCACAGTTAGTATGAGATAGACCTTGTTACCTCAAACTCATAATGTTGAGGTACAGTTTAATGAATAGCTTGAGGTTTTTTAGGACCATGCTTCTGTGGAAAGGGTGGTCCTGCCTCTCCTCTGCCACTGCTGCCCGCCATGTCTGATATTTGGGATGAACAGAGAGCCAAGTCATCTTACTCATTCGGCTAAATGTTAACTTTTTTCTTTTTGCATGGGCTGTTTTCAGGCAGCTGTGCAAGCAGATCCAACAGCTTGCATAATTGCCAGTGCTAATGAGAAAGACGTGGTGGGAACACACAACTGGAGCACAGATGATTGCAGAGGCATTTTTGATGGCAACACAGCCTTGCACTCAATTAAGAAACCATCTTTAGAAAGCATGTTGTGATGCTGGCTATGACTTGGCACTAGCATTGCCATCAATTTTGTAGATAATGAGTAGCTTTATATGCTATTCATCATGGTGGCGAAGTTACTCTTAAACGTAAACTATTATGCCACTTACCCAATAAACTCACTTCATCTTCTTTAAACATTTAGTTTAGCTTGATAAATTCATCTTCTCTTAAACATAAACACAGTATTCAGTATAACTTTTCAATATTTCAGAGCAAAACAAGTAGCAGAAGTTCATATTGGTAAGGAGAAAATAAGAAAAATATTTGTCCGTGCCTGCCGGCTTCAAGAGAGCTACAAGTTTATCAAGTCCAGGAATATCCAAATTTCAGTTCTGTAGCTGAGTACCCTCTCTTCCCTTGAACAATCCCTTAAGCGAGTGAACTATTTTAACACTGGAGTCAGTGAGAGCTGATTTTGCAATTTGACTTCATTGGAACTCTGAGTAGACCTTTTGCAAGATGCTCGTCTTTCATTTCAGGGAAAAAGCTGACCGGGCAAGACTGTTTTCTGCTAGTTTATTACTTTTTGCACCAGAAGTATGGTTTGGGCCTTTTTTCTTTCAGCTTCAATGGAAATGAAGAGCAAGCTGGACTGAGGTGTTGCCAGCTCTCACAATTTCATCACAAGTCTCAACTACTTATGTTTTTTCTTAAAGTCTCAAGATTATGGCTGAAAGAAAGCTAAAACTTCTCTATTTCATAGTGCTCTTCCCTTGCATTAAAAGCAAAGTTTGTGTCTTTTTACTTGCAGACAAAGTATGAAGAATGTGAGACAATTTTAGTTTCAGGGCTGAAGAGTCCCAAGTCAGTTATGAATAACCCACTTTTGTCTTTTTCTTCATGACTTTTACACCATTTCAAGGCTATGGGGATTATATTCTTGTTTTCTTTCAGTTTGCAGTTGGCAGCACTGCAAATGTAACAGGAAAAAACATAAGCATCTCTTACCAGTTTTCAGTGTGACCTATCAAATTGAAAAAAAGTAGGACTGGGACTTACAGAGCTGACTCCAAGATTTGGACAGCTAATAAAGATGAAAGGAAATGATGCAGAGAACTGAAATTGCTTTTGTGTCAAGGGAAATATGATATTTAAGTAATACCCATGTTGTTGATATTTTTAGTTTATTTCAGTTCAATATTGTTTTTAACCCAAGGTCATCAAGGTTGCTAATCTGTAAATACTACAAAGGAATTTTTTGGAACTACAAGCTTTCCAAAAGTTAAATGTTGCTGTTTGTTTTGTCAAAGATACTTCATATGATAGTCAATTTTCCATATTCTGTGAATGGTCTGGGAACATTATATGTAACAATGTAGATAAACAAAAGAGAATCCTATCATACTTGTGGCAAACATAGCCATTGAAATACTAATATTGGGAAAAAAATCCTCAGAAATTATTTTATCATTTATGATGTTATTGGAGGCAATGTACAGTTCTCTTTAGCATTCAAGTAAAAACTGAAGCATGCATAAAATAGGCATAAGCATAAGGCAGAACTGAAAAAATGGTATTTTGAACATTCTTCACTGTTATTTCCCTCATCTATCTGATCTGTTTATAGATAGACTCACATCCTGGAAAGGAACAAAGATTTATTTATTTCCTGTCTTTAGGTATTCCCTGTAAGTTATGAAGCACAAAAATCCAAGGAGCAATTTGGTTATCCAGTAAATGGAGAAATTCTTGTTGGAGCATTTTACATGGCTGTCATGAGGCATGGCTTTTCACTGCCACTTAATTTATACTAAATGAACACAAAGAAAAGTCAATGACACAGTTATGCAACCAAGCTAAAACTTATTAACAAAATGCAAATTATTTTTAAAATATTTCTACAAAGTGAAAATGGCTACAAAAGTAGTACGTGTTCATGGTTCTGTGTTATTTAATTCAGGGTTTGTAACTTAGTCATAAATATGAAACTCGACACAGATAGCATCAGTCTAAAAGCAACTTGGTTTATGAAACTGAAGGTGTTCATTTAAATTAAAATCTGAAAAATGTGATTCTGTTGTTTCAGATTTTTAGCCTTTAAAATTCAAGAACTGAAAATGTGGGTCCTGTTGTGGGCTTGATTCCATCTGCTTTCTTTTGCCATGGTTTGGAGCTATAAAAAGGTGATTTTTTTTTAGGGGAAATGAAACGGCTTTGTTCTCTCAAACAGGGAATGGCACAATCCAGCCCTGAGCGAGGCAGTTCTGCCCTCTCCATGGTCTCAGCACCTGCTTTCACTTCCTGCATTCTCCCCACTTCTATGCCACCTCAAAATATCTTGAGATTATGGAAGCAAGGTCTGATCCCACTTCCCAAGCCCATTGATAACACCCCACAGCATGCATAGGTGATCCCCTCTGATGAAGTCAGGGGTTATGGAAACTCTGGTCAGAACTTTTGAGGAATTTGTTCATTTATATATAAAACATGGTGGGACTTACAGTCACAAATGAAGTCTAGAGCACTAGGGGTGGAGTGGAGCAGTGATAGGAAAGCCATAGGAAAGATGGGTTCAGCCAACTTTGTGTTCATCCCACTGGGGGCTTTTGCAGGCCCCAAGCAGAAGTTCTGGAAAGACCATTGCTCCCTGATTGCAGAGGCAACACCCATCCCTGAACCCAAATCAGTCCATCCCTGGCTGCCAACAAGCATCCTCCTCTGACTCGCCCTCTTCCAGCTAGTTTTGCCCTCTGTAGCAGTACAGGAGTGCAGTAAGCACATCCACCAGGGGCTCTCTGATGGATCACTAAATGAGATGGGTTTCTGTCCCTCCCTTGATGAGGGAAAGGATTCTTTGCCCTATCTTTTTCCCTTTTCTGTCTTCTTCCTTTGTCCAGACATGACACACAAGTGTAAAGGTACAGAAGGGTGTCTAGGCATTTTGAGTGAGGGCAAGACTTCTTGGGAAGGTGCGAGATGAAGAAAGAAACTTTGTTCTTGTATTTTCTCAAGACATATTTTCCTATTTGCAGCACCTGAAACCTCTTCTTGTCCCTATCCCCTCTAAAGCTTCATTAGTCTCACCAACTCCAGAAACATCATGGACCCGCTTCAACATTCCAACTCCACCTTCCCCCCTCAACACAGCATTTCAGAACACATTCCATTCCCTTTGTTTTTTTATAGATTTCTTAGAGGCAATAAACTGAATTGAATTCCCCCCTGCAGAAGGATCAATCTGATCGTAATTTTTAAGCACTCTGGAGCCTTCAAAACTTGAACATGTAGAACATTTGTCTTCCTTTCCTGGGAGGACAGTTTCTCTTGTTTCCACAGTCTGGGCATCCTTCTTAGATGAACAGGATTTGTGCCCTGTCCTGCTGGGCGTGCAATACCATCCTCTCCAACACAGCCTGCATTTTTATTGAAGATCAGAACGAGATTCATGTAAATAAACTATATCTCGTTTAGCCTTCTTGGAGCAGGTGCTCATGAAAGAGTAGAGGTTTTCATAACATTTACTCAAAATATTTATTTAAACTTTGGATGCCTTCGGCACATACAGTTTTACTGTTAACATTTCACAGACATTATCTCTAGATCACCTACACTAATTTTATCAGTTCACACCATATGTAGTATGATATTGGGACTTTTCCAGGCTGTTGCCCATTTTTATGTATTTTCCTCACTGGTAAAGCAAAGTAATTTTAGCTGTGTGGTTGCCTACACTGTAAGGTTTGGTTTTTTATTAATTGTTTTGTCCGTACAAGGAAATGTTGAAGACTTTAACTCTGAGACCAAAAATAAAGGGAAGGAAAAAGGGTGCCAAAATTGTGACCCACTTTTTCCTTCACTCCATTTATATTGCTATCTTCTTAAATACATGAGAAGAGCTTTGCAGCTCTTTTGATTAAGCTCTATAAGCCCGGTTCAGAAGGCTGTGGAGTTAACTCTAGACTTCCATTGTTATAAAGGAATTTGGAGCCAAGAGTTCATGTTGTATTTAACATATGCCCTTCATATGAACAAAAAATCCAACATCATCCCTGCTCAAATTGGCTGCAAATGTGATTCCAGACCACCCCTTGAAATACAGTTTCCTGTGCCAATCCTGTTGCTATTTCCCTGCTGGCTAGCAATTAACATCTTTTTTCCAACCTTATTCTGGCATATTTTTTTGTGCCAAAGTGTCCTTGACCTGGTTGATATGCATGAATGCTTTTAGCCCAGAGGCAAATACCTTCCAGCAACAGTGAATGGTTCCTGCAAAGATTAGAAATGGGCAAAACATTCCCACTGTGTTTGATTCTAGTGGTGCAACAGTCCTTTGGAAAGAAGAACTCAGTCCAGCTAAGAGTGGACCTAGAAATAGCCCATTTTCTTCTCAGCAGGTTTCTGGTGTGTTGTCCATAACCCTGCTCCTTCCTGTAGCAGCGTAGGGGACCAATGTCTGCTTTTCCCTTAAAAGGTGTCAATTTCTGCATTGCTCTGTCAACAGCAGAAGGGTCCCCCTAATATCTGGAAAATCAGTTTGGAAAGTCTAATAGGAAAGTGGCAGAACACACTTCTTAATGTTTGAAAATGAGAAGGAGTCACTGAGGGTTTTCCAGCTGCAGTTCTGGACTCACTTTTATGGGGCAGTCCTGTGGGACTTCGGCTGGGCTAAAGCTGACATAATCACAAAACTGTGGCCAAAGAATTAGCTGTTTCATTGTCATAATTTCTTGCCCATCTTGCATTGACACAACTTCATTTTAATTACATTTTTAGCTGAGGTGTAGGAATATATTTGTGCCATATTTGATTTGAAAATAAAAAGTGGGTAGAAGTTTCCCGAATGTTTCAGACAGAGGTGTTAAAGATTGAAATGTGTTTCATCAGTATTACACAGTAACACAAATAACTGAGGAGAACATTTCTTACAACTTTAAGGTATATTTTGCTAAGACAGTTTAAACATGTTGCATGAAAACTTAGGAGAAATACCCATACAGTCTCTGGTAAGAGTGGGCATTTTTTGTCAGGCTTTGCAAGGAAGTGAGACTTGCAAATCCTGCTTCTCTGCCTCTCTCTCCTTTTTTTTCTTTCTGGTTTTTTTTTTTCCATTTGTTTGACAAAAAGGTGGAGATTTTACATACATTTGAAAAACTAAAAGTATGTTTGACACAGAGAGAGAAACCTTCAAGCCATTTAGTACCTGTAAACTTTGGGAAAATCGGAATATGTACAGAAAGACTACAATAATTTCCCTACCAAGGAAAGGCAGTTTTAACACAGTTGTGTTTCTACTCTGTGGTGCAGCTTCCATTTGACCAATGCACCCTGCTACTTCTTGTTCAGTTAAAGAAGATAGCAAAGGATCTTGATCCAAGACACTCCTTGGAAACTTAACTTCGAGAGAAGTAAGAAAACAAGGGTGTTCATGATAAAACACCTGTTTGTTGTTAATTTAGTAAGGACTTTTGGATCACAGCTTGTTATGATTCTGGGTTTCTGGTTCTCCTTAAAGACTCTAGTAAATAATGTAGCTAAAAGTAATTTTTCAGGTCCCTTTCATCTCACCCTTTTGAATATAGCTCTGATGCAAAAGTAAGCCTTCCATTCCGAGATTTTTGCCAAGTGGGACATAAGCCAGACACTAGGCCTTCAAGTCTTTGACTGACTGGTCCATATAGAAAGAAGAGTCCTTGGGAAATTTTTTCTAACACATAGTAAGAAAACTTCAGTGATCCCATCACATAATTTCCTTTCTTCATTGTCATTTGACAAATAATAAATTCTTGAAATATTTTCATTGCCTGATACTGCTCACATGCAGAAGTAACTCACAGGATGAGGTCAGTTTGAATTCAATGTCAACTTGCAATTGATGAGGAATGAACTTTCCTCTCGGGCATGACAGAAATACAGTCTCAGTATTCGTGAGACTAACTGCTCCACAGTAGCATTTGGTTATCTGCTCTTCCTCTCCTGTCATTCATTTGCATACATTCAGACAACATTACCTATCTGTGTTCTGTATCATGCAGTTGTGCCAGAAGTGACATCACCTGTCATCAGATATGTTTCATATATTCTCTTTGTAAGCATTAGTATTGTTACAGTTTTCAGCATCAGGTGCAATAACATTAAAAAATGTTCTGGTTCAGAGTGCTTACTTACTATTTTCCCTGCTGCAATAAAACACCTTTAATAAATCTATTTAGAGACAACTGAAATGTTGACCACCAAATACTCTGGGTTGGTTGGTTTTGGTGGGGGGTTTTTTGCATTTGGAATGCAGTCTAAATTATTTTTTTCCAGAAAATAGTGCAACGAGAAGCTTTACATCCATGAGTTTTGGAGTTTCTACCCAGGGCTAAGCCAGTTCAAAGATTTAAGTGGACAGAAGCTTTCTAAAGACTAGGCCTAAAGAGATTATTTTGAAGGGCATAATTTATTCCACAAATTTAACCTCTTCTTTCTAAATGTGGAATCTCACAAGTAGCTGCCTTGTTTTCTTACTCTTTTATATCTGTAATTTGCTATAGAAATTATGACAACTGAACTGTGTCCTTTAATTTCACAAGGGAGATATATGCCCAAATATTGCCCAGACTTCTCAACTTCTGAGGTTTTAATACTACTGCAGTCCATGGTCATGGAAAGTGGGTTTAATTCTTGGGAGAGTATAAATCAGTAAAATGCGACTGGTAGAGGAAAAGGCCAGGCAATGCTGTAATGGCTTCTGATTGCCCTGTGGTTCTTCCAAAGAAGGCAGACAAATTTGTATCTAATGAATTATCAAAGGAAAGATGGAAAAAATTATTCTCGTGTGGAGTGAACTCTCCTAGAAGCGGGAGCCATGCGTTTTTTAGTTGGTTACTGCTTGAACATTTGCTCTGAAAATTCTTAGGGGAAAAATATCCTAATTAAATGTAATTCAACATTTCTTCTATCTAAAGCAGCTATTAAGGAATATTGTTCCCAAAAGGAAATGACTTGTATTCCCTTTTATTACATCACACTGAGTATGGAAAAGTTCAGACCGTTGGAAGAAAATGAGCATCATCAGAGGTGTTCATGCCAGCCATAGCAGGGTGCCTAAAAGGAGAGCTGAATCTTTAAGTTCCAGCTGAGTCAGGAAGAGGGAAAGACCCTGCGAAAAGCCATCCTGCGCAAGGGTCTGGCTTAAGCAATCTGAAGCCTTGCAAGTCCCATCTTCCTCCACAGGGCAAAGAAAGAGTGTATTGAAATAAGCTGCCTTAAGGTTGGTAGGCTTCTTGTTCATTCCAGAGTGATGGTCTTTTCTCTGAATTGGACCTTGATCCATAAAAGCCTGTATTATGATAGCACACGATTTCCATAACTGACCTAATCCTCACTACAATTCGTGTTGCTGTTCCATACCAGAGATGTCTGTTTTGGTGGAGTGGACAAGTGTGATCCTGGGCATGTTTTTCAGGCTCCACTTCTAGTTTCTGCAACCTGTGATAGAGAAACATAATATTATTACTGTAAATGCTGCTGTCATTGCATTATCTGTCACTGTTCCAAAACGCAGTATAAAGGAGGATTCACAATAGGGTAAATGTTACACAAATTGTATCAGATAATGACACTGTCTGTACAGAGATTTCTCTTCTTTATATATGCAAAAAGGGCCGTTCACTGTGGTAGGACCTTACAAATTCCAAAAAGCATGAAAATAAAAATTATGTTAAATAAGTTTAGAAAGTTTAAATTTTGTCACAGGCAACAAGTGGATTCCAGTTACTACCCTCTCCTGTGATAATAAGTGTTCATAATATTGTACTTCAGAGGCCCAGTGTGCAAGGAAAACATTCCCCAGCCAAGGTCATATAATGAACTGCAGTCCTAGTTCATCACAAAGGTAAAAAATCCTAATGCAAAACACACGAGGTAAATAATAAGGTATTTAAGACTCATTCTGACAAGACGGGCATTATCAATGATACTTTTAGTGGTGTTCTGGTTCAGCAGGAAGGCTCTGAAGACACAAACCAATAGATTACCTCCTCTTGTGACAGAATGGCACATGCTTAGCCATACTATATCATATTTGGATCAGCTATGGGTCCAAATAGCACCCAAAAGTCCAATGCCAAATGCCTAGAGGAGAGGTTGGACTTATACCTGAGTATCAAAACTTCACTCCAAACTTTTGAGTTTGGGCCAAGCACAAACTACAAAAAATGTATTTGCCAGATTTTTTTCCAGATCCAGCCCAAGGAAGGAGCGCTTGCTGCACAGGACCTGAAAAAACAGGCAGATTTGTCATCATTTGAATGTAGAAAGTTCATCCATCAATTAATTCTGGATTCACCATGGATTTGAACTTTGAGAGATAATCAAACACAGCTGGATTGTACGTATGTTTCTTCAGTTTCCACATTTCAACATGCAATAAGTTCCATTCCAATCTCCAAAAATTTGAGTCAATTGCTCTTCTTTGTGTCAGTATCTGAATTTTGCACCTAAACCGCTGAGTGAAGCTAAGCTTAGCTACCAGTCTGCGCGGGTTGATGTAAAAGCCCGCTAAAGCACATCTGGTTACTCGCAGTCAGAGCTCCCTTCTATCTCCACTGAAACTGAGGTGAAGCTTCACCAAGCAGGGGCTGAGCCCTGGCCCGGGCTGGAAAACATCGACTGCACATTTTTTTTTCACCCGACGGCGGTTCAAGTTGATGTTGGATGGGGCTTTGAGCAAGCTCGTCCGGTGACAGCGGTGTAGGAACCAGGCGACCTTCAGGGTCCCTTCCAACCTAAGCCATCCTGCCAGTCTGCTAGTCTATGATTTGTTTCCTTGCGCCATCTGATGGTTCTTTACACTAAATGCAACAGCAGTGCCCAGTGTCCCAGCCGCGATCCCACAGCAGCTCCCAGTTGACCTTGCAAATGATCTTGGGCTAATGCAGGAGACAGCACCTGTCACCGGACTAGTTAATAATCCAAAATGACAAAAATCCCCCCTGGTATGGCAGAAATTCTGCTTTTTGCTTCAGGTTGCTACTCCATCATCCTGATCACAAGCCTCTTCACAAAAGCACGTGCAGAGTAAAAAACGAAATCTGACAAAACTGTATTTATAACAGTAAAAATAATTCAGTCAAGGTTTAACAAGTGCTTTAATCAGAGTATTCTATAAAGCCTGCCAGAGGTATGTGCCAGGTAATAGCAACTTTTGACCCTGATTTTTGGCTTTGTTGACTCTTGGCACTCAAACAACATGCTGGCTCAGCACTCCAATGAAGCCGACCAGTTGGACCAAATTGTATTTAAGTGGTTTTGGAGGAGGACAGGCATCATCATTAGATGATTAGAAAATCTTGGGCTCAGGAGTGGCGTAACAAATGCATGTTGAACTGCTTGACTATGGAGCACAGGTCACAGGATAGCTTAAGGAATTGAGGAAAAAAAAACAGAAATATATATATTTCCCCAAGGGAATGAATGACATTATAGAAAAAGTGATGTCTTCATTTCCCACTTATGAAACCTGGAGATTGTGACTGTGGTGAAATGGTTTAGGGTCTCAGCTGTTGAAAACAGCAAATCTAAACAGATCTGATTAGACAAGTTCTGCAAACCCTGCCAGATGCTGAACATTGCTCAGTTAAAACTTGGGCTAACTCCACCAAAGCCAGTAGAGAAATTAGGAACTAACAGATTTCCTTCAGCGCATAGTCATGTCCTTCTTTTACTTCATGTTATATTCAAAGAGCAAGATTCCATGTCTCCCGGCTTTGGATAACTTTCTTTTTATGACTTGTATAATTTCTGCACATTCTGATAGTCTCTGGAGATGTGGAAATGGGCCATAACACTAGCGGGGCCTGTCCTTGGAGAATATTCCTTGCACAAAGGGAAGAGTTCTCAGAATGGTGGTCTATAGCTAGTACCCCTGATACAAGAGCTGCCTCAGGGAAGGGGACCAGCAAGACTGGCAAAGATGTTAGACAGCTCTGACTATGACGGTGTTGCCGTGGAGTTTTATTTTTTAATTTTTTTAAAATTTGTAGCTGTTAGAAGTAGTTATATAGTAAATGTAGATTTAATATAGTAAAATCCTTTCCTCTTTGACACAGCTTTCACGTAGCAAGCCCTGTTAGCCATCCCCATATCAATCCCCTAAACCCCAGTAATCTGTTTAGTCTCATTTTCAAGGTAGAGTTGTAGAAAACATCCCAAAATCTGCATAGGATGTGACCCTAGAACACAACAACCTCCAACCCCAAGGCTCTGAAAGACCTCCAAGAACATCACATCACCTGAAGAAGATGAAGATGAAGAAGACGGCGTCCCAAAACGACCCCAAACCCAATTCCAGAGGGCATATCGGAGGGCAGAACCAGGGTGGGGGCTGGATGGAGACTGAGTGAAAATCATTATAAAAATGGCGAACACCTGTACTCAGAGTGTGCAGATGGTGGTATTCCTGGAAGCCTGGGGACCTCATTAAAACCTTTCTTATCCTTATCTTACCTCCCCTCTAATTTGGCCTGGAGTCTTTTTTTTCCAACAACTTTTAGGCAACAGGAAGAAGAGTAGCAGCCCTGTGGTCAGACGAGGGAGGAGGATGAAGGAAGGTGCTGCGGGTCAAAGGAATTTGTCAGTGTCAAGTGGGATTAAGAGGCTGCCTCTGTGTGAGCCAAATCCCTGTAGAAGGGAAAAACTGGGTGGCACTTTTAAAGTGAGAGCAAGGAATGTGAAACAGGTGACAAGATAGGAAGCCATAGAGGACTGAGAATATGTAAGTGGAAGATACGATCAGAGCAGCAAGGAAGATAATTTGAGCTGGGGGAGATGAAAAGCACAGAGCTGACAACCAGCTCTCACTTCATTCTGTGCTTAAAATTAAATACATGGTGAAGTGCCTCCATGAACTGAGCCTTCTGGAATGGTAATCTTCTAAGTAGCCAGTCAGGAACATTGAACTCTGTTTTATTGTATATACTCATAATCCCACAAGGATAAAGAAACTAACATTTCTTTCCAAGACTGATTTTATTCTGCTCTTGGACATTTCAGTGAAGTTGTTACAGATGTCCTGTCCGAGTCACAGAAAAATGACCAACAAAGGGCCAGGGCATTAATGTACAAAGTGTTTTAGCAGATACAGAAATAAGCCCTGACTGTCAAAGAAAGGGCAACTTTTGATCATGCCTATGCTCATCTTTAGGTAAGCCTCAGAGGCCAAGAATCATGTAGGAAGATGAGATGCTCTTTCACTGCAACTAAATCTTTTAAACCTTTTCTCCTTCTATTTCATATTTTCCAGACATTATTCATTGTGTTTGGATAGCCTCAGATGTTGTTTTGAGCAAATCACATCCTGCTCATGTCACAGCAAGAATGAAAAGAGAGTCACACATGGAAGTGGTGCTGCATAAAAAGTCAAAAGTGATTCCCAGTCAGTTAAATGGTATCCAATTAAGATCTGGATGCAGACTCTTGCTCTGTTGCAGCCTTCCAGTGAAAATATAGCTTAAGTAGAAGGAGGAATGTAGCCAAGGCAAACATGTATCTCTTAAGCATAAGGTGAGGATATATTACGTGTGGCACAGGACCAGGATCACACAGGGAACCTGCAAACACCCTGCACTGGCCGTGCCACTCACACAGACCAGAGGGCTGGTCCTCCTGGCCTCACAAGCCTTGTCTTAGAGTACTGAAGTATTGTATTTAGACATAGTTTCTTCACTGGAAATCTTACAGCACAATCTCCTGTAGGATCTCAGGACAGGCTCTTTAGTTGCTGTCAGTGACGGGCAAGTGCAATATTTCCATTTTCTCTGCAGCCACAACGTGACCGAGCAGCACCTCCTTTGCACCGAGCCTGCAAGGCAGCTGTCACCATCTTTGCCAGCATGGGTGACCCAGTGCCAAACCTGTGAACATGCAGATGCTTGAGGACTTGTCCTCATTGTGCTCTGTGAGCAGGTGACACCGCTCGGAGCGTACCTGTCCAGACACTGACTGTGGTATTTTTGTATTGTTTTGAAAGAGTTCTGTTAATTCTTCCCCCAGAGATATCACTCCAATAACCTACTTTCTGCCTTTTTCTGCCTGACCTCCACTCTTAAGCAATTCAATTCTAATCT
The DNA here is from genome assembly GCA_035584735.1 of Pseudotriccus pelzelni. Taxonomy (NCBI): domain Eukaryota; kingdom Metazoa; phylum Chordata; class Aves; order Passeriformes; family Tyrannidae; genus Pseudotriccus; species Pseudotriccus pelzelni. The sequence goes on from JAWMRA010000078.1 coordinate 119,327,832, forward strand.
TTTTGCATCCCCACCGAGGGCACTTATAAATTAACCCAGCATCGTGTTTTGAGTCTTTGGGTTGATTTATAAAGATGCCTACAAAATAAATGTCCTTTCAAGTGGACTGGTTTTTTTAACACATTTTCGTATACTAAAGCAACGAATTGTCATGCTTTAGAAAACACAGCAGCAAAACTCCAATCAAAAGAAATAATGGAGAATAAAAAAAGAGACCATTTACCAGACACTCAGATGTGCAAAAGATTTACTTTTGTAGACTAAAAATATAGATGAAGCTTTGAGTTCTAGGCTTTCTGACCTGTAAGACCTTGTGATGTTAGCACAAAAAGGACTTTAAAAAGCCTTTCAAGATCTGAGACAATCAGAGAGCGAGCTTATTTGTGCACTTAATGGAAGCTTTCACTCAAGTTAGACAGGTTGATTCTCACAGAGATTGTTTTCTGCAAAGACGAAAAAATAGAGAAATGCCAAAACAAGTGTGATTTTAGGGAATTGACTATCATAACATAACTGAGTTCTCATGAATGACAGCACCATAGGACTGACATTTCATGTGCTTCTGCAATGTATGCTACATTTCTATTTACAGCCCCTATAGAAGTTAGTGATGGAGGAAATGATCCAGAAACTATTCCCAGTCCACCACCTCTCCCTTCAAATAGAATATACCAGAGCACAGAATCGAGCTTGAGAAATGAGCTGAAGTGAATAGGATTGCATGGGCAGAATGTCAAAATGTTTCTAATGATTCACTCGCTCACGTTGCACATAGAAGAGGGTTCAAACTGCACCACTCAGATCTCCACTCAAATTTCCCCAAAGCTTGAGAATTATTTCCTCCCTACTCCGATGTACAATGTGCACTCTCTTCCCTTTAATAGCCTGCAATATATTAACACGTAAATGGCATAATCACCAAGAACCCCTTCCCTCTTGCTGCATGTGGCCACTGACTTCAAGCCCTCACTTTGACTTCAAGCCCCCACTTTCTTAATTAACACATATTCATTGATGATTTCTTTAAATACTGAGGGTAGACTGAGTCCCAGATGTAGCCTGTGAATCATCTGAATGTATTCCCTTATCTAGGGGCCATTACTCAGTCCAACACCTGATGAAACACTAGGAAAGGAAGAGCATAAGGAGGATTCAGACCCCACCTCCTGTTATTTTTCACTGGTGCCCTCTATTCTAGCAGACAGAATTGCAAGGAATTTGAAGCCAGGGCAGCCCTATCTGGGCTATCCATGGGCCAGTCCTATTCTGGACTTAAAAAACCCTGAAGCACACAGATAGCGGTGTGGTTAGTACCCAACATATTGAAATACATCTGTTCTTGTGCGGTGAATCCATAGTAACCGTTTCCTTCTCTCAGTAGGAGAAAGGAGGGCTGAGCATTTTTGGAAGTCAAGCAGCTGCTTTAAGGAATCTGATCTACATTGGGAGTGAGGGGTGAGAGAGGGAAAGAAATCAGCAGAGATAAAAGGAGCCATGGCTCAAGTTTGCCTTTGCAGTAACACCCCTGCAACAAACCTCCACAACCCACCTTGCAGGGGCTGGTCTTTCTGAGAGCAACAGTCTCTGGCAGTGCCTACTTACAGCATCCCCCTCACAAAGAGAAATAAATGCTTCACCCCCCACCAAAAAAGCCCTCGTGCACACACTGGGGCACACAGAGCGGTTCTGCATGTGCAACGGCTCGGCTGGGGCTCCCTCCTTAGTCAGGGGTTTCACAGGAGACATCACTGGCATTCAAGCTGTAGGTCGCTGGGTGGTTTTTTTCTGAAGCTGTCCTATCCTGACTCATTTAACAGATTTTGTCTTCCAAGGCTGCTCTGCAGAAAACTTGAGATAGGAGGTTTCTATTAAAAGCAACTCTCTTCAGTTTATAGCTCTATTGCCATTTATTTTGCTAAGAACTCATGTTCAGAACAATCAGGAAGTCTGCTGTGGCTTGATTAAGAAGATACTTTTAAAAATAAAGTACCTATGACAAATAAGATTGAAATATCAAAATATTCAAATATTTATGTGTTTTAGGAATGAGCAATATAACATGTCTGTGCTGGTTTAAAAGTTAACCAGCAGGGGAATTGAACTCAACTCAAAAGAGAGATTATAAATCAGAATAACAATT
>JAWMRA010000078.1:119330071-119509774 GCA_035584735.1 Pseudotriccus pelzelni
AGAACCGGGGTGGGGGCTGGACGGGGATTGGGTGAAAATCATTATAAAAATGGCAAACACCTGTACTCGGCGCGCGCAGATGGTGGTATTCCTGGAAGCCTGGGGACCTCATTAAAGCCTTTCTTATCCTTATCTTACCTCCCCTCTAATTCAGCCTGGAGTCTTTTTTTCTCCAACAGCTTTTAGGCAACAACAGGAATAAACAATAACACCCCCCCACACACAGACACACACACACAGAGCCCAAAGCTGCAGGAAATTTCAGAACAGGCTGAGTCCTCCACTTCTTCTGGTCCTCCCTCTTCTCCACACGCACATCCACACAACCACAGTAAGAGAAGTCTTGTTCTCTTTCCCTCCCAGATCAACTAAATTTTTGACTAGAGGGAAAACAATATTTAAACTTTCCACTGTGGAAGGAAAATCTCAATCTCCTGGTTTTGCTAGGTCATGTTATTCTGGTATTCACTGCCAAGCCTATTCCCCACCTGGGTATCTGTGAGAAGGACCTCACACAAACAGGTTATCCTCTCAAAGACTTTCCGGTCAGACACACCCTTTTTGAACTACATGGGATACAGTAAAAATTCTTCAGAAAGCATTTCCTCTTTCCCTGCTTCTGACTTGGATGGCTGTAATTTCACTGACTTTCCAGACACTGAGCCCTGTTCTAAGGAAAGTGCTGCACTGATATAGCCTGTGGGAAGAAATAATTGAGCTGTTAAAAAAAAAACCAACAAGACATGGACTGAAAAACAGGTTTATTTTCAACCTTAGTGGTTTTGACCTTAGTGGTAATGGTTATTTCTCTCTGATCTTTCAGGTATCTCTCTCTATTCAGTACTGGTATTCTTATCAAAGGAAAACTCCTGTGAACCCACTTTCATGAAAAATGCAGAACACTCCGCTATTCCTAAAATAGTAGGGAGTCTTTCTGAGGTTCTGAACATTATATAGACCTGTATCTTTTTAACCTTGTTTTCTTAAGTTGATCCAACACACAGATGCAGGACATTATATGCCATGAATTCACCTTGGAAACACCTTTGCTCACATTTATATTTGTGAGTAGTCAGCTTTAAAAACAGATTCATTTATCAAGCTTGCATCTACATCTGAATTCAGGATAAGGATTTGGCCCTGATAAGAGCACAATTTTTGCTGTAACAGTCCTGCCTACACCGGGAAGGGCTTTCTTTGATCTGTTATAAACTGGTCAAGACTTAATAGTCATCTGAGAAAGTCTTGGTTCATAACTCATTTTTACAACTATCTGTTTTCATTTGTTTGGGGTTTATCTTGGTTATGAGGCTCCTGAAACAAATTTAAACCTCTCCACAAAACTATGAATGTAAAATCTCCTGTGAAACAATCCAGTTTATCTGTTATCATGATTAATCAGACTGTGATTCTGTAGCAAGACTGTCCCAAGGCCAGAGCAATTAACTTGCATCCTTTTGTGGTTTCTGTTTTTTACTTATTTTTATATACTCTCAGTAACTACCTAGTCATTTCAGTTTAATTGCTGTAGTTCTGTAGTACCCTTCCCTCCACCTCCAAAAAGGAGTTCTTCATGAACTTTTTGTCCCCAAGCACTAATCTGTTTCGTGACCTGAACAGCATTTATCCCCTGGTCATAAATGAAATCTGTATTTCATCACATTCATCGCTCTGTTCTGTGCTACAGCCAAATAGCTGCACTCCTACAGCTTCAAATGATGGCACAGAAGAGAATTGTTAGATATGCACATTCCAGCTATCCCACATCTGCCAGGTCTGTTGTGGGCAAAAATGAGGAAGCCAGAGCCAAAAAAACAACCCTGCTTTGTGTGTATGTTTTATTTTAAACCGTTCTGAAGCCAAGAATGTGAAGATCAACCAAATGCTGACATGCTAGTAATATTTTGTTTTACACAGAACTATAAATATACTTATCACTGTTTAAAGTAAGCCTGAATATACTGTAGTCATAAGAAACACACATGTTCTAGAGGACAGATAGAAATAATTATATGAAACAAAGACTGGAAACACTTTCTTTTTCTGGGTGTGGTTAAACTTCCTATAAAACTTCATTGGGAATAATCTTCCATTCCTTGTGCAGGTGAGATTAATGGGAGGATTGGGCTTAAACACAAAGGGCTTTTTGGTACCTTATTTTCAAATTTTTTGTCAACCTCTTTCATTCTGGACCTGCTTTTAAGCCACCTATGGTTATAAATAGCAAAACTATTATCAGTAAGTCCAAATTCACTGTATAGGAGATCCTTCACTGGAAAAAATGTAGGATCCCATAAATTTTTAAAAAAATGTTCAAAAGAAACACAGAGTTGCCTCAACCATGCATCAGCCATGATTAATGTAGTTCACCCTGCTGTCTCTGACAAAGACCAGCACCAGACACAGGGCTAGAAAACTGGTAGGAAAGGATATCCAGGATCAGGAAGAAAAGGATGAAAAAACATAAGGTACCTGTTGTATGGGCAGAATGCACATACTGACTTTCTGACCTTTCCTAATACTGAAGCTCAAGGAGAAGTAAGAAGCTGACTACACAGACCGTCTCTGGTGAAAAAGGGGAAAAAATAAAAATGGTAGTGATAATAACAGGTTGTAAGCAGGGAGGGGAGAAACTTCTGGTTCTTGTGGCATAGAATGGACAGGGCAGGATGAAGTAGAGGTCATCTCGTGCAATAGGAACTGTAGGATCTCTGAGTAAGTTGCACTGGATCTAATCCTACCCAGGAAAGGAAATGCACACAACTTGTGTGCCGCTGGGGAAGGCAATAGGGGAAGTCATTGGCAAATTGAGAGATAAGTACAACCTCACCGATAAAGTAAAAGATGTTAGAAGGCAACACGATCTTGAATAAGAGTAATGAAATGTATCAGATGAGATTTGTCAAAGTTAAGAGGACTGCCTGTCTGTATAGCAGTGACTGGGAAGCATTTCAGTTTCAGAAAAAGAAAACACAGTTTCCCGAGTCAGTTCCTGAGTTGACAGAGCATTTCTAGATTGAGGCGGTCTGAATACAATGTTTCCTTTCACCAAGTATTGCACATCCCCCTGGGTGCAAGGACACCTTTGTGAGTTACTCTGGAGTACATTAGTAACTCCTGGCTCTTCAGCCAGACCTGCATTCACATGATTCAGGAGACGCACTTCAAAGCCCATTCCCTTCTTCATTCATGCAGCACAACACATACACACCACTTACAAGCACAAGAGACAGCTTGAGAGAAAACCAAAAGGCTCTCCTCTCTTGCTCTTCGGAAGAGGCAGGGGACCAGAGGGAAGCTTCTAGTCACCCAGATCTGACTTTTGTGCTGGCAGTCAGACCACACTGGTTTTCCATATGGTATATAAAATGAGTAAACGTAAAAATGGGTATTGATGAAGTGAGATTCCACCCTTAAAATGCATCTGAGTTCAGTGTATCTGTCCAGGCAAGTGCCAAAGAAATGAGGGAGATACAACATCACATAATCTATGAAATTAATAAACTCAGCATTAAATGGACCTCACAGCATGAATGTAAGACTGCCCATCTAGTGTGAGTAAGTCTCACAGTATAAATAAAATTTAGAGATAAATCCTGCAGGAACTGCAACAAATAGGATACTTAAAAATATTTCAGACCTGTTCAAAAACTATCACAACCATTTAATGGCAGTAGCAGAGGCATATTGAGTTCAGCAGTTCGTAGATATCCATAGGTAAGCCAGTGACCAACCTGTGTGCTTATTTTCTGCACATTTAAACTGCTCAGTCCTTGGAAATTTGTCATCTTTGTATGGTTCTATTTACTCACTTGGCCTTAGGAAAAGAGTTGGTTATGAAGGAGTAAGTAACTTTTTTTTCACCTTGTTGTTTTTCCCCCAAGAAAGGAACAGAGCATTCTCTTTTTTTTCCCCCTTGTTTTCTGCCAGCATGCTGAAAGATAGACATATTATTAGACTGATAAATTTTCCAAAGAATTCTGAAGGGTTGATCTAAACCAAATGTAAATACTAAGCAATGCAACTCCTGTCTTTTTTTTTTTTTTTTTTTTTTTGTTCAGCGTGGTTACAGAAATCATTAAATTGAGTAGGGCTTGGACTGAGATCTGTAATGCTTTTTTTCCATGTTCATCAAAGATCACCAAGTAACTTGAAAAATGTGCTTTTGTATCTCAGTAAACAAAAACAAAAATTAAGACCAAATTTTCTCTCTATATCATTCCAAAGTGAAACATATTAGCTTTCTTTGAGGCTTCTTCTTCCCTTGAAAGATATATTAGAGTTTAAAAAGTACCATCGGAATGACAGACTGGCATGTTGAAACTGGTTGGGTTGTTACTGATGCTTTATGCTCTCTGGAGCATGACTACTACAGTTATTTGGTTCTCAGTTAAATATTCATGTGAGTAAGTCCACTGCAGTTTTCCAAAGAGAAGTTCAAATACATTAGCAGGATTTACGCTACTTCTTGAATTCTTGAACCGGGATCTGTGGGCATTGTTTGTAAAACGCCTGAAGTTTATTAAGTGCTTGGCACTCATGGGCATCTTATCTTTTTCACCTAACAGCATCTACCTACTATTTATCGAAATATATGTAAATCTATACAGATTAAGCCTGGAAATGTATCATCATGACAGACAGCCATAGAGGAGTTAACTAAAAAGTGCAAGCTAAGTCTTAATCTATAGTTAATAATTAACCTTTATAAGATTGCAAATTCTTTACTCCCACTGTCAGGCTGCTACTTATCAAGACATTTTCAGTGCAGTCAATGAAAGGTGTGTAACTGCTGACAAACATGAAAATGAGTCTGCAAGTTTTCAGTACTTGGTGTACATTGCTGAGTCTTAAGTAAAATTTTAATGTTATTTATTCAGGACAAACCAGATCTCTTATATAGCTGCCACTACTTCGAAAACTTGTTGGTTAGTTGGTTGACTTTGTTCGGATGGGTTGTTTTGGGTTGGTTTTTAGGAAGATTCCTAAAAGGTTTGGAGTCGCTCAGACATGTCTACAACATACGTGGCTAATAATTGGGCAGCATATGTCAGTAAGTCAGGCCAGTGTGGAACTGGCAGGGTAAACTGCCTTATTTTGTGTGGAAATAAATCTACTGAAACACCCTTTGATGTCTCAAACAACCAGTGCACAAAAATTGTGCCAGAAATCTGACCTAATGTGTAACAATGTACGTATCCTGACACTGAATAATGTTGGCTACATTCTTAGTTGCCATAAGAGGTTGAATTTCTTCCACAGTCAGCTTGCTTCACTTTATACATCTGTCCCTTCACCTGATAATTTGCATTAACTGACCTACTGAAAGCTAAAAGAAAACTGAAAAGGAATGTGTGAGCACCTCCCTCTCTTGAAAGTCACAGCAAGAGAGACACTGTGGTTGCTCTCCTTCTAACCAGACTTGCAACGTGAAGAAGAGGGGCTGGCCTGTGACAATTGCTTTGTTTGCACCTGTTGCTTACAAATTTCTTATACTATATCATATAATATACTTTGGTAGTATCTTTCATAGCCCATAGGTGTGAATGGTTTTCACCCATAACTGATTCCCCACAACTCAACCAGTCCTCAATGCTGTTCTGGGAAACACAGTACTTTAAGAAAACACTGGTATTGGCTGTGACTCAATTTAGCCTTGCATGTGATATATCCTTTGGGAAAAAGTGAGAATAAACTACACACTAGAACAGAAACATCAGAGTAGCCACCTGGTTACATTTTCATCATACTTCAATCTAAAAATTATTATGATTTCTAGAACTTTGTGTTTAACTTTCACATACATGCAACAGTCCCCGTTTTTCCCATGTGTACCCTGTTTCTCCCTACTGATCTCAGTAATACGGAGGTACTGAAATCTTAATTTTATCTGCTGTATGTTGATAGATTGTCATGGACAACACTAAGTTAACATTAAGATGTGAACTCAGGCACAGATGCTTTATTAGCATTGAAATGGACAATGGGCGTTCACAGAACATAGTACGAAAATCATATTTTTAGTGCGACATTAGCATTAGGACACTTGTGGCACTGAAGGCATCAATGTTCGTTAGAAATTTCAAACTTCCCAAGCCTCATAGAAATGCGCCTTATCCTGCCAAGTACTGAACATTTGTCTTTTGTAAAAAGCTCTTCAACGCATTTCCCAAAGTTGAAAAAAGGCATGCTACCTCCGCCCTTAAGTCATCGGGAGAGATAGCAAGTTGTCAGTGTGTTATATTTCAGACAAATGAAGGTTTAACTCTGGTTTCTTACAGGTTTTGTAACAAAGACATCTATCTTTACTAATGAAGTTGTTGTTCTTCACCTCCCACATGCTATTGCTGTTGTTTCTTATAAATAAAACTGTTGGCTTGATTTTAAGCTATATTAAGCAACTGAGGCTTGTGCTGACTTCATAGAGAACTCTTAAGTTCTCAGTATATGAGGTCCTCACTCATTATTTCCCTACTTCATTTTCCTATTAACACTGTGTTTATTTTCCATTAGATTTTTATGTCCTTTTGTGTCTCACCCTGAAGACTCTTTTTTCCTTCAGCTGAATACCGGTAACATACAGCTTTTGAAGACATTCTTTATTTCAGTAGCTAGATATTAGTTATTAGCAGTTCACTGAAAGGTAGATAATAGCTATTATTATCCCCAGTTTTAATATAGAAAGCGTGTGACCTTGTGGGCAAATGGTAAAAGATTTCTCCTTCCTCTTATAAATCTTTCCATGAAATGTCTTTCTACCTACTGAGGACTATGTAAGGTTCCTCTTAAAACTGGAACTAGTTCTTTGTAACTGAAATTAGTTGCTAGATAAAGAAGCAGTATAAAGATCATGGGTGATGTTGATGGGAAGACTACTGGAACTGACTAGAGAAGCCAGTAATTAGTGAAAATCCCAGCAATTACACTGGGAAAACTTAATCTAAGAATCTTGAAGGTTTAAGGCACATTGCAAACTGTAAACCGACACTAAAATCCTCTAAACCTTTTATTTTCTTGCCTTTAAATACATTTCCTGAGCAATTTTTAGAGTATCTTTGGAAAGAAATTATTTTCCTGCAATTTTTTGTGACTAATGCTTTTCCCAACATTCTTGAAAAGCCTGACTTACAAAACCAAGGGGCTCCACCCAAATTTGTTAAGTGTCTAAAGTAACTGATACTTCTTACATAGTACTGTTTGTACAGTGGGACTGCACCTGGTGAGAAGAATGGCATAAAGGCTGTTGAATGCCCTTCTTATTTATGGGGGAAAAAACTCTTAGAAGACTTTTCTTAGTAAGAATAAAACCATCTTTTTTCAGACTTCTGTGCAACACCTATTTCTTAAATGTGGTCAGCGTTTATCTTATACGCTAATATTTTGGATAGTTGTCCTGTTCGAATGCATAGGCCTCCCAGGGATAGCCTTGGATGACTGAATCTGAGTATCTGGGCAGTATCTCCAACAATTTTGCTTCTCTGTTTCATGAGAGAGAATCCAGCTTTATTAGATTTTTTTTTTCCTATTTAATGTGCTGGGTATGTGCATGGTTTGATGTACAGCATAATGTTTGTTTGGCTTTATTTCCCCTCTGTGACATATGAAATCTAATAGGCAAGTCTTTTTCTTTTGTTGCTATGGCAGAAAGATTCTTGAAACACTTAATGATAGAAAATAATTTTTAAAAAATGAAACAAAACAGAGTGGCATCTCACTTCTATTTTTGGCAAGTTTGTTCATATATGTTTACAAAGCCAGAACTCTGAAATGGTCTAAGCTATGATTTCTACAGTGAAACCAAGCCAACCTCATAAAGCTCAGTAACTCCAGAGTCTAAATTCTTATGCTAAATGTATTATTGTTCAAAAAGAACTTGTAAGGATCATTTACTCAGAAGGCATGCCTTCCTAATAATTTCCAAATAAAACATTGCATGATTGCCACAATGAGGCAACACATAGGAACTGTGCTTTACAGGCCATAATTTCAACCATGCAGTTCCTCAGTACTCAGAACCCCATTTATAAACTTATCAAGAGACTTGCTTGCCCAGCTCCATCTGAAGTTTGGATGTTTTTCCAAGTGTAACTGTTACAGAAATTTTTAGAAACATTTATGGTGTTTACTGGTTTTAGGTTTCAGGAGGTGCAATACTGGACTGTGGTATAAATGAGTAAGACAGAGAAATACAAGGTGATGTTTCTGTAAAAATGTAATAAGAAATCGTTCCACTTCAGTGGGATCTCCTGGTTGTGTGGTGTTTTATTTTGGAGGGTTAATTTTAATTTTGCAACCACGTTTGATAACCAAGTGGAGGAGGAGGGGAAAGCTTAATACTTACTAAGCCTTTAATGTTTTTATCTCTTTCCCTATATGTACAATCTTTGTCTTCCATCTTCCTACTTATTTATCTCATTTGCCGTCTTGTCCAGTACTCCCAGAACCTCTCCTGCATCATCTGTTCTACCATGACCAAGTTTTATTCAGCCTAACCTCACAGGAAGTTATATCCACTCTTTAATGGCGCCCCCATAATGCACCCACAAACCACCCAGACTCCTTTCAGTCTGAAAATGTCAAGAGAGAGCAGGTGTGCAAGGGAATGTACTGGTGCATAGAAAGACTGTAACAAGAGCAAGTTCTATTGCAGTGAGGCCTTTCTGCTCTCTCTGTACTTGCTAGTACTCTTGCTTCCTTCAGGACACTGAAGAGCTTCCTTCAGCTCTCCAGTTAAATATAATAAAAGTAAATATATAGTAAAGACAAATAAATAATAAAGCATAACAGTCACATTATGCTAATGTTACCTTTACATGGAAGAGAAGTGTTGACCCTGTTTAACTGGAGGTACCAAATTTATGCTTGCCCTGCAGGCTCAGTGGCTTCCACAAGTCAGATAATTCAATTAGATACTTAATGTTGTAAGCAGCACCAAGGTAGCCGTATAAGTTTCACTCGTTTTCACATCCATACTTTTGTCATGTGTTTTCCTGCTTAAGGAAATTGTCAGAGCAGTTACTAAATAGCTGAATAACTCATTCTTGATAAATGTGGTATCAACAGAATTTAACAGCTTCTCTCAGGCAAAAGCAAAATTCTGTGGCAGAAATTTGCTTAATAAGTGTCCACCTTAAGTCAGTAGAGTGTGTCTGCCTGGGACAAAAAGCATAGCAGAGAGCCAAGGGGTTTTTTTACTGACTTAATTTGGATGAAACAAAGTGAGCCTACAATTCTGCTGTTGCCTAAAAGACCGTGGAGAAAAAGACTCCAGGCCAATTTAGCGTATACGATAAGATAAAGAGAGCAGGTCCTTTAACCTCAGGCCTAAGGCCCAGGGAAAACACACCCTGAGTGTGTGCCCAGACGGTGGCTCTATGATTTTATAATAAGGTCCATCCAATCCCAGTTCTGTCCACCCCTGGTTCTGCCTCCTTCTTCCCCCAACACTCCTCTTTGGGGATTAGGTCTGAGGGTGTTTGGGACTCCTTCTTCCTCATCTTCATCTTCGCAGCACAAACAGTCCTTGGAATCCCTCCAAGGTTCTAGGCTTAAAGGTCTCTGTGTCTCTGTGATATCTTCTGGTCTAGGCCTTAAGGTGTTTTTCTACAATTCTACCTTGAAAAGAAGACTAAACACGCTACCGGAATTTTAGAGGGATTCATATAAAATGGGGTAGTAGGGTTGGGTATGTGTATACATTATGCTACAGGGCAGGGGATATAATACAGCTACATTAAAATCTACATTCACTACACATCTACTTCTAAAATCTATAAAAATTTAAAAATCAGAAAAAGCTCTGAGGCATCACTGTTAAAAACAACTTTTATCCTATTACTTTTTCCATGGTGGTGTTAGAAGTAACCAAATATGGTAATACACTATATAGGTAGTACATGTTTGCTGTTTTCTCACAGTCTTAGCTGCTAATGTAGTCATATAAGAACTTTTTTACAAGGACAAGACCTTGCAATAGACAAAGGACTGCAGACAAGGTCTTGAGGACCCAAGAAGGGGACAAGCAAAACCTGGTACCTCTTCCAAAGGGTCCTAGGATTTGCTGGTGCCAGGGAAAATTAACATCCTATTTGACATAAAAATAATTTTTATGGGTCAGAGGCGTAACATTGTTTTAATACAAAAAAAAATTATGTGAAAACAAGGAATTTACAGTATTTACAATTTTGTAGAAATATAATCTGAGGAAATGATGTAATTACATGTTATAATGAGAACCTGCTTTCGATTATTTGTCTCAAATTTTTCTTCATGTCCCAAGTGCAAGTAAAGTTGCTGCTATAGCATACACAGCAAGTTAAAAACTAAGACAAGAACAGGTAAACAAACTCCACTGTGTTTCATTTTGTTGTGAATTAAGAGGTAGCAGCAGAAATTTCAGATCTCATTCTGCAATACTTTGTGACTTATAGACTTTGTCTATAAGGAAGATGCTACAAATCACTTTGATATTTGTACACGGGGAAGATAATAGAGAAAAAATCAGATTATGAGGCTGTTAGAAATTGTATAAACTGTTCTCTAGTAATTCTTCTCAGATCAACAGCACTCATCAGCCTCTGACAACACTCAGCCTTCGCTTAGATACAGTTACTCCAAACCTAGTTTCATCCCAGCTTGACTCTTGATCTTGCCTTGAAGTTTTCAAAAAGGGACAGCAAGCAAGCTGCATCAGGATCAAATTCTTCGTGGACTGTCCCCAAGACAAGCTCAAGTCCAAAGTGGGAATTCATGAGGGCCATCAGGTGAGTGTAATGGCTATAAGAAGAACAAGCTTTGGGGTGGCATGGGGGAGGATGATAGATGTAGGAGGAATTCTAGGTTAAGCTTGAAAGCCAGAAAGATAGTTCACAACAAATAAACAAAACAAAACAAGGTTTAGGAAATTCAGTGATGGTCTTTCTTAAGGTGAGAGGTACCAGAGCTGCCTGGCAGCATCTTGCAGCTTGGAACACAACCGAGAACACTGTAATAGGAGGACAAAATAAGAATAACTGGAAATCCAGCCCATTACAGGATTGTGAGGCTTGGCACACCTCACAAACAACTTGGAAGGCCAAGTTGAGCAAGGAATACCATGTGTGCAACTGGAAATCCATGGCATTTGGGAAAGAAATCAACATGTATTCACAGAAAGCAGGGTCTTCAGGAAAATGAACCCTAAAGCTGTTTACTGAACACAGGAAAAGCTGGTAGTAAGTTCAGTTTAAAAACTAAATAATGTTTAAATTGTTTGAAATATTATTAAAGCTAATGTCCTCTTCTTATATTTAAAGGTAATTTTCTAAATTTGGTTTTTATAGCCTTTTGCATTTCAAAATCATATGCAAACCAAATTAGCACCCATGGTGCTTAATTTCCTGCTGAAAGGTAAGCCTTCTATTAGGGTGTGTAGTGTAAACAGCATGATACTTCCCCACAATATAAGTGGATTTAAAAAAAGCCAAAGAGCATCTTCTTTTTTAATTATTTTCCGCTTGTGTCGGACTGGCCCTCTCTGCAGTACTGCGGGTTTGAGTGCAGGGATGAAGGCTCTGCTGTGCTACAGCAGATACCACTGGTTTTTGAGTTTATCAGGCTACTTGCTCTGCTACACAGCACTTCAGGGAGGGACACAGCTCTATATCGCAAAAGAGAAGAGGGCTGAGTCAATGCTGTTACTGTTCCGTGCTGTGTTTAGCATTACTGCCCTGTCCTACTTCATGTGTGGACTGGAGGATTGTCCCAGCTTCATGCTGTCTGTGGTCTCTAGTTCAGGGGAATACAGAAGTGGTTTATTTGCCTCTTACTCCTTCCAGGTTCTCTCTTCTTCCTGAACTCTCCTTTTCAAAAAGCAGTCATAACATTCTAGAAATTTAAAGAGACTTTTATTGCACTACTGTACCTTTTTTGCACTATGTCCTTCAGGCTGAGGTCTCCTGTTACAGTCAAATGACATGGTAGTGAGCTGTTGCCAAAAGGAGCAGGCCCCCTATTTGCCCCCCATCTGCAGATCCTTGCTCTGGCTGTAGCAGCAGCTTCACCCTATTTCATTTCCATCTACCATAGTCACTGAGTGGTTTTAGGATTAGTCTGTTTATGTGGCCCATGATATAGGAAACTATTCTGTTTCTTCTCTCCCAAAAAAGGGTTTCTGTTGGATCAATTCATTCATGGCTGCGTCTTTTCTAGTTTTAAAACACAGTAATGTTGAATACTTTGTTGTTCTTTTTTTTCTTATCCCTTTTAAATACGATTATAAAGTTCAATTGTTAAGAAGGCAAAACCTTTGTTTTTTCCACACACACAATGTGTGCAGGTGCCCATTTTCAGTGACATTCTCACATACTGAAGTAGATCACAAATGGTATTTGTCATTTACACAGATGGCGTTTTTCAAAATTAAACAAGTGGGGAACACGATTCAATAGTAAAACGTTGAGGACGGTGCTGCCTCTGCTGCTGTCACCACTCTCGTTTCCTCTGTAATATTTTTAAGCCTCAAGAAAATAGTGAGAGAACTTTTCAAAGACTGTGGTGAAATACATGTCTCATTACAAGAATTGAGAACTGTTCACTGATTTTTGTATACCTCAGAAATCTGCAGTGTTCCTTGATTTCCTTTGCTTTGTGGATCCTTGGTGTTGCAATCCATTCAAGCAGACTTGGAATTTATAACTAGAGAAGGTCCAGCCCTAATTGATCCGACTCATCTCTGGCTTCAAGGGCTCAGAGTTACCATGTATATCTGTCAGAGACGATCATCCTGGGCAGCATTGTTAAAAAGGCAAGATTCATTTCTATCAAAAGCAGAATGAACACTGCAGAGGGATAGAAGTGATCCAGGTGGTACCTGCAGTTCAAGCAGGCACATGTTGTTGACAAAGGCACCTGACTTCTTCAAGGGTCCACCTCACAAATACAAGATGTCATGACAGCCTTGGTAATAGAGAACAGATCTCTTTATAGCTGACAGAAACATTTGTTTGCATTCCACTGGACGATTCTGTTTCCCATCACTAAGAGCTTAAAGAATTTCTTGACATTATGAGTTTTTTTAATAGCTTTCCTTCTTAGTAACTTAAACAATTTTCCATTAACATGCCAGTGTTCTAACTATTTGTTTAATGTCTGAGGGTGATGTAAAATCACCTTCATGGCTGCTATATCACCATTTTCTGTGCTGGTCTATTATTTCCGCGATATGTAACTTGAGTCATCCTCTTTAAGAATCCTATGTTCTTGCTGGAACAGTATGTTGTCATTATAGCAAAAACAATATAAAGCACAGTCAGTCTCAGACAGTTCTTACTCATAAAGAATACAAAACTGATATCCAGAAGATTTCAATATGTGTGGCAGTGTAAGAAACTGGTTTTGAAGAAAAAATGGGGGGGGCTTATACTATTTTAGCTAGTTTTGAAAGCTTTTTAGTATTCTTTGCTGAAACCACTAAGACCATTCTTTGCAAACTCACATTTTATCCTTGATTATTGCACCAGTGTCCCACCATTCTTAACTTTTTCTTGAATGTTTTTAATTACAGCCTATACTGACAGAAGAGAACACTTCACCACTACAGAAAACTTTCACGGGAAGGATTGTTATGGTTCTGAATAAACAAAAATCGTTCATAGTTATGGTGCATTCATAGTAATCATATACTCAATCATGATTCATTTGTGAATTTGTGGCATATAAATGATTTATTTAGAGCACAGAGGTGACAGAAAAGCAATGAGTTGTAGAAGAAAAACTTTATTGATAAGTTCAGTTTTTCTTTTCGTTTAAAATAGGTCAAATACCCCTTGCTTAAGCAGTCAATCCACATTATTAAACCAATTTTTATGTTTAAAAATCAAAAATCGTGTCACCCATTAATGTCAGTCTTGTGTAATTGTGATCCACAAATCATTTCACGTCTGAGAAAATTTATGACACTAGTCATTGGGAAAAAAAAATTAGCTGGCTGGCTAGCAAAGCAAACAAACATGGATGTTTGGAAGAACCTGTTTGGGTGCCTGTTAGAGA
Organism: Pseudotriccus pelzelni; assembly: GCA_035584735.1. NCBI lineage: Eukaryota > Metazoa > Chordata > Aves > Passeriformes > Tyrannidae > Pseudotriccus > Pseudotriccus pelzelni. The sequence goes on from JAWMRA010000078.1 coordinate 119,344,100, forward strand.
ATGACATGCTTACCAGGGTGTGTTGGGAAACATTTTATGTCTGTCTACTACATTTAGCAGCACTATCATATATCATCTTTGGTGTAGATACACATATCCACTCTTCTGTTTTTAGAGCTTAGGAAGCAAGTAAATAAAGATTTTCCAGGCGTGAATTCAAGAACGAACAACTGATTCTTTGCATACTACCCACACCTTTTCTTTCCCTTTAGATTTTAATCCTATACATGGATCATGCAAAAAAACATCAAGACACTTAAAAGTAATCTGAGTAGGACTGGATTTTGAGAAGCCCTAGTCCAACATGTCTGCACATATGGGCAATATGATATGTCCTTTGGGGGGAAAAAAATCCAATAAATTTAAGTATTTATGCCTATCTACTCTATATTTTTTTTAATTTCATATTTGAAACAGATCATTTTCATTCAAAAAGCACCATCAGGTTCTATTTCTGGTCATAGATATCTGACTGAAAAGATTGAAAAAAATGATCAGGAAGATCATTTGTGTGCTTTTCCTTTGGAAGTAGCTAGAGGAGTGATTTGTTAAAGCCACAAAAGATGAAACAAGGTAAATGGCTAAACCTGTCATTTTATGAACTGCAATGTGGTTCAGTTTTAACAAAATCTACCTCATTGCAGCCTGCAATTTCCTCAAGGTGGGCAGTGAAGAAGGGGTGCTGATCTCTCTCTGGTGACATGTGGAATTGGAATGAAGCTGCATCAGGGGAAGTTCAGATTAAATATTAGTAAAATGTTCTTCTCTGAACCGTTTGGTCACTGGAACAGGCTCCCCAGGGAAGTGGTCATGGCATCAAGCCTGTCAGAGCTGAAGGAGTGTCTGGTCAATGCTTTTAGTCGTATGGTTTTCTTTCAAGTTGTTCTGCAAGGAGCAGGGAGTTGAACTTGATCCCTATGGGTCCCTCCCAGCTTCACATATTCTGTGATTTCTCATGAGAATTTGGTGATGAGAATCAAGTGCTCTGTTTTTCTGAGTCTATTTCTCCATATTAAGTTATTTCTCCTTGGAAAGTCATCAGGCTCTGTGTGGGCTGGCTAATTATCTACCTTGAATTGCAGTGTCACTGCCACCTCTGCTAAAGACAGCCACATTCTGCCACCCAGCTGCTCATTTGAGTGCTCCCTGATCACTCCCTGAGTGATCAAAACAAGTCAGTTTAACAGAAACTTTACACTTTGTATTAATTTAGCTCATTTTTTGGATGAAATTAAGGTAGGAAGTGATCACACAGCAACTCTGGTCGGTGGGACAGTGTGCTTGGCATGAAATTCATGGCAAAGGTACAGAAGTTTCCTGTGCATTCTAGAACTTCAGCAACTGAATTCAGGAGTGCTATTTTAAATTAATAATAAATCTTACATTTTCTACTATTTTTAAAGGTTTCACGTAACTACAGTAATATTATCAAACCATTACACGAATGCTTTCTTCTCAAAAAAAGGCAAAATCAAAACCAAAACACCTCTGATTTTAAATTTATAAAGGAGTTTAATAGGAATTAGTTGATTAATACTCTTTATTATATCAAATGTCTGAGTTATGATCAGATGTTAATGTTCTATATGTGTCTATAAGTATTCATTTTAAGCAGAATACAGGTCAGCCTATCACAAAAGACAGAAAAAAGACACTGTTCCAACACCTAATTTTGCACAGGGAGTCCAGACCTGTCAAGTCATGCTGTCTTCTGTACTTCAGATTTTACAGATAAAGTGCAGCCTGAGTGATACTACTTTTCTATTTGTCACAACTCTTTGTAGGTGTTTAATACTGCATTCTTGGTTATTTTTATGTCCAAAGGATACTGAGGTGGATGTGTAGGTTATATTATTTTATTATTCTTGAGTGACATTTACAGGAGAATAGCACTTACAGTGTATACATAATTCTGAAAATACCTTCCCATTGAGTTAGTAAAGAGATCAGAAAAGATTGCCTTTCCCTTCCAAAACAGAAAAAGTTTCACAGTATGTCCTATGCTCTAAATTATATTGCAAATTAATCTTCAGTGTCATAAGGTCCAGTCATGGAACAGCACTGTTACAACAGTTGAAAGTACTGGTAGAACCACAGATATAGTGTCAAACCTGCACTGCTTTCTGTATGTGTCATTTTTGCTAGTATAATAGAAATTCTTCTTTTTATTACTGTGGGCAGTTTACGTAAGAAAGTGTTTCGCTGAAATGCTTAGACTACGTGGTATATCCTTGTAGAGTCCTCCTGGCAAAAGAGGAAAAGACCTAACCTTGGAATAAGTGGTAGAACATGCTTAGTAGTAGTTTCATTCTTTCTTCGGAACCTTACAGACCAAAGGCCTTCTCTTAAAAAGCCATACATAACTACGAATGGTAGTCATGCTGAATGAATGACTTGTGTGAAAAAATAAAATTCCTGCTTTAACAAGAACAGAACACCTACATCTGTGGACATTTCCACCCTATAGTTTCAGAGGGTTTTCTCATTTTCTTCCAGACCAGTTCCCTGTCCCAATTCACAGCACATTCTTCTGTGAAAACAGCATGGAGGAGAGGGGACAAACAGCAGGTATGAGGGTTGGAGAGCAGAAAATATTTAGCCAGCTTTGCTCCTTTCTTATTTCAACCTTACTATACACTGAATTATTTATGCAAGCATCACTCAGTTCATTAAAATTTCAGGTTAGGGTTATGTGAAGGACCTGCCTTCTTGTATAACAATGTCCCACAGTCTTAACATCCATCTAAAAATGAGTTCTGTCTGGAAATCTAATGCACTAATAAGCAGACTGGAGTTTCCCTAATTTTTTCCATTTCTTAGAATGTTGACTAGTTTGTATCCTATTATAGGTTTTGGTTTTTAATATGTTGTCCTTTTTGCCACTTGGCAGAAATATTCCTAGCTATTTTAAAAACAGATCAGGTATATTTGTCCAGCCCCATGTGTTCCAAGTAGCAGTGAAATAATTTCTCCGCTACCATCTGTACCAACTTCACTATCCAAAGAAATTCAGTTCCTTCCTTTACATGCTCACAGTAACAAAACGCCACTGTTGTGCTCATAATATTTACCCAACAAAATCCAAATAGTTGAACTCAGCCCTTCTCACACTTTGTACTGCTTCTACCAGGAGTGTTCAGGGTTTAGATAACTTATTGGCAAACTGTTCAGTCCTCTATTCATTAACTTTCTTTCAAGGCTGAGTTAGTTCACTATTACCCACTCCTTTGAAACAGGACACGCTGGCTTGCCATCCCTTTATACATTTGCTCACCTGTGTGTCTTTCAGGTCCAAGGCAAACGTCACATTTTATTACCGTCTTCAAAAAAACTCTTCTTTATGCATGCTTATTTTTCACACATTATGTAATTTAATATTGACCTCATCTTGGTTTCCACCCACTGAAACAATAGAGCAGTTTACACTTCAAAGTTGTTCTTTGTAATAAGTGACAAGTGTATGCCTGTACAAGTCATCCATTCTGGTTTTGGTGGAAAGCAAATAATGGTGGAAAAGAGAATGGCCATGTGTTTTCTTCACAATAGCAATCAAAATAAAAATCGGGTCCCCTCATACCACTTTTTCAGAAGGACTACTTCTCTCTATGGGGGGAGCTGTGTCAGTGATAGATCTGCAGGTGGGGAAGAAAGAATCCTTGAAGCTGGGCATTAGCAGGACTGCAGGCATGTATGGTGGAAGGGAGAGATGGAAAACTGGAGGTATGAAATTTGTAATACAGCATATGGGGGGAATAAAAATTTTATTATATAGAAAGGGAATACTAGTTATTAGGCCACTGCAGGAAACTGGGGACTGGTTGCTGGAGAGAAATAACAAACAGCTTGTGTTTAATTCTCTAGACAGGCTCACTGAGGTTAGAGGAGTGCCTGTCCACTTCCCTTACTGTGCTGTATATCTGCATCCTAAGAACTGGAAAAACTTTGGAAAGGTTAAGGTGAGGAAAGAATCTGTATAAAACACAATATAATAGTGAGAAAAGATGAGTTCCTACAATTTATTTTTTTTTTTTGGTATTGCCATGGTGTTGCATTGTTTTCTAATACGAAACACAGTATAGAAAATCCTTTCATCTTTGGTTTGGCTTTAACACTCTGTTTAGCAATACAGAAATCACTGCAATTTGCTGTAATTTCCCAACTTTGAATTTGACTAGAAAATTAGTTGCCACTTTATATGAGTAAGAAGCCATGCTAACCATCACACAAAATCCTTCATCCTACATACTCCACCAGAAAAATAAAGAAAATTAAGATTATCACAACTGAGAAAATTGAAGCATTTCTCCCTTATGGCATGAGCATACAATGTTTATGACAGGTCCAAAAATACTAGAGAAGTTTTTCAAATGATGGCAATTTATTTGCCACCAAGCTTGAGACTAGCTTATGGATTCAGCACATACCTGGGAGACACAGGAGTACAGGACTGAAATCCCTTCACTAGACAGGAAGGAAAACAGGAACTTCTTACTTTGACATGGGCACTGGAGGAAGCAGCATATCTGTACCCAAAGAGGAAGGCATCTCTGTTTGTATTTTATGTTTAACTATGATGCTATTACACAGTACATTCATTTTAGGACTTTTTAATGTAGCTATTGATGCAAGAAAAAAAAAATCCATAAAATTTCTAGATTGTACTCACTTTCAGAAGAATCCTACCAAAAACTTGATAAGAAAGGATATATAACAATTATATTTTCAATGGTCTTTTTTACTTTAATCAACTCCTTACTTAGGATTCTGTAAGAATTGCAATGACCATCAATTTGTGGTACAAGATTTTTTACACCCTTTCTTCCTTTTTTCTAATGGTTTCCCTGATTATAATAACTGTGTGTTTTCATTCAAGGGATATTTTAATATAATATGAACATACACATTTTTATGGGACTTTAAACAAATTACAGTCAATACTCTGAAATTCACTTTGAATGCAATTTAATATGTAGAAGACTCAAATATATAATTTAAAAAGATGGGGTTTCATATTACGATTGAGGTTTTCAGCTTTTCTTTTTCATAGGATTGTGTATATCAATAATCAAAATGATAGTCTGTGGGTTTTGTGATTGTGATGGAAAGAAACTAAATGCCAGGTATGATAACTGTAATACAGGATGTTTAGCACTCAGTGTGCCTTCTAGTTATATACATCGTTTATTTTTCCACATTTTGCATATAGGGTATTCAACATGTGGAATATTATGTAGGCATTTGTAATAAAATACAAAATTATTGGTTACTCCCTGAGATGCTTTAATAAGTACCCCACTACACCAAGTGGGGTATGATAGGATTAGAGGAGTACTTGTATTTCTGAATATGGGGGAAAAAATAAAAATTAGGAAGAGCCCAAAATTGTGCTTTTTCTCTGTTGTGTTAGTCCAATTAGCACTTTTTGTTAACTGTTTGTGTAACAAGTAGCACCAACAGAAATGCCTTATAGGTTAGTAGTGACTGTGGTGAATAGACCTTGGCTGCATGTGAAGTGCCCACTAAGCCGGTCTATCACTCCCCTCCTCAGCAGGACAAGGGGGAAGAAAACAGGATGGAAAACAAAACTGTGAGTCAAGAAAAAGGCAGTTTAATAAAGCAACAGTAAGGGCTGTGTGCCAAAACAAAGGAAAACAAAAGATTTATTCTCCACTTCCTACCAGTGGGTAATGTTCAGCCACTTCCCAGGACAAATGCTTCACTACATGTAGCAGTTGCTCCAGAAGACAAATGTCTTTAATGACAGTGGCCCCCTCAGCACCCACCACATCATCACCCGGTTCCTTTCTCTTGGAATTTTTTACTGAGCACATGTGACATGGTGTGGAACACTCCTTTGGTCGGTTTGGGTCAACTGTCCTGGCTGTGTCCTCTCCCAGGATCTTGCCAGCTGGTGAGAAGGGAATGCTGTAGAGATGGCCTTGATGCTGTGGGAGCAGTGCTCAGCAGCAGCCAGCGCAGTGGTGTGTTATCAACACCTTTCCAGCTACCAAACTAGTACAGCATTGTGAGGACTGCTATGGAACAAATTAACATCACCTCAGGCAGACCCAATACAGTGGCACATGAATGAAAGAAAAATATCTCAAAAAAAATTGGAAACTGTTGAGGTTTCTTGAAATCCTTTGGCAAAACAAGCTGTCTCAATGTGAACATAAATGACTGCAAGGCAATAGAGATAGGATGAAATGAAATACAGGGGTTTCAAACCTAATGCTATTTTGTCTGTAGAAGTTATTTTAACCACATTTTCATACTTTTTCCAAAGCACTTGGTTGTCCTCTGTCTTTACTTCAAGGTTCCAGGGAGTTACTCTGTTGAGATGATCAGTTAGGTAGGCTGCCTCTTTTACTCTATCATCTCTTCTGTAACTTCTGTAACTTATTTTCCTTGGAAGACAAACTCCAAGGTAATAGATGCTGCACCATATTCCAAGAGGTTTGCTCACGGCGTACAGAACTATCAGCAAAGATCTAGTTAGATGCCTTTGGGAAGTTCTAATTAACATGAAGATTTATTTTTTTTTTTTTGGTCTGGTGTTGATGAAATCAGCTATGAGTATCAGAGTTGTTTCATCATATATTTTTTTATCTTTTGATGGTAAATTGCTTTTTCATGGATTTCATTTTTTAATTTGAAAATATCAGGGAAATCTTTTTCCGCTTTTGTCCCTCAGCACTATTTTTTCTATGATTTCAAATTTCCACTGGGTGGCATAGTTTCTCCCATATAAAATCCAGTCCGTGTGATTCTGCAGTAAACTTGGAACTTTGAGATTCTCTACCTCAACTATGCCTAAGACACTGATGGCATAGATGGTAAGAGAATGCACCCTCTGAAGTATGTTCCTTCTATCTATTTATGGCAGTCTGCAGGTGGTCTCTGCTTTGAGTTTCTTAAGAATGTGTTGAGAAGAATTGCTAGGTAGGTTTCTTTGGATTTCCCCTTTTGTACCCCAGATATCTAGGGAAACAAGCACAACTCAATTTATTTGTATATGCCAGATTGTATTTATGAAGCTTTCTCTGGAGATGACAGTATTAGTGAATTTGGAAACAAAGAAAAAATGTAAGATTTGTGCTGTCCAAGGACCAAACAATAGACATTTGACACTCTTTCTAATAGATTTACAGATCACAGCTGGTTGCAAAATGCAATAAAAAAACCTTGCAGCCATGCTGGAAGAATTCTTAGAATCTCAAATGGGAAGTAAAATCTTCAATCATCACAAAAGAGTATTCACAAAAAAATAAATTTAAATTGAACTAAGGGGGTAGCAAGGGTCTTCTGCCTTGAACTGTATGTAGAAATTGAAACTAAATTGCAAAAATATGTCTGTCTTTTCATCAGAGTAAGCAACCTTCTGTGCCTAAATCTAGCTTTTGTGAATATCCTTAATGCTAAGTATTAAGAATTGACCCTAACTAGATGCCTAATTTTCTACAAAGTAACTAGGCAATCTTTTTGACGTGAAGTTCCTACTTGATGAGAGGAAACCAACATTTTTAAGCCTCATGTTGGCATTTGCCAGCTCAGCATGCTGTCTGCATGAGACATGTACTGTCCTAGCCCTCTTCCAAAGGCACCAATTGTCTAAAAGTTATTTAAGTGTCAAACATTCCCTTAAAACATTCCCTTAAATTCATCAGTGAAAACTAGTGGAGTGGTCCTTGACATTGTGCACAGCTAGGAATCTGATATTCCCTGGTTTGCTTCCAGGCCTTTGGATGTCTCACCAAACTCTGTGAACACACAGAAAGACAATTCCTGGCCTGTAGTTTTTGAATGGCAACCAACATCTCATTTCCAATTACTGATGATAATTTCTTTCTCCATACTTTCTGATTGGTAGTTGCATGCTCTGTCCCTGCTCCCCATTTTCCTCACCATTTCCATTGTTTTATCTAAATCTATTTTAAGGGCAACAGTCCGGTTCTCCAAATCAAGAGTTGCAAATATTCAGACAATTTAAAACAAAACAAACAAATAAAACTTCTAGTGAATTTTCTTAATCGCATGTAGCAGCACCATTCAGTCTGAAAATCAAGAGAAACTGAGTTTTAATTTGAAACATGCTTCTCAATTGATACACGCTTTAGATTGTAGCTGTTTGTGGCTCAAGAGGGTGTTTCAGATGAGATGGCTTGAAAAGCAGTGAACGAATACCCTTGTTGAATCCCTATCTGTGTATAGCTTCTTGGAAACTAAATTAGTCTTGAAGCGTTGCACACTAATGACAAACAACCATTCTATTGCCAAAAAATTGAGTTGTATCTTTAATCTGAAATCTTCATAAGAAACATTCTCTATAGTGACTAACTTCTTTATCTCCTTCAAAGATTTTGCAGGATTTGCAGAAAAATGCCAGGATTTGCAAACCAAATCTGAAACTTGACAAAATATGATAGTTGCCTTGAAATCCATTCAGACCTTTTAAGACCTGTCAAAGATTTCATCCTAAATTTAGGAAGATAATGCTAGTAACACCTTTAACATCCAGTGCCAAATTGTGGGGGAAAAAAAAAAAAAAGAAGTTTCACTGTGTGGATGTCAGTCTTTGGAGGAAAAAAAAGAAGGGATCACTCCACAGGATGCCTAGATTGTTTTGAACACAGTAATAAGTGAAATGCCTAATTTGTGGAATGGTGATCTGAAAGACATCCCAAATTTGTGCACAGGTTGAATTTTTAAAGTGAATAGATAATGTGCAGACTAAAAAGGCCTGTAGTTAGGTAATTTAGTGCTGGGGAGATAAATTTTTGCTTCTCCATGAAATACTAGATGTTAACTACTATCAAAAGCAGAAATTGTGATGAATAAATCATTAGTCTTGTCCATCATGGAAGTAACATTTTGCTTGCTAAATAGTTGCTCTATTGTAAAGTCAAAAAGTATGTTTATTCCATTTCAGGTCAGCATCTATGGGTCATAAAAGTGAATGAAACAGATAAAACTATGTAAAGTGAGCTGTACATAAATGGCCCTGTGATACCAATACCTTGACAACTGTTACATAATTGTCTGTACTTTCTTTGTATCTCGTATATCTCGCAAAGAAACATATTCAGGAATCAGGCTATAAACCTTCTATCCTTCTCTGAGAGAGTATCCTCATGATTAAGCTCTTAATAAACCTGTGGGGTTTTTGGTTTGGTTTTTTCTTTTTATGTATTTTTCTTTCCTCTTGCAATGCAGCTAAATGGAATACTTATGGATGGTTTTCAAAACTAGCCTTAGGACATTTTGCCAGTAAAGGGAATTGACTGGCTAACCAGGCCTGGGCTTTATAATTAGAAAAACCTGTTCTGTATTGTTTTAATTTTTTATCAACTGCCTCATGTATCTCAAGGTTGTCATGTACTTTCATCTGTCTTTTTTTCGAAGAGGGCAAATCTTCCAAGTGGTTATGATCATTCTCTAACATGTTGAATTTTACTTGTATCAGTCTTTGACAAGATTTTTTTTTCTATTTGCCTAGATTGCTACAAGTTTTCATGACATTTTAGTTTTGATGTCTTGCCAATATGTCGTATACTTAATGAACTCTGTTTTCCTAGAGTATTTCCTCAGTAACTAATTTTTCTGTCTAGTTAAGGTAAAATGAGAAAAGCACTTGTTTTGTGACAGTTCATCATGACTTTATCTGGTCAGGACTCTCTTTTCAGAGGCTTTACCAAAAAATGTTTTAGCCTGTACAGTTGTAGTTGAAGAATATGTCTGTCTGGATCTGAGTACTTGAATAGTGTTGCTTAACTGATGCTCAAAACTGGTGCTTGAAACTGACATATTCTTCACTCTTTCTTGCATTTAATTGAATTTATCTAACTCATTCTGTCAGCCAAAATGCAAAACACCAATTGAAATGTAGATAGCTGCATTAGGCCATGCTCCAGTCCAAGTCAAATATATTTTGTTTAATATTTTCCATTCATTTTTTTAGAGGATTTGAATGTACAACTTTGCAGAATGAACCTTTACAGGTTCAGAAAACTCTTAAATACATACTCAATATTCGAACATATGGCCCAGGATATCATTCTATAGCTGCAACAGAAGTTTATTCCTTCTCATATATTTCATTTAGAGAGCTAGTACTATTGTTTCCTGAAGCTGAATTATTTATCATTTTTCCCTTGATTTTCCAAATTTCAGGTATTTGTCTAGTTATCCTCACTCTCATCATGCTGTTCAATTGCAGTATCCTGCAGTCTTCTAAGAAATTTGAACCATGATCAGGTCATTTTATGGATACTGAGGACAGTCTTCTTCCTGAAAAACTTTCTTGGCATTTGACCTGACCATCTTTATCAAACAGAGTTCATAAATCATTTATCCTTAATGCTACTCCTGATCCTATGTGCTTAAGGCTAAATCTGAATTTAAGCAATCAGCCAGGATGTCAGTGCTCCCTCCTTTCTGCACTCTCTTCAGCCCATTAGACTGTTCTGTACTCACATGTCTTCACTTTGTTTGACAATATCAGTCCAGCAGTTCTGATGCCTGTGGCAGAGCTCCCTGAACCAGGGAATGCAGCTGGTTGCACTTAATGTTCTGCCCTGGGTTGGGCCCTTCAGCTGTTTCCCTGTGACAAAGAACTTTTTTCTAGAAATCCTTCCTAGATTTTCTAGGATACAAATATCCTAGTACTATTGTATAACTACCCATAAACTATCTTAAAATTCTGAATACCCAGGAACTAAGACAAGCTATGTCTTTAGCTTGTTAGCTGAAATAAGGTGGAAAGCTTTTCCATGGTCCCATAGCTAAAAGGTCCAAAGCCTTTACCAAGGCCAAGATCTTTTTCTTGGTCATTTCAGCACAAACAATTCAGTTTTATTATCGCAAAGGCCTGTTCCATAATTATTTGGAATTATTTGGATCTTTGTAGAGTTTGGTTTCAATTTATAGATTGAATCTAATTCATAAAATGGTGTTTTTAATGCTGCTTATTGGGCAGTTTGGCATTATAAAAAATCTGGTGGCTTTTTAAGTTATATTACATTCTGTAATCATAATAGACAATACAGAAAACCAAAACAAAACAACATAATTTTGTTCCTACCCTTCTTGCTGGAATATGGAAAATCGTGCAGTCTAATTCTTAACAGCTGGTTCTGAATATGTCAAGTTTTGGTTGATTGAACCACCATTGTTGAAATAAATGTCTTATCTCTAAGAAACTAAGCAATCTGATGCCTTATTTGGTAAACAGTCTTGCATCTCTAAAGGCTAGAATTAGATCCAGCCTTAAAATAAATATTTAAGACCCTAAAAGTATTTTAGTTTTAGAATATGCTCTCATGCTGATTCTTTTGTTTAAAGAGTGCTAGCTGTAGCTTCATGCATAAGTGCTGTGGCATGTCTCTTCTGGTTTTTGCTAAACAAGGACAATCAAGAATTGATAGACAATTCATTAATATCCAAAAATATCTTTTCCTTGTCATTGCATGGGCTTTTCCATTGACCTTTACTAGGCAATATTTTTTAAATGCTTTAAAAAGCTTAATACATTTGATCAAGTTCAGCCTATCAGTTTTCCTGAATCTGTGCCAGTTGCATGAGCTGAATCATTCTGGTTTGAGTTATTCCCAAATAAATAACTGGCAATAGCATTTAGATTTGGTTGGATAACTAAGACAGTGAAAGTACTTCAGAAAAACACTGATACACTGTTCTTCAAAACTCTGTTTAAGACTCGTGAATTGTGTCGCTAAAGAGAGAGAAGCATATGTGAAAGGAAGAAATGTAGGAAAAGATGTCAAAAAAAGAAACTTCAGATTTTCCCCTCCTAAGTTTAGAATGGGAGTGAGGGAATAGTCAAGATGGAAGATCTTTAGGGAAAGTGTATTTAGATGATGATCTCATGACAAGCCATGCCAAACTGCTTTGGTTTGGTCTTTGTGACTGTGGGGAAGGACATCAGTTTATGTGTCCCTCATATGGATGTTCTGATAAAGATTAGAGCTGTTCATTTTGCGCTAAATTAAAATTGTTTAATTGGAAAAAGAAGAGTTCAATTTTATTTTTTGAAGGATTTTTTGTCTTCTATTTGTATCAAACATTACTTGAAATATTTTTGAATCCTGTAAGGAATAAGCCTTAAAAATATATTAGGTTTCTTTCTCATTGCTTCCCAGTTTATTCTCTCCCACCCTTTAAAAAAAAAAAAAAAAAAAAAAAAAAAAAAAAAAAAAAAAAAAAAAAAGAAGGAAGGAAGCAAAATAAAGCACCTCTACCTTGTTATACTGTTGTCTGTTTTTCTTCCATCATAACTGTTTTCTGTCAGGGTAATTTTTTTCCTCCCACTCTACTGATATGTGTTGTTCATATACAATAGCTAGATAAAGTCTGTTTTTATAAGCTCTTGTTAAAAGAAACTAATTTGACTTGTCTATGGTATACTTAATCTATAGAGCAGAGCTGCTACTCTGCAGGATTTCTGTACAACATACACTTCCAACTAGCAGTGTTAAACTAGAAGTAACACCGAAAAATCAGTTCAGCTTAAACCGCTCCATGTAAGAGTTACACAGAGGCATCCATAACACGCTATCCATAACCTCTGTCTTAGAAACCATGTTTTCAAAGTTTTTCTCTTCATAATTTGAGTAATGGAGCCCTTATTACTCTAGATACTTAGAGGTCCTTGCATGTCTCACAAAAAAAATATAATATTTACCATTTTTAGAAGTATTTTGTAAAGCTGAACATTTCCTGTGTAAAGTAGTGCAGTTTTTAAAAGAAAACACTGAACAAACAAAAAGAGTTAACCTGATTCCACTGACGGAGAATCTGCCTGTGAGAAATCTCTACAGCAGACTGAAATCTAGCTGCTGTTAGTTTATTTGCTGGAAGAAAACCAGACCATCATTTTGCCCACTTCCCAGAATAAAGTGTCTGTGGGTGTTCTCTTTTCTTTCTCACCAGTAATAGATGAGATCTTGCAATAAGACCTGACTGCTAGAGAGACTACCTCAAGAAAACTATTGTCATGTAAAACAATTACATCAGCCCAAAATCCCTGTTATTGCCCTTGCACTCTTCCTGTGGTGCAACATTAGTAAAAAAAATTTGTTTGTTTCTTGGAACAAGAAATGCAGCAAGAATTACTAAAGCTAGCTCCAATGTTTTGCTGTATTGTTTTGCTTGCCTCCTTTATCCTAACCTCTCCTGTGTAAATATGGATGGGAGAAAAAAAATTATTTCACATATTGAAGTCTCCACGTGATGATGGGAAGTGGCTTCTCCTACTTCTGCTTGTGTGTCCAAAAAAAATGTATTGCTTTGTTTTGGAAAGAAATATTTACAATTTATATTAATCCTTTACCCCGTAGGACAGGGATCCAGCACTGTGATCTCAAGTGCTAAAGGAAACCTGGATACATGAGTCTTTGTAACCCTCACTATAGTAGCTGGATATCTGATATAAGAAGGTAAATTCGTTCAGTTCCTGTCTTGGGACTGTTATGAATCCATTAAGAAAAAGCACACAGTCTAAGCTGGGTTTCTGTCCCTGATACAGTTTATTCTACTTCCTACTGGTAGAAAAGGCAGACTTCAAATGGTCATTGTTATTAATCCTAAAGAAGTTGTCCACTTTCAGCTCTAGTGGTACTGCACTCAGTTGGTTATCACCGCCCATTGCCTGGAGGGCACAACCTCTGCAGGTTCACGCAAAAGTATGTGTGAGGGAGCTCCCTACTCTCTTGGCAGTCAAATACATTAGCTGAAACCATGATCACTGGCAGACTAAACTGAACTGGACCACTTCACCAGAACTGATAAAGGATAACTTCCTTTCTTGTGTCAGAAGACTTAGGAGGCTGGTGACAAATATTAGTGCAACATTATTTTCATCCACCCCAGTATCACAAAGCAGTTATGCTTCTATCTGTGAAGCTTGTGTTCCTAAAAAAATGCAGTGATTAGCAAGTCAGCAGACATCAAAGCAATTTTTACCTTAAGAATTAATGTAATAGAATGAAGATGAATACAGGGACTTAAGTACAATTTAAATACACAAGGACAGTGTATGATGTGGAAGGTGAAGAGTCAGAAGCAGGATCATCAACTGAAGGAGATGCTGGCTTTTTGGTAGCTGAGATGTTTCAGTACGATCTGTCACAACCTGCTAACTGTCATCATTACCTCCTTTCCCCATCCTTCATCCTTGAGAGATAACTCAAATTCACTCAAGTTAGAGAAAGACGACGACTATGATGAAAATGTAATCACTCAGAAACAAGCAGCAAGAAGGCAGAAAATATTGAGGTCAGGATTTTAACCTCATAAAAGTGACCACGTTTCACGGACACAAAGTCACAAATGCTTGTCCACAGAAAACCAGCATCTCCTCCAGCTGACAAGCCTAATGATATTACTGCCTCCTTTTCAACAGTTATGTTTTCATCACTGTAATAATCTTCATCAGATAAATTAAGGTAATTAATGCATGATGGGTGGAAAATGAATGGGGAAATGGTGGTGGGCAGGGAAGGATGTTAAACAATTGGTGATGTAACTCCAAAAAAGCAATAGTGAAGGGTGTTGTTGTGCTATATATTGAGTAAGGGGTATAAGACATTCCGGACTTAGTCTGCATTCAGCAAAAAGGCAAACACTTCCCTGATGATAATTATGGATGTAATGTTATGTCTAGCACAAGCTCTCCAAGAACTACTAGTACTAGAGTTTGTATCATGGAAGCCATCTCCTTCCTTCAGTGACCCTTACAATAAAAAGTAATGTCACTATATGGTCACAGGCTTTTTATTCAGCAGGACTCCTGTTTCCTTTGGTGCATCAGATGAACGATGCTCACTTAATTAACAATAATCCAGTACTGTTTTCCCTTTGATACTCAGTGTGTGGCCCTCAAAATGATTTAATACATATTGTTCTGAAGACAGAGTTATGAATTCTCTTAGGAGTTTTTCTCACTACAGTGCGTGCATGTGTCTCACAAAGTAATTTATTTTACCGTTGTGGTAGAGGAGGGGCTGTTCCACACACAAAGGGTACATTTCAAAATACCTGCTGATTTTGGTTGCCTAATCTGAGGCATTCTGGATCTGGTTTGTTCAAGGCACTTGCAATGAGTAGCCCTTCATATGCAAAAATGCAGATCCCATTACTCTTACTGGGAGTTCTCATGGCTTTTGCAAGTAATAGGCTGAGATATCTGGCCAGGTACACAGATAATTAGGAAACATTCAGTTGCAGCTGTTAAAAGCAGTGGAAATCAATTCTTTGTAGTAGTGTGAACTGAGGCCTCTTTTCTCTTCCAGCATCCCTGTATCTTTCATACTTTCATTAGATCTCAGCTGTAAAACATGAGGATTTTGGAAACAGAAGTGCCTTTGGCTACACAAGCTCTGTTCATGCCTAGAGGCAAGGGCTACAAACAGACTAGAGGGATGAAAAGAGAAGACATGGGTAAAAGGGGCAGGAGGTCACACCACAGAAATCTGAGGTCCCTTTGATACATAGTAGCAAGCCACCCTATGTAGTCATGCAATAAAGACCAATACAATTCAAAAGGGGAGGCAATCAGGCTATGTTTGTGAGGTGATTCTTCATAGTCATGTACTCTCAACACGTGATCTCTCTCCCTAGTATGGGAAGTTGAAGCTACGAGATGTGTTTGTGAGAGGTTCACCTTTGGACAGAACTCGGAAGGAGGATGAACCCATACAGGTCTCAGTCTGCAAAGAGTGTTGGGTGCCACTCCCTGAGAACACTTCTGGGACTATAGCAGTGTCACCTGCTGGAAGTGGGCCCTGGTTAAGTCATGAGGTGAGCAACCGGTTGCAGGAACAGCAGAGGAGCTGAGCATATAGTAGCATCAGAGGGGATGAACAGAAGACCCTTGTAAAGAGAGACAAGAGCCCAAGCCCCACACTGTGTGGAGGGAGGAATACCAGGACCAGTTGTTCTTGGGGTAGTCAGTCCGCTGAGCTGGAGCAGGGGGATGGGGACCAGAATAATGCCTCCATAATCCAAGGGAAGATGGTCAGCAACATGCTGTATCACACAGATGCACACAAATCTATGGGGCTGGAAGGGATCCATCCAAGGATTCTGAGGAAGCTGGTGGAAATGTTCACTAAGCCACTTTCCATCATTCATGAGTGGTCCTGGGTATCCAGGGAGGTCCTAGCTGAGCGGAGGTTAGCAAACGTGAAGCATCTACAAGAAGGGCTGGAAGGAGGCTCTGGGGAACTACAGGCCTGTCAGCCTCGGCTCAGTGCCAGGGAAGGTATGGAACAGATCATCTTGAGTGCCATCATGCAGCACATACAATACAACCATGGGATCAGGCTCAGTCAGCATGGGTTTATGAAAGGCAGGTCTTGCTTCACCAACCTGAACTCTTTCTATGACCAGGTGACCCATTTAGTGGGTGAGGGAAAGACTGTGGATGTTGTCTATCTAGACTTCAGCAAAAAAGATGCAAGTCCTCGTGGACATGAGCCCTTGCAATGGTGAAGGCTAACTGTATATTGACGAATGCTAGCTAGAGCATGGCAGGTAGACTGAAAAAAGGGATTATTTCCCTTTACCTGGCACTGATGAAGCTACATCTGGAGTACTGTGCCCAATTTTGCACCTCCCAGTAAATATATCCACAAACGGGAAATCTAGAGGGATACTAAGGTATTCAGGTAGATGGCATGTAGAATCATAGAACCGTAGAATCACAGAATCATAGAATCACAGAATTGTTTGGGTTGGAAAGGGCCTTAAAGATCATCTAGTTCCAACTTCCCTGCCATGGGAATATATTACGAGAGACTGAAGGAACTGGGTTTGTTTAACCCGTAGAAAAGAAAGCTAAAGGGGAAGAGTGAGGGGATTCTAATTGCAGTCTTGAAATACCTAAATAGAGTATAGAGAGAATGGATCCAAACTTTATCACCATAGAAGTGCACGGCAAAGGGAAAAAGAGGCAACTGCCATATAGTGCAAGAGGGAAAATTAATTACATGAGAATAATTGGGTATCATGGATAAATACTGTATAATTTCCATCCCTGAAGAATTTTAAAACTCAAGGGACAAGGCTCTGAGCAATCTGACCTAACTTTGAAGTTACTGTACTTTGAGCAGAGTATTGACTTAAAGAGCTTCCTTCCAAACTATTTTTTTGTTATTCGTCTCTATCAGTCATCCAAGTTCTCATTTACTTTAAAGTTAGCTCCTTGTCACTACAGAGCACAATTTTCTGTTCACATAAATCACATATCGGTGCTGCTCTAAGGCTAGAGATAAAGTTCTACTATTTGACATTTCACTGTGAATGTTAAATTGGCTCTTGGTGCTTTGCCAGAAATCATAGGGGAATACAACGGTAGAAATAGAGCTGCCATATCACCTAGTACTGTTATCTATATTCAACAACAGATAATGACAAAGCCATTCTCTGCCTATATTAACCAGATCTACCTCATTCTCTCTTTGCAGGTCACTATGATAGGAATAAATCACTGGAGCAGACTGTGGTTTGGTTACCTTGAAAAAGTGTCAATAATTGTGTTCACGTTTTGTGTCTAATGGACACCTTTCATCAGCGCCAGATCAAGCAAAGGCAATGACTGCCCTGCAACTGAGTCTGCTGAGAGATGGGCACACTTGCAGTTCTTCCATCAGTCCCAGAGTAGGAGTAAGGATCCTCTACTAACTGGGGCAAAAAGTTCTAGGTCACTCAGCATGTGAGTATTACTGTCTGAAAAGAGGAGTTACCTCATGCAATGAAGTCAGAAATAAAATAAGGTGGTGTAGGACTTTTGACTCAGCAACTAAGGGTTACTTAGTTGTATCTCTACAATAATTAGTGCCAGATGGGTACCATGCAAGGCCAAGCTCATGGTCCTCATCTTGCTTCACTGGGTTTTCTGCAGCACCTGTGAGCACGGTAACTGCTGGGATCTTATCTTTTTGCCAAGGAAGAAAGCAACCGGGAGGCTGCAATTGTTTCATGATCCCAAGATCATGAAGTTTTAAGCAGTTTTTCACAGGCAGTGCAGAAAGCTGTATTTTTGAGAGCTGTAGTTTTCTCTTAGTCTTAATCTAATGTGGCACAAAGTCCCTGTGTTTTATTACAGGATTGGCTGGAAAGGTGCTGTCCCGTAGTGCAGCTACCTTTAGGTCCAGTGAGACAGCAGGAAAGCGGAGGTTCTGAGCAAAAAAAGGCTTTGAGAGCTCATAAAGTTGGTTTTAATTCGGTCAGTTTTAACACAGATGCTTTCCTACTTTTCCAAGCACATCAGTTACCATTGTGAGTCTCTGAAACCACACATTTCTATGAAGTTGTACGAGGGAAAAATGAACACAAACACAACTCTGACCAGACTCTTTAAACAGTCTGATATGGTATACATTACAAAAATAATCAAGAATAACATATAAAAGCAGTCAGGGGTTATTTTTCCTTAATGTTATATTTGGACCCTGAAATTTCTTTTCTCAAGGAAAAGAGGGGTTTTAAGCATTGGTCTCTCCTAAACTATCAACAGGTACCTCAGGCAACAACAGTGTTGAGATTCTTAAGCCTGCACATACAACATAGCTGGTAAATACTTTCCTAAATCAGCAGGCTAGTAAATGGCAAACCAGATCTCACACCATAAACACAGCACCAAAAGGGAACAGGTGTGATTAGCACTTATCAATGATGACAATTCAGAAAATTTTAATGTGCAGCCAGATATTGGAGGAATCGGTATGAGATTTTCATACTGATTTTGTGCATGTAATGGATGCACAGGTGCAGATTGACAGTGAGATAAGGGATCCTAGCATTACATTAGCCATTAATTTGTAGTAAAATGTCTTGATAGGCAATTTTTTAGACTACTAGCACTGCAATTTTTTAGGCTTTAAGCCCTAAAAAAACCTAGTAAGGAACCTCGGTAATTTCCAGGTGGTTATAAAGATCTGGTGTGGAATTGGATGTTTTCTCATAGCTGTAGGCCTTCAGTAGAAAAAATCTTGAGTTCCTTTTATGGTCTACAAAACTCATGCATTTTTGGCTCCACCTAGAGATTCATTTACAAACTGACTGTGGTACAGTCACCTGCCATGTCCCTACAGACTTTGTGTAAGCGACTAAAAGGTACATGGGGTTGAGCACCTACAACTATTTTTAATGCTTAGATTATTACTGCTTCTAAATCATGTGCCCCTGCCTTTCCCAGACATTCTTAGGAAGCAGACCCCATGGAACATGCATGTTTAAAAGGGCCTGGTTTTGTCTAAGTGAACTTTCAGAAAGTGAACAAAACTTTGTGAGAGGTTATAGCTTGACAGGTACTCTGATACATCCTACTTCACAGGTATGTCTCAGCATCCAAAACCATAAATCCATTACAGGAACTGTACTTCACTTGCCCCAGATGGATAATGGGTAGCTTTGGAACTGGGGGCTATTTTCTGGTCCCAACCGAAGCCTGCTCTGGATGCAATTTTAATGAAATTTCATGTAACAAATAGTAGTATTGTTGGATCTCAGTCTCACAATTGCTTGAAATAAAATGGTTTCAACACACTACAGCAATTGCCTTTAGCTATGTGTAGCTTTGTACAAGGGTGTTACCAGGAGGAACATTTCCACAACATGTTACTGCAGAAGGAGCCTCTCTGTCTGATAGAACTGTCCTCACCATTAACTTCTGCATCTCAATAGGGTCCTGAAGGTCTTAAAGACCCCAAAGATACTCATAGTGCTTCTGTACTATGAATAAAAATGTTTAAGTCCAGCACTTCAAGAGGGGACATTGCAGATGGCTAAGTAACAGAAGTCCTTGGGAAAAACAATCTGTGGAGGGAGAATTTCATTATCCTGATTCCCAGCTGGAGAAAAGACTGCTTTTCTTCAGAGATACACAAACTTTTCCAACAGATTTCTGGCCCTTTCCCATGTAGGACAGCTGTTACACACACACCTTTATCTATACTGTTAAAACACATCATATTAAAAAATAGGAAGAAAAAAATGAATTTTTTTTTCCAGAAGTGACAACTTACCATTGAAAAAATATATTCACTTCAAAAGTTCAGCTTCTGAGCAAAAGTTAAGAGAAGTTTATTCATATTGCAAAATCTTGGTTCAGGAAGACTCAGATTGAAAACGTGGAATGAAACTAAACACTAGAAACAAAATTTGCATTCTGGAAAGTATAACTGAGGTAGAAATAGCCCCTTTTGGTGAAGTATGCACATTTTGTGAAAGAAGAAAAGAAAGCAACAAGGGAATGAACAAAACCAGAAATAATCTAGGCATTTAGCAAAAAGTGGATTTATATCTAACCACACATCAATGTTTTAATGCAACATGATTCACTAAGATTATATTTCAAAGATCACATGTATGTGCTCTCACTTGATTTACATGCTCCATTTTTTAGTTTATAGTTTCTTCAGTACAACAACAGTCTTTCAGAAACCGCTAGTACAGCATTCAGAACAAAAACTCAGCAAATTTATCTCAGATCTTGGCTTGCTACTCAAACACGACCAATCATTAATCTAGATTACTTGATAGTGGAGAATCAGCGGGTTTGGTGAAAAGAAGCATGTTAAGGAAAGGAATAGAGATTAAATTGTTATATCATTCTCATTTCCTGCTTTTTCACAGCTTCAGTTTTCACAGAACCCAGGGGTAAAAACTGTAGGAAAAGAAGCCAATTTAATTTTAAAAAAGCAAGTTGTGACTGATGTTTAAAAGCGGGTCTTGCTTATTTGAATATATGAAATAGAGCAGAGCTAAGAGGGAGTAGTCCAAGGATATTGCCCCTCAGCTGTTCCAGACCAACCTTCACTCCAGCTGAAAACTGCTGGCTCAGAACTGGCTCTGGACCCTGTTCCCTTTGCAGATAGGTACCCAAACTGGGATTTGAAATGACTGAGTTCCCTTTGCAGAAACATACCCAAACTGGTATTTAAAGTGTACCTAGAAAGCTCAATCCTGCAGGACTACAGCAGCCAAAATTGTCTCCTAAAATTCTCCTACTGTGCCTGTCTAGAGTAAAGCACATTTTGGCAGGGCAAAGAATCTCTGTATTTATGTTAAGTCTAAATTTATTTAACATCCATGATAGATGTCTTTAGACCAAAAGATACTTGAGCCAGTAGGATAACTCAGACCATATGCAATGCTGAGTTCAAAAGAAAGCATAGCCATTACTCAGAAAAACTCAATTTCTAAGAAGTACAGGTAATTTTTGCTGCAGAATTATATATATGAATTTGAACCCATCTGGGTCACAGAAAATTATTGAATACACACAGACAACCTCTTTCCAGGTACCTCTGAAAACCTGAGTCATGGATTCATGTTCAAGAGGACTAAATCCAGGACAGGATTTTGGGTGGTGAGTCCCAGTCCTGCTTGTAAAGATATCTCTTCCCTTGTTTGCGATATAGACATCTGGCCTCAGAGCCCTTCCTGGTCACAGTACACCAGCGAGCACAAATCCCGTTCCCAGCCACAGCTACTGGCTCCCTGACACTGCTTAGAGGCTTCTTCCCAGGTTGCAGATTCCCCTCCTGCTTCTGTGACCTGAGCCTTGGCTTGACTACTGGTGTGCCAGGTAGGTCTGCTCTCCCAGCAGAAAGAAAAGGGGAATACTGATGTGAGTGGTGAAGTACTTCAACGCCTGCAAAGAACACTGTCACAGAGAGGCTTTAGGAATGGAAGCAGTAGAACAGTAGTTAGAAATATTTACTCTTCATTTGAGAAAGCCAGGCACTGCAGTCCAACAGAACAAACAGAAATGAACACCATGACAGCAGAAAGCCACATGTTGGGACAGAGAGGCTAGAAAGCTAACTCAGTTCTTCTCCATGAGGTGTTGGAAACAAACTAATTTGGAAGCACTGTGAAAAATACATATTTTCTGGAGTCATTCTACATTTAGCCAGACAATTTTTAGTTTTATACAGTAAGTAAAACCAAATAAAAGGAACAAAGGAGTGTTGCATTCTTTTTCCTAGGACAAAAGTCCTACTAAGTTTCATGTCCTCAAAACACTTAAATGGGAGCAACAGTTTCAGAGATAGTCACAAGAAAGAAAATAGCAAAGATCATGCAGAACTTCAAAGAACCACCAGGCTCGAAATGTACAAAGCAACCCTTAAAACTAAACTAGAATGATAACAGAAGTAACGTCATCTACCAGTTAACACTGCTCAAGTCAGAGCTAAACCCCCCTCACCTGCAGCATTTTGGGTTTTAGATAAATGCATATCCTGTCTCCTTTAGTCTGCTAGAATAAAGAATATTACTGAGCTAGACACTACTATATAGTTAGTTTACTTGTTTTAGAACACAGAATTAACATTTGGTGTGTCCAGCTAAAGCCAACTGAACTGTCTCCCACTATTTATTTTCAGGAACTGATCTCTTCTCTCTGGTGACCGGAGGGAGCAGAATGAATGTGTGTCAGGGGAGGCTTAGGTTGGGTATTAGGAAAAGGTTCCTCACCCAGAGGGTGGTTGGGTGCTGGAACAGGTACCCCAGAGAAGTGGTCACAGCACCAAGCCTGGCAGAGTTCAGGAAGTGCTTGGACAACACTCTCAGGCACATGGTGTTAGTCTTCGGGTTGTCCTGTGCAGGCCCAGGAGATGGACTTGATGATCCTTGTGAATCTCTTCCAACTAAGGGTACTATTCTACGATATTGTGATTATGCACTTTCAATTCTGAAACTGAAAGCTTTGTGAGCCTCTCCCATGAAGAGTGTGTGTGTGTGTGTGTGTGTGTGTGTGTGTATTAGGAGAGCATTTGTATAAAGAAAAGTCTGATCTACTGTATCGGTAGTAGGAAGGAATATTTTTTTGAAAAAAGCATTTCAGATTACAAAAAAGTACTTAAAATTACAAAGTTAGGATTGACACAAAAATAGTGCCAGCATTACTAGTTAAATATAGTATTTTACAGTTCAGTTGTGTCAAATAAAACCTGGAAAAGAAGTTTAAAATTTTTTCTGTCTTTCAAACTAAAACTAGGGATGCTTAGAGCCTTCCTTGAATCCCATTTTTCTACTTGTCTTGGCTCACTGTATCTTACTTATTTTTGTCTTGGAGGCCTTGTTATAATGATATGTGATATAAAGTATTGGTATCAAAAATTTAAACACACGTGCTGAAATTATGAGGTACTACTGTGTTATTCTATTCATGAGATGTTCAGGGTGATCAGGACTTGAAAATTTCAACTGGATTTTCTAGTGCAATAAAAAAAAGAGCATAATATTGTGGATAACAGCTGCCATCAGGTATGCCACCTGAGATAATCCTTGCACAGCTCCTAACAAAATGCAGTAAGAATGGAAATGTGCCATGGGTAGAGCTTCACGATAGCACTGCAGGGCCTGGGCAGTGCACATTCACCAGGAGATACCCAGTACTCCAGGCAGATTCCAAAGACTAGTTAAGTTGTACAACACGCCTCTGACTGCCAGAACAACTCAGGATGGGAAGCGCGTAAAGCATGTGGCACGCTGGCTAGTTAAATTGGATTCACAGCCCCTCTGTACTGCCAAACAGTGCTAAGCAAGTGAAGAGTTACCCTGCTGCTTACACCCCCCTCTGTTCCCTTCTCCTCCTCTCCCCTAGATTTAACATTGCATGTGGCTTCTTCCCCACATACACCCCATTGCCCTATGACTGCACACACCCTTATTTCTCATTGTTTTCCTCCAAGTACCTACTTATTTCATAACGAAAGATATTTGGAGCAATTAGTAGTTTATATGAAGAAATACTTAGCAGTATTCAGGCTGCAAAAACCTGCAAAAGCAGATTTTTTTGTCTTTAGAAAAATAAATCACGGAAAATTGCTTACAGCTCCAGACTTTGAGATTTTTCTTATTTGCCATATGACCAAGGTCACAACTACCTAGTTTTCACAGATGAGGTTAGAAATAGATGGTGTGATCATCTACAGAGAAACTGAAAGACTACGGAAACTTTGTGCAGAAAATCATTTCTTGAACAATCTCTGTTCTTTCTCAGCACTTCCAATCCATGAGTTCAGTATTAATTTTTCAGACTTTTCACTCACAAAAAACTGCCACATGTAAGGGCTTGCTTACATCTAAACCTGCATGTTTTGGGGATCTAAGATGCCTGGAGTAAGCCAACTTAGTACAAATGCTCTCAGAAAGAAAAAAATATGCCAAGAATAGGAATGTCACACACAAAAGAGAATTGACATAATCATCAAGATCCATGAAGACAAAGAAATTCTCACTGCAACTTAGACCTTACAAAAGTAGTTAAGTAGAACATTTTGCCTGGAATTCGTGAGACTAAAATTTTGTTCCCATCTTAGCTTGACTGCTTTTAAATTTGTATCCCTGTCTGCTCTGCAGTTTCCAAATCCAAGGTAAAACCAGGATCTTCTCCCTACATTAGACTTTGGTGCAGTTTCAGTAAGCAGCAACATGCCAAGACTTTCTCACCAACAGTTCAGTGGAAAAGACAGTCTTCTGGAAACTGGGAGATGGGAGGAATGGTTTGAACAAACCCATGCACCTAGTTATCCAAACTCATTGTGTGAAGCAGGAACACCATTTCGCTTGCTGGGGACTCAGCATGGACAGTTGCTTAATTCTAAAAACAACACATGGGTCCCAGTCCTCAGGAGAGAACTGCAAGATCTGGATTCCAAACAGGCAGAAGCAGCAAAGCCCATAAAAGGTAGGTGAAATCCTAACATCTTTCTCCTGAGCCCCGTTTATGCTAAAGTTTAGGCGACTCACCATTTTGTGCACTATGGTACTCCACAAGTTCCCTCATGAAGCACGTAAGACTCACCACCACCATTCTGCATGCCACTCAGGTTGGCCAGACACCTTAAAGCACAACTGTTAACTTGTATCCTTCAAGTACCTGAAGAGCCTGCATTTAGTAACTTCTGCCGAGTAAAAGAAGCTTCCAGGACTGCTCTCCACAAATCTCTTAGAAGTATAGCATATGCTTTTGCAGGAAGAAAAAAACCCATGCCTCTATTTAAAAATGACCACTGACAAAGAATCTGGCACACCGCTGGTTAAGTGTTCCAGTATCTTAATTGGGTTCCATTAAAACTGTTTGCTTAAATCCCAAAATTTATCTGGCTTCAATTTCAAGACATTTCATCCTATTATAGCTTTGTTAGATCAAAGAATTCTGTATTATCAAACTACTTCTCTTCACAGAGGTAATTATAGGTAGATACTAATTTCGTAACCATGTGTGCCTGTAAAGTAAGCTCTCCAAGTGTTAAAACGCATGTGCTTGATTTTTGGCACAAGAACTGGATACTGCATTTGGCACTAGTGTAAGCACTACTGGAACAAAAGTAGTATTGCCTCCCCCATACCATTTGATATTCCCTTTCTAATGCATCCAAGAATTGCATTTGGCCAAGTGGGAGCTTACGTTCAGCCGACTATCCATCACGTCTCCTAACTTTCTCTCAAAACACTGATCCTTGGGATGGGCTCCCATTCCGTTTCCAGATGTATGACTTTACACTTGGTGATAATGAAACAGGCTGTATGAGCTGGACACCGGCAAAGAAAAGCATATCAATTAACTGTAAAGCACATAAACCTTAGCACGCCTGCAAAATTTGTGAGTTGCTAACATTTCAGTCTCCTGTTGCTTATCCAATAGCTATTAGGTAAAGCTTCTGGCTTCAGTTCTGAGGAACTAACAGGAAGATGTTGGTCATTCTGAAAGAGGAGAAGAGTTCACAGAAATTTTATTTCAGAATGTGTCAGCAGCTGGCAGTCATGGACAGCGAGCAAGTAACAGCATGTTTCCAAGAACCTGAACTTTATCATAGAATGTTGACAAAGGATCTGAGTTATTGTTTAGGGACTAAATTACTGTCTATCTGCTACATTTTCATTAACTCAGATTACCTCATAAATGCTCCAAAACTCATGCATTAAGGAAGTGGATCGTGCCCCATTTTCTAGTGCCCTTAGCCATCAGATTATGAACTGCTTCTGTAAATGCCTACTATGGGAGATGCCTGAAGAACAATACCAAAAATCCTGAAAGCTGTGCAACTATAAAAGGTGACCAACTACATCGAATGGCTTACACACAGCTACACTTTAGTATTAGTTTCCACACTAACATTTTGCAGCTGTTATCTGAGAGGATTTCAGAGGCAGCCAAGAAAAATGAGTTGCTTAAGTACCATGAAAACCAAATTTACTTTCTCCTCAACTAATGCTTCAGCCTATGTACTCCTTTAAATAAAATCTGGGACCTACAGGGCACTCTTATCAGCCAAACAAGGTCCTATAGCACTAATATAACGAGTTAATCTCTTATTCTCTGTACTTATCATACAGTGTCTGCTATCCATTTGAATGGTTTCATATTCATGCTTTTCTGTTAATATACTAGAACACAGCTACGAATCAAAGAACTGAAAACTCTGTAGCAAAGTAATGGACAAGCTAAAAACTGAGCAGACTTTTCTCTGGTATATCCCTGAAATGCAAATTTCTTTGCTCTTGTGTGCATTCTGAACAGAAATAAGGTTGTACATTTACAAGATCTTATTAGTTGTGAAAAGTAACTATTGTATTTTTTACCATTTTTCCCTTCATCCAGTAACTTTATGAAAATGCTTTTATCCCCCCTATAAAACAGCTTATCACTTTATGAAGATGCAATACTTTAATGGTTTTTAACTCGAACTCATTAAGCCTCTTTCAAGGATGTACCAGTAGTCTAATTATTTGCATTGAATAGCTGCAAGGAAACACTAAATTCTTCTGATTCAGTGCAGTCAGCTAAAATGGACAAAGGTATCAGTACTTCCGTGTTTAGACACAAGAAGTTGTGTTCCTGCATTTTGGAGCTCAACTCGCAACGGGGGAATTATCAATTCAGGTTTTAGGACTCTGCTGTTCAAGTATCTGGAAACAGTGACCCATATGACTGACACTCAGGCCTTTTGCCAGTTCCTAACCACAATCACAAACAAAAGCACACAACTATTTTTAGTTAACATGCCATCATAATTTCCCGAGTTACTTTAAACCAAAATTAGCTTCTGACAAGCTTCAATAAACAAGCATTGCTGTTGCAAAGTTTTATTTAAACTGAAGAGCAGAAATAAGCTCTTGCACAACCTGGCATAAAAAATAAAAATCAATGCCAGTGATTTTTAAATGGAGATCCTTCACCGGTGATGTAAATACACCTTGCATGTACCTTAAAAAAGCATTTCAGTCAGAGCAGACACAACTTGTTCATCTGTTGCACCAAATGCCTTGGCAGGCTGAGACTCCTCCAGTAAAGTGCTTGCAAGATGAGAAATCAGTTTGAATGCAGTTACGTGTTTTACTAGTCCCAGCGTTTCAAATCTGTTCTGCGCTACACCTACACATTGTAAACTACTGCTCATATCCTCATGAATCCTGTGGTCTCCACTTCTCTAAGATCTGCAGTAAAACACTGCAAACAAATTATGTAATTAAACTGAGTAATTATCTAGAATAAATTGCTATTTTGTAAAGTCTTTCATGCTTCCTTTGGTAAGATACCTGAAGATGTTCAGTTCTGGAAGTAATTACAATCTTGTAATCAGGATCTTAACATGTTAAGAACCAATTCACACTTGCTGCTTCTTCATATACAAAAATTTTCACACAGGTTTTTTGGTGCACTGCAACTAAGTAGGAATCCCGCCCCTTTCATCACATACAGCTCAGTATGTAATTTACTGTATTCTAATCACAACAGAATTAAATGTTGCCACTCAAAACCTCATCTGTTACCTGCACAAACCCTTTCAAATTTTCTTCCTCCTAGTGAAGGTTAAACAGTATCTACATACTGCTAATTCAAACTATACATGGCTCTTTGAAGCAGGTTACTCCAAAGTGAACCTGGCAACCACTGCCACTTCAGAAGAGGATCACAAAACGAGATCAATGGAAACAACAGACTGTTTTGTGCAAGATTGTTTTATTAACAGACCAGAATTTGAAATATTGCAGCTGGGCATCTGTATCTGCAAGAAAAAACAGAAAAAGGTATCATTAGACACGTGTAGATTGAAAATTGCTTTGGCCACATGAGAAAGTAATACATTTTTACAGTTTATAATCTGGGCTGAAACACTCATTTCACGGGATTTAAGAATGCAGTAATCTTCCACACAATAACTAATGTCTAGATTAATATCTCTTCACTGAAAACACAGATTTCAAGTGCCAGACCTAACAGGATAAACATTTCTACCTTGAACCAGCAGTACCCGAACTTGATATTTAAAGATGTGCTGCGACATTGTGCATATTCCAGTTTTTGCTGCATTTTCATTTTAAGCAAATTTCATGGACTATTTACATACAAAACCAAAAAGCTGACTTGAGATGAGTTCCTGTAAAGTTTGCCTGAAAAGTAATGAAATTGAGTATGTTGCCAATACTGAATTATAAAAATTTGCTATCAAGTACTATGCTCTTCCCCCCCAGTCTATATAAAGGAATCAGTTCTGGAAGTCTATTTTTTAATTCATTTGAGACTATTTCTTATTATTTAAGTGATAAAGACAAACAGCAAGGAACCATCTACATATAGGAAAGAGGAATACTCGTCTTCAGATACACGACCCTTTGTAATGACAGTAGTTAAAGAGTACTGTCAGCACATCACCTGGCCCTACTACTCTAGTTGCCCATTACCTCAGTAAAAACTATAACATTGTTCTTTTTTCTGTCTGTAAGCTACTTTTATTTTAAGCATGCACTCTATTTAAAGCAGTAGCAAAACAGCAGGAGTAGAGTGTGGAAGAAACAAGAACAGTCAGTTATGTTATATTTACAGAGTTACGTATGTTTGGTGTTTGCAGTCACAGAAGCACATCTGCTTATAAGCACAAAGTAAGAAACTGCATGGATCCTTCTCAAATTAAAAGATGGAATAAAGCCCTGATGCAAATCCCCACTTACGTGGGATGCTGAGCTACAAGTCCAACAAAAAACACAAGAAACTAACCGAATATCCCTAGTTTTTCTGCCAATGTACTAACCCTCATTACTAACCCTCACAGGCATTTACACTGCAATAGTGAACTAGATGCCTCCCTCCTGTAGGAAGGCCACTGAAAACAAGACTACCAGTATACACCTGATATTTGGCAAGGAAGACGGAGAAAGGATCTACCCTGACAGAAAAGCTGCAATGTTTCCATTAAAAAGCAACCGTTTCCATCTTATGCTCAAAAATCAGACAGGAGCACAGGGTGAAATTAGTTTTCCCTAATCTTGGTTATGAAGCCTCATGCATTAGCTTCAGGGAAGTATCTGCCGGTACTGAACATTCTGCCACCGGCAGCAAAATTTCCACAATACCAGTATGGGTAACACAACATCATCCCAGACACCAAATGCTACAGCAATTCCGTTCTCGAAGTTATCCACTTCTTCCCACAGCTGACCTTAAGAGCTTCGCAAGGGCACCGTCTCCAGTAAGCAACTATTTTCCTAAAGTGCCAAGTAACCAGTGCTTTAAAACTCTGCTGGCTTCAGAGATGGAGGTAAAAACAAAACATGCAAGAAGCTTGGGGGGGAGAAAATGGAAGAAGACAGCAGCCTACAAAAAAAGCTTCAGTAAAAGCTGTCAATCAAACAAAGTATTTCCTAGGTCTCCTCTCACTCCCTGGACATACATCAGACCTCAATGAGCTCAACTTGCTGTGCCTTGTTGGTGTAAGAATATTTTTAAAAGACTTAAGGAAAAAAAACATAGCAAAGCAAAACTTCCCTCCCTTCAGGAACTTCCATTTCTGAGAACTCATCCAAATAGCAACTGCACCTGTTTTACACTGTAAATTCACATTACGCACCTTTTTTTTAAACTAACACTCTGGAAGTTTCCTAAGTAAACTTCATATCTGATATAAAAGGAAAACCAAAACCCTACAAAAAAACAAACATCAACAAAAAATGCAAATAAACCCCAACAAGCCAACAAAAACCTTTTTGGCTTTGGAGGAACTGAACTGGGGAAAACTGGGTCTTTGCCTGTTATCCTTTCCAAGCACACTAACACAAAAAAGTTTTCTTGAATTCCAGCATACCAGTCACATTAAAAGGGCATTTATCCTTGACTTAAAATAGAGTATGGGCAACACCAAAGCTAGTTTAGTGTGTAAAAAAGCAAAGGCGAGAACTCCAAAAAAATGTTGGCTTTGAATGGCTGAGACTCTTCACTAAAGCAGCAAAAACAGAGTGACAATAGATGAGATACACTGTTTGAACTAGACCCTACCTTTGAACTAGATCCTACCTTCAGGACTCAGCTGTCACTGTAAACTACTTTAAGGGTTGATAAACCTTCTCATTTCTAAAGGACAGACAACTCAAATGGGCAAATCAGTCCGTCAAAATTACCATCTTGGACATTATACATGAAAGCTTTAACTGAATCATTCTGAAGCTTGAACAAGCCGAAAATTTAGTCCAGTCCTAAACAGAGTTTTACACAGAACCTGAAAAAACACTGTACTTGTAACCACAACACTTTGATCAGATTAAGAATTCAATAATGAGGGCTGAAAGTTTTGGCCAAGATCTCAAGGCTTCCCATCTCATAAAACCAAATAAAGTTTAAAACAAGTTATTAGTTATGTTGTATTTCCTAACATAATTTAACTTCTTCACAAATGTTTAAGCTTAAGTAAAACTTGAAAAATACAACGAGAACAATGTATTGTCCAAGTAGCTTTATACTGTAGGCACCACCGAAGCATGAGTGAGCATCTATTAATCCTAAATGTCTGACAATAATGGCAGCAGCCTACAGAGCAGAGCTGGAACAGTGGGTTGCGCTTGGCAATATCTCACCATTAGTTCATTCTCCTTATGAGCCTGTTGATCTGGTCTTCTCTGTTACCAGCATCTCCACCTTCCACAAAGTGGATCGTTTTCTTTTTCATTCCACCTCGAGGAGAGGACAACTTGAAGGGCCAAAGAAAGTTGTTCACAACTTTGAAATTCTTGCCAACAGTGTAAATTTCATGGATCACATCTTCCATGCAGATGATGCCAAGCTTTCCTAAAATTCGGAAACACTGTTTTCAGAAAGACTACAGAGCCACTAGCCAGTAACAAGCTAAAAAACATCACATTGTTACTGTCGTGCCTACTTATTTTGATAAACTTCAGGAAGCCAGAAAGCACTTGGTCATGAAAACTGAAAGACCGACTTTTCCATTTAAAATGGACTAGCTGCAGCCAATTTAACATTTAGTTGGCACATTTGGAAAGAGGCACCAGCAACCAGCAATCAGGAACAACAAAAAAATGACACTTAGTGAATCTTTCAAGAAAAGCTAGGTTAAATACATTTAAACCAGAGCTACAAGTAGCCCACAGAAATTCACTGAACTACTTAGTTAGGCTGTTGAATAATGCAACAGCATGTTTGCTTAATGCCTTTCCAGTCTTCAGCAACATATTACAAGTTAACTGCTCATACACTGGTAAAAAGAAAAGTGATTATAACACACTACTTGTATGTTTATAATCTGTTCATCTCACAAACATGACACAGCCTAATTTGAAGCAAAATGCAAATCAAGCACCAAAAAAAGGGAGAGATTAAAGCGTTTGCTTTCATTCATCCTGGCACAACTGCAGGAGAGGGAGCCTCCTGGAGCAGTCCATATCCCAACAATTGATTACCACCCTTCGTTTTTACTAAATACACTGATCGCTTTTACTGGCTAGTTCTTCTTTTCAGCAAGTTTTAAAAGTCTGTGACAAAATATCTAACACTAAGTCTGGAAGTTCAAAGCTACGTATGATGATTCCTGCTGCAGCACTTTTTCATTACTGAAAGATGTACTGGCCTATTAAAGGTCAAGGAGTCTACACTTAAAATTACTAACTTAAAATGCTAAAATTTGACTCTTTTCACTTGTTTTCAATATTTTATAACAGAAGTTACTTCCAGCTTCCTTTGTCTTAAGCAGTTAAAACAGAAGCAGAGATATTAACTAAACCCTAATGTACTCCAGAGACACACAAGGAGCGATGTTCAGCCCGGCACTGATCCCCCCAAGGCACCAAGCTGGTGCCTGGTTTTGGTCAGCAGTGTTTACCCAGGCGTTTCTGAATCAGGCGGTTGTCAGTGAGAGCGATGCGCTGCTTGTTGATCTTGCCGTAACCGCGCTTGTAGATCAGCTCATGCACAGACTTCAGGTTGGGGTACCTGCAAGCCAAGTTAAAAAAAAACAAGAACTCTGAGTCTTTGCAAGCCACATTCCAGGTTAACATCCCTGATTTAAGACTCCAGTAACAAACACTTTAAGACCATTTCAGCATGTCCCGAATGTAAATACAAGAGCAACAGGGAAGCAAATTTTACTCACACCAGGTTCCCAAGAACACCAGTATGAGTGCGCGATCATATTAATCAAGCATTACCTTTAAAGCACTGCCTTAATCATGTTTTCAATTCAAAAGAGGGAAAGTGCACTGAAGATAAAAAAATCCTGCAAGTCTATCATAGCAAAACACAAAAGGCACTCAACATTTGCACACCGTCTAGGTAAAACTGGCCATTTCACTCACCCCCAGGCAATGTAGGGCTCCACGATCCGCAACATGTTGATAGAAGCTTTGTTGAGCTTTACAAATGTGCCATTAAAAATCTGACGCAGGCGAAGAAGCTGCAACACCTTGCGGACCTTAGGGCTGACACCGTTGGTACTGGCGAAAGAGGGGAAAATCCTGTTATCAACATCCCAGAAACACTAGGGAACAGGTTAAAAACGACCAACACACAACAGCATTGTTCCCACATAAAAAAAGCATCACTATTTCACCAGTAACACAAAGCAAGCTTAGTAATTAACTTACTATCTCTGTGTATTTCAGTGTTAAGTTGAAACATCTACTTCCATGGAAGGAATTGAAAGTATTATACTGAAACAATTTAGAACCAGCCTTGTACTCTCCCAAACATAATTCTTCAATCACATCTTCTGTTATTTTTTTTTAACATCTTATCAAAGAACTAAATTACGAAAGAATTAAACAAACACTTGAAGAAAAGCTCAGTAGAATGTCTGGGAATAAGGACATGTAGTTTTATTGAGCTCAAGGTGAGACAGAACAACTGTCTGCACATATTTCCAGCACTGTCTTCTTAAAAATCAGGGATTCCTAAAGACAATATACAGCCAGCGAAATGATCTGGCACTTAACTACATATGCATCTGGTGTATTTACAAGATACTGCCACCCACTACCCAAGCCACTGGAGGAAGGCTTGATCTTATTTACATATTTAGGCCCTCAAAACACAGAGGTAACAGGAAAGTCAACTCCAGTGCTTTGGAACATAAAATTGCTTACAGCTGTACTCAGCCTTACCCTCTTATCCTGATCACAAATGCCAGTTTTGGCTCGGCTGGGACGTAGTAGTTGCCGGCTTTCCGGGCCATCCTGGCCATGCGGATCTCCTGCCGGTACATGTGCCTGTACTCCTTGTGGTAAGCCTGGGCTCTGGCATAGATGAGTTTTCTTTGGGCCTTACGGTACTGCAGTAAATTGAGAATTGCGTAGCGTTACATGAAGCTTTTTTACACATAAAAATCACGTTCAAGTAATGCGCCACATTTTAGAACTTCCCACAAATAACGCAGATTAAGTATCACATGGCTCAGAACAACCCTCACTGATGCTCTAAAGACCCTGGCAGGCTGTTACACAGCAGTGCTGCTTTGCCTTGAACACTGCCATCATTCCCAACCCTTCACTCAGAAACTGTAGGGATAGGTCAAGGAGTAATGGGTACAAACTGAAAAAGAGGAAATATAGGTTAGATATTAGGAAGAAATTCTTTACTCTGAGAGTGTTGAGACACTAGAACACGTTGCCCAAGGAGTAGTGGATGCCTCATCCCTGAAGTGTCTGAGGCCAGACTGGATGGAGCTCTGAGCAACCTGGCCTAGAGGGGGGTGTCCCGGACGATGGCAGGGGGTTGGGACTAGATGATTTTTAAGGTCCCTTCCAACCTCTTAACGTTCCATGATTCTATGATCATGCATCACACCCACCCTCACAAAGGCTGTAACCTCTTGCCTTGTACAAGACTAACTTCAGTGTGACAGACAACTGTATGTTTGACCCTTGACTGCCTGGAATTGGTCTGTTATCAACCAAAAAAAGCATATTTTAGTCCAAATCTTGAAAAAAGTATCAACATGCTGGTCCTAAATACCGTGTATTGGATCACATCAGCAGTAGCAGCAGCTGATACTGAAACAGGTAAACAATCTAAGTCAAAGGGTCAAAGAATATTCACCTTTTTTATAGCCAAAATCTTCTTCTGCCGTTTGGCTTTCATGGCCGCATAAGCCTGCCGCTTCTTCAGCAGGCTCTCGGGCACAGAGGGCACCTTCTTTGCTCTGATGGAAAACAGAAACAAAAACCACATCTTTTAGCTGAGATGAAGATATGTTCTATACGACAAACATCAATGCTAATTCTCTAACACAAGGTACGCACAAGCCTCACTGCTTCCAGACACTGCACTGCGGCGTCTTCCTTGTTCCCACTGTCCCCAGGCCCAGAGCAGTGTCCCAGCACATTTCCCTAGGGCTGAACTAGGTGATTTCCTGGGTTCAGAACCTGCACAGTTCCCTCTCAGGACAAGGAACCCTGACAGGCTAACTGCTGAGCTGCACACAACCTGTGTGGGTGGATGACCGCACACACTGGCACCACACCAGTGGCAAATTTTTCTCCTTACCTTGTTATACCACAATTAAAACAAAGGCTGGTTCGAAGAGAACTTCTCTCTGATTAATAAACATTTCAACACATGCTTGAAAAGAACAAGCTAATCTGGCAGCACTCTGAAATTTAACTCATAGCACTTTCAAGTTGTTTGGATATTCAGAGAATCACAGGACGGGTCTGCTTGGAAGGGACCACAGTGGGTCATCTGGTCCAACCTCCCTGCTCAAGCAGGGCCATCCCAGAGCACACTGCACAGGATTACGTCCAGACGGTTCTCCGTATCTCCAACGAGGGGCCTTCCACAATATCTCCGGGCAACCTGTTCCAGCGGCCAGTCATCCCACACAACAGAGAATTTCTTCCCCACACTGAGCTGGAACCTTCCGTGCATCAGTTCCTGCCCGCTGCCTCTCGTCCCGGAGATTATAAAATCTCAGGCACGGCAACCCTCGCCAGCGCGGAGTTTACAGAACCGCAATCACCCGGGCGAGCTCCCGCTCCAGCGCCAGCCCTCCCTGCTGCCGCCCCACCACAGCCCTGACCGCGCTCCCGCCCGGCCCGGAGGACGCTGCCAGCCCTCGGCGGCCGCAGAAGGGCTGGGCCGGCTCCATCTCCATCTCCGCCGCGCCGAACCCTCCCCTCCCACCGCTGCCGGCCCCGAAGGAGGCCCGGCGGCCCGGGGGGCAGCGAGGGCAGCGGGCGGGCGGCGCGGCGGCGGCGAATGGTGCCGGATGGCAGCGGATGGAGCGGGAGGGGAAGGCACTCACTCCTTGTCCGCCATCGCAGCGCCGGAAGAGAGAGGCACGCGCGTGCGCGGCGGGCTCTCTTAGCCCATTGGCCCGCGCAGGCGGGAGGGCCTGCGCGCCCCCAGGACCCCGGGGCTTGGGGCGTCCGCCGTTGCGCCTGATCTGAGGGCGGGCGATGGGGTGGCCGAGGAGCGCCTGAGGTAAAAGTTGTCCGGGGGAGGCGTCTCCGCCCGGTGGGGCGGGAGCCGGGCGTGTGCCGCGACCGGCCGTGACTTGGGACTGGCCGTGTCCTGGGACTGGCTGTGTCCCCGGGCCGGGCGGGAGTCTCTCCGCCGCCAGGCCCGGCCTGCCCTGCGGGAGGCTGGGATCGAGCTCTGCGGTGGCGGGGCTCCCAAGACGTTTCGCATTCAGGCAGGATTTCCCCTATTCCAGGCTTAAAACCCGTGCTTAAAAGGCTACGGGACGCTACCTGCCGCCCGCGCTCGGTACCGAGGCGGGCATGAGGCTGAGAGCGGGGAGATGTCGCTCCCCCCGGCAGGGAGAGGGAAGCGGCGGGCCCTGCCCAGCCCCGGAGCCGGAGCGCTTCCCGCAGGAGAGCCCGGGGTCCCGGGGATGTTCCCGTCCCTGCGGCTGGGCTCGGCTCTCGGCCGTGCTGCCCACTGCGCGGGCAGGATTGTTCGCCGGGATGCGCGGGGAAGCGGGAACTGCGGGCTCCGTTTGTGCCGGGATGTGCTTTCATTAGGCTGGGCATCTTTCGGGCTCGCCGTAGGGAATTAGTAACTGCACAAGGTAGAGAAAAGAGGCGACTTTTGTGCTGCCCAGCACAGCTTTGCGGCTTGTAAGGCTGCTTGAGGCTGTGGCTCGTATGTCTGATCCTGTTCTGATCCTACCCGTGCTCCTAAAATCACCTGCGGGGGCGCCGGCATATCATTACACACGGCCGGGAAGAAGGGAAAGTAGTGGAACTCTGAGCAGCAAAGAACTGTCCGGTGTAAAAGAAGTGTAGGCAGCAGGGCTGGGGATAAGGAATGCCGAGCTCTGCGTTTCCCGGTTTTGTTTGTTGCCTGTTGAGAACACGCAGAGGTGCCCGGTGGCACTAACACCGGAGCAGGTTATTGAGAGTGCTCGGGATTCTGCTTACAGCTCTATCGATGTTGATTTTTTACAATAGTAGTGTTTTGTGCTAATACAGACGTTTGTATCATTTGATCTCATCAGAAATGTTATAAAAGGGGGTGATTAAAATCAGCAAATATGAACCAAAACACCTGCAATATATACTAAGGAAGAGGTTGTCTGCGTATTTTTCCAAAACTTTTGAACTCCAATTTCTGCTAAATCCGAGAGGCATCGTTCACAAATATAAAACTCCAATAACTCTCCTGAAAACTGGTAGCTGCGCGGGGAACAAAAGGGCAGCGTAGGAAGAAAGGGACGCGGCTGCAGGCGGCCACAGGCAGTGGGATGAGTCTTGCCGGTCCACGTGTGGGAAACTGCAAGGGCACGCTCTGCTCCTCATCCTCTGGAGCTGGCAGATGCCCTGGAGCGTGATGCTCGGGTGCCGAAAGGCCGCAGGGTTCCCATCTATAGAGAGAGGCCGCTGTTGTCGCACAGCAAAAAAATGCGTTCCGTGTGCTGGCACCTGTGAGCTCCCATTTCAGTCTGTGGCTGGTGAGATACCTGGCTGAGAGACCGGAAAACCATCGGGGTTTTGTTCAGCAGAGGAACCCGAGGCGCGCGGGTCCCGGGCATCCTGCGGGGATCCCGGCGGCTCCCGGCCACTCGCCGCCGCCCCGAGCACGGACCTTCGGCTCCGCTTCGTGCTCCCCCGGCCCGCGCTGCAGCAGCTCGGCCGCCCCGAGATGGCGCTGCGGCGGGCGCGGCGCACCGCGGGACATGTAGTCCCGTGCCGGGGGCGGGGGGACCCGCCGGCATTCCCGCCCCCAGCCGCGCGAGGCTCCGGCCGCTCCCGCTCCCGTTCCCGGCGGGGACCATTCCCGTTGGCGGGGCGGGGCGCGGCGGGGGCGGGGGGTCCCGGGAATGCGGGGCGGGACGGGCCAGCCCAGGGGCGGGACTCGGCCGCCCGGTCCGCCCTATATAGAGGGCCGAGCGAGCAAGATGTGCACTGCCAGCAGCGGGGCCGCGGGCGGGACGGGACGGGACGGGACGGGACGGGACAGGACAGGGCGGCAGCGGGCGGGCAGAGCCGCGTCCGGGCTCCTTCCTCGGCGTGTGTGACTGAGGCGGGGCGCGGGGTGCCGAGGGCGGAGAAGGCGAGCTCGGCGGCGGGACCCCGGGAGCGGAGCCTCCCTCGGCGCCCGCAGCGGGCGGTCTCGGGCAGCGGCGGCCCCAGGTGGGGGAGCCGGGCGGCGAGGAGGCTCCGCGCCGCCGGCCCCGCGGGTCCCCTCCGCTCTCCGGCAGCATGAACATCCTGCTGGAGTTCTTCGTGGTGACTTTCCGAGTGCTGTGGGCGTTCGTGCTGGCCGCGGCCAAGTGGCTGGTGCGGCCCAAGGAGAAGAGCGTGGCGGGGCAGGTGTGCCTGATCACCGGGGCGGGCAGCGGCCTGGGCCGCCTCTTCGCCCTGGAGTTTGCCCGGCGCCGGGCGCTGCTGGTGCTGTGGGACATCAACACGCAGAGCAACGAGGAGACGGCGGGCATGGTGCGGCACATCTACCGGGAGATGGCCGAGCAGGCGGCCACCGCCGCCCCCAGAGGTAAGCGCCGCGCTGCCCCTGGCCGCTCACCTGCCCGGCCCGGGACCGCCTCACCAGCGGCGGGCCGTGAGAGCGGCTCCGGGCCGGAGACCGCCGGGCGCGGGGTGTCGGAGCCCCGCCGCCGCTGCTGCCAAGCGGAGCCGGCCCCGTGCCCGCAGCGCTGAGCGAAGACCTTTTTCGCGCAGCCTTGGGCTCCAGCGGCGGCTTTAAAACCTGCGGCTCTTCTTAAAGCGCTTTGACAGCGGTAGTAAATAGCCGAGTCCTTGTGCACTGCGCTGACACCGAAGTAAATGGAAGTTTTGCTGTTTTGGGATTGTATTTGCTGTTTACACTTGACTACTTGTTTGAATGTCGAAAAGCGAGTAAGAACTTTATTGCACCCCCACCCCTTTTGTTCTCTTATCTGTGTTCTTTAGTAGCTGGTGATGGAGAGAAAGATGCGCTGCCCCATTGCAGCTTGCAGGTTTACACCTACACCTGTGATGTGGGCAAAAGAGAGAATGTCTACTCCATAGCTGAGAGGGTCCGCAAGGAGGTTGGCGAGGTGTCTGTCCTGGTTAACAATGCTGGTGTGGTCTCCGGGCACCATCTTCTGGAGTGTCCTGATGAGCTTATTGAGAGGACCATGATGGTCAACTGCCACGCACACTTTTGGGTAACTATAAACTCCTTTCTGCTGCCCTTTTCGGCAGTTAATTTTGGGAAATGAACTGCTGTTGCTTAACTCCTCGAGTTTTGCACTTTCTCATTTTCATTTGCAAGCTCACTGCTTTCGGGGGTTTCTTATTTTGAACTGACCATTCTGTTTAATAGGAATCATGATTTTAAGACTGCTAACAAATAGTTTTAAATCAACTGTATCCTCCCAGAATCCAGAGTTCTAAGTCTTGCTCCCATTTCTGTAGCTCCAGATATGAAAACCTTTACAAGCATAACCTCTGAATTTGCTTAAAGGTTATTACTGTTAATGAATGGCTTCTCAGCCTTCCTCACATACTCTTTTGCCAGCATACTAGCAGCTTTAAGATACTGTTTTAATGAT
Source organism: Pseudotriccus pelzelni (assembly GCA_035584735.1). Classification (NCBI taxonomy): domain Eukaryota; kingdom Metazoa; phylum Chordata; class Aves; order Passeriformes; family Tyrannidae; genus Pseudotriccus; species Pseudotriccus pelzelni. The sequence goes on from JAWMRA010000078.1 coordinate 119,383,390, forward strand.
GGTTACAATAGCAAGCTTGCACACTTCTGGAAAAAATGTTTAAAACTCCTGCTGGAAACGTTGTTTGAATTGCCTTGGAGGCAAATTGTTGCTTTTGAAGGCTGGGAGGAAAGGCGAAAAAGATTTCTCAAGAAATCAAGCCATGAACACTTTCAGGAATCCTGCGTATTTGTCCTCATAGCTCTCTCTGAGGACTGCCTGTAGAAGTAAGAAAATCTTTATTATGGTTTTTGGGATGGCATTGTCTCCATAACTAGCAGATGCTAATTGAGGAGAACAAGCAATGTGATCTTACTCTTTTTGTCCATTTAAATCTTGTTTTCCTGTTTGGTTTATTTTTAAATTCACCGTGGTGTGGCGTGGTGTTACATAAATTGGAGTGTTGAAGGAGGGCATGATGCACACTTGGGTTAGCATTAGCTGTCAGACTGAGACCATTGTTAGTATTAAAACTGTTCTCTGATTCTTCAAATAAGATTATGAAATACACTTGCATAACAATGAAAGGATTAAGCAATCTGAAATATACTTCAACTTAAACCTTCTTTCACTGGTCTTACCTGTTCATAATAAAACTTTGTATAATGCTACATCTTCAAAAATTCAAGGGCACTCCCGAACCGAACTTTTTTAACGTGGAAGTGAAATGCTGTTTCATAACCCTAAAGGAGCCCCTTCAAATCTGCGCTGTGAAATACTTAATGGCAGAGCAGTCTCTTTCCAATGTATTGTAAAGCTTGCAGAGAGAGTGCTTAAACTTCAGTGCACACAAGATAGTATGTTTAGAAACACTTTTGAACTCTGAAAGTATATTTTAAGGCAAACTGAAAGGTTCTGAGAACTCATGTGACTCCTTATAATTAAGAGCTCTGCATGTTCCCCTTCATAAAAGTTAAGTTGGTGCTTAAGCCAACAGAGATGTGCACTAGATTTAATGACTGTTATTGATGTGGTTTAAATGTCGAATTGACAGTTCCAAGAACTCTAAATTATGACATCACCATTAGTTAAAATATGGGAGGATCCTAAATTCTCCAGCTGTTCTTCCTTCAGGCCTAAGTCATACACTTATTTATAACAGTTTCAGAAACCCTTTTAAAGCACTCTGTGTGTTCTGAGTCTCTTACAGTAAGAGAAAACTAACTTAAAGTATTGCTATGATTGGGTTTCCATAACAGTTCCATTCATCCTTAAATGTTAGTGTGAAGTAACTTGAAAACTAAAAAAAAAAAAAAAATACCGCAAGACGGTATAGCTAGGTCTGAACTGTGGAACTTGAGAACTTGGCTTAAGTTTTTAAGGAGCAGTCAACACCCTTTATATTTAATTGAGGATCTGTTCATATGTACACTTCCTGTAGATCCTGTGTCCTGCTTTGCTTTTCCTCTTTTCTCTTGCTGTTGGCAGAGCTCTTTTCCTTGTATTCCACTCCACAATCCCAGAAAAGGTTGGCTTGACCAATAATGGGTGGACTTCTGTTGAAAGTAATACTACTTAATTCAGAAGATATCATCTGAATCAGCTGATTTGAAGCCAACTTTTTTGATGCAAGGCAATGCTGACTTAAATAGAACAATGTGTCTAGATGTGTGAAGTCTTATATAGCTAGTCTTTTCCATGTCAGCTAAACTGGTGGTCCAAAAGCAAAGCTAATACTCTGGAGTATTATGTAGGCTTTTAACTATTCTTGGAGGGTGTTTAGTCCAAAAAGCTGTAAATGGATTTTTTTTAAAACATGGCTCTTGCATGTATTATTGCTTCAGTAGTTAAGTTTCTGTACTTTGTGGGGTTTGGGTTTTTTGTGTTTTGTTTGAGTTTTTGTTTGTTTGTGTTTTTTTTCTTTACTGTGATTCAGGGGAAATTCTTTTTCATCCCTTGATCGTTTAATCAAGCCTCACTGTGCTTCTATATAAAAACTGAAAATAGGGCTCTAGTACTGTTACCTTGAAACATCTGACTTCAGGTTGATTGCCTGCTCTCCATACAGAATGCAGGTGATCTGAGCTTGCTTTTATGTTAGCAGCTACCATCTGAAGTCTGCCCAACTTCTGCAGTAGGTGGTGACAAGAAAATCTGTCACTGTTTTGCTGTTGTGACTTCAACTGAGCTGTGTACCATATCACAAACTGGCAGTCAAGAGATCCTTAGCATGCCACAGCCTAAACAGATGCTTTCCATTTTGCTGACATTTATGATTTGTGTAATCCTTGCTATGAGTGTTCTATATAAACATGTCACCACTGCATCATGTAGCAATTTCCACAGCATAAAATCCACTGCAGTATTAAAAACCTGTTATTTCATGCTGTGATAACTTGAATGCTTCTGATATTGAAAACATAGGGACAAAATCCATTCCCGGTTTGAAACAAGCCAGCTCTGGTTTACTATAATTTGCAGATGTATAAAATTGTAGCAGGAGTGTAACACTATCTTTCCTGCTGGTCTGTTGTGAGAATAATAACTTATTTGGCCGCACTTGTCAATTACTAGAACTGAACTTCTGCGGACTAAGAAGTTTTCTTCCTGTCATATGTTAGGATTCAAATTCTAAAAAATGTTAAATCACATAAGTTAAAGCTGTTGCTTAATCAGCTTTTAGGAAATATAGGAATAAGATTATTTTTTTCTGTAGTTTTACAATAAAGCTTAAGTATCAAAATACTGTGTTTTTAATTGTATCACTATGTTGACTAAAACTCCTGTCCAAGTTCTTATTTTTTTGGGGCAATTTGCAAGTCTTGCACCTACTCTAACATTATTTTCTGGAAGAATTATCTATTGCTGGATGGATAGATATTAATATTGTGCATTACCTGGGAAATGCTTCTAGATTTGATTGTTGGGGCTGGGGCAAGAGCAAGGTGATGAGCAGGGTAGGAAAATCTCTTACATGAAGGTCCTTCTGTACAACAGGTCCCCAGTATTCACCTCTGAGAGAACAGTGATCTGTGTTTCTGTCATGTGGATACTCCAAATCTTTCAGCTTAGTCTTGTCCTAGAATTCTCTTCAACTTACCAAAAGGGGGAAGCAAAAGCATTCTCCTCTAGCTCTGTCATATTAAAACAAAACAAAAAAAAATCCATGTAGAGAGAGACTAGGACCCAGAGTTTAAAGGCTTGTGTGCAGCTTTCTTAGCTGGAGTAGTTATGTTCATTTATTTACAAATTACTTGATTTTTTTTTTAAATGTGTGCTGGCATATCTGTAGGAATTTTAAAATAATTTTTTAGGTGGCCTGACCTTGATATAGGAAGAGATAAATAATGATTAAAGAGGGAAATACTAGTAAGCATTAAGGGCATGAATAGTCTAAAACCCCTAAAACTTAAATACACCTTGGAAAGATGGTTAATACAGAGTTAATAAATCAAATACCGATTTATGCAGCTGCTGTTCTCATCAGCCTAATTAGACTGACAGGATTGCTTGGAGAATAACAGTGGGTTATAGTTGTCTATAATATATCAGTAATCATGTATTGTTATTCTAGTCTCTTCAAGCTCCCTGGTGCTAAATAAAGCTCAGTTATACCTATAGTTTTAGTTCAAATATGGAAGTATTACACTAAAGGTGCACACTGAATCTTCTATAGAAGAAAAAGCAGCTTACATTATTTGAAACTATACCATGCTGTCTTTGTGGCCTATTACCATAGAAGATTAATTTTTGTCATCAAATCTAGGAGTCAAACATCTGTGATCAAATACAAAGACAGTATTCCACTGAAGGGCCAGGTAGCTATATTTAGTATTTTGGATGAGTGGAGTTAGTGGCTTGAATTGATTTTTTTTTCCTTTTAGTTTTATGATAATGTACCCCAAGACACACAAGTGTACTTGCAAAGTTTAATCTATATGTTCTTGATTTCTTTCCTTTAAAAATGAGTTGGATCAAGTTCAAGCAAAACATATGTATGCCATCCAAAAAGTATCATCAGAACTAACTCTTCACTTGCAAAATTATTTCAACTACATGCCACCAGCAAATTACCCTGGACAGCACATGTGTTTCATATACTGTGGTAGCATGCTGGGTAGTGAGTATGAAGGAAAAAGCAATCAAACTCCTAGCTACGGAAATAGTCGTAGTAGTCATACTTAAAACTTTTAAGTGCTTTGTTAGGGTTCTGCTGTTCATATGTTCTTGGGTTCATTTCTTAAGAAAATTGAGGGGATCTGTCAGTTGAGAAAATACTGTCTTTCAGATGCATGCCCCAAAATCTGCACTTTCCCATTTTATAAAGTAATGTATTTAACACAAGTCTTGAAAAAATAAATGCATGGTTATGTATTTCTGAAGCTGGAGTGAGCGCAAGACCAGTGGTTCAGAGCTTTCTTCAGATTTATGTCATGGTCTATGAGGACTCATCTAGCACTGTGTTGAGCACAGTCATCACCAGCAGGCAATCTTTAATTTTGTAACCTGTACTTTACAATCTGTGTGAATCTATGTATCTGTAATTTAGCTTTGTAGTCACATTTTAGTTATAGTGATCACTCACATTTTCAATTTTTTTGTTTTGTTAGTTTTCTCTTCCTTTTTTGGTGAGGTTACCAACCCAAATTATTTAGCTAGGTGCCTGTATGTCTGAGCTTTGGCCTTAGCAGCAATCTTGTATCAGTTTCAGAATAGTCACGGATGGGGATAAAAATGACTTTAGGCAACTTACTCATCTGAAGAGCCAACATGCATAATTGAGCATGTTGAGATGGGGTGGTAGGTAGGTCTTAGTCTTATACAAAACACCTCTTCATTTGCCTTGAGTAGGAATCATATGAGTTTGAGCATCTATAACTGAGATTCCACGGTACTGCTGACTGAACTGCAGTTGTTCCATGTGTTTCTCAGCTCTAGTCTCTGAGGGCTGTTGAGGCTGTTCCATCCTAGTTCTTCGTTGTCTACTGTATTTTGATGACGAATGAGTAGTTACATATTGCGGAGTCGGAGCAAAAGAGATTAATAGCACTCTTACTTAATTAGCAAGACTTCCATCAGGGCTGTGGGAAAATCATATTGAAGATTTTTTGAATGTGTTACAACACCAACCTTCCTACGTATACTTTCTGTGCTAGGGCATCTTCCTTGCCTGGTGGAGAATGCTGACTTCCTTTATTCAAATGGTACTTGAATTTGTGCATTTCCCTTCCCTCTTGTTGATGATGTAAAGTATTCGATTTTCATCCCAGTTAGTTAACAAGCCTAAAATGACCATTCAGAATGTTTTTCTTACAGTGCTTCAGTCACACCTGGGATTTTGCAATAGCTTCTCTCAGACATACTTTGGAATTTAATTTGCTGCACCATTTGAAAAGTGCCTGCATCTTAGGCTCTCAAAGAACAAAAAATAGAGATTCTCAGATTGTGACCCATGAATTGTTTGTTGCCTGTAGATTGGAGTCCAAGGTGGTAGCATGAAGTGTGATCAGCCAGTTACTTCCTTGCACTAAACTATATGAAGCTTGAAGAATTTAGGTGAAAACAGTAACATGTTTCACAGAAAAGCAGTGTGAAATTTCTATTAAGGAAAGTTGTCCTAAAGAGACTGTGCCAAGACTTCTCAAACTACTTGAAATGTATCTGAAGTATTAATCAATTACTAGTGCCTTGCAATTCTACAGCCCTATAAAATAAAGCTGGAGTTGCAGTATGGCTTGCAGAGGTAAGCACTTGGGATAATCTCACTCTTCAGTCTTCTGTGACTTTTTCTGGGGGTCAGAGACTTGTCAGCAAACTGTATGAATATTTTCAGGATTGCTAATCTACTCTGAAAGCGTGGTCCTGGATGAGCGAGCAGTGTGATGCTTAAATTCCTCCTTCTTATGGAATGAGGTAGGTCAGCTGAATAAGCATAAACCTCTGCCCTGACACTGGTCTGCAATTATGCTGCTGCTTGTGAAGGATTTGGGGAGACAGGAAAACCTTGAATGGAATGATAGCCTTTGACGGCATGGTGCCTAACCTTGCTAGAAGCGGAAAGAGTGGCTCTTCAGTGAAATACTCACCTAAAGATTGTATGCCTTTCTTGTTCTGTGGAGGTGAGGAGGACAGTGGAGTTTAAAGTTCCAGATTTTTCTATTTACAAGTAACACCCTCTTTTATTTTATGAAAAACAGCTAAGTTAATGTTATGTCATTATGTTAACTTTCTGTAATAACCAAGTAACTACAGCAGACTTCTAGAAGACAGGTGTGTTCATGTATTCAACAGTGGAGAACAGCAATCCTAATTATGATGCAGCTAAGTGTCCTGCTAACCCAGTGGTTGCATCACTGCCTAAGACCTGTCTGAACTGATCTGTGAGGGTAAGCAATCCTTTTTCATAGCTCTCAGTGTCATCAATTACTCTGACTGGACAGGCTGAGGAAAGATGAATGTTATGTTTTCTAGCACCATCCCTGCCACTTTAGCACTGCAGTTCTTAAATCTTTTCTACTTTTATCTTTATCAGCTGTGAACTATTATTCTTTCCCAATGCTTCTCATGCTTTGATTTCACTTCCAGGGTTTGAGGGTGGGGGGGAGGAAAGGTTTTTGTTATGTATCTCTAGTACTAAATCTTTCCACAGTTCCCTGTATGTAAAAGCCAGCACATCACTCACTTGATAAGCCTTGCTCCGTTTGACCTTTGAGGTTTCTGGCTATTGACACTGATGGTAAAACTGAGTTACAGATACCTGTCTGTCTTTTGTAAAAAATGGCAGAGGTCTTTCTGCAAAGGCAAACTGAAACCGATTTACCTGTGATGCTATATGCTTTTACCTGTTGTCTCAGGCTGCTTAATCTGTTAAAAAAAATGAAAAGTCTTTCAAAATGCAGTTATAATATAGGTGAGTAGCCACAGACTTTGAGATTCATAGAATCTTGGGGTTTGAGGGTTTAGTTTGAAAAGATGATGTGTCACAAATGGGAGAGATTTACATCTTTGCTTACACTTCTGAATGAACACCCTGTTCTTATAAATAATTATATTAGCATAATGTTTTATATGTCAGTCAAATTAACACTTGACACGAGTGAGTTATCACAACTGGGATGGGAGGGCATGGTAGGCCAAGGAATGCCGGAACAGCTGTGGAGCTGAGGTGGCTGACTTGGTGTGAGCCTTTTGAAATTCAAGTTTGTTTGACTGTTGAATTCTGCACCTAAATGTGCCTTGGTGCTGCTTGCTTCTGCCATCTGTTTGAACTTGTGTGACAGCTTCTTGAGCACTCTCCTTTCAGTGTTGTTTTAGAAAAACACATGAGTGTATGCTTAAAAGTAACTTGTCCAAAATGTCCATTGACTTAGAACGAAACAACAAGGAAGCTTCGTGGTGGCAAGCTCACGTGGGACCACCCCTTGAATCTGCATCTTCCCTTGCACTAGTTTGCATATTCACCTGGTCTTTGGGTGAGCCAGTTCAGTTCACTAACTTGTCTGGAGGGCAGGCAGGAAAACTTGTCTAAGTTGATTGGTTTTTCTATTTAGAGACTGGAATTACCTCATGAACATTTCAAACTTAGAGTAGTGAGTGCGTGGGGGTGAGGAGGGATAGGATAAAACCATGTAGCTTTGAACAGGGGCTCTGTGGCTATCCTAATGAAACCTCATTCTCAGACTTTTTTTAGAATAGGATTTATAGCCTCTGAATAGTTAAGTAGTCATAAATGGTTCCGAGCTGTAGCAAATCTGCCACTGGCATAGCAGTCTGAATGTAACAACTTGACTTCTAAAGAGATGGCAGTATTTTAATTATGCTTTATTAAAAACTCTTAGATAAAGGCAAGTTAGTTTTCTGTACGCATCAGATAACGTATTAACAGCTCTAGCTTATTTGCCTGGAACCAATACTATGATTGCTGTTGTCTACCATCAAGAGCAGTGATCTCAGTGCAGTGTAGTGCACTGTTTGACTTCTTTGGAAATCAGTTGTGCTAGCATAGAATGTGGAAAAGATCTGGCCAGAGCCATGTTTCAGCTTATGGGAACTAAGCATTTTCCACAGGCAGGCAAAGGAAGTGCCTCTGTCGTTGAAAATTCACTCCCTAAGAAAGTGAGTAGTTGACTGGTGTTTGGTTAAAATGCCTGTGCAAGCAGAATCTCTGAAAATTGTATTAGTTGCTGCTTTAGTCACTGTATTAGCTGGAGTCTTCTGATCATTTTATCCTTTGGCTGACGAAGTGAAAGTTTGCCTGCTAAGACTATTTTCTGCACACCGTTTTTTTGAAGGATGAGGAGAATTATGAAACAGAAGTATCAAGGTATTTCAAAAACCACTAAGCTTCATGTGGTTTTAAAAAAGCTTTTTTCTTGGTCAGGGAGTTACTTCATAAGAAGTTGTAGCCTTTTAGGGTCTTACTGTTTCCTAAACAAATACTGAAGCTAAATCTCTATTCAGCTATATCATCTTCTCTATTTTTCTGTTTCCACTAAATGTGAAAAGGGAGGCTTTCTTTCTAAATCCGTTCTTCTTGTGAGATATTCAGTTGTAGCATTATCACTTTCTTTATTATAAAACAAATGATTCAAAACCCTGACTTGGTGACTGAGTTGGGCAGTATGAGTAAAGTGACTCAGCTTCATCTGCCTGCAAGTGCTCTGGCAGTTGCATTGCTATGGAGGTACGGGCTTAAGGCATCTATAAAATGTGAGACAGTCCTTTTCTGCTTAGCCACTTCTTGAAAAGTCTGCTACATATATCATAAAACATGAATGATGACTTCATATTTTCCATAAGTAGTTCTGACAATACTGTTCTCTAGTAATGTTTTGGAAACCTGTAGACTAAAATATCAAGTTGTACTAAATATTCCAGAGAATGACTAAGCTTATGGCAAGCTGGAGAAAAATGTGTATTTAAAAGTTGGATTGTGTTCTTGTTCCCTGAACAGAATATTCTGAGGTCTTATCTAATACTTTTTTTCCTAAAATGAATTTGTTATGGGGATTTTTCACAGACTTATGGGGCATGTTTTCATTTTTGTCAAGATTATCAAATAGCTGGCAATAAATAACTGCTCTCCAAATGGTTGGACATTTGCTGCAGACTTGTGCTAATGAAGGTGGTGAACTAATGTGTTTGTTACACTAATGTCAACATAGCTCTGAAACACTACAAATCCTTTGACACGGCCATTTGTCAGTATATAAACAAGGAATTTCTAGTCTTTGACTTCAGCAGGGCTTAAACCAGCTTTTGTGGAAAGGAGTAGGCAAGTGTTAACTTCATGTAACACTTGACCAGAAAAATCTAAAGTGATTTCAAATTTAACATTTGAATAAATGCCAGTTAGGTCATCTCTAGTGATGGATCTGCCGGTAGAAGGATACAAGGTTGGTGGTGCAACCTACTTGGTTTGTAACTTAAATTCTGGAATTTACAGGAGCGTAACTGTGCTGTCACAGCTGTGTTGGAGCTCTGTGTTTATCTTGGGTACATAGAAAGCTCACATGGTAGATCTGAACAGAAGGATTCACTTTCTTCAAATTACATCTTTCTTTTTGGTGGCTACTGCCAACTGTGTACTTTGTTTAAGTTGAGTAATAGCCGTGGTTGGTAGCTATGATAGTCTGACAGTAGAATGAGATTAATATTTATGGAGAATAAATATCAGCATGTCTAGTAACATTCCTTTGGGTGAGAGGGAAGAGGTCAGCTTTTTAGCATGAGTACTTTGAAACCTTCAGGGCTCAGGCTTGGTTATGCCCCAAGTTTGTGCTGTCTGAAGAAGTCTGCAGGTATACATTTGTTTCCAAGTTCCACTTTAGTCTAGACTTGCTTGTTTTGCAGTGTAAGGCAGACTAAACACAGAGCTGGGCCTCCAACAGCTCTCTTGCCATGCCGTCTTACCTACTACTATTCCTTTTCATCTTTTAGATTGGTTTGGTATTTGAAATTCACAACAAACATCCTCCACAACTCATGTTTTGCACTTTGACACTGCTTAAGTAGAGATACTGTCTTTTGCCCTGTTGGTTACTAGCTGCTGAGAATCCAATATGTGATGGCTCTGACCAAGCTTTAAATCCCGTTAAAATTCAAAGTGGGCAGAATAGTTTGTGAGGGCTCAAAATATCCTTAAGAAGCTGGCAAGAGAGTGGTTACTGGAGGCCTTCTAATAGCCAGGGGGATAATAATTAGTTTTTGAAAACAGTATGGTATGTGTATATTCTGAACTGTTTAATTCCACAATAAATTAATCTAGGTGCTCTGCAGTGCTTCATTGGGCTCTCCCTTAATCTGAAAGGACTTGAGACCAAAGGAAAAAGAGAAATGGAAGTAGAACAGACACTGTTTCAGACAGAGCAGGATAATTTATTACAGGCAAGAGCTCCTGTTGGAGAGACACGGGAGAGATGTGGCAGAAGAATCAGTATCCTTTCCAGTTAGTTAAGTTTCTGTGTTGATAAACTTGCTGTTAACATACAGAGTGCAAGGTCTCTGCTGGGTTGTGAACTGCTTCCTCTGTAAGAGGAAGAGGGAATGGGCTGATGAGCAGGGAATTGGTATACTTAAATGGAGAATTACAGAATGGCTGAGGCGGGAAGGGTCATCAGGTCCCATCCCCCTTGCTCAAGCTGGGTCACCTAGAGCCAGGGACCTAGGCCTGTGTCCAAAAAGCTTTTTAATACCTCTAAGGATGGAGATTTCCACAACCTCTCTGGGCAACCTGTGACAATTTTTTTAGCTTTATTTTTCATAGCCATGTGAAATCAAAGACTTACAAACTCTTGAGGAAACAGATCAAAATATATAATCAGTGATTTAAGCAATTATGTATACTGCTGCATATATAGAAAGCAGTTATACATTAACCAAGCAGTATCTAGAAAGTAGACAAGTCAGTGTGCATTTATGGTAGTGTATATACAAGAATGTCCATTAAAGGCAGCTAAATGTTTCCACAGAAATAACTGGTGACGTATCTGTCATTAGACAGATTGGACACTTTACAGGACAGGCCTGACATCTGAGGATGGAAGTAATTTAAAAAGCATGTAAATCTAAAATCTGTTTCCTCTTAGGAAGAGGAAGTTCTTAGGAGAAGAAAGGTGGAGGCTGTATACCAGTAACATAAAGGATCTAAATTCTATTTGCCGGTATAGCGATAACAAGGGTAGTTTAGCTTGAATACCTGAATTTCTTCATGCCCCAAAAGCATATAAAGTAGTGAACCCTCTAAACTGAAGTGAAATGTTCTTAAGGAGAAATCAGTGCTTCCTTTGGCTCTGTTCTGTGTACCTAAACCCCTGCCCTAGGTAATGGTGCGCTCAAAATCTACAGGGATACAGTGGTGGGGGATGCAGAAAAGCTTTACTGAAGAGTGGAGTTTGAGTAGCATCAGAGCCCTGTAAAGCTGATGTAGTGATATCTTTTCAACCTTGACTCTCCAGAGGAAAGTTTCTGAAGCCAGCATTGTGTTATTTAGGTAGTGTTGAGTATTTAACCTACACTTCAGATGAAAGGGAGAACAAAGCTGTTTTCTACGCCAATTTGGGGTAAGATCACAGGAAATTAAGCCCTTAAAAGAAATGAGGGGGGAGGTAGAGACATGATAAGGCAACAGTAATAAAAGTTTCTGTTGCAATGTCCTTCCTTCCTAAGCATTTTTCATATCCCTATCTCTGTGGAGACAATCTTTTTTGACTAAGCCTTGTTAACAAGCTATACAAAAGGCAGTTTAGTCAGGCAATGTTCAGTTGCCCTAGGCATAGCATAATTAGTTCTAGTAGTAAAGAGTGGAAATCAATGATTAATGTTTGAGAGATAACTAGTGGTATTAGTTTCCTGTGTGCTTTTTTTGTTTAATAGCATTACTTATCTTATCTTTACTGTCTAGCCATTGTAAACAGCTTTGTGGCACTAAGTTCTGATTAAGGAAACTACTTAATTCAGTTTCATCTTTCTTCTGATATACTTAACATGAGTTAACTCCATGTAAAAGAGGAACCACTACAATGATTGAATCATTCATAGGAAAAAGCGGCAGCTCTTGGCTTTAAAAATTGGAGAAATTTTGGATCTGAACCCTAAATAATACAAATGCTAAACAATGTAGTAACATAAATATGGACTGTAGCATACTTGTTCTTTAGGAAATGGTACGAGAGATACTTGCTGATACTAACAAACCCATTTACAAACTTCCATAAATAAGATTTCACCTATTTTTGTACAACTTTGATGCTTCTCAGCTGATTAAATATGTCTAAGAAGCAGGGGATTTTATGTCAATAGATCTCTCGCGAGGGTGGAGAAAATTACTTCTGTAAATTAATAATAAATTATAAAACAAGTGATTCAACTAATAGCTTATGACTATCTGAGACGTCATGTACTTCAATGCAGTATTTCACACAGAGTTGGAGAGAGGAGAAAATATGCTTATTTCTTTGTAATTCAAATACAGTTTTAAAGTACCTGATGTTGCTTTTCATTGTGACTTACTCCTTCTGGGTATTACCTTCACCTCTTAAACTGAGTAGATTTTTATCTGTAGTTTCATTCTGTCTGCAAAGGTAGCCTATCCAAGGTATTGGAGAGTGTGTGTGTGGCTTTGCTTCCTTGTACTCATCATTGTAGACTTGTTTTAAGTCTATCTTGTTCTTTCATGAGCTTCTGGTTGCAAGGCAACTGGAGCATTATTCCTGTGCATGTATGTTAAGCATTAACTGTGGGTGTAGTTCAATATTAAAGGAATCCCTCTGGCCCCAAAACAGTGGGTTTTTATGAGAAGGGCAAATAAAGCTTTAATGAGAAATTGAAGGTTGTGTTGCCTGCCAGGAGATAAATAACAAAGGGACTTCTTTTGAGATGAAATATTGGAAGGTCTAGCTTTTTTTGTTCTGAGTGCAGGGCCTGTGCAAGGCACACTTGAGGACAATCCTGGAATAGTTAATACAGCTGCCTATGGAAGCTTGGCTTGAGGACATCATGTTTATCTCCTGATTCTTTTCACTTCTAAAGGATCTGGGTGGACCCATAAAAAGTTCAGAGAAATGTGATTTTATTTTTTATTTCATTACTTTAGGAAGACCATGTAATTCTGACCTATTTTTCATCATTGTTTCTTGAGAAGAGAAACCAAAGATGAAAAATTGTTTTAATTTCCACAGCTATTCAAATATTTACTTAGACAGTGGCTAATTATCCAGAAGGGGCCCAACACCTCTTGAAAACAGTCGGTAGAGACATCTGAGGTCCTTTCAAGTACAGTTTTGGTCCCTTGTGTTAGCAAGGTCAACAGTAGTTGTAGACTTCTGTCTGCCTGCTGTATTCAGCCTGTTACTGTCAGAACCATGTCCTCTGTATTGTGTGGTCTCCCTAGTCTTCAGCTCAGTACTTGATATTTTCATGTAATCTTAGTGCAGTTACTAATCTCAACTTAGCCTACTATATCAGTATGCTTGTATGAAGGAATTTAAGAAGGATGTGGAGGTTATATGGGAAAAGGAATTGAGATGAGAGTGCAATGACAAGTAATTATTCTCTTTGGAACCAAATAAAAAAGCTAGAAGGAAAACAGATGGTTAAATCCAGGCTTGTAACTTCATGCTATGGTGCTTGAGAGGGCATTTTGGATATTATAGCCTCTAACTCGAATAAATTCTCCTTTGAGAGTAAGAGTTCTAGGGTATATTTTCAAGGCTTCTTCTAAAACTATTTGGCCATGACTTTCACTGTAATCCTATAAGTGAGGTTTTAACCTGTGTTTATAAAATGTATTTAAAGTTGTTGTCTACTGAAATAAGCTGGGATGTATGACTGTAGCTGAAAATAACTTCAGTGTTTTTACTGGTAAGCTTGCCATGGGGATTTTCTGCCTTTTGGCCACCTTCCTTTCCCTTTTAACATGTAGTAGTGCATGAGTGTTATACTGTCTAGTTTGGACAAACCTACTTCAGGTAAGGCTGCCACAGCCTGTCTGCAGAAGAGTTAGAGGTGCTCTTTTGTCAGACCTTTGTGCATTTCTTCTCAGTTATTGGAACAAAATGAGAAATTGAGGCACGGAGAAATCTCTGTATTTGGTTCTGTGGTGGAATGAGTGGTCACATGCTGTCCTGCATGGGAATAAGAGAACTTGCAGCGTGTTTTGCTGTGGACTGTGAAGAATGATGGGAAGAAAAGAAGTCTGAATGTCCATGCTAAGGGAGGGAGAGGAGATAACATGTATTTTAGAAAATAACCTTTTCTTGTCACTGTGAGTTATAGAAGTAGCTAACATCCATGGCAGCAGGAGGTTATGGTCTCTGGTACATTAGTTCCCAGAGATGTCTGGATGTGAGTCCTTGACTGACCACACCAATTTCGCTTCTTGGCTCTGGCTGAATAGTTTTTAACATGAAGTTGAAATAATACATTCACCCAATTGCTGCACACATTTGTGCTGTCAGGCAGCTGCCCTGGCAGTCAGGAGTAGCTGTGGCCTGCAAGGAAATGTCCTCTATATTATACCAGTACACCACTGTTGTGTGATGTAAAAACTCACCTGTGTAGATAAGCCCCAAAAACCCCATGCTTTCCAACTCAAGGAGCTGTGTGGAAAGTGAGCTATTCCTTTGGTATAAAGGGATTCCTACCCTACTGTAGTGCAGTTTGTTTATGCCATCAAAATAGTTTAAAAAGGCTGTTGACAGAAGGCAGAAAATATGAGGAAACTTATTGTATTGAAAAATAGATACTTAAAGGACCTCATGTGTTGGTACCTGCTTGTTTCTTTCTTTGATACAAAGGCAGCTCTCTAAACGTGAGGTAGCATGTACTTTTCTACTTTGGTGTGCTTTCTGCATTCAGTATCCATTGTCTTGAGCTGCATACAGCTAACATTGTTTTCTGTGGATGCTTGCTTTCTTCTTTAAGAATAATTAATCCAAAATTTAATTAAAAAATCACTTTCCCAAACACAGTATTTCTTCATATTCTCATTTGCTGTATTTAGACTAATTTGTCTTGACATTGCAGCTGTGCTGGTCTTTGTGTTGCACAATCTTTTGAGTTTTGTTTCATTAAGAATGGAACTAAAGAATTTGGGGAAGGGGAGGGAAGAAGTGCTAGACTGTTAGAAGTTAATTTGCCGTAAACCAAAATGTTGAGAACAGATTACGAAAGCTATGAAGTGACATGTAAATGCTTGTTCAGTTTCACACTTGTGAGAAATAAGTCATTTAAGCTGTGTGCACATGAAATAGATGTTTGGTTACAGCTACTGGGAATAGTTTGTTCTTACTGGTATATTTAGAAGCATAGTGGAATCTACTTAGAATATATTAATCTCTAGGCTCCAAAAAATTAGAGGTATACAATTTAAATTTAAAAACTAGCTCTACTCTCTGTTCAGAACAGCTTCATATGTTTTATCTATCCTAACTAGTTTCTGTGTATCTGAAGTATATGACAGTTTAGAAAATTCATGTTCTCACTATGCTTTTGGGATTTCAGTTTTTTATTCCTAAATTAAAAAAAAAAAAAAAGCACTAATTCTGGGTGAAAAGGATGCTTGCATTTCTTGATGTTGAACATTGCATGACTTCGCTGATTCTTCACCCTAATACATCACAGTTCCTTTCATCCATTATATTCTACTTACTAGTTTCTCCTCAGTGTTGAAGACTGTGGTATGTTTGTCATGAATAAATGACCTAGCGCTGGCTTTAATGTTTTGTTTAAATGTCTTCCTCTGCAGCTGTGAAAGGTAAAACTGAAACTTCAAGGATCAAACCAGAAGGCAGATAGTTTGATTAAATCACTTGAGTTGATTTGAATTATTTTGCGGGCCTGGTTCGTGACCTCTAATGCCATGGACAAAACACATTTCTTGCTTGCTATCTTCTAATACTTCTCTTTTTTTTATGGAGGATTAGCATGTCCATGCATCACCTCAGAAAGCTAATGTGGGCTGTGCTACCTGTTCAGACAAACTCCAGATGGGAAGGCCACCCAAGAAGCATCTTACCCCAAACCAGTCAAACTCTTAACTAGTTTCTCAGCAGCACAACAAGAACACTGAAGACTTCAGGTCTGGTAGGCAGATGTAGCTGAAGCTGAAAGAAACTAGAAACTAGGTTGATCTGGTTTATGTAACAGGCAGAAAAACTGGGGACCAGAGTATAGAAGAAGCTGCTTTGATCAAGAAGGTGTGCTGTGCCAGAAACTCAGGAAGAACACTGATTTATTTGGGGTTTGCTTATACCACGAAAGAATAACTTCACTTTGGGTTTGTTTTTTCCCAGTGAGAGGAGGCTGGGAGGAGCAATGGGCAAGCCATTACTCTGAGCCTGGAAATGCATCCCCCTGTAGGGTGTGTCTGCCTCTGACAGTGCTTGTTTTCAAGTGTTGACTCCCAGCTGCTGCAGATGGCTGGAGGGTGGCAGCAATCGAGATGACTTTCTCTGACATCCATTTAGCTGAGATGTTGATAGTTGACTGCAAAGTTTCCTACATATGATAGTTGTGCTATCTTTATAGACTGCCTCAGCTTCAGGATTTAAATGGATTTGTGGGATAATATCCCATGACAAAGTACAGGGGTCTGCTCTGAACAGGCTGCTTCAGAGCACTGAGGTCTCATGCAAAGATTTCTGTGAATTGCTAATTGTCTTCAGAGCAGACGAGCTGTGGTTTTTTTCTATGTGGCCATAAATGACATTTTAAGAGATGACTTACATGAAGTGACTATAGTTCTACGCTGGGAGTTGTTCAGCCTGCACTTGAGATGCTGAAGACGTCACCCAAAAGTGTGCTCAACAGCCTTTATTCATCATGTGCCAATTTCTTCTGGTTGAAAATGAGTTCCTTTAGCCACAAGCTCCGAAAACTCAGATTTTGTAATCTTTTTGCTTTGAAGCAGTGTAGCATAGATGAGTAGGCTTTCTGAAATTTACTGCTCTGGTTATTTCCCAGATTTATATATATATGACTCTGAAAATTCTCTTTTTCGTAGCTAAATATAGACACTTATGGACACCTAGTTATAGTTCATCATATTAATACCAAAAAAAAAAAAAAAAAGAAGGGGAAAAAAGCGGTGCTATAGTAAAGATGCACTTGCCTGTTTGTCTCTTGGAAGAAAACATTGATTCATGCCTTGAAAGTGGTAGGGGAAAAAAAATCTATTACAACTTCTTTCTCTCCCCCAAGACAAACTCAAGGCAATTGCCCCTTTCCCATAGTTGCTGTGGTTTGCAGCCTGAGCTTCAGTCTACATTATCAAGCCTTCTGGCAATGGGAGGTGGCAATCAGTCATTCCAATGTGATGTGGACAGATAGCTGAGATGTAAGTGAAAACTGATGATGGAGCTGACAAATGCTTTGGAGGGGAGTAAATTGTCAGGGCGACTGAGTCGGGGCACAGATATCTTAGAGGGATAGCACAGAGAATCAGGGATAGTGTACGTGCCACTAGTGTTGGAGTGTGCAAGGCACGCTGCAGATAAAGAGCACTCTGTAAAAGTTCAGTGCCATCCAAGCGAAGCCTCTTACGTTCTGAGACGGCACTGCCCGATGATGACTGGGCTTTGTTGCCATGCAACAAGGGAAGAGAGGCTGAAACTTTGTGTGCCTGGCACAGATTAGTTTAACAGCAAACTGAATTCTTGTCTGAGGCTCAGTACAAGAGGTTTAGAGATCCCTGCCATGAGGAAAGAAACAAATGCAAGGCAGCTTGCTCTGATTATTTTTTTATAATTAGCTTCATTTTGTAGTTATGACAGAATCTAGGAGTTGTATGAATCAACAGTAGAAAAGGCAAGGAGTCAGGAGGTCTGTTAATCTTCTATCATCTGCCAGCTGTCCAGTGAAAACACTCTTTTGTGTGGTGTTAGGAGGTCTGGATTAGTCATTTAACACCTGCAGGCAAAAATGTTGTACAGGAACATGTGAAAATCATTAGAGCAAAACTGTCCTGACGTCTGTGATTGGAAAATGCAGACAGCATAAGAATGGAATTAGATGGATTCAGCTGTAGCTTGCATGTCTTTTAAAGAATGCAGCTGACACTACTCAGACCAACAACTAAGCAAGTAGCAAATATTTAAGGGACATTTTCATGCTCTGAGTTTGGATACAAATTACATGGGCAGACTAGGTTTCTGGGAGGCTTAAACTGAGTGGTACTGAGTTAGAATAGACTGGTAGCTTTGTCACTAATAGATTAATATATTAACTATTGTTAAAAAGCATTTTCTGAAGTTCTTGGGCAATTTAAGTGATCTCGTATGGTACACAGACAGCCTAGAAACTGAAGTACATCGTAGTGACACATGCCATTTTACCACTTCATTGATTTTTTTGGAGCACATATGACTCTCCACTTAATACTTATTTAAAATGAGAAAGTGTTGAGTCACCTTCAGAAGAGAGATATGACAAAGGTACATAATCTAGTCAGGGTGATCTTCTAGCAAGTACCTTCAATTTGTTGCTTAAAATTTAATTTTTTAAAGGTGTTAGCTCTGACTCGGTTCAGAAGCAAACTTTGTTATAATCAAAACATAAAAATTGGAGGCTAAAATGAAAGTTTCATCTTGAGACTTGCTTTGGGTTTATTTTGTTTTATTTTTAAACTACTAAGGAACTGGTAACAGAAATGTATATCATGTCTTTTTAGTTACAGCAATACTTATGGATACTAATAAAGATGGAAAATAATTTAGACTAGCAGGTGTTTATTGTAAGTAAAAAGTAATACCAGCAAAAACTCTGCCTTTAGTGTTTTGTTTAATCTGAAATGCCCAAGGTGATAGATATGGCTAATTTTATCCAAATAACTTAACTTACAAAACACACTGTCAATAATTAGAACTGATAATTGGTACTGTTCTCAACAGATGTGCTAGATGGTGTAATTAAACACTTTGCATTCCTTTTTCTGTCTAAAAAAAATGTGACTTCCATTTTAAGGTCAAATTATCTCTTTCTGATAACTAGTCTCTTGCAGAAAAATAAACATGTCTGAGCTCAATTGATCCTTTAACCTTTTAGGATTTCTGGAGATATAATCCTTGCTGACGTGCTGTCTGAATTTGCAAACAAGCTGTAGATTTTCTGTTGACATTTTTCACAAACTCAGAAGTTCAAAACCAGTACAGTCATTGTACTTTTATATTCATGATAATAAATGAGATAGAGGTTTTGAAAACTTACTAGTAATGTACCTTGTTCATGGTGTGGTTGTTTTTTTTTTTTTTCATTTATGTTGTTTGTGTGTGTTTTGTTTTGTTTTTCACTTAGACCACTAAAGCATTCCTTCCCAAGATGTTGGAAATGAACCATGGACACATCGTGACAGTTGCAAGTTCCTTGGGATTATTCAGTACTGCTGGAGTGGAGGTTTGTTGGACTATACTTCATTAAAAAAAATGGCACTTCTTTCTTAGAATAAGCTTTTTTCATTTTACCAACTAGTGAAAATGAAGTCAAATTTTCAAAGATACTTGTGGAGTATGGTGATACCACATCAACACATGGCTCCCTCGGGACTCAGGCAGCCATTGCATTCGTCTACTTGGATGGTGGACTTACCACCTTAGCCCAGGATGGCTAAGGGCTTCAGAATCCTAAATGATCTTTGAATAAATTAAGCAACTTGAAAGTTGACCACCTACTCCTGGCAAGATCTTCAGTGCTAAGCTTAAAGCCAAAGGCTTTCAAAAATGATGTTTTCTTTTTGTTGTTTCTGTGAGGAAATGGCTGTAAACCTTCTAGAATATATCTCACCTGCTTCATTAGTAGCTGTTTGAGAACTCCAGTTTGTGAGACTTGTTTGGTGCATAAAAACAGGTTAGGATTAGAGCTTATTGTCTTGCTTTTTGAGTCATTAGTACAAATGCAAGTGTGAACAAAAAGCATTCTGTTAGTAAAAATTAATTAATGTGTCTAAAATAGTAATGGTCATATTACCTCATAAGCACACAGGGTTCTTTGCATATAGGTAAGGCTCAATCCAGGACCTTAAACTGCAGTGTTTTGTAACACGAATGAAGCTGGTGTAACTCAAGCCTTTGTAGAGTATTTACTGTCTTGAGAAAGCTGCAAAGAATTTCCTGTGGGTGTGACCACCAGCAGAGATGGACACATCCAACATAAAACTCAAATGCTACTGCTGTCTGTGCAATTATTTTTTATTTTGCTGAATTTAGTGTATTATTTGTGTATCTCAAATATTCAAAACTCCATTATGTCTTGTGTTGAAACTAGCCTTAGAAATAACACCATTAAAATTTTTATGCCTATGCTCTGCCAACTCTCCCAAGTGTTTTCAAATCTGACCGAAGGTAGTATTAGGTATCTCAGTCCTTTGTTGTCCCATTTATTATTAAGCAAACTGGTAATTGGAGTAACTTGTCATGTAAGCCTGCCTGATTCAAAGACTTGAATCCAAGGTAATATCCTCCTACATTCAGCTTTCCTGCTTTCATGATTCTGGGCTAATTGCCTCAAAAGTAAAGTGATAAATGAGTTGATGTGATGGTCTATTCAGTGGGTGTCTTTTGTTGCTTTGAAAACCTGTGCAGAATCACCTCAGGTATGCTGGCTTTGAACCTCATTCATATCTGTCCTTTCTGTGTTGCTTTTTTTTTTTTTTTTTGGCTTCGTTCATTGCCAACACAGGATTATTGTGCCAGCAAATTTGGAGCTGTAGGTTTCCATGAGTCTTTGAGCCATGAATTGAAGGCTGCTGAAAAGGATGGAATCAAAACTACTTTAGTCTGCCCTTATCTTGTAGATACAGGAATGTTTAGAGGGTGCAGGATCAGGTGAGTAGAATTCTCCTTCTGCTCTGTGCTTGTAGTGCCATAAAAGTATTTGAAGGTAACTCAACTGTTACGATAAAAAATATTAAAATTTTATATCTGCTTCAGTATATGTTAGTGTTAGACTCAAAAAAGAGACTTTCTGAATTTTCTGTCTTCTGCCATTTTGTGCAATAGGCAATGCAACTTTTGAGTTATAGTCTTTGTAACTTAACAGTGATTCTAAGGTTCCGAAGAAAGTGAGTTAATGAACTCTTCACTGAGGTCTGTGGTCCTTTATGTATCATATCAATCTGTCCTAAATATTTCAGAAAAGAAATTGAGCCTTTCCTTCCACCCTTGAAACCAGAATACTGTGTGAAGCAGGCTATGAGAGCTATCCTTACAGACCAGCCAATGATCTGCACACCTCGCCTCATGTATATGGTCACATTCATGAAAAGGTAAGAGCTGAAGTTCCAGTTAGGTGGCAATACAATGCACAAAACACGAGAGTGTGTCCAATTTCTGGATAGAAACACCCACCCACACAGACCATAGGTGTGTTTTTGTTAGAATTCGTAAGTCTCTCTCTTGGCTTGCCTGCTTGTAGGTTGCTTGCTTGGGAAGCTCCATAAAACTGAGATCCCATGTATTTATGCATCCTTGTTTTACCCTTCCGGTATCTCCCGTACTTTTTAGATTCCTATTTTCTTTTCAACGGACTTTTATTTCCACTGTTTGGCATTCTCTTTAGGAATGGGGCACGAGGCAGCAGACGAACCCTTAGCCACTTGTCTCTAGAACCAGTGTGTAGGAGGCCCTGCCTGCAGATTCTCCAGACTTGCACAGATATTGTAGAAAAACTGAAAATCTGCACATTTGGAACCAATTCTTAGAGTCAAAGTCTGCAGAAGGACTATTTAAAGGAGTTACTATTTTTGTTCTAATACATTACAGTTTTTTGGATGGAAATTGTTTCATCTGTAACCAGGCTGACACTTCAACGATGCAGGGTAATGCAGGAGTTGCTTCAGTTTCTCTGATGCAACATCACCTGCATTCTAGTTTATGGAGATCAGCTTCAGAGCTGTCTGTGGTTTTGCTTTAAATCTGTAGTATATAGGGGGAACCTTTAAAATGTAGTGTTGTCTTATTTTCCTTCTGCAAAGGATGGTTGAAACTGAGAACCTTGGTTACCTTTATTCCATTTACAAGGTGGTTCACCTCCTCAAGGCTCTCCTGGTGGACAGGCTTACCAAAGAATAGAGGAATCTTCACTGCTCATCTCTTCCTGGAAGAGCATATATATGTGTCTGTTCTGCCAACAAATCAAGGCCACTGTTAGTATCTTTGAGAACTAACTTCTTCAAGCAGAAGCTCAGAGGGTGCTTCAGCACTTCCTGCATGAGCAGTGCCTTATGCAGCAACAGTCACATCAAAGGCCCTTTGGGTTTTCTTGGTTCAACACTTTAGCTTCCAATAGGGAGATCAAAGCTTCTGCATAATCCATGCCCCAGGCAGCAGCCTTTGATCTAAAGGCCCTCCAGTGCTACTGCACAAGCAGTACTGCTGGCAGTGAGGACACCTGTACCAGTGACATCTACTTGGTGCTTTAGTGGTCATTACTCCTGATGGCTGGAATTTGTGCACTGCTTTCCACTGAATGGCTGCTGCTGTTTCCAGGAGCTGAGGAATCCCGTTTTAGTCCTTCACTAGAGCCCCTGAGTGCTACTCTTGAAATAAAAACAATATATTTTGTGTGAGAAGGAAGGGAAGGTCTGTAGCCAGGTATCCATCACATAATCACCTCTTGGAATTTTATCTGGAGGGGGGAAAAAAGGAAATTGCTCTCTTTACTTCAGACCTTTCTTTTTGAGGATGGATGATTGCGTTTACAATATAAATCAAGGTTGTTAGACATCTGGTGATCAAAGAATGGCATTAACTAACACTAATCCCACATTAAAGAATATCTTAAATGTCTGATGACCTCTGCTGATGTGGCTTTCAGCAGATGCTTTGCCTTGAGTGGACCTTATGTGATGCCCTTGCCCCAGCCCCCCTCCTCCCTCCCCCACCTCTTAAAACAAGCTATCACACTGCTTGTGAAGAAACAGAAAATCAGGTCTAAGCTGGAGCCATTTTAATAAACAGCTTCTTCCTTTCTCATTGCTTGTGTGGTTAGGACTCTAGAATTTCAATTCTCCAAGTATCCCTGTGAAATGAAAATCCTTGAAGTCTTTAAGACTTAATAGCTATTATGTTGCTTTTAAGGAGACCAAGTACATAGTGCATGTAAGTGCATATGCTTACAAGCAGAGGTTTTGTTTTATGCTGTCTAACAAATGTATAACCTCTTTTTCACAGTATTCTGCCATTTGAAGCAGTTGTATGCATGTACCGATTTTTGGGAGCAGACAAGTGTATGTATCCTTTCATTGCTCAACGGAAACAGGCTACAAACAACAATGAAGCAAAAAATGGAATTTAACAGTTTTGGATGGACTGGTGTTTATAGGTGAATGCAATAATGTTACATGACTGAATTGCAAAGTGCACTTGCATCTAACAGATGCAAATGTCAGCATCTTAATGTGGCATTCTCTCGGGTCCTAAACCTGTGTGTTGAACTCTAAAAATCAGTGCATTTTTATATACTGTAAATAAAACTGACTAGAGTACTTGGGAAATGTGATAGGTAAGTCAGATGAACTCACAATGTAGCTGCCACCATTGTCCTTTAGAATATCACTGTATGTACAGTAAACCAGTCATACTACTTGTAGGGATGCACTGTGTGATATCTCTTCTTTAGCCTGCCAAGGCTTCTCAGAGCTGTCTCCAACTAGAAGATGCAATGTTTCAGAAGTGGTTTGGCTTTCCCCATGTTAATTGGGAAGGGGGAGGGAGGGAAATCTTGCAATTTAAGCTACTGCTCGTGACTTTATAGCAAATTCAGGGACAGTTTCTGAATGCATCTCTTCACTCGTTCACCCAAGTTCTCTAAAGGACACATGGCCAAATTGTGGTGTAATTCTCTATTGTTGCAACTGTGTGTTCTATTTAAACAAAGATTAAAAGAAGTCTCTGCCGATTCAAAGGCAGATGAATGTCTTACATACTGTCAGAGCGAACTTGTACTGGGCATCTGTTTTTTTAGGAATTCAGTCAGTGATTTAAACTGACTTTTTTCAAGTAACTTGATTTGAAATATGCTCTGTTCTGTTTCCCTTTATATGTCAGAGTCCAGCTTACTGTTACGGACTACATGTTTCTTTTCTTCCTCCTCATTCTTACTTCTGACAGAGTTCTCCCACCCCCCAAGGAAGTTGTGTTAAATTCTGTAACTGGACTTGTGCCTAAAAGACAAAGCAATTTAGCTGAGATACTTACTGTTTATGTAAGTGCTGGTCATATGCCAATTATTAGCAAAGGAAAAATAGAATAATGCGTGATGCAACTCTACATGCAGAACATGAAAGGTTGTAAAGATTTGTTTTGAGTCGTACTCACATTGTAGAACAGCAAATTACATTTTTACAGTATTTTTTGTAAAGCGAACAATTTTGTGCCTTGAATTTGGTAATCTGTATTAGTGAAGCATTGTAAAAGTGAACTTCTACCTCTGTATCTTAATGTATACCATCCACTTGTAAACTACTATCAGACAAATTGTGATTACTTTTTTAGAATGTCTTGTTAAATAGTGACCAATGCCTGTGGTTATTAAAGTGAGCCACCTTTTCCTTAAAACAGCGATTGGAATGTTTCCTTTAAAGACTGAACTAACACAAACTACTTGTGCCTGTTCTGCAGCTCTCTATTATCAACACAGATCAAATATTTGTTTCTCAATTCCTGTATCCACTTCATCAGCTACATGGTTTACAGTGTAATCTCTTAAGTCTATCAGTAAGTACTGTGAAATTAGGCTGTAGGAGCTGACAGTTTTGTCTGTCGTCCTAAACTCAACGAGGAAATAGCTGGTCAAAGAGATTTTGAAGAATATTAATCTTGGTGTTCTATAGAGCTGCATTCAAATCTATGAAAAAATGATCTGGGGTGGGTGCAGTTTTAGTGAACTAAGAAGTAAATGTAGTTTCAATACAGCTGTAGTTACTACTGCATATACGTAACACATAAAATAAATTGGTATCTGTGTCAAGAATAGTGTTGTTAACTCTGTTTAGAAACTAATTGAAAGTAGAAGAAACTGTTTACATTAACACTTACTACAAATTCCATGCTCTTTTGAAAAAGTCTTTTAATTACTTCCCCAGAGCCAAATTAACTCCCAGCAAAATCACTAAAAGCAAATACAGCAAATTTCATTCTATTACGTAGCATCATTTTACTACACATTTGTTTTTAAGATGTCTCAATCTTTACTGCTGTGTCAGACTAAGATGCAACTTTAAAAGTCTGATGTATTGATACTTAAGACACTTAATTAGACTGACTGTAAAGGAAAAACAAGAATCTGATCAGTAATACCAAGGTTCTGTAAAGCATCATGCCACTTTCAATGGTTACAGACTTACTTAAAAAGCAAGTTTCAAGGCCTGCAGAGTTCTCCTTTAATTACTGAATGTGTGATTATCCTGGTTTCTCTAAGGTGGCTGAGGGCTGGCTTGTGGCTGCTGCACTCCAAGTATGTTTTTAAAACTTTTCATCTCATATTCAAAAGTCACAGATACATATAGAGAAAGGGAATACCAGATACCTTATAGATCTGCTGAGACTTGCTTAAATGCTTCTGGGGAGGACCTTTAGTCTGCATAGTGCTTGTCTTGCAAAGTGGGAGACTGAGCTTAAATTCAATTCAGGCCTCCAGAAAAATTCAATTTGTTATTTTTTCTGATACAGATGAGCTGGTTTTAAAACAATCCTGAAACTTCTGTCATCTCACTGTTTAAAAAAGAAAAAAAAGGGGCACATAAAGAAGATAATCACCTGTCCAAGAGAGTTTGCTCTTGACTGGGTGGCTTCCCAGTTGCATGGGTGACTCCTGTGAAGCAGTAAGAGAAGATTTGCGCCTGAGGATGGAGTGGGAACCAGGGTATCCCCTGCTTATATTACCCTAAACTGCTACAACTACCATGTGATGCTGAGAATTTCCTTTAACACTGTGATCAGAAACTATGAGAACTGCTGTGTCTCTTCAGGGCTGTGTTATCTCGCTCTAACTACTGAGTGGGTACACCCATTTTAGAGATCTGGTGATCCCAGATTCTTTTTAAACACTAGGGAATAGAAGCCCTAGAAAAGCACTGTAGATGAACCAAGGTTGCGGTTTGTTCCGCTTACTGAGAAGTAGAGTGCTACAGAATGATCTTAGTATAAATTGTTCTTTCCCCCCGCATTGGGTCTGTCTGTGTACGTAGAGTCGTTAACACACAGTAAGTCTGTACGTTAGCTTACATCATAAGGACTTGTGCAGAGGACCTAAGGGAGGTAAGCTAATCAGGAGCATACCCTTTTACTTCATAAAGAATAAATAATTAGGGGCAGGCATTATTCTTTAGGTTCAAACACCATTATAGTAGTGACTCCTGTGTGTAGGCAAATTCTGAGTCTTGTTATCAGGAGCAACTTGGGAAAACTCATTTGGGATCAGAACTGTGTAGTGAACACATCTAAATTAAAGGGGTAAGTTTTGAGCTACTATGGTTCTGAAAGTGTGCGTTTACTCAAGAGTTTGATGCATATAAAAGCATTAACTTAAGCTCTGAATTTGATTCCTAATTTCAGTACAGTAGACAAGTCGTCTGTTCAACAAAGGCGGATGATCATAATGCAAATGGTAATCTGGTAGGTACTTAGCCTCAAGAGTCTGTTTCCATCCATTAATGCTTTAAACCCAGGTTTTCCAAATACAAAAGCTTTGGGATTCTGCTCAGTTTTTCCTTGCTGCCAAGTTCATACCCCAAAAACAGGAAATAAAACTTTCTATCACAGAGATAAGGCCTTCTCACAGTCTCTGAAACAGCAACTCAGGCAGAACTGGTTGATGAGGGCACCTATATAAGGCTTATTTTGTCATCTGAGCCTAAATTCCAGGTGTTTAGTCACACAGCTACTTTTCTGCCTTAAAAAAAAAAAAAAAGCTGGCAAGCCAAGGGACAGTCCCCAACAAAGTTAGAAATTTAGTTACATAAACCCCAAACCCTTGGTATGCTAATTGACCTGCCATGTGAATTTGCCTGGCTATGAAGTGCTGATTTATCTAATGACAGAAAGTGAGGCTTTATCGTGCCCTCAAAAAAATTAAGAAATTCATAGTAACTTTATTTAGACATAATTTAAGTGGACAACCCAAATATTTAAAAGAACTTTAGAAATAACATTTCAGCTTACATACTTATCTGTCTGCTTAATGCTGACAATACACAAACAATTAATTTCTTCTGCAAAATAATAATAATAAAAGCTTTTGAGCTAAATGATGAATGTGCAGCCATCAGGATCAAGTGTTTGTGTTGTTTGTGCATAAGTTAAATTGGCAGAATGTTTGTTTCCCTCTTCCTAAGCAGGGCAATTGTAGCTCTTAGTCAAGGAGCCACAATGTATTTTGAAAAAAAAAAAAAGTCTTTAAACACATCCTTGTCTGTACAGGCTAACCAAACTGCCTTTAAAATGTTATCTATTCTTATTGAAAACATTTTGGCAAACATTGTGCCTGGGCCAGTGCCTATGGCACTGGATTAACTGGAGCCTTTCTTTTCTAATCCAATTATTGATGAAAGCTGCTGTGACAGTAAGATGTGGCGAATAGCTAGAGCTAAACCATTACAAAAGCTAGTAGCTGTATCCGGGGAGAGGTTTTCGGCGGGAGAGGAAGAATGGGGTGCTAAGATGGCTCCAGGGATCTCCCCTCCACACCCCATGCTGGCAGTTTCTGTTGCAGTGTGTGTGCGAGCACAGCGTCCTACCCGTGTGCTGACACCCAGCCCTCCCTTCTCATCACAGCTGCAGGCAGCCCTAGTCCCGGGCTCATCTACACATGACCCTGCACAAGACTTACCCTGAAATAACTGCACTTAAGTGTGTGTGTGTGTACCCTAATACTTTGCAATAAGCATAAACTGTTTCAGCCTAACTTAGGAGCAATGCCCTGGAGTAGGAAGTTCTGTGCTCCAGGACTTACTCAGGACTAGCCAGTGTGTTTTGAATGCTTGTACTCTCATCTCCATCAACTGCCACGTCTAAACAAGCCCTTAGAAGGTAATTACAAGTCTTCATTTAGATGCATCCACTCAAGCTACAGATAAGCAAAGTTAGCTTAAGCTTGTTCTATTTTCTTAACAGGCAAGTGCATTTTGATCCACTGTTTAGAACAAACTTTACTGAGTTAGGGCTCTACATAGATCAGTAGTTCATGGGAAACATCCCAGCACGCTTAAGGATGTTAGGTTTTCCTGTCATGCCAAGGGCCGGGAATATTGATCTTTGCAGCTGTTTTAGAGGGGAGCTTCAGCCTAGTTAAACCTTTGGCCTGCAAGGTAAGGAATTTTGCGTCAACAGTAGGATCGGAGAAGGTGGAATTAAGGCCTCCCAAATATCCCCAAATCAAGCTATCATCAGTGCTCTTTGTTTTATTGGTGTCTTTGCAGAGGTTTCATCCCCAGTTCTTGTCTTGTGGCTCCCATTAGTTCACTATGGTAGCAACACTGGGAGCCCTCATGCAGGCTCCGAGGGACCAGTGTTTCCTCAAGGCCGCTGCTTTCCCAGGGCTTGCCTGTGAACTGCAATGCTTGAAATGCCAAGGGCTGCCAGCTTCTTATCCAGCAAGTGCTCACAGTGGTGGGAAATAAGCCTGAGGCAACTGTGACCACCTTCCAGTGGAGGCATCTTAAATTAGAACAGTCCAGCAAAAACACTGATACGTGGATTTCTGCATCTCTCTTGTATCCACAATCCAGTCAACCTGATAAGAAATGCCAGCTTTTCCCTGCTTGAAGCGACTCTCAATAAAGATCACTTAAACAGTTGTCCTCTGTATTTTATTTCTGAATTACAGAACTGACCACTTCTCTGGTTCTTTAACTAAAAATTTTGACATTTAAAAATAACATGTGACTCACATAATACATCATCTGTTATCATGTGCAAAATAAGGCACTTTGTTAGACCCAGGACTAACCTGGGAATTTTAGAGGAATACTTGGGTAGTTCTGAAAAAGCAGGTTGTTCAAGCAGTTGTTCAGTCTCTCACATCTTTATTTTGTGTAGGAAACTAGAACAAAGGAAGCAACTAGAAGATGTGAAATTGTTAGTGAACAAGCTAAGTAGCAATTTGTCTGTGAAGAGGTTATAAGCTTTGGGAGTAAGTTTTTAAAAATAATTTGAACTATAATTGAATATGGAATACTTATTTATAGGCAAAGCATTTCTGAGGCCACAGCTGTTGGTAGATGGTGTTTTCTCAAGGAAATAATTCATTTCTCCTTTGCTGAAAGGGAACACTAGTAACTTTCACCAAGCCGTTGTTGAAGCCTTGGGGCTGGTTGGGGCTGGGACTGGGACAGAAACTGGCACAGGGACTGGAAGAGGAGTTGTGTCCACGTTCTTCATTCCTGGAAAAATTGCAAACTTGTAGCTGAAATTAGCAGCTACAGTAGACTTTGAGGTAAGTTTTTCCAGAATCTCCAACAATCAGCTTTTACCTTTCTCTGTCTTTTTGGTATTAATAAATATTTGCAGTCCCCTGTGAAGGTTCTGCTCTGAAGACCCAGAGCATCTAACAAGAGCAGTCAGGTCAGCCAAGGTAACCCCTTTGTACTGAAGGCATAAAATTGCACCTGACATTCTGCAACCCTTGAGCTTGTGGGACCCAAGTTTCAAAACCCTGCATATTTTCATTTTTTCCTTCTTCCTGATGCTTGAATGATCAGATGTGGAGAGGCTGTCCGTGTTCCTGGGATTCACCTTGGGAAGCCAAGCCTTTGTTACTAAATATTTGGAAACAGACCTAAAATTATTCTCTCACTGGGGACTCATAACACAATCTGCTGCCCTGAAAATTCTTACACAAAAAAGCTTGTGGGACTGGGATGGCTGGGAAGCAGAGAAACTAATACGGCACTTTGGGCCAGAGGGAGCAAGGCAGAGCAAAAGCTAAAGCCCCACTGGGAAATTCATTAACTGCAGCTTCTACAGCTGCTGTAACTTCCTGCTCTGTCACTGTCTGGAGCTTTTCCTTAAGTCACACTCCCTGAAGACAATTCCAGTGTCGTGGTCAGGACGCTGAGGTTTCTCATCTGCCGAGGTGCTGCATCCTCACCTCCTCTGCTTGCTGGAGGTGACAGGTCTGGTCCCAGGGAGGCCAGGAACCTAATCACGTGGGCACTGTGAGAGCTCCCTGTCTTCATGTCATTCTCACAGAGGGAGAGGGGGAGTTATTTACCATCATCTTTGTGCTTTTGCTTCTCTCCCAGCCTACACTGAAAAGTTTCAAGTGCCCACAACAAAACAGGAGACGTAGTTACCACTTGCAGGCTGGTCAGGGTGATATTTTTAGCCCAACCTTCTGAGCTAGAGAATTTTCCCCTTGAGCCCCTGTGCTACACTGTCCACTTATAGCCCTATGAAAGCATCTTTAGTCCCAGAAAAGTAAGACATGAGGCCATCGGCAGAGAGCACATATCCTAACACTCACTTCACCTGACAGTGAAAGAGTGTGAGAATATGTGTTTGTAAACAGGAGTGAATGTAGATGGCTACATTTCTGATCTCTCGGGCAGAGCAGTGTCTTCAGGGTGCTGCAGTGTCCCCATGGGCCATCATTTTCTGTCAAGCACCTTTGACTTCTTCCCAGGAAGGAGGCTGTTGCACGTGCATCTTTTCAAACAGAAAGGCACCACACATGGGAGAACCTCACCCCTTAAAGAGGACAAAGCAATGCATCAGTTGCTGAAACATGGGAACAAGTCTGTCCCAGCTTCAGCAATACCCTGGTCTCTGAACAGGATGTCATGCCCGGTTGTACTACCAGCCACGTGCAGTGGTACCCTTGAGGAATGGCTCCAGATCAAGTTAAGTCTTTCCACATGGCAACAGCAGTGGTCGAACTGCTTACTTTTCACCGACTGAAGTTCTTAGGCCAGATCTGGCACTGCTTGTGTGCCAGCAGCAGAACTAACTGAAAGGATTTCTCTTTTACTCTATTAATAGCCATTTTCTCTTTAAATGGCCTGGCAGCTGTCTGAACCAGACAAATTGTTGACTTTTCACCTGGTGTCCTTTGAAGAGGTCCTACTGCTGTAGTGTCATATAGCTTTGGCTCTCCTGTGCCAGATTCCCAAATGCCTGAATTCCCTGGCTAATGGAAACCCAGCCATAAGTACAGGCTGCAGCTTCCCAGACAAGCAGAAGAGCTGGGGAAGGACCACTGAGATGAAAGGAAAGCGTAAAGACTTGCTGGAGACTCTCCTCAAACAGAGCTGTGTGGCAGTACTGTATTGTTAAATCACTGTCCACTGTTCCTCTGAGCATTCCACTGGATTGTTCCACCTACAGATTCCTGGAAAAAAATTGTTATTTTTTCTCATGCATTACTCAAAAAAAAAAAAAATCTGCATGTTATCTTAACTACTGGATCATCTTCTTTCTTTGCAAATCCTTGCTGCATGAGAACCTCTGCCTTCTTCCCTAGATAGTCGTGCTGTGTTAGATCAAACCACAGATTTTCATCCCAATCTAAGGCTTTGACTTTGTAGTTTGACTCACTTGGATGCCCCTTTTAGCTTCTAAATCTGCTGCACGTGCCAGCACTGTAGATTTCTAAGGAGTGAGTGTGCTTGCAAAGAGCAGTGGTTATTAGCAAGTGCATATCCAAGGCATACTGGCATTTGAAAACAAAACTTGAACACAGAGAAACAGAATTTTATAGCTGTCTACCACGCATGAAAAGCAGATCCAGCACACAAATACCACCCTAGTTCTTAAATCTGTATTTTTAGCTGACTTTCAACCAGGTGTTTCCACTTTAATTTGATCCCAGACATTCCTAGAGGTGATGTAAGATCCAGATCCACAAGGTAATAATGAAGTCAAGAGTTGAAAAATTATCAAGGCCTAATCTGGCAATTTAGTCCCTTGTAAATCATTGTGGTTAGTTATTGCAGGGTCCTTCTTACCAACCAAGTTCTCCTGAGACTTCGCATTAACTTCGCCACCTGTTTGACTGTCAAAGAGATAAATTTCCTTGAAGGGAATCTTCCACTCCTGACTTTATTTATGTCACAGGGGGGCAAAAGGATAGATTGACTGGGAAACTTCAACAACAAGGGTCTACATATGCTGAATCAAGGATTGATGCAATTCAATTACTCTATTTGATATTACACATAAGGTCCCAAAATGAAACACGTACAATCAAGGAATTCATCTGACCCATTTGCTGGACAAAAAGCTCTAATGAAATGTAGTCAATTGATGTTTTTTCTTCTTTTTCTTTTTTTTTTTTTTTTTTTAACAATCAGACACAAAAGTCAAAAGATCACATCAGAGTTATTCTGTAACCTAATACTGCATGTCTTTCAGAGCACCTGTGCATTCAGCGTCCCACTGACTAATACCCAAAAACTACATCAAGGAGTTTGAAAAAACTCTTCTACTGGGAAATAAACAGGATAATAAAAATAGGTCAGTGGGATGGATGCTTCAGCCTGGGTTACAGGAGTAAACCATGAGTTAACTTGTAGGCTCTGAAATGTGCTAGTGAACCGAGCAGCTTGCGTTTCAAAACAAAGATAAAGCAAAATACTTTCACAAGCTCAAGCTAGAGACTGTTATACAAAGCATAAGCTCAAGTTGCTGCTCAGGCTTTTTTTCCCTTTTCTCTTTTTTCCTTTTAGGAAAGTCCTTTGAAACACCTGAAAGTTGAGTGGACTAGGAGTAAAGAATAAAAAAGAGATTTTAGATTTAAAATCTGTTATTTCCTCACACACAAGCTGCTTATGACAATATTTTCTTGCGTTTCTTCCATGTGAAATGACGTCGCTTATAGTGTGGGCTTTGTAGTGAGTGGTTCTGGGTAAGGACACCCACAACTCCCATCCTTGCCCCCTCTCATTCAGTACCCCCAGTCTGTATCCAAACCAATAGGTTATTCCATGTAAAAGCTGCCCACGTGGCAAGCAATTTTCTACCGCTCACAGCAGTTTTCCATATATCTGTCATAAGTGGCACTACAGTAAACCCATCCAGTTGATGCTGCCTCTGCCAAAAGGCAAGAAAACAGCTTCTGCTGCTTCTTAACCCCATCAGTGTTCCTGACCACACAAAGCAACTAGTGTAAAGAAACCTTTTACCTGAATTTAGACAGAGTGTCTCATTTCCTTGGCTCTTTAGAGGGACTTTTTTTTCTGTGTTATTCTGTACTCTTGAAGACTGCTGGCAACAGTGGAAGGGAAGCTGTACCTCCATTGGCGCGAGGGTAGAGAGGTCCTTGTTCCTCCAGGCTGGTTTACCTGCCAAGGCAGTGAGAATAACCAACAAGCTGCTCTTTATCATCAGGGGTTTTTCAAGGATTTATGAGAACATGTGGGGTTGGGGGCAGGGAGGGGACATCCTTTCAGCCATAGAGAAGATCTGTATTCAGAGATGTAAACTAAGGAACAGATCAATGGGATGAACGAGCAGAGCTCTGGAAGCTGCTGTGAATAAAGCTGGGAATAAAAATGCATCTTAAGGAAAAACTAAGTAAGATGATATAGAGTTTAGGGAATACTCAGGATATGATTCAGAGGTGTTTTTTCAGGGTGTGAATGCTTTTTATGTTCAGCTGTACAATAGGCAATGCCAGGGCTGTGGTCTTCAGCACTGCCCCTTTTCTCCCCAGTGGGAAATGGGAGGGAGGGAACCAGAACTGAAGCCCTTAAACACACCTTTTGAGGGCAGTGAATATGTCTCCATGTGGATGAAAGCCTTTTCAGCTCACTGCAAACACTGTCAATCAAGCTGTCAGTGAAGCTATACGCTATATCCTAGTGCCCACTGGCATTTCTAGAAAAGATTGACAAGTTTTAGGTCTGGAATTCCAGCAGTCCATAGCCCAAAAGACCTTGGGCTGTTTACAAACCATTCACTGAGCTAAATTCATTACATTACTTTGATTATACTAATATTACTCTTTGACCCAAACTTTAGCCAAATATGTGGAGCTGCAGGTGTTGCACGGGAAACTGGAGTCAGCTGTCTCTCTGAGACAATCCTGTTTACTTACAAAAAAATTCAGAAACTAGGGTTTCTCTGGAAGTCTCTGGAGTTCTCAAGCTGCAGGTGACAGTCCTTTTGCTCCCTGTTTCACATTGCTGTTAGCCAACACTCTATTCCGGATAGTGCCTCTCCCCAAGCTGTTCTCAGAATCACATTTCTGGACAAATTTAACAATGCAGAAACCACCCAGGCAGCATGGAAAGTGGTATGACACTGCAGCCTGGTTTTGGGGAGCCGTAGTAATGTATTTTTTAAACTCTCTTTGATCATTTAGTTTAAAAAGAAAATACAGAGTAAGTGACCAGAATTCAGCAGCTTCCCAGGCAAGTCCCAGAACATTCAGCTGTGGAACCACGTTCCTGCTTGTGCTGCCTCACTTGCTTCTGGCCCAGCCTCAGCCAGGAGAGGCTCTGGGGAGCTACCTGGTGGAAAAGGTCCTTTTGCAGACAGGGGTGGCACAGCTTTGGCTACTGCTTCCTCCTTCAGTCAAAGCATTTCAGGTTTAATTCCTAGAAGAAAGACCCGTTCGTTGACAGGAACCCATTTTTCTTCTTTCTGTTCTTGGCCTAAGGGCTAAATGAACATTCAAAGCAGGCTGGGATGGAACAAGCGCATCTTTATGCCCAAGGAAGAAAAGTGGCTGGGGAGAGGGGTTTGCAGTTTTGCTTTCTTGCTTTTTGCTGAAGTCAGGCCCGCCAGGCCTGTAAGCCTTTTCCTCTGTGTGGCCAGACATCTTCCAACTTCCAAACGTTGAGCAGCTCAGGCAACCAGATGTCCCCAGCTCCCTGACAGATTGCTTGCAGTAGCAGATAAACAGTCAGCATAAACAGCATAGGGTGTCCTGTGCCCAGGCTGCTCAGCTCAGGCAAATGTCCCACGCTACCAGGTCTGCTTTAAACTCTCTCTCTCACCTCTTGTCTTTAGTCCCTCGGTCCTTCCCTTGTCTTCATCAGCAAACTGGAACCAGTTAGTTATATCTCTACTGACCTGGACAGGCAGCAGGTGAAATGTGTGGGAGACCTGTTGATAGATGGTGTATTTGTATATGTGCAAAATAATTTCATGATCTGCAGCCATTTTCTCTCCACCATCACGTGCCAGTTTTCAGTGAGAACCATGCTTTGAGAGGAGAGCTGGGAGATTACTCTGGCTTTTGTGTGCCAGGAGCTTAGGAGACGGGTGGAAAAACAGGGGTGAGAGGCTGTGATCTGATGAGCACTTTGGAGGACTGGGCTTGACTGCCCAAGGTGACAGGGACCCGGGAGGGCAGGGAGGGCAGAGGGATCTGATAAGGGCAAGTGCCAGAGTGAACGTGGATTGACCCTAAGTGGAAGCCATCTCCTTGTACGTAAGCGTAAGAGAAGTAAATGGACTTGTGCAAGCAATTTATTTTGGCATTTCTTAACTGTTGAGTCCTTGGATCACTTAATTACAAGGTTTTTCATTGTGTTGATAAGAACATACAGAACATACACATGCTTAAGATATATTAAAATGAAAAAAAAATACTCCAGAGCTTCAAAAATAGTGTTGGTCTTACAGAAAACTAATTAATCCTTTCCCAATCCCTCTTTCTAACTGTTATCTTTTTGAAAAATGATCAAGAAAGGCTGTAAAAGATAAAGATGGAAAAGGAAGAGCCAGTGTAATCAGAATTGCAGAGAAATTTGGGGTTAAGTCCCACAGGCTATTTTTAAAATATAACCCTATAGAGAGAAGATTTTGTGTGTTCAAAGGTATGAATTAAGGCCATATGAGACCAAACTCTGAATTTCCTGGCTCATGTCAGCCTAAGCCATCATAAAAATTTGTGTATAGGGGTGTGGGCACTTGCAAGTCATGCCTTTTGGCTATCTGGGATACACTTTTGTGTTATTCATATATGAAATTTAACAAAGAGCTTGAAAGAATAAAGCCTGGAGAAGTAAAACTTCAATTATAATTTGAATACACACACTTAATTGTGAGAAAACAGCCTAATCAGACATTAATTTTCCAAACACGTGAGTTTAAGATGATTTACTGGCAGTTGGGTATGTGCACATGTACACACACAGAGAGTTGCTTGCATCCAGCTTTACAAGAAATCTCGGAAAATCTCCCAGTCTACTTTACAGAATTACGGTAAGAAGAATGTGACACTCTTTGCCATTATGTTTGCTGCCAGTGATTCAGGCGGGGGTGGTGGGGGAAGGGAAAAGCTTTTGGCAGAACAGCTCAAGGTCCCCCTACACTTGAACTTTGAATAAGCAGTGACTGTATCTTCAGGAGAACTGTGGGTGTTAGAGCAGGACAGTGAGATAGAGTGAGAGTAAAAATACCTCAGCAGGGGTTTTCCTTCTGCTTTATGGAAAATGATGCAAAACCATTCGTGAGTTCCTTGTAATGGGAGTGAAAAGGGACACAGGATTATTTTCTTTTTGATTAAGGCAGACAGTAGTCATCATTCTTAGTCACGGCTATCTCATAGCGGCTGAGCGGCTTTTCTGTCTTCACCTGGATTCATTGCTCGTCCTGTGCCCTGGGAGACTTTATTCCCGACAAGATTTGAGAGGGCTGTTTGGACTAGAGGAGCTTTTAAAAACAAAGTCTTATTTCCTTGTGATTAATCCTTTTCTGGTTTCTTTCTGGAGCCATCTCCAGCTAAAAGTGTGGCCAATTCTCCATCTACCAATACTGCATTTATCTATCTGTCAGGTTTGCCATCTGTCTTTGCTCTGGAGGGACAGCTCAAGAAACATCTGAGAGGGTTGGAGCCTTTCCCATCATCTTCACACGTGCTG
This sequence comes from Pseudotriccus pelzelni, assembly GCA_035584735.1. Taxonomy (NCBI): domain Eukaryota; kingdom Metazoa; phylum Chordata; class Aves; order Passeriformes; family Tyrannidae; genus Pseudotriccus; species Pseudotriccus pelzelni. The sequence continues at coordinate 119,420,108 of JAWMRA010000078.1, forward strand.
GACTACCAGAAAGTGAGGGTTAAAGGGCAGCGCTACCCTGGTACGATTCCAGGCTCCCAATCTTTACTACATATGTGGGGCTTGAATACTGAGCTCCTCACGGGGCTGTGCTGGGGGCAGAGCTTCCTGTTCCATCTGCCCACCCCCATAGTGAGGGCTGCTTAGCAGTGTTTGCCCCCAGCCAAGTTCCTGTGAGGAGGTGGTGAGCAGCAGAACCCCAGCCTGCACTGGCACCGTACTTAACCCCATCCATGCTTAGGTCACTGAGAAGACCCCGCTATTGCAATCCCCCAGCTGTTTGAAATGAAGGTTGAGGAATGCCAGTGTGAAAAAGGAAACATTCACGTCTTAAAAATCAGAGAAAAAACCCGTACTTCAGACAGCACCCTGTGAGAAAGGCAGGTTGCCTAGAGAAAAAGCATAAATGCATTTACCTGCACACTCACAGGTACACCTCATTTGGACAATCAGCATCCACTGAGGCCTTCCTCTTCCTGCCTGAACCTGACTGAAAGTATAAAATTAATTACCATATAGACTTTGTTAAAGATGTGGGCACTTCGAGTGTATCTATCTCGTGTATTATGATCAAACCCCATGTTTCAGCAGCTGATATAGCCAGCGGAAGACTCACTCTCCATTCAGTGATTGTTTGAGACCCACAGCTAGTATCTAAGAGCTTCCTGACTGTTTGCAATTAAACTCTATCCCTGAAAATATTACTAAATCCTGTCAAATTCTTCTCATATTTCCTTCCAAATCAACTCTAGCCTTATGAGCTGAGAATTACGTACTATGCCTCATGGCAGGTTTTCAAATAACATACCATAACTGTGTTTGCCACTTGCTAGCCCTAGTAAATTTGATATTTACTCTGTCATCAGCTAAAGTGTGTTGGGCTCCTGTTGTGTGACTTTGGGGATTTGCTAAGGTTTCTATAAAACACAGGCCAGCTGCAACAGTGAAGGCAGTTCACTTTAATAAGCTAATAAATACATTTAATGACCCTCATTATGTCTCACAGTGATATCTGGTATTAAAGTGCAAGTGTTAGCCCGAGAAGAATGTAAAATAGAAAGTCCCCTGCTGAAATGGTGCAGTCTATGTGTGCATGTCTTTATACATAAACACACACACATATGCTTATAAACCCATTGGAAGGTTCCTATAGAAGAGTGCTATGGCAATTTATTTTTCATTAATTCTTGAGAGATTTCAGCTGTCTTTGCAGCTTGAAAGAAGAAATAATTTTAAACTGTAAGAGAGTAGGGTAGATAGGAGTCATGAGATAGACCTGTCCCAACAGCAAGGTAAATGTTTGCCCGCTGGCTGGCAAACACACTGCACCCAGGCTGTGCCGCTAGTAGGTAGCCAAAATAATTTCCCATGTGTGTCCTTGCGCTTTCTAATGGACTGGAAGAGGAGGTTCTGAAATCCCCATGACTTTGAGCTGCCATGGAAAAATTGGTCACCAAGTCCACATTGGTCGCGTGTGCACCCAGAGGCTCCCCTTGGGGCTGACAAGTGGGAAAATAGAGACCAGTTACCCTCGCTAACACAACCTGGAGATAATGCAGGTAGCAGAGGCACCAAGTCCACTGCACCCCATGCAGATGTTGGCTTTCTGGGCTCTCTCCTAAAAAGATGCCATAGATGATCCCCCAGGCTAAGGTTCTGGGGTGATCCTCCAGCCTCTTGTGAGACCGTTCTGCTTTGATGTGAGGGAGGAGGACCACATTAAGGAACCTGGAGAAACTGAAGGTCCACGAATCAGCTTGTTTAGCCAAGCACATGTTTGCAGCAGAAAAAGCCAAACAGAAGCCATGAGTGTGAGGAAAGGCAAAGGCCCCTGTTTGCCTGCACATCATACAGTGAATATCATGCAGGACACAGCACACCAGTAGGTACCCAAGACCGCTGAAATTGATTTCCTCCAGGACTGGAATTAGCCAAGTCAAGGCAGTACAGCGTCGAGATGGACACTATTATCCCCAAGGGATATCTCCCCTGCTCAGGCTGCTACGGGCTCACGCACAGAGCCAAGACTGCTGTTGGGAGGGTAGGGAGGCTTGACATTTCAGGCTAAGTAGAGACTAGCAGGTTTTGATGTATCTTTTTTACGTACAAGATATATAAACTCATTAATTAACAGGCTACTATGAATTTGAGTGCTACAGAAAGCAGAGGAGAGAGGCTTGAGTTGTTTCTATTGTCACCAGAAAAGCAAGATTATCTTAGAATTCCAAATATGTCCAATCTTTATTTTTAGTTAATATGTTAATCCACTTAACAAAATCTCCCTCTCTTGCAATGGCCCCTCTGCTTTCCTGCTTGCGGGTTAGAAAATGATCGTGATTATAAAAGAATCCACTCAGGACTTGTTTATGGTCATTTTACCAGACACACAGAAACTCTTCTGTGTCAGACAGGCATTGTACTAGCACCGTGACTTTCCAAGCGAGTCCATGTTTCCGCCCCCCGACTCCTGTAAGTGGATGGGACGGAGCCCTGGGTGCCTGCCCACATACACTTTCTGCTCTGGTCTCTTCTCAGAGGCTTCAGAAACGCTGCGCTGAGCTCTGTGTTCCTTCGTCCTTCACACACGGTCAGTGTTTCCCCCCCCATAGGGACCTCGGCTAACTTTCTAGCACCAGCCAAGCCCGTTTTTGGGGGAGCAGTGTGCAGCTAATCACGATTACAATTTGCTTGGCTGCTGTGAAGATGGGTACTTACATCAAACACGTTGTGGGATTCTCTGATAGTGGCAAGTACGATAAGCCACACTTTTGCTTTGATCAGCTATTCTCATCAGGAACAAACTGATGAATTATAGCTTTTGGAAAGACATTTTGTAGCAGGCCAGGGAGATGGACTGGCTGTAAAGCACTGGACCACAGGGTTTCAGGGACAAAGGAGGTGTTTGGACAGCAGTCTGAAAGCAGGGAGAGCCAGAGATGAGGCTGGGACCTGCAAAACAAGCTGGTCACCCGGCAGCAGAAAGATTGTTCTCCTCAGAGTTCACTATCACTGTTAGTCACCAAGAAAATATTGGAAAATGTAAACTACGAGTAAACTTCTCATGGGCTAGAAAGCTAAGCTGATTCCCAGAGCATCCCCTGTGAACTGGAGATGGGAACAGTATACAACCACAGGCTCTGAAGTCAGTGACCCACGTTCAGTGACATGGCCTGAGCTTCTGTGTCCCCGGACAGAGTCAGGGGGTTAGAGTTGACTGTCTAACCAGCACTGCTGTGTTCTCCTTTATCTTACCATAGAACAGTGTGGCCACGTGCTGTGACTCATCCTAGGAGATTCTGTACTATTTTTCTTAGAAGCTCTTGTAGCAGAGAGAAGCTGTGAGAAGCACAAGCCTTGGAGGATCACAACTTATGAAGGCAACAGAGGAAAAGACCAATCTGTTCTCAGGTGGTTTTCTGAAGTGTGATTCTGTGAGCCTCTCAAGGGCAATAGGCTCAGTGGTCCCGTTGCTTGTTTCTGCTGTGGACTCTTCTGCAGATGGACATATATATTAAAAACAGATATTTTCTCATTTCCAGATGCGTGTGTATGGCCTCACAGCATGGTGGCGGCATTTGGGAAGCTGGTACAGAGGCTGCTCTTTGCCAGAGCGTCAGGTGGCTGGTTACATGCTAAGAGACAAACAAGGGCAGACAGGGAATAACACCTCCCTGTTAGATTTTTCCTGTCATGTGTTACCAGGTAATATTCCAAAGTCTTGCAGACTGCACAGCAGCACTGACAATTCACCACTGCTTTAGGGAGTTCTGAGCTGAGCTGTGTCCAACCTTGTCCCCAGTGTTAACGATTCCTGCAACGCTGCTGTGATTCATGAGATAGCCGTTGTTTTCCTTAAACTCACCAGCTGACTCAGCACATGACTCTCTTAATTTTTCTTGTTTGGTTTTGTTTCCTTTTTGTTTTTTTTTTTTTTTTAAGGATGAGTTTCTCTTCCTAATGGGTCATTGCAAGATAAGGATGGGTGTGGAAGAGAACTGAAATGTGACCTGGTGATGTTAGCATCAGCAGGCCTGCCAGCTCACTGTCTTTTACAGTGGGTGTTTCAGATTATTTGAGGACTTCTCAAACCAGCATAGCCACACCACTAATCACAGGAGAGCCCTGAAACCTCGTACGGCCCCAGGGGCCACATGCTAGCAAAAAGATAAAAGCTGGCCATCTCTGTTGGACATGACAGGATCAATGCACAGCATTTCCTTCATGCACCATGAGAGGTTCACTTGCACTTTTCCACACAGAAATGTGCTCCCAGGGAGTCTCCGGGGGAATGCAACATACTTCCAAAGGAGAGGGCCACATGTAAATAGATCTGGATGATGCTGCATCCCACAAGGGCACGGCAAGGCCACAGTTCCTGTCACAGCCTGAGAGGAAGCAGTTGTGCATTGGTGAACCCACCTGGGCTGGAGTGGCCTGTCAGTGCCCTTTTGTAGGAGAATCACAAACAGGCCCCATATTCTGCAGAAACCTTGAGGGCTTTCTACTGTTCTGTGGGTTCATGGGAAACTGTCATACCTTTCTTTAAAATAAATTTTCTTTTTTTCAGATTGTGGTGATGTCAGTCCAGAAGTTTGAATCTCTGCCTGGCTCCTGCAGTCCCATTAACTTTGCTTTGGCAATAGCTGTACATTCATTTTAACAAAAACAGACAGCTCTTGCTGTAGCACTTCCTGGTGTTTTGAAACCAAAAGGTGCTTTTCCAAACACTTTGCAAGACAGAAGCCCTGCACCTGCCAAGGGAGCTAGAATGGAGATGAGCAGGCAGCCAGCTGGGCAGTCAGGCAAAAACAAAGGCAGAACTGGTGCAATTCCATTTAGCATTTTAATATTTTCAGCAGAAATCAGTCTCTTTATATATATGTTTTCATCAGAAAGAAAAAAAAAACATTTATCTAGAAAACTTTAAACTAGCTGTGGTGGCAGGGATGGTACCACTGTCTGGGCCATAGAAACCATAGGGGATCTTTCCATTGTCCTTAATAAGCTCTGAAAGAAGCTCTTGTAGATCAGCAGGGGAAGGCCTTGCAGTTCCTTCTACAGTCACTAAATTGCCTCTTCCGGACGTACTACACACTGCATCACTGGCAGTGGTTTGGCCTGAGCTTTTACAATTTATGTGTCTGGTACTTCTGTTGACTAAGAACAGAGGAAGAAAAGAGCTTTTCATTACCCCTGCTCACAATGCTTTTCCCAGTTTTTATTCCTCTTGATAACCTCAGCCATTCTCTGCTGCCAATTTAAAAAGAGTTGGGTGGGTCTGATCAAACCACACTCTTTACAACCAAACAAAAGGCTGCACTAAATCATTATGATGACAAGAATATTCAGGCTAGGGACACATCTAGGGCTGGGAGTCCATTCTTTCACTTGAAATGGAAGAAGGGTATTGAATTTATTTGTATTCTTTTGAAAATGCCCACTGAGATGACACAGGCACAAAGCAGACTCAGCCTACACAACCCTGAATGGCAAACCTCCATGTGGGATATGTAGTGAAACCTTCCTGCTCAGTGAAACCCAGATTATTTCACAGAAGCCTCTCCAAAATGAAAATTGAATGTTGTGCCAGACAGAAAGATCAAGGTGTGTGATTGATCCATGTCTGCCCTGCCTCTCCAGTGTTCTTATTGCACCTTAATTCCTCCTTGTATACTTTCTGTCTTGGACTTGTAAGCCCAAGGTGTTGAGGGAGAAGAAGGCTGTCTGAACTTTCATTTCCTGAAAGGGTTTCCTGTATGATGTAAGAATGTGAGTGGGAGCAGCAAACAGGTCCTCAAGCATTAACTGTGTCAGGATGTTTGAGATTGTGTGAAGCAAACAGTACTCAGAGGCTCCAAGGAAAGTTTTTCTTCATCAGTAAATTTAATCATTAGGGAAATATTTTTTTTAGTTTTCCTTCTCCCCAGCTCTCATAGGAATTTGAGGGTTAAGAAGGGGCCCAACAAGCCGAAAGGAAATGTCCCCTCTCTTCAAGTTTATTATTGAAAGTGGCCAGATGTTTGTTTGTGACTAGAAAAGGGAAGTTATATTACAGAATATGACACTTCAAACCCCATGGTAAAAACAAAAGTGAAAATGGAAAAGCATTCAGCTGCACTCATTTACATTTGTGATCCACAGCCTGGGGCCCTGTGACATGGAGATAAGAACAGAATTTTATCTCATTTATGTGCACTGTGAGTGTTGTCTGCCCTGTACATTTGATTGATCCAAAGTCATCTGGAGCAGTGGGGTGGGTGGTACTGTAGTGGAGGAAATGCACTACATGAACTGGTTTGAAGCAAGATTATGTTAAGGCTTTTTTAGTTTCCCATTCCCAGCTCTAATACCCTTTTGTACTTGGACTTAGACCTGTGAATTGTTGCCTTGCATGGGATATGAGATCTGCTAAGAAAAGCCTTGTAAAGTTCTTCAGCAATGAACTAATTATTCTGGCACTTGATCCTAAGCAATAATCAGAGTAGAGGAGGTAGAAACACCCTAGCTTGTAGCTATCCAACTAACTTTTATGTGGAGGCACCAGGCAAAACATCTGCTACCATTCATTCATGGATTCATATGAGCATTAAGGATCTTCTGCCATTGCCAAAGAATGAGAAGGCTTATACTGCCCTTCAGCGCTTACACCAGCAACGCTTCTACATGCCCATTGAAATCATTTAAGCTGTTTTTCTTTTTCAAGGAACATGAAAAAGATAAATTCACCAGTGGACTCATAGGTTACAGCAGAAATTATACACATGCCATGACACCAGATTCAGGTTCCCTACACCCAACCAGTTGCTATGAACTTCTCAGTGAAAGAATATCCTGGAATGAAAGACACATTCACACTACAAGTGTGATTCACCCTACTTTCCCCATAAGTCTGCACAAGAGCCAGACACAATTTCTATGCCATGAATAGCTAAAGAATATGAATAAGAGGTGAGACCAGCAATTCCTGTCCCATAGACTTCCAAATATGAGCAGAATGTTATGACTTCCAGCTATATCACCAAGTGCTGGATGTGCCCAGAAAAACAAATAAAAATCTCAGTGCTGTCAATCAGATTCTCTGCAAATTCTTTCTCACATATGGTCACTTTCTGTGTATGTGCACGTGACTAAGTGTTGCTCACACAAATAAATGCTCACAGAAGTGCTGTCCAGAAGCATTTCTTTTGCCAGCCGGGATTGACTACCCTTGAATACATCTTGGATCTAGGACACTTTAGACTGGAAAGGAGTTAAAAAGTGCTCATGTTTCTTTGAGCAATATAATATGAAAAGTAAAACAAGTCCTGTTCAAGACACACTGGGCATTCCTGTGATAATAAATGACATAGTAACAAAACACGTTCCCAGACACCAAAATATGTTTATGTTGCCAAATTTTTGCCATTTTCACTAGTACATTTCTGGCTAATGCCAAGTAACATTTTCCTAAAATTTTCCCTGCCTGTGTCAGGAGACGGCACAAGCCATGGACCAGATCCATTAGGCAGAATGAATGTGCCTATCCCATGCTTTGGTGAGCAAGAAAGCTCAGGAGTATGGATGCACCTAGAACATGCCTCCAGGTCTCAGGGTTGGCAAAGTTTGAGTTATCAGTATTGATATAGCTACTGGTGACTGAAAAAGTGAAAAGATTTTTGCTAATCCCACTCCCACTCCATTAGTCATACAACCAGCATGTTTTGGAATACTACAGGGGACATACCAGAAAACCACTGGAGACAAACTTCACACTTTCTGGGGCAAAAAAACCCCCAGCAAGTAAGGAGAACAAAGACCATGCCCATGTACTCAATGGAGAAAGTTGGTTGTCTGGCATGGATAAATATTACTCTTAGCCTGAGGGTCCTCAGGTGTGCTTTTCAGGTTACAACCCAGAGAAGTTCCTTGCTATGTTCCAGGCCACATGGAGACAGAAGCATTCAGCACATGTTTGTGTATCACCTTGAAGACGTTTGAGGCTTGACTATTGCTAGTGACTCCTCCTGCCACAAGGCAACTCTCCATAAAGAGAAGCTACCTGAAAAAAGAAGAGAGGAGGGCCCAGAAGGCCACCTAATGGCCTCAAGTGTCAGCTGCTCTGAGTAAATGGGCACCTTTCCGGTGACACTGTTCCAAGAAATGGGATGTTATCAGAATGTCTATAAAATCATCCTTGGCAACAAGATGCAAAAGGGTTGATAACCCATTGGCAAACAGATATACATCAGCATTTGCAAACTGAATAATGGGGTGTCCTTTGAGAAAGAAGCAATTGCTTGTTCTCAAGGACATCTGCAAAGCAGAGGTGAAGGAACTGGGTGCTTGACTTAGTAGGTGAAAATGCTGCCTGGGCTAAAGGAACAAGACACTCCTTACCATATCCATGTGTGATTTTCCAAGCGCTGCAGTGGGGATGAAGAGTCTCTCAAAGAGGTGTACAAACTGATTGCCTGTGTAATCAGTACCTACCAACTCACAGAAATCAGAGGTCTATGGACAGTCAATATGGATGCAAACTACACTGTTTTTCATTAGACTTAAACTAGGGTGGAATCGTACAAAGCCTCTGGAACAGCACAACACCTGTTAGTTACGCTGAGTGCTGTTACAGCCTCTGTGAGATACTACTATTGGCTCTGTCTCATGTGTGTCAGCATTATCCAACCCAGCTGGTTGAAATATTCTGGATTGCTTCACAGATCTGGTACAGATAGCCTGTCTCTGAGTCAGTGAACTGCCAGGTCACAATGAAAACATGCTTTTCCTTGTGCTGTCTTTCTTCACTAGTAATAGCCTAATTTCCTTGGAATTTGACATATACAGGTTATGAGTGGTTTTGTACATTTTAATCTGATCAATTGCTCACAGTAATTTATCATTTTTCAAAAGTGAAGAAATAAAGGTATTTCAAAAGGGAAGTCAAATTCTTAAGTCCTCCATTTAGGCTGCAAAAAACACAGGAACTAAACCCTCGCCTTAAATATGAAATCACAAAACAAACATGAGTGGTGGACCTCATGCAAATTAAAGCAGACTTGATTTAGTTTGGGTACTGAAAGAGTTGGGGGTTTTTTCATTTGCCATGCAGACTAAGGTAGGACTGTCCCAACTGCAGATAATACGAAACTCTACTACAAATGAGGGGTAAAACTTTGATAAGCTCATTTGGCTTATTTTTCTCTAATAACAGTACCAAACAACAGCTGACACAGGACTCAGAGGGTGCCACCCATCAGAAAATCTGCAGGACCTGGTCCAGTTGTGGTCCAGTGTTCAGTGCCTCTCCTAAGTGCGATTTGTGCCAGATGGAGCAAATACTTGATACAGTCTCAGCTGGCCAGGACAAAACTGAAGGGTAAACAAAGTGAGTGAGAAGAAGCCATTTCAATTGAAAAGAGGATCTTAGAGATTTGTGTTCCTGGCATATTGAATGGGGCTTTCCAGCACAAATTAACAATGGACCAATTTATATGTGCTCAGTGGATTTGGGCTCGCAGACCGAGCTCGGCCAGAGGATTCCAAGAACATTCCTTGAGGAGCAGTATTTGCCCTGGAACTGGATGCCGTTCATCCAGAAATACACAGATGAAGAAGCAGCTGCTAGAAAGGACACAGAAAGCTGGCTTCCACGAAGCCTGTACATACTGCTCTGCGTTTAATATCCATGAGGAAAGGAGGGATTCTGATCTGGCTCATGAATTTACTAAACAGTAAGGACAGATGATGAGTTTATGCTGCAAAGTAAGGAAGACTCTGTAATATGGGTGAAATGTCAACCACGTGGGAAAAAAAGTGATACAAATGAGTATAAGGTTGAAGAGCATCATTAGTGTCTTCTGTCACAAAACATGACATGAAGGGGTAAAGCCTGGAAATGAGGATCAAGTCTATCAGTGAAGAGCACTTGAGATTGAATGACAGAAGACAGGAAAGGCATATGTCTATACTGATCCAGGTCAGACATAAGTAATGTTAAGATTATGGAACAGAAGGTCCAAACCTGGAGCAGCCTGTAGCTCATCTAACAGTGAGAGAGTGATGAGGGAGTGTGGGCTTATCCACGCAGCAGTTTTGAAAATGGGACAAAGTGGCACTGTAGTGCAGTCAGTGCTCAGCTATTTGTGTAACAGGGCCATGGGAGAAAAGCAGCACAAATTAGACTCAGAAGGACTTCTGCAGTGACACTTGGGTGGGTATAGAGAGCCCAGCCCAGCTCACACCCTGGTACATCAGTGTCAGTTGGGCTGGGAGCTGCCTCAGCCTCTGTGTAGAGGTCTCCATGTTGCCATGTCCTTCAGCCTGGGGACATGATGCAGTGACACTTGGCCTAGCCCAGAATGCAGCCAGCTCAGGCTCAGCAGGACACATCTGTTCAGGCTCCATAGTACCCAAGAACAGCTAAGCCATCTTCCAGCCCAGGCTGACTGTGGCATCCACAGTAGCCTCCTGCTGTCACTAATTCACAATTGTCCACCAAAGATGGAGAAGACCTGAGTGAAGTCGTTCTTATTACAGCTGGATTATTATGAGTAATGGCAGCTGAATATATGTTGCTAACCCAAAAAGTGATTATACAATATTTAAGCTGATTATTACTTGGAGACCTCTACATGCCAGTTGTAAAGTCAGTTGGGATTTAGAGCCAGTCTCATGTTTAATTTCTTAAAAAGCACAAAGCTATTAGGTTAAGATACTGAAGCATCAGCCATGAATACACATATAACTGAGGAAGTTGTGGTGTACCTGTTACAAGGATGTATTCTGATGAACTTCAATGTGTGTCATGCATCTGCCAATCACAGCAGAGTCAGAGAGGTGCTGATTGCTGGAAGTGGGAGTTCAGGCTTGTCATGCCCCCTTTTCTGCAGCATTATACAAGCTGCCTCACTGGGTGGTGGATTAGTCTTGAAGACTTCCCTTAGCTCTAGGTTCTAGAGACAGGTTCTAGAGCTCTATGAGTCATTATTCTCCTCAGCACATCTACAGCACATCAGACTATTCAGTTAAACATTTGGAATGATAATCTTCAATTCAGGGGAAACTGCTGCTAGTATATGAATTTGTCATTGCTGAAATGTAAAACCACTCAGAGACAGTGATGGCCAGTAAGAAATTATTGTTTCACAATGGTCATGAAAAGGTGCAAGGAGGGTTTGCTTAGATAATTTCTAGATAAACATTCAAATGAGACAAGGCTGGGGAAACCTGAGCCATGACCATGAATTACATGTACAGCTTATAATGCGAAATATGTTGCTCCTTTGGCTCAGAAACCTGAGTGCAATGTAGACACTGAAGTTTAGTCTGTTCCTGCTGAATGAGGTGGAGCTCCCACTTCCCTGAAGTATTTTGAAAATCCCTACCCCTTCTCTTCATGATCTGAAATGCAGCAGGTCTGTGTGGACTTGAAACACTTCCTAACACAGCCTTTCTTGGCTGCAGCTTGACTGAAGAGATTTGACCATGCTGCTGAGCATGTGCTACCCAGACTGGTTCATAAAGGCAAGACTGTTAAATTCTGACACTGTCAAACAACACGTTGAATTTTCTTCAGTGGTCTTGAATCTCTGTGATTACATCTTTAACACATCAATAACTTAGCCTCTGGTTAGCAAAGATCACTGAAGCATGACTAATCAGCAGATGAAAGTGTCTTTGTGGGGATTAGCTTTAATGAAAAGAAAAGGGATAGTTATTTTGGTAGTTTGAAATCTTCCATAAATCAAAGCGAATACTGACAAAGCAGGTTCATACGGTAAGAATGAAGCTATTGTGAATAAAATTAAGGGAACAGCTACTTTTATATAAATCACAGGCCAGGACAGCATTTGTAAGAGAGTTCATGGGAACGAGATCATTTAACTTCTTCAGGTGTAAATAAGTGATATTTAGCTAATGTTAAAGCATCCCTAAAGAAAAACAGATGGATGAAGGTCCTTAGTAGGGAGTTTATTTTTTGGTTTTCATTTTCTTTTATTTTTTTGCATGCAAGTAATACCCAGCTAGTTTATCTCGGACACTTTATTATGTGCAGGGACAAACAGCCAACATATAACTTGGTATTTACCACTTCTAGAGAGGAGGACATAGCCAGAGAAACTTTACTCTGGACCCTGGTAGCAGTTGTTTCTGAGTGGTGTAAAATGTAAAGTTTCTTGGTCTTCTGAAATGTAGCTTGAAGGGGCCGTGGGGGTAGGGGCAAATAGAAAGAAATGCAAAATCCACACCTTTTGGAGAGTATTCTTGTTCAGCTCCTGAACTTTAGACCTCCTATATACTACTGGGTGGTTAATGTGCTGTATAAATAATCACCCCTTGAGCTCCTCCAGGCAGTGACTCAGAGCACCCATGCTGAAAGCTTAACCCTCTCCAATGACTGCATGGGAAGCCTGAAGTTAGACTGCATGTGTTGGTGAACCTAACAGCTCCCTTCCCTTTATGTTCTCCTGTTGGTTTATGCTGTGCCTCCTCCATTGCTTTATTACTAATTTACTTTTATTATTATTATTTACTTTTAAATTTAATCCCACATGAATGGACCCCAAACTTATAACTGTAATATTCAAGTGTGTCTCTCTACCTCTGACTTAACTGAACATCCTTTCAGGTAGCCTGAGACAAATGGAAAATGCTCAGATCCAGGTTCCCTTGCTTTCAACTATGCTTTTGTACTGCTCTCATATACACCTTTTGAAAAAAGCCATTATAACATCCAGTCCACAAGTTTCAGAAACTGATGTAAATGGTTGATTGGAAATCATAAATGCTTGCTCATCACTCTAAAGAAATGTGACATTAAAGGTAAGGCTCTACATAGAAATAGTGGCTTATGGTACTGCTCAGTTACCCTATTGGAGGGCTTTCCATACTCTGGAATCTTTCAGTTTGGGTGTCTTTTTTTTTCATTTATGCTGGTTTTTTCTTGTGTTCTCACAGTACAAGTTTTTGTGGGACTCCTGAATGAATGGCAGAGCTTTACTGAAGAGTTTGTGATCTAGGGTCTTACCCTAAGCTATTTAGAGTTCAGCTTTTAGGCAATTTCCACATAGCTGAGGCTAATATATACTTAATGTGGATTTCTTTTCTATCTAGTGTCAATTTTTTTTCTTCTGATACCAACATGCTTTGCATTCAAAGTCAGTGGAGAGATGTACATGTGTATGTGTGTGTGTGTATCTGGGTTCTAAAATCATAGTTTGGTTATTGCAAGTTTTCTAGGGAAATTAAAATAAATGACTGTGTGGTTACATAGGGACAAGAGTAGAATTAAAAAATAATTTTCATGGAAGAATTTACCATGCTGTCTGGTATAATTATTCTTCCATTAAGTAGTTTTTAGGGTCATGGTGAAAAAAACAAAAAGCCCCAGACCAACAAAACTGTAATTCATGATGTTTACATGATTCATAATTTATAATGGAAAGGAAAAGGAACGCTATGTGAAAAAATGCTATGCACATTTTTGCACAACATTCTACTGGTATATGAATCACGCTTGTCTTTGGTTAACTCAAGGGAAATAATCCCAGTAATGTATGTAAGGCAGTCATGCCCACATGTCTGGGGTTTTTTATATCCAGATTTCAGTGGAAAGAGAGATACTTTTTAAACAGATGGCAAACAAGCCCCTTTCCCCCCAACTACTTAGCAAATTTAATAACATAGCTAATTATAGGACTATGTATGTTAATCCATTCATGTGCTTGCTCCATATATTTAATGTCACAAGCCAAAGGGATCTATGGAATTGCTGGGCAATGGCAGCTAAATTACATCCAGACCATATTCCCTCTTTAAGCATACTTTCGAGACTGCATCTCTTGGGATTTCTGTTGGCAATTCAGTACAAAAGCTGATGTAAAATTCTATAGCTGAAGTCTGGAAGTGATGTTAGCAGAAATGCACTCAAAGACTCTGTTTGCCTGGTCTAAGGTGATGGCCCATGTCGTATTTATTCTCAGGGAAGAAGCGAGGACAGTCACTCTCAGTGAGTTTTCCCCTTGGCTGCTGGCTGTGTCGTGGGGCCGAGATGCTCCCAGGGCTGTTGGCAGGAGTACCACAGCCATCTGATGAGTTTGAAGGACCATTCCCTCCCTCACTCAGAGCTAATGCACCTGTTTTAACCTACCCGGACCCTCCACTCTGCTACAGAGGACCTGGTCACAACTAATGAAATACTAGACCGGGCCACCATTGATTCCGGCATGTCAAGCACCTCCTGAGAGCTGCCTATTGAGGGTCAGTGAGTATGAGGAACCACCTCTGGGACTGTGAAGCATCAGCCCCTGTCTTTGCAAGCAGGAGAGAGCATGAGTGCTTCTTGGTGGTGCCTTTCATGGTATTCTGAGTGCGTTACAGCTAAAGCACGTATGACGCCACTCATGCTTTGAAAACATGCCTCTGTGAGGGGAGAGGCGTGCTAATTACCTGTGAGGACAATGGCTCATTTCACTGTGATTGACAGTCTGGAGCACCCTGTACCAATAAAAGCCTGGTTTCAAGTGTCAGCTGCTCTGAGTAAATATATACGGGGTTTTTACATCAAAAGCTGTCTGTACAGTAAGGAAAACAAGCTCAGAACCAAACCATCTCTTGGCCAGTTTTTATATTTGTCATATGTAAAAGATTTGCCCATCAGGAAGATCTGGCTGTTTACATCGCCAGTTCTTTTTATGTAGAATTCAAAGTACATTACTAAGAAAGTTTAAAAATTCCGGTTAAAAATGTGAAACTTGTAAAAAAAACCCAGTAATACTCTCTGGATCAGGTTAAGCACCAAAAAAGGCAGAGAAAATTAAGAGTATTTGAGTTCCATAATCTATGGATCTGCCTACGCGTATCTGTTTGCTTCAAGTGCCCTTTGTGATCTGTCAGAATTATTTAAAAACTTTTAAAAATGTATGGAAAAAATTTAGTCACGTATCACAGAGTAGCTCAGGAAAGAGAAGAGTCTCATAAATCACAGAGGGATTAAGGTGGGGGTGTGGGGATTCAGAAAAGTGAGGGTTGGTGACGTCTGTTTCTGTGCAAGTGCCATCCTCACCCTCCAAGTGTAGGGGCGAGGTGTCTTCAGTTCATTTAACCATTGTGACACCCATTCAGTTCCCACAAAATGCAGAAAATTCAAAATATTCATGCTGCAGAAGTGACTGAAAGCTAATCTCCTGTTTGAATTTCCCTGTTAATTTCCATAATTTTGTTAATTTCATAATTAAAATTATTTTCTTCTAGATTTTAACTCTTGGACCCCTCAGAAAGAAAAACTGCAGTGAGTTTATAGCTCCTACATTACCCCTCAGAAATGCAGGGTTCTTCCCCAGCCACTTGGTCTATCCATGAAGCTCTGGGTGGGGTGAAGGTGCTGCTGCTCTGGGCTGATGCTCACCCTGTTGCTGCTGCAGGTCTGTGCCCACAGACCAACAGTCTCAGACTCCTGTGCAAAAGTCGTCACTTGAAAAAACCTTTCAGAAAAGATTTCCACTGAGACCAGTCCAGTGACTCAGCCCTCTCTGCCATTGCTGCTTTCTCTGGGACCACATCCCAACCCATGCCTTCACTCAGAAGGCAACATCCCCTTCCCACAGACGTATTTATCTGAAGTACCTTGCAATCCTACAACAACCCCTCCCCTGACCCTTATATCCTATATTCTTCCTAAAGTCTGTAGGTTGCTTTCAAAAATAGAGCATGCCCTGGCTGTGTGTCTCACTGGGCAGAGGGCCTACTGCCTGTCATCCTTGATGTCTTTGTTACTACTTGTTTCAGCTGGTTGTTTTCTCGGTATTTAAAGGCTTTGTTGTGTTCCACACTTTCAATTAAGGAGGAAAAATGCTCTCTCTGTTGTAAGAATGAAACTGGCAGTTGTATGCTTTGGTTTGTAACATAAACAGTTGCACAAGGATCCATTGGCAACCTTCCCTTCACTAAGGAGGCTATCAGCTAAATGTCACAGATGTGTCTGGGTCTTGCCAAGAGCTGGAAATGTACTGGGAAACTTCTGAAAATGCCCTCAATGAAAACAAAAAGAAGCTCTCAAGGATGTAGTGGACATGTGCTAGCTGCATCAGAGGAAGGAGACTGCGAGCATATGGTCAGCACCTCCCCTTGTGCATTCCTCCTTACCTCTGGAGTCCTCTTCCTCGTGTAAGAGGCTGTGCCTCTCCCTTCACTCGAGGCCAATCTTCTTCTTCAGCTGCTCACTTCTTCCGTGTGGCCTATAAAGCTGAGCTTTTCCCTCTCAGTAACAGGATCACAAATAACATAAAGCATTAAAAATGCCCTAGCCCCTTGACACCTTCATTATAACTAAAGCAACAGCATGATCTTACTGCTGGAACGCTTGCCTTCCTTTCCCTCATCACCCATCATCACTCCATGGTTTAACTACAGCCTAATCCTGCAAACACTTCCTACCCAGCAGAGTACTTACCAGCACCTAAGTAGCCCACTGACATCGCTGGATTACTCCAGGTTGGACGTTCTAGGAAAGCTAAAGAAGTGTTTGCACCACTGGGCTGTTTGGTTTGCAAGCTCTTGGGGGATATTACCTTTTGTCTATAAAGACGCACGCACACGCACAGTGCTGTATAAATAATTAATAATAACAAAACTCACATCAAACTAGCACATATGGGAATTGGTACCACTGGCTTTTCTGGCTGCTAGAAAGAAAATCACAGAATTACAGAGTTTGGAGGAAGCCTCCTGATAGCGTATCTGAGTTTGTGGCGTTCACCTCATTTTAGAAAAGTGTTTTCTCTTCCTCTGCACCAGAGGAAACATTGAAGGACCTTCACCTGGCAAGAAATGCACAGGAAGCATATTTTAAGTTTATCCAGAATCTGATGAATATCTCTCAAAGGTAAATTAAAGTTCTTACCACCCTGTCTAACCTTTAATTGCATAAAACAGGAGGCCTGGGTTTTATCAAACTGTTGACTCTTTGTGTTAAGATTTCTTTGGTTTTCAGCAATGTTGCACAAACTGTTCCTTGGTGAAGGCCTTAAGCAATAAAGTAACTGCTAATTTTACTTCCAGTGGACTCACTCTTTTCATTTTCCAATTTTGTTGCACCCTTTTCTCTCTGAAATATAATGGAATGAATCTGATTGGATTGAAATTATCAAACAAAAACCTTCTGGGTTGAAGAGAAAAACAAAGGCCTCCCTTTCCTTTAATATGAATAAGAGGGAAAATAAACCTAAGCTATTTCTTAGAACATAGTCCCCTCTTGACTTCAGATGCAATCTGGATCCATGAAGATGAGCCTTTCTGTAAAGATACTGAATGTGTCATGGTCATACATTGCTCAGGCTTACATCACCTGTTGATAAGAGGGAAGTTCATCACTCAAGTGCAGTAGTCATGAAAGAAGGCAGTTTCCTTCCCAGTAAGAAGACTTCTGTTTCCTTGTGGGGAGGGCGATGTACATACATCACATTCAGCTGCTGTGCTTTCCACGTGCTTTTGCAAACCAGACTGAATTCTAAGATGCACAGGGTGAGATTACTATTTTTAAAATTTTTTTGCACTGACGGTGTCTTTGAATAGCAGGTAGAATATACTTTTCCACCTTCAAAGAATGCTTTAGCCACCAAAACATGGAAGTCACTGGGTTACATCTCCATGGAAACCATTCCATTTTGTACAGATTCATTGAATATTCAGTGGTTCAGAAAGTATAAAAGTGAACATGAATAACTGCCTCTTCATTACCTAATACTGACATTTCACTATATTAAGGAAATTTCCTTGGAACACCAGACTCTTTCTATCCTACTCTGCAAGTACCCTAAGCACCAGGTAATAGGAATAGTATTCCTTTCTCCCTGATTTAGTAAAAGCTGAATAGATCTGTTCAAAATTAAGAGGATGAGCTGGAGAGATGGATGACACACAGCTCCAGCTGAGACTACAGCCTGGTGGCTCAGGGCATTCTCTGAAGCCAGATGCAGAGGAAGAAGTTAGTCTCCAGTCTTAGCTACTGAGTAAAAAGCAGATTTTACCGGCAAAAGTTCCTCCTTCACCACTGCTTTGTATCTTGCCCAAACCAGTAAGAATCCCTGAACAACTACAGGGTAGGGTATCCTCTCTTTGGGAGGAAGGGAGCATCCAGCTTCAGAGTCCCAAAATGTCTGGAGTAGGCAGTTGTTCACGTGGCTAAGACCAAAGTGCTTCTGAACATGCCCAGAAATTGACATATACATGGGAAATCTGGGATACGTAGAGATTTTTTCCATAACTAGTTCGCCACAAGTCAGGCACTTAAACATTTGTGTATCTAGAATGTAGGTGCTTCTGTTTTCAAACTGGCAGCCAGATCATTTGTGTACATATATTCACGTGTACATAGACACATACAGAAATATGTGTAGTTTGCATCCATTCACACACACAGAAACACACCAGTGTATATATTATTTTTAAGTATAGTGTGCATATATAATGATATAATGTATATGCTATATATATATATATGAAAAAATTAGCTCCATTTTAAAAAGCCAGTACTGTCCCTTTTTACAGATTTTGCAAAACCGCTATTTTGTCTTAATCCCTCAACTGAAATATGAAGGACTTCTCTCTGTAGAAAGAAAGCAAACCATGTTTGCCTTGGGAAAGGTTTCTTAGAGGTTTTTGGTAAACCAAAATTTAGAAAATATTAGCAAAAAAAAATTATGAAAGCTATTAAGTCTCTGATTTCTCACAAACTCTTGTTCACAAAAATGTTTCACAATATTTTTGAAATCTGTGTGGAAACTTTTGCTTTGAATCTTGTGCAAATGCAGAACTCGGGAATACCGCTAATTCTGAAGGAAGGGACAGAAGCCTACTGCACTTAACCTTCAGGGACCTGCAAAATCCTCCAGAAAATTTTGTACATAAGGGTGTCAAGGCCTTGACAGTGTCATTTCTCTTCAACAAGCCACTTATTTTCGTAGGTATTCACAACAGGCCGATAGATCTGCTGGTATTTCAAAAGCAGTTTCCAAGTGACTCCAAAGGTGATGTTCAAGATAATTGTGGCCAGTGGGGATCACATTTTCAGAAGGCATCAGAAAATCTCATCCTTTCTGGTATATTTTAAGTAGGTCAGTGCTATGAATATTCTGGCCCTGGGTTGTTTTGTCTGTGAGTTAGAAGAAACATTGAAATAGTAGCAACATATTTCTCTGTGCAGTGTTGATCACATGCAACAAGTATTTCTCAATAATAAGAGTAGCTGTGTCGAAGTGAGCTGCATAAATTGACTGCACAGCCTTAGGCTGGGCAACTTTTCTTTTGTAAGGAGCTATTACTTTTCTGTGCTCATGTAATTGTTTACTCCCACCATGTATTGCACATTGGAGCTGTAGTCTCTGCTTACCAGATATCTAACTACCGTATTTCTAGCACATCTGCAAACACTTCCCAGCTTTACCAACTATCAGGGCAGTTGAACATTCATTCACCAATAACCCCAGCAATGTAACAGCTGGGGCCTCACTTAACAGGGCTGTGTGTAGAAGCTGGCCAAAGTATAGTTACTGTGCTGCACTTCAGATGGGTGTTTCTTCCTTGACAAGAAAAAATTTCTGCCACTCTTTTACTTTCTATTTTGTTTCTGTATAGTAGAAAATCATCTTTGGTTTCCAATAAATTGTCATTTTATAAAAATAAAAGGCAAGAAAGTTCAGTTTAAATACTTGGGTTATCACAGTTACATTTGATCTAGGTAGCTACATGGCTTGGGGTTACAAGACTGGGTTAAAGTCATGTTCTGTTGAAGTCAATGGACAAACATCTACTGTCTTTTGCAACGCCTCGATGAGGTCAGTCTTCCAGTTTCAAAAAAAAAATCAGGTGTATTTTAGGCAATAGGTAATCCAATTTTTATCCCACAGACAGGTGTCACATTTTGATTTCTTTTTCCCTATCATATTTAAAAATGTCTTCTTTGTTTTGAACCACATGTGAAGACCTCCTATCTTTAAACACAAATAAATCTTAAAAATTCAAATCTATTTCCAGCTTGGTTCAATTCCTGTGAATTGGGGGTGTGGGGTGGGCTGAAAACAGGCAATTTTTAAACAGGAAGTTAGATGACATTGACTTTACTATTATTGCCCTTGAACATTTTTAACAGGTACAAGTGGTTTAGAAAAAAGAAAATCTATGCTGCACATATACTATAGCAAGTAAGGAGGTTTAGGTGACCTGTTTTACTGCACAAATATATATTTAATATACTGTACTGAGAAGCATAAAATGTTTTATCCGGATTAATTTTCTTCTCATTTATAGTGTGCTGTTGGATAAAACTTCATGGGTATTCAGGCTCCCCTAGATCCTGGTTATGACAAATAAAGGAAAATTTGGGCCTCAGACAAGTTATATTTTCAGGCTAGCAACCACTCTGTTTTGCTTTCTCTCTTCTCATAAATCAATTATTGAGATCTATTTAATTAAGAACAGATTAGAAACATTTTTATTGTTATTTTTAAAATTTCCTTTGTACTGAAGTGCTATGGAGTTAAAACGCCATGCACAAAAGTGCACAGCCAACCATGACTAACTGCATAAAGCAAATAACAAGCTGTATGATCAAAAACAAAAGTCAGTGCCGTTCATGTGGAATAACAGAAATCATACCACCAAAACACTTCATACACGTCTCATCTACCGACGTACACACTTGCTCAGCTCGTATCACGCCTCAGGAATGCAGTTACAAACAAAAAGGGACCGGCAGGAGAGGCAAATACCCAGAGGGGACGCAGCATTTCCCCGTGCCTCACCCTGGTGGTACCTTAGGCTTCAGCTTGGGGTTCATCAGCTGTTACTGCTGTTACTCAGGACATGCTTCTCTCCTTCCAGCTCTTCTAGAGGTGTCCTCAGGGAGCTATGCCAAATATACACATTGAACACTATTGCCCAGGGGAGATAACTTGCCGTGTTTGAGCTGGAAACCTGGTGAAAGGCAGTCGCCATCCATCCATTGGTCACAAAACAATGTCCCTCCAAAGCACACAAAATCATCACGCCGTGTTGTATTCAGGGCTCTGACACAGTCCCTGTCCTCACCATCATTAAAACTCACCTTCCACTGTCTGCACAGTTTTCTCAGGGGTTGTAAAGCCCATTCTTGTTTGACCAAAGAAAATATTACCTGTTTATGGGGTGCAGCTGAGGGTGGGGGAATTGCGGATGTGTCTGGGAGAGGATAAAAAGATTTTACCAAGTATATTTTTTTATGCAGTGTTTTGAAAGAAGCAAACAAACCCCCAACACTTTGCCTATTAACTGGAAAACAAATCCAGTTTAAAAGTTTTGCTCAACTCTCACTGCAGGAAGTGGGAAACTTTCTACTGTTTCATAGGGAATTGGAGTAAGCCAGAAAGAAGAGCAACAACAAGCACCACCCACCAATAAAATGCATATAGTAAAGCACTGTCAGAGAGATCAAGGGCTTTGCATACACTTTAGGAAGGATTAAATTTCATTGTCACTTTAGGCCAAGGAGGAGGATATTCCATATTCCTGCAGTCATTCATCCCAACTACTCCCCTACTGATTTTCAAAATCTATTGTGATGCAGCCCTTTCCTCATGCTTCAGAGGGGAGAGATGGCAGAGGAAACAAGCACTCCTGAGGTTCCTCTCTAATGTTATCCAAAGACCCTTTAAAAATGCTGCTGATAAGCACTAAATATTTTAAATCCTATGACTATGACTTTGATCAGAGGAAATTACATGCCAGCTTAATTCTCGCTAGAATTCAGTGAGGATTCTAGCTGAGGGTTAAATTCAGCGCCACTGTAAATCGAAGGTAAATGCTGGGACGGCTGGGGACAGATATCTGCACCCTGTTTTCCAGTTCTGTGGCCCCGATGCTGCCATGCTTTGTAGTTGTCGGAAGCAGCACATCTGTCCCTTTGGAAATCAGTGCTACACGTGTCAGTGTACAGGAGAGAAACTTCCAGAGTGTGTTGAGTTGCTGACAGGCCAGTGTGCTACTGAAGATGACAACTCAGGTATAATATTAACTGTGTGAATTCCCATCCTTTGAGTCATATCAGGTACCCCATTCACTCAGTGAGGAGCCTTTTCCTGTGCAGCTTCTTACTTCACTGACCCCTGGAAGGTGTTGAGATTTTCTGAGAGGATACCCGAGGGTCCTATTTTCTCTTGGACATAATTCCTCCTGATTAATGAGCATTATAGCTCCAGAACTGATGACAATTAGTGTTTTGAGTCCATTTAGTGTTGAACATAGTGCCAACAATAGTGTGCTAGACAGGCAAACTGCCTATCCTAGGCCTTGTCCTTTATTCCTGCCTTACTCCTAAGTACCAGTTTGCACCTTAGATGCATTTCTGTAAAACATGGCATTTGATCATCTTTGAAAGTGCTCTCAGACACTGAGATGTATGGGACATGTGCAGAAGAGGGAACTAAACTATACTCGGTGCTTTGCAAACAGAGATTTGACAAAGATTCTATGTCAAAGAAGGTATAATCTAAAAAATAAAAATAAATTTTAAAATATTAACTGCTGTCAGAAAGGTAAACAACCCTTTTAGAACTAATATTAACATTCAAACATATTGATAGCCTTCCAGGGTCCATCATTAGCTATTTATTAAACAAAACTAAAGTCTGCTTTGTCCCACATGTACTTATTTTAGGAAGTATTTAAAAAATGTAAAAAATTATCAGGTTACTGGAAGAAAAGAAAGTAGTTTTTAGATTAATTGGACTTAATTCCTCCCCAGCCTCTTTCAGATACTAGCAGCTCAGGAAATAAGAGGAACAGCTGTGAACCAACAAGACTGAATATTGGAGACAAGTCTGCTGGCTGCCGCAAGGGTTTCTCTCAAGCTCTTGGGAGGTTGCTAGTGATAATGCCACACTACATTTAAGGTGCATTCCTGTATATGTGTGAATACTCTAGGATTTTCTTTGACAAAAGAATTGCTGCAGTTGGACAAACTGAAATCTCGTCCTTGACACAGAAACCTTGGAGGCCTTACTGACACCAAAATGACATCATCACTGTGTTGGGGTGCAGTATCGTGGGGAGCGGCATACAGAGGTCTTTGTGATGCCACTGGTACCTGCAGAGAGCAGGAACTCTTTCTTCAGATTATTCCAGGAAAAGCTCTGTCAGCCTTCATTGGGGCCTCTCTGGTAAAGCTTTTAACCGATGTGTGTGAAAGGTGCTTTAAGACTGCCATCTATGTTCATTTTACATAAGGCTGCACAGACTTTCTAACCTGTGATTACAACAATCACTAGTAAACCCTGCATTTGGAAAATAGTTAGAAAACTTGCTAATGTACAACCATTCTCCCTCAGTCTGCTTCATGTTTCTATAGTTTTGAGAAAAAAATGAGCCCCTCAATTCAGCTAATTGCCTTGTTTTGTGTCAAAGTCAGAATCAAGCACAGTTCTGACCAGCAAGAGAATTTAAAATAACAGTTTCACAGAGATATTCCTTCTTTACTGCTGCCCTGATTGGAGGGGCTGAATGAGCCCTCTTTGGCTCAGACAGCTGGTTGCACGCTTTTGGTTGCATTTTGCTCATTTAGAGTGAGGCAAATGTGGCTTTGCTGCACACCACACACACTGGAGCAAGCCCGGTGCTCAATGCAGAGCCCCTCCTGTAATAAAGCAACTAATTCGAAGTTTAATGGGCACATTTTTTGTGTCTGTAACTAGAGAATGGCACCCAGCATCAAGCTTCTGAGCAACCAGTACAAAGGGCTCCTCTGTAGTGATGGGACAGGGAACACACCACGGTGGTTCTGTCAATGCCACGGAGACTACACTGCCAGCCTCCTTGTCACATTGTCCCCAGTAAGCACAGCCTCTTGCCTTTTGGACAGAGTTGTCAAGGAATGGCTTTGCCTCTTCCTTTGGTTCTTGTTCTCCGTGGGAGGGGAAAGTAATGCCTTCTGTATTCTGCATACTAGCAGGTACTGCTAAAACACAGACTGAGCCTGTTTCTGAGCTCTCTGATGAGGTGAAACAGCAGAATTTCTGCTCCAGTTGCCAATTAGGCAGGTAACATATCCCTGAGAAAGATGGTGTGCAAGAGCTAATTATTTTTGTATGCTGCTGCCTGAATAACTTCAGTCTGCCAGGTGCCAAATGGCTCTGGAAATCTCCCAGTTCTGTGGGAACTGAAAGGTTCAGCTTGTTCCTGACTCTTTTATGAAGTCAGACCCTAGAGAACTTCAAAATTCTAGTACAAAGGCTCCTTATCTGCTGGGGGTGAGAGTGAATCATACCCATGAGAAACATGAAGTAGAAAAAAGGGACTCCATCCACTGATTCTGTGAGAACATGAGGCATGCTACCCTGAAAGCCTGTGCCAGAGGTGAATCAATGCCACCGTACCTTGCACCATTTCCTTACACTGCTGTTACTCTACTTTCCTGCATGAGTCACTTGGGTTGTGAACCCTGGTTTACATGTTTCTGCAATCTTGAGCAAAAAACGTTGTTGTGACTGTTATGCACAAACTTGGGAGGAGTTTGTTGCACTAGGTCTGCATAAAATAAACCATCCATATTTTGGATAAAAAATTGACTTAAATGCCAGCATGTCTGGTCTAACACAGCAAGTTTGCAGAAGGTGGTGGCATGAGGAAAGGTAAGTTGAACCCTGGCTTTAGTGCGGTAGCCAGTCATTTGTTAGTTTGTAATTGTTTTTGTTTCAATTCTTTCTCTTAGTTGTCTACATGTGAATGATAAAGAAAGAGAAGACACTGTCGTTGTACACATGAACTGATGTGGTTTTACTGCATTTGGCCACACACTTAAAAGAAATATGCTGGTACAGAGCAGCCACAGGTCTTATCTCTGCTGCCACTCCTTTCACAAAAGAATGATCTTTACATCAACAGTTTTCCACCCTTGGCATGATAATGTTGCAGTCCTCCCTTTTGCTCTTGGTCTGAATGCAGAGATTAAAAACACTCAGTTGATGCAAACGGTGGATTGGTACAACACACAGAATGGGGTGTAGATGTGCTTCACACAACAGAGAGCAGAATCGACGGGGAAAATGTTGCTTGGAGGCAAGACGCCTCTTTAATTGATTATGGCAAGGAAAATCAAATACCATATCTGCTTTTTTCCTGTAGTATATCGAGACTGATCATAACTAACATCTGTTCATGTTAAGCAAATACTTGTCATGATTTAAACTTCTGTTTGCATACAACTCTGAGTAGTGCATCTTAAAGTCATACATATTCATATAGAATGAAGAATGCATAATGTCTGCATAAAAAGATAAGCTGTATGACTATATATGAAGACAACAACTACAATTCTCACAGCACTGTCATTGGTTAATTTTAAAATATTCAAGCATTATTTAAAAAACAGTAAGCTGAACTTAAAACTACACTACAAAAAATTGTATAACTGAACCAATGCTGACTTGTTTTCCTCAATATTAATCGATTTTAAAGTTTCCCCTTTTTTTTTTTTTCCTAACACTTTTTTTCTAATTAGTTGTTATTTTAACCTCCAGTAACATGATCAGACTTCTTCTGCCTCTGGGCAATTGAGTTATACTCTGATCTTGAGTTCTAAGGGAAATGTTCAATTTTATTTTTTTCCACAGTTGAATAAACAGTACCATGTATACTATCTCTTGTGTTAGAATAGTGTTGTCTTCACATAAGACTCAAATAATGGTATTAGTCATTCATTTCCTTGTACACATACACCCTATTGCGTGTTGACAGGTTTATAAGGATGCAGTGGCAGCCGTGGGTGCTGGGAAGCTCCTAGACGACAGCCTTTGAATCCTTGCAGTCCTGAGCAATGGTGCCTGAGTTAGTCTGTTTATTGTCTGCTTTCTCTCCCAGATGCTTGACTTGTCTGAAAGATTAATACATTAACAAGAGTGGTAAGGTCCAGGGTTGCACATCTTTAAGACATGTTTATTACCAGATGGCACATGAGATTCAAAGGTCACCGTGGAAGGTAACATTTTAAAGTGAAACAACAATATTTATGTTCAAATACTATGCTGATGAGATCATATGGAAAAATGTTTCTGATTAAATTGGTTTATAAATAGCCACAATATATCTATTGAAAATTCCAAATGCCACTTCTAGTCTTACTTCTTTTATTCTATTACTTCCTAATTTATTTAGTAACACAAGACTACTTTCTTACATAAACAGACTAGCAGCTGGAAGAAAAATCTTTACTGGATGGACAATCCCATTTTCTTAAATGAAAATCCAGTGTGAAACTTGCTTTTATTGTTTACTACTTAAAGCCAATATTCCATATCACAGTTTTTTAAGACCTGAAAGAAATTTAAACTTTTAAATTCTCTGAGGTAAAATTCATCTAGCAGTCATAAGGACTTATTGGCAGATAGCTATCCTTATTTACAGGCAATATCGTGTGCTACAACACATTTGACAAAAATCATGTTATGCTACTTACTCCGAATCCATACAACGAAAAGAAAATCCTTTTCTTTAGCATTTCCATAGGAGGACTGACTGACTCATAGCTCATTAGCAAACATTATCAGTAATGCAAAACCTGAAATCATGTTTATCCTCTCAAATTGTCACAAACTGTACATAAATTCCAGAGGAAATAGTTTTGCACAGGTTTTAAAGGGCAACTAAGCTCTTAATTAACATTTCTTATCAACTACGCCACACAGGCATTAAAATGCAGAGGATTTAAATGGTACTTACTTTTCATGTGATCCGTTCTCAACTTTCATAGCCCCTTCCACTGGATCCAGTCCTTGTTCTGAAAACTGTTTCAAGGCACTTAATGCTGCCTAAAGAAAAAATGAGTTGTCAAAAACCCCACTGACACAACTGTATTAACACCAAACGAAGAAAGGTGTGTGTTTTAATAAACTAAATTGAATTAATTTCCTCTACATCGAAGCCATGTAGGCTGCAGAGCTAATAGAGTGGGTACCTAACCCAGTCTGTGCATGGGTTGAGGGTATTTTCTTCCTGGGCATATGAGTGATTCCAATTTGTGTCAATTCAAGCTTCATCACCTACATAAAGAACACGATACACTTTCAGTTCTTGCCTTTCTGGCTCTCCAGAAAGCCTCTCCAGCTTCCCTATATTCTTTCCTAGAGCTCACACTTTCCAGAGCTCCTATGGACAAGCTCTTGTCTTGCAAATGTTTGCAGAAGGTGTGAGCAATGGGAAGAGAGTCATCAGGACACTACTAATACTCCAATACTGGATCTCAAACATTGCAGCCTGATGCCTTATACATATGCAGTGATGTGTCTTGAACAGGGTGAGCCAACATGGAGTGATTATGAAGCATCAACAACAGAAGAACGATCAATTTTTCTGTGCAAGCGTGTTCTTCGCTGACCACCTTCTCCCTCATCTCCATGAGCTCTGTTTCTTCTTTCCCCTCTATCTCCTTCAATAAATGACAAATGATTTTTTGTAATTAGTTTAGCAGAATTTGATTATGAAACTCTCTGACACCACATGGCTGACTTTGTAAAAACACCCAGCACAATAAAACAGTTGAGGTCAGTTCTGTCACAAAGGTGAAATGTAAAGCAGCACTGCAAAATGGATTTTGCTTTTTAAACACTTCCACCTAAGATGCATTCAGAACCAACCACAGGGGAAAGAAAAGGTAACTTTTTCACAGACATTGTGCCACCTCAAGCAGCAGAACTGACTGCAGGCCCTATGGTGCTGTTCTTCATGGTGAAGCAACAACTATTGTTTAGAAAATTGGAAGTTGCTCTCTTCTTAATTGTTGGGATAGAAAGAATCTGTATCTCCATCTTTGTTTCCCTCAGAGAGCAGAGACTCCTCCCGGAACAGGAGCTGCCATTGTAATGAAGTACTAGATTTGCTTTTGTACTAATTTTTTGCCTGGATTCTCTCAACAACTCCTTCCCTTGAAAGGTATGTTTATACAACTTAAATATTATTAGACAATGTGTATTTTGGTGAGATGAATAACAGCACAAAAATTGCCAGGCTGTCCTGAAGTAAAAGACCATGTGTCCCAGATTTGTCTGTAGTAAAGACTAGCTGCTAAAGCTTCAGAAAGCTGTATGAGATACTCCCACCCATAGTGCATGAAAATAGAATCTTTCTAGTCTATGAAGTTTTATGGGTTTTGCCCTAACAAAAAAAAACCAAAAAAAAAACCCAAAAAACAAAATAAGCAAATGGGAAAAAAAAAAAGTGCTAAACATTTTATAAAGTCTCTTGGTAAACCTCAGATTATCACTGTTACTTACAATCCACTCTGACTTTACCACGTGTTCTGGGTCCCCTGTATAAGACAGCTAACCTGCTCTCTATTTGCTTCTTCTTCACATCCATTGCAATAATTTTTTCCTTCATCTTAAAACTTCTGCTGCCCTGATCTTTCTTTTAAACTTTTTTCCATGCAATGGCTAAAGGCTGAGCATCAGCTTCAACTCAATAACAACGTCTCCCTTTACTGGATCTTTCACTTTTATCACCCACTGAGTTCCACAGAGAGTGAATTCTCTCTTTCCTCATTTATTCTGGTTTTCTTGACATTTTGCTATACTTGCATTTTTCATAAGACAGCTCTTTCTCTACCACCTCATAGTGTCCTTTGTAGTTTCAGATGTGCATTCTCAAATCTTGTGAGATCTATAAGGTCTTTCCATCCTTGATCTTGACTGCTCAGCAAAATAACTGTTCAACCCAAATAATTTCTGCAGCAGCAACAAGGATTTTCATCTACTCTCCTCTCAACTTCTCTGTTCCAGTAATCCAACACATTTCTTCATCCCAGCTTCTCTCGTCTTCTCCTCTCCCCAGGGTCCTTTTCATCACAATGCAAGCTCTATTCATAATGTGAGGATGGGGAGTGGTTTGGATTCCTGTGCTTCCTTGTACTTTAGTTAGCCACTATGAAAATCACACAATCCAATGGATAGAGACTGGCACCAAGAATCTCCTGTCCTCTCATACTCATATTTTCCCTGATGCTCATTAACAAAACTATCAGAATCTCCTTCCTTCTTACATATGGTAAATCAAAACCCTTTAACAGGTTGCACTGCAAGGAGAGAAGGAAGCTGGCATGTCTGCTCCTCCTACACAGTTAAACTACTACCTCATATGTTTTTCAACCCACCTTGTTTACTTTTTAATACACATTCTTAGCTTCCTGGTCTGATGTGTGAACTGTAAACTTGTTGTGGAAGAACTACGTGTTCAGGTTATTTGTTTGTACAGTGACTCGGATAAAAAGGCCCTGACCATAGTTGCTAAGAAGTAGAGCCAAGTAAAGTTTCATTCAAGATTAAATCACAGATTGATCATATGATACGCAGAACAGTCTGGTCTTGATAAGGAGTCATTAAAATCACCAAATCATCAAGAGATTAATTATGCCAAGCAAAATCCGAATTCTAGAATTCCAGACTCTAATCTAGAATTGCTAATTCTGTTACTACTGTTTTACTCACAGAAATGGCTATTTGCAAGGCATTCCACATAAATTACAGAGAAGCTTTCAGGGTTGCTTTCCAGCAAAATTGCTTTGGAACTTCCTGGATGAATATTAGCCACTATGTCAATAGAAACAGATCAAGAGGGTCCCCTCTCCTCTTCTAACATCAAGAGAAGAAGCACTATAATATAAAATAATGAACTCTTTGCCAGTAAGCAGCGATCATTACATGTCAATAAAGCAAATATGGAACAATTAGACGAAACATAAAATGAAAATATGTTTCGAGGTATTTAATGATAAGCATGTTTCATACCAACACAACTTCCAAATCCTAATGCTTGTAACATGGTGCAGTCTCATTTCTCCATCTCACCCTTCTTCAAGCCATGCCTTTCCCAAGCTGAAATGTGATATAAAAGGTAAGATCTCAGATCTATTGTATCTGTGAAACCAAGTATCAGAGGGGACAAGTGGCAGGAAAGCAGTCTTGTAGCTGTATCCTTGATCTCCCAACTACAGGTATCAGAGTGTTTGTGTGAGCACTGTTGAAGAGCCAGCCCTTTACACCATCGCTCATTGTAAGGCTTCTCACCTTTGCTGCTTTCGAAGCCAACACCCTCTCCGAAACTTCATGCTTCTCACCACTGAATCTCAACTCCCTGCGTCTTCTGCCTCAGTCTCATGTCTTCCCCAAGCTACTCCAGTGCCCCTGGTCTCCCACTCCTTACTATCCACCCTAGAGTAATGACTTCTTTTACAGCAGAGGCAATGACTTCTTCAGAAATCTCTTCCTACCCAAGTCTCTGAGTTTTTTTCCTCTTCCTGAATGCTCTTCCACCCAGTTGCTTCCAGCACCCAGAGCTAAACTTTTCTTCCCCAGGTTCTCCCAACCTCCTATACCTCACAGTCCCTCTTTATCTTCTAGTTTCCTAATGTGTTCCAGGTTTATATGAGACCTGATTTCTTTTTCATGGAACCATGTCTTACCTGTGGGGGAAGCCTAACTACTTACAACCCAACATTTGCAATGAGGTGTTAATTTTGGGAAAGCTTCTTTTCTTTTTAAAATCTCCATTCATGGGATGTAACTGAAGGGTAGTAGAGGAACAGGAGAGAGAGCCTTGCAGTGCAATAAAGACCCCTCCTTTTCTTTCTCCCATAGCCTGTTTATATTTGGAAGAATCAGCAAAGCTAAGGGAAACGTGTGAGTAAACAATACTTTGGATCTTAATAGATGTCTTTAATGTTTCTCCTCTCCCCATTATGCCCCTAGACAGACATGAAGATGCTGGATTCAGGAAGGAAGCTGGTAGCTGAGAGGCTGTGACCTGAATAGTCAGCAGAGTGACACAGAGCTCAAGCAATCTGCAGTGAAGAAGAGTTACAAGCAGACATCAGGCTAATTTAATCCATGATTCAATTCTATTAGTCCCAATAGATTTATACCACTTGGCTTAAATATAACTTATGAATGGCAGATAACTTGGGCAAAATGAAAAGGAAAGAAGAGAATGGAATATTTGACAGTGAATCTGGTGAACAATTTCCTCTTTTAAAGGCTCAACACTTCCTTCCATTGATATTTTTCTTACAATAGAGCATCTGCACAGATACAGAGAAATTTTTCTCTCCCCTGAAGATTTTACAATTGTTTTATGAGTGAAACCCCATAGGTTACAGAACAGATGTCCTTACACATTACTTGTATCACTTGTTTTCTGTGTAGCTACAACAGTGCCAAAAATATGATGCCAACAGGATGCACCGCACTGCTAGCTGTTTGTCTTGGCTGCCATTTCCATTATTAGTATGTGTGTGTATCAGGATGGGGATGGACGTTTCCAGTCATTTTTTAGCCTTCCTCAAGTCAATTGGCAATTAGTAAACAGCACTGAAACTTGTAAATATTCTTCCTGTTTCTCACTCTGGGGATTAAGTGTCTTATAATGACAGTCTAGTAACATTAGATCATTCTTTTAGCAAGAGCAGCAGACAGGCACTACACTAGCCCATGTGCATTTAAGATCACATCCTCACGATAAAATTTTCATATGTTTGTTTTAGCACAGTATGTGGTTTGTGTTTTTCCTCTTAAATCTATATTATATTTCAGCTTATTCCATGAAGCTGAAAACTGTAGAAGTTTGTTGTTCTCTGTGGCCCTTCCAGTTGACTTTACTGAGGAGGTCTAAGACAGTCCTAATAAACACACTGCTTGATACTGTTAGTTCAGTGGTGATATGTCTCCTGACATTAGTTTTCTAAGTACATAAAAAAACGTATTCAGCTTGGCCTTAATCAGTGTTTTCTGAAGACATAAAATTATCGGCAGAAACTGCAAGACTGAATTGTCAGGGTCCACAGAAGGTCATGAAGGACAAGATTTTACTGTCTTTAGTAGCTGGGTCTTAGTTCAGGACTAGGTTTGCAGAGTCAAATGACTCACTGTGGACATATTGCCTACAGTCACATGCCATATACATAAACATGTCTCTGCCTGTTGCCCAAGTTTAAGCTTGAGAACATGTTTGCATACCAGGTTACCAGCGACAGCTATAACTTTAGCCCTTGATTTCAGCTGCAAGCCAAAAGCCTAGACAAGAGCAGGGTTAATGCGTGGAGAAAACTGGTAACAAGTGTATTTACAAACAAATCAATGTTCATTTGTTTTCTCTGTCAAGACAAAAACTGCCCCCCCAAATCAGTGAGTTTCTTCCCCTCTCCCTAATTACTGAGGCCTCAAAAGGCAATGTCAGCTGTGCAATAACATTCCAGCAAAGCTGTCTGCATCAGCAATGAGATGCACTTCATGACTTTTTAATATGTGGATTTAAATTTCACATTTAAAGGCTATTGAAAAAAACCTCAACAATATCACAGCTGTAGAGGTGAGTTTGCGGGCTCAGTGTCCCAAAACTGAGCAACTATTTAAATTTACATGTCAAAATTATTGTTCTCTGTGATTGTTTTTGATTTCTCTTGATGAAGAAAATGTTCACTAAGCTTTCACCTGGCTTTAACTTGACCACACTTGTTGCATACAGAAATGCACAAAGGGAAGATATATTTCTTTGTGTAGACTTATATACATACAAACAAAGTAGCTAAAATTTGACTCCTTGACATATCTACTTAATTTTCTTGGATTTATCAGGTTGGCTACAAACAAAAACTATCAGGTTGGCTACTAAACAAAAACTATGTATGGCAAACAAATCCCTTTCCCCCACAGCTTCTGTTGTAAATGAATTTACTATATTGCATGCAATAACTTTTGCTGGCAGTTTTCACCACTTTCCTTACAGTGTGCTATTCTCTCCAGTTGATTAGATTTCATGTGAACCAATGTTAACATCTGTTTGAAAATTCACTTCAGAAAGGCTTTTCACAGCTCACAGTGTAAACCTTAATTAAACGATTTTAAGCTCTTTCCTCACACAGCTTATGATATGCATGAAAAACGCAAGGTTATAATCTGATTAACTCATGTAGTTTACATGGAAATAGCGTTTTCCAAGCTGATTAATCTCTGCACAAAGGCAGAGTCACCTGATAGGCACAAGAGTTAAGGCTACTGATTGCACCTGTCAAGAGAAAGAGCTTGGAGGTTAGGAGGAGTACACTATCTTCAAACAAAGAATGATGATTCACAGATGTAGCTTAGAACAAGTCCCACGTAGTAGTTAATGCTGCCCCCAGGCAACTCATGCAGCCAGAATTTAAAAGACACACAATCCATCCATGTACAGCCTGACCTGGCAGCTTTCTGGGGGTAATCCTAAAGAGAGGATTAACTGTTCTTGAATAATTTTTCCAATATATTAAGCAGAGCTTTTATCAACAACTGCATGCATATCACCATCTTCTACCTAGTTTTATTGCGCATGCGTACTCCTTCCTCCATACCTCTTAATATTCTGAGAAGTGAATGGAGTGAAATACACTATTCAACATGGAATTTTATTTCCATAGGTTTTAATCTTCAACTTAAGTTCATCTACTTTATCTGCTTAAGTAAAGGGTAGGTCTCTAACAGTAGGGAGAGTCAATTGGGCATGGCTCATTTTCGCATGTGAACCACCACAATAGAGATATGACCACCATTCTCGGGACTATGCAATAATTCCAGGAGTAATAAATGGCAATGCATTCTCTCAAAGCCCAAGAAAGAGCTGTATAATCATTTGGGGTGAGACAGTTCTATTGCTTTAACGGTGATACAAATCTTTTCAGTCACAAAGAGAGAAAAACATGTTGAAAAGCACCTGAACTTAAAACTACTTAAAAGGTATGCTTTTATATGAAGAGGTTTTCATAAATAGTACTGAAAGTCAAAACATAACTAAGTTTACACTAGTATAAGAGATTAATCTAGTACAGAGAGGCCAGTCTAATTGCCAAGTTTAGGCTGTGTTCTTACTTGCAGATGGGAATAAGAGAAGAGGGTATTGCTAAAAGATCTAGACGGGACTTGGACTGTATGGGACTGGTCTTAAACCTGTGTCTTCTCAGGCTCCTCCCACACGCATATTCTCAGCTGCGAGGTGCAACATACTCAAGTGCTACCGAGACTTTTTCCTGCTTGGCAACCTGTGCTGGAAAACAGTGAGCTGGCCTTTCTTCACGAACATCTCAAAAGAACTCTCAGATTCATTGCCAATATCTGCTGAGGTATGTCTACATCCTCTAATGGTGAAGTGAGATGTGAAAATTTGACCATAGTATCAGCAGTTAAGATAAATCTTAAACAACGCTCTTTTCTCAGATAATTTTGGTATTTTTTCGGTGTATGTTCTGTAGTTTTTGTCTTGAAATCCAGAAGTTATTTTAAAGTAAATTTATTTCTAAATTAAAAACTTCATATATTTTCTTCAGTTGCTGCAATTTCAAGAACAAACACACAGAAAGAATCACACATCATTGCAGCTTACTTATGAACATAAAGAAAAATATTATAAAATAAAATTTCCAAGCATTTACACTATGTATATACAACAGAATTTCACCAGACAGCAATTAATCTTAAATTAATCTTGCTTCTAATTTTATATCCTGAGACAAAAAGTACTTTCACGCTAACTTTCAGAAAGAGATAGATATCTAAGTAATATAGGTGCTTTCAGTAATTAGAGACTTCCAGATGAGAGCATTTAGATGGCAAATTATTGTATGGATAGCTAGAGGTTTAAATCATGCCATTGAGACAACACTCAAGCATGATTGAGAAGCTGCAGACAAAAAATTACAGGAGATTTTAAGAAACATGGCTTTAAATGTAAAACTGAAAACAGCAGAATATATATCCTCTGGCAAAATCCAACACCAGCACTGAAGAAAGACCATGAATCACTCTCTCTCTCATCACTGATGGCTGGAAAATATCCTTGTCAGCTGTGTTCTCAGAATGATTTGGTTTATTTAATTATTTATTTGTAGGCATTTCTCCACATCGCTGCAATAGATTTGCAAGTCTGCTGTCATTAACCCTATATGTATTGCAGGAGATTTTAATTTTAAAAAGTTGTAATGAGGTTCTCAGCTGCGTGAGTTCATGGTGGCTTCTAAAATATGCTGCAATATACAGTTTGCTTCATTTGCCTGACCTCCATAGTTCCATCCTGGTTTTGACATCACTGCCACTGCCTTCACTACTGAGGTAGCAGTACATAAATGAAGCAAAGACCACGTTATTCCTGACAAGGGAATAGGCTCTGATCCACACAGTAGTGTAGATGTAGCTAGATCTCTTTTAACAAAATTAATGAGCTCTAAACAGAGCTGTATATAAATAAGAGATAAGTATTTATTCTGTTATTTATGCGGTTTTATTGGGCAATTGCTCGTGCAGTGTGGTAAAAAAAAAAAGATATTAAAAGATTGTTATGAATTCATGAAGATCCACATCAAAATTAGTACACAATAATGTTCAAACGGTTAATTATTACTCAGTGCTTATATCAACATAATTACTCTTTCACTTAGTAAACTGAACTTGTAAAACACACTCACTAATGTTTAAATACTTTTTGCCTCTCCTTGCAAATATCCTCTTCTTCATGAGACAAAATGTCACTAAGAAACAGAGGTAGTTTTATTATTCCTGATTTTAAAGTGAAGAAAACTGAAGTGAAGAAAGCGTGCATAAGCACATAAAAGGCTGGCCCAAGGTCAAGCAATAAAAGTAAGAATCAGTTTTACTAGTTTACATGCATTTTGTCATAGCTCAACATAGGAAGAGGCAGATTCCAAAAAAAGGTATTTAACGATAGAAAATCAAAAAATCTATGCTGCAGCCATTCAATTGAAATGCCTCATACCTGTCAGTATCACCCATACAGCTATCATCTTCCCAATAATGCTAGGCACTTTCCATGAAATTGTGGAGGAAAGGACTTCCTTTTAGGAGAAGGTAAGAGCCTCTGATATATTTGTTTTTCTGAAATATTGTAAAGAGTACTTCCCCCCCCCCCCCGGGCTTAACAAAACTACCATTTTTTTTTCATTAAATTTCACATGTTATTATGTATAAAGACTATATACTTTGATTTAGACATGGGACCAATTTCCTGTACATATCAGATTCCTTCATTTTATCAATTTTAGAATGAAAGAATATTTGTTCTCTCATACTGAGACCATTCCCTAAAAATTTAAGAGCATGTCAGTCTAAACATGACTAGAAACTTTGGTTTGAAGACGAAAGCAATAGATTACACTTAATTCAAAGCAATGCCCATTGGCTTCTCGAAGCAGTGCATTGTAGCTGGAACAATGTGGGAGTTTAGGAGAGTAGATTCTTGCATTACAACATCTGTAATGAAGACCATGTACTAAGTTGTATCCTATCTCTGCTTCTGTGTAACTCTATTCCTGTGGCCCTCATACTGGCATTCAGAGAAGGATCATTCCAGAGCTCTAATGACCACTTCCCTTCTTCATTCTCCAAGTCTCATTTTACAAGTGTGCATGTACATCCAACAAAGTACCAAATCTAGATTGACAGCTAGAAGCATTACATTTAGCATATACGGCATGTACTTAGAAAGTTGAGTGTTTCCAAAAGGAAAAAGTTTTTGATTCTGATCTCAGAGTATTTTTACACTGCATTAACTGGTATTTTTCTCCTAATTGAAGTTGATTTAAGTGTTATCAGAGTCAGGCCCAAGAGCTACAGGACAAACTTTTCATCTGAAGTAGTTTGTAATGTAATTTTGTCCCTGCTAACTGCTGATGGCTTGTCCTCATCCCATTTCAACCTACAACCATCAGCTCCTTTAATGGAAGTGTCTATAAAGATCTTCTCTAAAATATGCTTTTGCAGCACACTTAATGTCTTTTAATGTCTTTCCAATTAAATCCAGATGTGAAAAGCTTAAGGAACAGTTCTCAGGACTGAAAAAGATGACATAAATCTTGCAGCTGACAGAGATCCCACTGAGCTCAGTTGGGGAAATTCACAGAGGACTTCTTGTGGGCCAGAAAAGCTGCTGGGTATAAAGACAGATGTGTATACTCCTATTAAAAAAAATTTAAATAAAAACTGACTCCTACAATGAGGTATCCACAATTATCAGGGACATTACTAACTCAATCCCTCAATGTGCTGAGCACATCCTGTGCGGTACAGATTTCCCTCATCATTTCGGGAAGTTTATCAGAGTTGAAGGGGGTCACATCTGTCTGGGAAAGAGCCTTTCACCTTTCAGGACTGCACCTCTTGAACCAGTGTATGGGCTGATGCTGGAAAACACTGTCTGTCTTACTCTCATACCGCTATCAACAGGGAGATAATGTACTCTGAAAAGCAAGACTGAATTTCTGTCATCTCTCCTTTACCTCCTCCATAATCAAGTCAGCAGATTAAACTGTGGTTTTTCATTACAGAAGAGCCCCTAAATGTGCTATTAATTATAAATTCTTACCAATCTGATGGGAAGTTGGGCATTCTTATTAGCTGACTACCACTGCTGGGCAAGTGCTGTTTGTACAGCTGTCAATTTGGGGTTTGTTTTGCTGTAATCACTTGTAAACCTTCAGGATTTTTTTATTTTTTATTTTTTAATTTTATGTTTTCATTTTAACAGCAGTGCATTATCTTATTTCACCAATCCCAAACTAAATGTGGGCTCAGATCAAGCCACATCTTTCAGAGGGACAGGAAATATACACACACACACCCACCCCCACATACACACAGTTTGTATTAAAGAAAGTCTCTAGAAAACTGCCTAATGCTAACAACTTTAATACTTTCCTACCTTCCTGCTACTTACTTATTTATTTTTGATATTAGTAAATTACCCAGACAGATCAATGATTTTTAAAGAGTTACATCCTTGTAAGGCATCAGAAACAAAAAAGGAAAAATGTGCCAGGACAGAAGAAAACCCCATTTCTAACTGAAGATTAAGTTTGGGTCCATGTTCACTAGTGACAAGGACTTCATCAGAGATATTTTGGATAGTGTTATTTAATTTAATTGCATTTTTATAATGCCCATAGAGAAGTTTTAGCAGACTTTGGTGTCACGACTAAGTGTATAGGAACATGAAACCAAACACCTAAATTGAAGGATAATCATATGTGCTCAAGTACAACAAGAAGTTGGGATCTGGACAATAGTGCAGACTGAAAGCAGCAGGTTCCTAAATACACACACGACAGCTCTGGAAGACAGAATTCCTCTAGTTCACAACTTGCTTTATTTTCCAGAATGGCCAGCACTTTTCAGACTATCACTCCTGCAGGGCTGAAGGTTGGATCTGACTCCCACCAAAATCACTGCTTCATGACCATCACTCGGGAGACACTAGGAATGCCCTTCCCTTGGAATGAGCTGCTGCTGCCATAAGGATCCCACTCTTGGCTAGCTCAGGGAATGAGCTCAGATCTTTTGCACTTTGCTGCCAGGGACCACCAGGCCAGCTCTGATTTATAGCTTTTTCTTTGCAGTTTTATGATACAAGAATGTTCATTTGTAATTACAACAGCATTTGTTGGCTCCCTGCCTTCACTTGGGTATGCACAACACCATATCCTTCATTCCAGACTTTTTATGTCAGGACCCCCAGTTTGAGAAGAAAAGTACATCAGTATTACAAAGATGCTGCAGATCTTGCTACTACTTAGAAAGGGGACTTATACATATTTTCTGGGGGACACACATGACCAGCTGGATAAGACACTCAACTAGGAGTCCAGAGAAGAGCTGGTCAAAACCCTTCATCAGAGAAACACTAAATCAAGAAAAAAACCTTTTATGAGAATGTATGACTTCTTAGAAAAGGTGTTTTAGATCCCGGATAGACTCTCCAGTCAAAATATCACAGACAAGGGCGATACATAACCACCAGGCTAATGACTATGCTTGGTGTGGCACATTTATATACTTCTTGATTCTTCCCCATGGAGAAAATTCAACAGGTCTGTAGTTTATTTCAAAGTGAATGAAAATACCTGTACTCTTGATGTGTTTGTTGGATAAAAAATCTGTTTCAGTCAAAAGAAAGTGATCCTGCCATTAAGTTGCTATATCAGCTTGAAAAAACAACTTAAGCTCAGTATTTCTCAGATATACACTTAGCTTGTGATTTTGAGATCCTCAAGCAGTACATTTCCATCACTTGTGGTTTAAATTTGATTTTGGCCTTTTCAGTAGAGGCATGACCTTCTTCAGGGAAAATTCCAGGTATTTCAGATACCATTTAATAGTTAACCGTCAAGCAATTTCCAAGTCTTTTAAACAAAGAATACTTCTGTGCTAGCTGACTTTATAGAGCCATATTTGTCCCATTTTAAGTGGATGTGATTAGGAAGAAACACTAAGCTTAGATTTTTCTACTAAATGAGAAAAGTTTAAAGCCAATAAACTGTATCTAGGATTTTAGCTGGAAGATGAAATAAAGGGCACATTTGTTCCTGGTCACTGAATTTTTAACCTGGGTCTGTTGCTCCTGCTGTTGAGCTCCTATACATTCCTTACTAGCCTGTAGCATCCAACAGACCCTGGCAGCCTCCTCTCAGAGCCTGGCATTAGAGGTGAACTCCAAAATAAAACCACTATTTGGGGAGAGTTAAGTGTATGGAAAGCATCACGTATGTTCTGACAGAAGGTGGCAAATGAAAAGGTTAGTTTTTAAAAGGAGGACTTCTACAGATTTTTAAAATTTTAGAATAGATGCATAAATTCCAACCTACCATTTGGACCTCAGAATTCTGGCAATATCTGAAAAACATGGAAGAGGCTGCTGAATCTGGTGGATAAAATGAAAACTGTACATTGTCTAGCTCCTTAGTACAGAAGAGTAGAGGTTGAGCCTTATACTTTGACTCAGCTTTCTATCTCAGCTATGAGAATACTTTTCAAGTGCCCCAAAGTTTGTCTTTATTATACAGCAAGCAGGAAAGGAAACACCTTGGTTTTCTAGCAACAAAACAAATACTGTTTCTGTCCCTCCTGTGCCTTTTCAAGCCTATATTCACATTTTTAATATTCTTTTTTCAAAGCAGAATATTTTAACCTGCCTTTTTGCAGTACAGGAGCAGTTACATGACTTCACTGCTTCTCCTTTTACCTCAAAAACTTGTGAGGGTATTTGTGTATTTTCTTAAGGTGAAATAAAATAACCTGCCTTCAGTGACTCATCACTCCAGTGATCAAATTAAATGACAGCATTGCAGAAAAGTCTCATAATACATAATTTTCCCCTGCCTAGTTCAGTGCTGCTATTTTACATACAAATTCAAACATTTCTTTAGCATATGTGTCTTGAGGTGAAGGATTAGTTTTCATTTAAAATCAGTAGCAGCTACCTTCCTGCGCATTTTGTGAAGTGGCAGAGGTACTTTTTGCTGGGTTATTTTGTGTTTTCTACTGCTTGTACATCCCTTTTAAATGGAAAGGCCAAATCTACCCTCAGATTCAGCTTCTCCTTCTGTTTGTATGGTGATATAAGTAGGAATTGGCTGCGTGCATCTGGATTTGCTCCGCTACTATTTACTTCTGTCTTCTACTGTGGGACAGGTAGGAAAATAAAAAGAGGACTAACGATGTGGGATTGATCAGGCACTTTCAGTCATCTCCATGATTGCTGTCCTGTGTGCTTTTCTGGTAAGAATAGCATATGTTGGGTACTACGTAGCTCAAAAGTGCTTCAAGAGAGACAAGCAGGAACCAGATTTCCTCAAGAACTTTAACTTCTTGAATTCAAGAACCTCTCCAACTGGCAGCCCAGCAATGAAGATTAGACACTTCTTGACTCTGATTAACTGAGCTCTGCAACTATGGACCTGCTTTTACTCCATTTACAGTTACAGTCTAAAATGTAGATATATCTCCAAAAACTTTACTGAACAGCTGACTTTTAGTCTGGAAGATCTGCTAACGGCTATTTTATCATTTCATCCTAGCATCTATTATTAAAATTCATTAACCATAGCTGTCAAAAAGAGCTTATTCAAAATCTTGCTAGTTACAAAATAACCTGTCAGAGTTAGATTCAATAAAAAATTCAGGTGCTTACAAATTAGGCGCTGTAAGAG
The DNA here is from genome assembly GCA_035584735.1 of Pseudotriccus pelzelni. NCBI lineage: Eukaryota > Metazoa > Chordata > Aves > Passeriformes > Tyrannidae > Pseudotriccus > Pseudotriccus pelzelni. The sequence goes on from JAWMRA010000078.1 coordinate 119,461,134, forward strand.
CAAAGTTTTAAATAGCACATCCTTGGAATAAAATCAAAGGTCTAAAGTTAAGTACTCAATTTCTTTACTCAGCATTAAGAGCAGAGACAGGTTTCTCTGAAGAATGAGCTGAGAAACCTACATACTGAATATGGAGCTACCTGCAGGCTGTGAGGTACTCTACGCCTAGAGGTGAACTCCTGGTCTTCCCTGGAGTTCAGCTGCAAAGCCAGGACCACAGGCAGAGACCTGGAAGCTTGGTTAGCTAGTGCCTAAAAATACACAATCCTCTTCTCAAGACAGCTGGCTCTTCCAGCTCTCTGACAGGTCTGAGTAGAGCTCACTGTTTTCACTGAGAAGGTGACCACTGGAGCAGTGCGTGGAGGTGAGACTCCCCCTTTTTGTCAATGGCACAGATGTCAGCACTCTTGGCCAGGGTAGAAGAGATACAAATTTCATATTTCTTAGCTTTAGGTCAACAAACTACACATCCTACTTCACAGGTGATGATCTAACCTCCAGGACAGGGAAGATACCTAACTTTCCAGATAGAGAAGATTTAGCTGTGGCAGAAAAAATAAGTCAACACACATGGGTCAAAGAAAAGGAGCCTGACTCCATAGGGTAATGACCACAGCAGTTACTGAGCTGTTCTCAGGATCACCCCATGCTCCCTACATAATTCTCTTCTTTATCTAATTGATACTCTAAGTTCAGAAGCGATAAAAGCAGGAACTGCAATCCAGTACTTATCATTTTCAGTGGCTTCTTTAACCTGTAGTATGCAATAACATTCCTTCTCATTCTTACTCCGAGCAATCCTGAGTATTTAAAATTTTTGTTATGCAGTGGCTCTAGTGATCTGCATTTAGACAGTCTACTGTGAGATGTAATTATGAATACTTTAAGGCTGTGGAAGGAGCGGAGCCTGAGTTCACATTTCCTAAGTAAGTCTATGTTACTGTGAAAAGCATGGAAACCACTAGCAACAACTCCAACCACAGCCAAGAAGAAAAGCCTTCAGGATGCTGTTTCACTTAATATTGTTCTGTATGAGGCATGTTAACTAATGTACAGCTATTTCTTAATGAAAGATTTTACTAAGATAAATAATAATAATCTTTCACTATTCAAGCTCTCTTTATGCAAATTATTCCAATAAGAGCAATCACATATGCAAGCCCTTTGACAAGGTGCCTAGGATCAGCCTACATGCAATTTTACTGCACCATGATAGAGTAAAATTAGGTTAGTTAAAGCCAACACACTCAGAATAAAAGCAGAAATACAAATGTAACTTAAATGACAGTAGAGACTAAAACATTATGGCCAGGCTCAGCTCTAAGAATTTAATAATTTTAGATGTCACGTAAACAATACAATCAAAGCATGAAAGCACTAGCTTTTTACGGCTGCTACCAGAAACAGAGAAAAAACATTCATAATGTTATGCATATTATACAGTAATATTCCTCAAGGATGAATAAGACCTAACTGAAACTACACTTGAGATAACTGCTATGCTATCAAGTTACAGTAAAGAGAAGAGGAGATCAGACTTATTCTTTCCTTCACAATGAAATCAGTATAAACAAATCATATAATGTTTGGACACCAAACTCCTGAAACAAAGAAACCTAGAAAATCTCTTAAAACCACCCACAGACTCCCCATGCTGGTCTGTGATTATACAACTGGAGAAGATCATCCAAACTGTGATGTAAACCAATGTCAGTCTGCAAGGGACAGTACTACAATGGGTCTAACAAAAAATAAAGCAAGTCCCTGGAAGAGCCATCAGTAAGAAATACTTTCATGCTTGTCTAACCATTTTCCTGGTAAATGAGGAAAACTTTTTTAAAACTCAGAGAAAGAAGACAACTTAATACCTACACTTAGGATACAAGAGACACACTCTCTTGTCTGTCTTTATTAGACTGCAAAACACATCCAGCTAAACAAAAATGAGCCAGCGACCAACCAAAAAAGAGAGGACGTCTTAATGCACTCCAGTGCCTACTGCTCCTCTAGGAAATCCATTTTGTCCTCATTATTTGTTATGTGGAAATATTCACCCTTATTTTTAGAAACACATATGCAAAACATAGCATATCCATAGTGTATCTTTTTTTGCTATGGACTACTCACAAAAAGAGATAAAATGCTGAAAATCTTTCAGTTCTACTAGGAAAATACAGTGTTTCTGTAGACTGTATTTCAACCTCAGAACTGTAATCTTACTCTTTGCCTGTCATTTGGAAGCAAACTTTTCTAGATCTTAAAAAATATGTGCCTGTCTAGAAGAGATGTGAAAAAGTCTGCCCAGCTCTCCATCTGTAGATGTTGCCTCAACAGTGTCAACCTCAGTGTACCTCTTAGGTGAGGCTTCCCAAGATTCAAGACACACAATATTAAGGATGCTAAAGCAGTGGACTAACCCAGTTCCCCCGCCGGTGGGGTCTGTCTATGATCCATCCATTTTCTCTCTGTTTCTACTCAATTTAAAATCACATAAGGCTGAAAAAATGTTTTACTGAAATAAGGAGTTAATGATATGGTACAAGCACATTCCCCTTTGCAAATGCTGTGGCATACCTTTCTTTCTAGCTATGCCACAGTGGAATTTGATCATTCAAACACATTATAGAAACTCACTTCATTAACATCAGCCACCCCTGCAAATTGGTTAATAATTTATATTTCCCTAGCATTAATTTCATTCTTGTTTTTAAACCACAATTGACTGAACTGTAACTTGGTATCAACAATGTGTATTAATCATAAAAAAGAAAACAAAAGAAGCAGTAATGAACTGACAAAGCTTGTTAGTCTTCTCCAGTAAGGGTGCAACAATTAGCAATACAGTGAATGAATATCAATCATTCAAATGCAGCAAAAAAAAATAAATTTCTATATAAATAGAAGAAATGAAGAATAGTAGCTGACAAAAACTCAAAAATCTTGGAGGAAAAAATCTAACATTTATTATACTTTTAAAAATATGAAAAGAACATTTTTTTAAGAAGATAGCAAAGATGTTTTTACTAAAATGAATAAATTATAATTCTTAAGCATCATAGAATCAGCAGGGTTGGAAAAGACCTCCCAGATTATCAAGTCCAACCCTTGAAAGAAAATATCTTCTGCAGGATTTACACAAAGTTTATTCTTTCATATAGTCATATATGCTTCTTATACTGCTAACATTGCTAGCTTCTGTATTGCTAACATTTGGTCTTTTTTAGGTCTTATTTACAATATCCTGCCTGACTAAAAGCTGTGCTACTGGTATCAGTGTTACCAGCAGCTGCACGCTGAGTTAACAATACACTTGTACATGAACAATGTTTTTCAGGAAACAAGAAAAAAAGATTCTATCTGTTTTTCATGATCACTACATGTCCCATGTTTTAACTACTGCAATGACGTAATTGAAGTTTGTCATATACGAAGAACTAAAGTCAAATAATCTCCCCCAATATTTTTATATTATTTTCCATATGCAATTTTAACATAAAGTGTTTAGAATTGAATATAAATTATTTTGAATTCTAAAGGCAAAATATAAAAGGGAAAAAAATGTATTTTTTTAAGTTCCACGTTCAATCAAAGCGTAACTCCCTCCCTTCACTGGAGTTGAGGCAGGAAGCAGTCTTCAATAAATTTCAGAATCATTTGCTGATATTCTTGGTATCACAGTTACAAGTTCACAACATACACTGCATATTTTAATAAACAACATGCTTACTTTGCTAATAATTTCTAAAAAGAGCAAACCACTCCTTATAACAGCTGCAGTGGCCCAGATGTCAGAAAAGCAGAATGCCTTTGCTATGCAGGGGAGGGGCAGGCTTTCCCTTTGCACAAGCACATGGATGTCCCAGCCAGCACCAGCCTTTCACAAGCACATCATGCCTGATGGGGTAAACATGGCATGAATTTATTTGCTTCTGGGCAGATGACAAAGGAGTATCAACCTGGCTTGCTGAGGGGAAAACAGCAGTTCGAGCCCATGCCTCAGTCTCCCCATTGCACTACAGTGCAAATGCCCAGTTTTTCTGATTTGGCAATAGGATCAAGATCTAGCCTTGAAAAACTGACTTCATAGAGAATATGGCATGCATATGCCAAATAAAAACGTACCAAGTAGTCAGAATTGTTTGTTTCTGATGAACAGCAATGTTTGGCAGGCAGAGTCGCTGCTTATTTTTTTGGCTTGTGCAAAGGTAATATTTTCTGCTGTGGTCTTCTTAAAACTCTTAACACACTGTTAGACTAAAAAGAGCAGGCAAGAAAAGTTCTGATTTCTCCTGGAAAACAGTGAAGCTCCTTCCTTGTAAAACACTGTGGAAGGCCTTACTTGTTACTGATAGAAACTCCAGCCCTCTGCTTTCCTGGAGAAGCAGCAGCACAGAGCTCCTAGTCTCCTCCCCAAATTATTAGTGTCTCTGTATCTAATTCATATTTTTTACCAGTTCCCCTCAGCAGTGAAAAAGGAGTCATCATATCCATTTCACTGCTACTCTGTTTCAGTCTGAAGGTTGCTTTGGCTGACAGGGTGGATCTTATCCCCAGGCATTCGAAGAGCTAAGCGTGGTGTCGAAGGGGAATGGAAGAAACAGGTTTTTGCCTCTAACACCCCGCAACTGGAAAAGGGTAAGCAGAGCACGAGGTGCGGCTTGAGATCAGACAGAAACCGATCTGTGATCCTCCTCATGCAAATGAAGGACTTAGTCACGCAGTTTTCTGTTTGGAGAGTGCTACAAGGCAGGAGTAACTTGACAGCTGCACTCTCATAATAGTCAGTTTGGATTCCTATATAGTCTTCAGTCCTATACATTGTTTTATTAATTTGCATTCAGATGTAGAAAATTTCCTGCACCTGCACTACACAGCATTAAACCCCATATCTACTAAATCTGCCAACACAGAAGCCAATTCAGCCAGTGGAATTATTTGATGTGGTCACGCACTACAAAGTGGGTTGAAAGCATAAACTTCTCTCAAGCCCACCACTGTTGGAAACAACTGCAGCATTTTATTGATGTGGGCAGGATCCAAGTGAGTAAGGGCAATTTTCAGCACACTTGGAAAAAAAAGTTACTTTTAAAACAAAGAAACAAAGTTCCTTTGTTCAGCTTTAACACATTTCTTGACTTGTATTACCCACTTCTCCCTTTCCCATTCCCAAGGAAGTTTCCATTAATCATCCCTCTAATGGAAACACTTGTGTCTGATCCCTGAGCAGTGGACACAGGCACAGTCCTGGACTTACACTGAACAAGCAGCCCAAGGGAAGCCTAGCTGAAAAGTTTGGGAAAGCAAGGATGCCGTTTTAAAATAAACTTTGGAGAGGTCAGTGGAACAGCAAGGGGTCAGCACCAGGCAGCCATTGGGTGGATGGCACAGGAGAAAGACAACAACACTTGTCATTAATTATATCTGTTGGAATGCTACACATTTCCCCCCCCAAGTGGTAGTACTCCAGACATCCAAGCACAATCTCTCCCACGTCCTACTCGACCCCAGACAGGGCACATGCCAAGAAGCTTTCATACACTAAAAGCCAAGAAGTAGCTAATACAAGCAGAGGTTAAAGAATTTAAATTGTCCCTCCACTTTGAAATATTTTTTCCTTTAGTTCAAGGACATCCTCATAACTGTCTTCTTTACCAGTGAAACACATACTCCCTCAGAGCTAAAAATGGAGAGATTTCTGTGCCCCAGTTAACAAAACTCTGACTTTCTTTGGAGAGGAATAACTACGAGGAACTGGACTACTCAAAAGAAGAACTCCATTCCTAAAACTGATCCTGAAAGATCCTAATAGCATGTACCCCCTACCCAGTTCTAGATGTATCTGATCTGCAGAGGAGTTTTCTCCTATACACATTTTTTGCAAAATGTCTGCAAATGCCAGAGTGTATCACTACTGGTGATTCTCTTGTAAAACCTGGAACTATTCCTTTTTGTAAACCTAATTGTTTCATAAACAGCAGTATCTTTTATTTTAATAAAAACCCCAATAAACTGTTGGTTGGAGAAGAAATGGCAGGCTAGTAATTAATGAGTGGATCCTTCTCACTTAACCCTGAATTTGCCAAGCACATAGTCAAATTTCATTGTCTGTTGTGAGCAGGAGACAGGTATATCCAGAGCATCCTATCCCACAAAAATAGTTGGGAGAAATAACCTCTGGAAATGCTTCTCTCTATACTTACACTACAGAAAAACTCTTAAAATTAGCCCAACCTGGAAGCACTGGAGGTGTCTGAAAGGTATACAAGATGCTTTAGTGACTGTTTAGTTTATGAGTAAGCTTTGAGTATTGTAGCTCCAGCATAGTAGTTATCGATCATAGGAGTTATAAAATACGGAGTGATATTACCTGTGCATATGGTGAAAATTTCTGCTCGTTTCTGCACAGTGGCCTAAGATGTCTTAAAATCAGCTTGTAGGGTTCTTTAGTGTATATCAAATAAAAAAACCAGAACTGGGGATGGAGAGAGTGGGGAAACGTCAAGCTGGAGGAGAGAGGGGATACCCTGAACACTGCAGAACCCTATTTTGCACTAACAGAACTAGACAGACATAAAATGGGTTCTGATTATTAAGTGAGGAAGCAAAGAAAGGCCTGCACTGGGTCAGGCTTCACTATAGGCTACACTCTGTGGCTTGAGGACAAATTCCCCTACAATGCAAGGAAACTCCCTACCCTAAATCCACATCTTTAAGATTGCAGTAGAAAATAATATATCTTTTTGTAAAAAACAAGGAGACCTTTAGAGAGAGAGAATTCCTCCATCAGATAAAAAACCCAGACCATGTCTGTGTTTTTATTTGAATGATGTATCCAACAGGGAATATTTAAACTGAGTGTTAAGTGTCTGCCAGTTCATGATCCAAGATGGGCTTTGAACCCACAGCCTTAGAGCTCAAGCTAAGTCACCAAATGTTTTTGAGAATCTTTCTTTAACTTTTTCTCTTTAGTTTTCAGGCTTTCATACAGTCATAAAACATGGGAAAAAATAGCCTCACTCTACAAACAGAAAATATTATGGAAGGAAACATATGCTGTGGTAAGACACAGTATCCACAGGAAAGTATTAATAATTTTTTTTTTTTTTACTGGAAAAAAAGGAAAAACTACCCAATGCAGAAAAAGCAGTAGCAGTCTAAAAGTAAACTGTTAAAGGGATAAAGAGCTCTGGAGTGAATGACAGCATTTGGTTCTTGGAAGTCTGTTCTTCAATCCCACAAGAACTGTGGGATTCAGCATTGAATAAGAGAGGTAAGAATAGGGCCTAAGTTACACATAAGAATTTAAAAAGCAACCCTTTCTGCCCTCCCCTCAGAAAACAACAGTAAACAAGTTAAATAATGAGCCTAGGTGTGTTGATTTAAACCATTTGCAAAATTGCAGTTCTGAGCTGTGCTTGTATTAAGCAGAGCCTGGATGTCAGGCTTCCTCTCCTGTTCTGAGAAATTCATCATAGCTAGAAACTGCTTCGGCAGGGTATGAAGAGACAGGCCTAAAACACCATGCAAGCACAGTGAATTCACTGCTTCCAAAGAGAAGTGAAAAAGAGACCTGATGGAATAATCAATTTCAAAAAGAAGCACTCTTAGGTAGTAGAATTAATTCTTCAGATTTCACCTGAGACCTCATTATGAAAGAAAGTTGGCAGCAAAACACCAATATGCTTCCTTCAATTTAGCTCCATGCTCTTCTCTGATTACGTCCATTGATTTTCCTAGCCTGTGCTACTTGGACCAGCAATGTCAGCAACAGGCTTGCGAGATTCCTGTTTCGTAGTTATAAACCACATTGATTCATCAATTCACAAAGCCAGAAGGGAATTTGAATTGGTCTAGTCTGTTCTCCTATGACACTGATGTCCTTGTGTTTTGATCAGAGAAATCCTACTCTGCTCCACAGAATGCTAGAGACATTTAGAAGCTTCTTTCATGGGTAAGTATTTCTCTGTTCAGAACTCATTCTTTGTCATCTGAATTTGCATACCCTCAGATATTTGCTAGTGGTTCTTATTATGTCCTTCTCAGCTAGATTAAAGAGTCCCTGAGGAACAAACAATTTTTTCTTTGTAAGCACTTTTTCTTACAAGAATCAAGCCAGTTCCCAGTTTTTCTCCTTTAGACAGCACACCAAAAGAGCTTCCAAGTCTCTCACCAGAAGGCATTTTCTCCACTTCCTCCAGCCACTTTTTTGTGGCTGTTTTTTGAACTTACCTCAGTGTTTCCATATCCCTTCAAAAATGCTGACATCAGAACTAGATGAATTCTTCCAACATCAGCTATATACAAGGATAAACCTTATATTTCATAATTACTAGTGACATCCATGTTTAAGTACTGTGATGGGACTTGTTATTCAATTGCCCGTCTTGATCAGTTAACTTATCAGTTACTTATAAGCTAAAATTCTCCATTCTGTCAGTATGGCTTTGATCTCTTGTTCCTTGATGAATAATTGTGCAGTTAGCTGAGTCAGGATGGACTTTGTTGAATCAGCAAGGCTTACCACATTGTATTCAACAACTTACCACCATTTAACATTCTGCTGGTCTTTGTGCTATCAGCAAACATTACCAAGACATGATTTTCTGCTTACTTACTTCCAGACCACTGATGAACATGATGCATGTAATCCAAGAATGAAAATTAAAACCGAATTTTGAAGTGGTCTATTTCTGCACGCGTGGAGAAACAGCAATACAGTCCACTGTGTACTAGAAGACATTTGTCAAGATAACTCAGGAAATGCTGTATATATAATAAATTAAAATGCCAGATCACATTTTCTGCCCTAGTCTCCAGCTTTGGGTAAACTAATGATAGGACTGGAGTTATTTATATGTGTCAAGAAAACATTGCAGGCCAAGCTATCTGATTTCTGTGCAGATTATGCAGATTCTAGTACTCAGAACGCTCATAATCCCCGGCCTTCTCACACTTCCTTGGCAGATCCGGCTTAAGGACTACATATGACATCAAAGTCTTGAAATGTGTATATTAGTCTGCCATTCCCAACAGAGTCAAAAAAAGGAGAAAAGAAAAAAATAAAGGATATGTAGCTCACACCTTTGTTATAATGTGAGAATAAGGTTGAATATTGCCATCAATATAAGCTATCAAACTGCAAGCTGGTAGTTTTCACTACTATGCACCTTGTTAATGCAGAATACCATATTCTGCTGAACTGAAATATTTGGAAGTTTCCAAAGAGACCTTTCCTAATGTGCTGCATTGACTCTGGCTGGCATCTAAGACTCACCCAGCTTCTCGCTCCCTCCCCCACAGTGGGATGGGGGAGAGAACTGGAACAGCAAAAGTGAGAAAAACTCATGGATTGATAAAGACAGTTTAATAAGTGAAGAAAAGGGAGATAGAACCAGGTGATGCAAAGGCAATCATTACTGCCTTCCACCAGCAGACCAATGCTCAGCCACTTTCCAAGTGATGGTTACCTTCGAAAAACTGTTCCCCTGCTTTACTGCTGAACATAATGTCATACAGCATGGAACACTTCCCTGGCCAGTTGGGGTCAGCTGTCCCAGCTGTGTTCCCTCCTAAACTCTTGCCCAGACTGCTTGCCCTGGGGCAGAGTGAGAAACAGAAAAGGCCTTGACCCTAGGCAAGCACTATCCAGCAGCAGCTGAAACAGTGGTGTGTTACCAACACTGGTTTTGTCATAAATCCCAACTGTAGCATCATACAGGATGCTGTGAAGAAAATTAACTCCATCCAGATACAGTATACTACTGGACAACAACAGAGTGATAACAGGTGTGGAATTCAGATTCTGAAAGGAAGAAGTCGGGTTGCTAACAGCTCTGCTCTAGTCCAAGTGGGTGTTTACTTTATTTGGCTGAAGTTGTAAACAGGTTTATATCCTGAATTCAACAGCCTGAGACTGCAGATTGTTATAATTAACAAAGCTATGAATGCCCACCCCATGTAAACAATACTGTGTTTCTTTAATGAAAATAAAAGCTATTCTGTATAATAAATGATAGGACTCTTTTCACATGAGACAAGGGTTTTTTAAAGCAAGTTGTGTGTGCTTCACTGAACTTGTACTGCTTTTTTTAAAAATAGATTTTACACAAACTGATTTGTCTTTATTGCCTTGCAGTCTTAAAATTCATGCTCTGCCTGTTTCAGTATTTGAAAATCAATTATTTCAAAGTATTAATGTTAATAAGAGTTGGTTGCACAGTTTACCCTAAAAGAGATTGTTCAAAACATTCAAATTGCTTGAAATTCTTTAGAGTGGTCTCACTTAGAAGTAAAAGCAATTACTATAGTTATATCTTACTCTTTTATTAGCTTGCCAGCTCATTTTAATTTTCAAAATTCCTGTACTTATATACTATGCACTGTATAGAAGCAGCCTGGACTGTCTCAATGACAGGATATTAAATACCTTGCACTCTGTTTCCATTTAGTGTAGAAAGGAATCTAGGTCTGTTGTATCCAGAAATGGAATTAAGTTATCAGAGAATATTGATTTCAACATTGAAAAATGATGTGTCTTTGATGAAAAATTTAATTGTGAAATAAACTCAAAGTAAAACTGAGATAGAATGCCATCTGTTCATTTCAAAAAAGTATTAGAAATAAAAGGCAAAATCAAGTTCTGAAAATTCAGGTTTCTGCATCATCCTCACTCAACTGTGATGTTATTACTGGCCAAAACAACTTGGTTTTGTTCCCATAGCTTAGCTAAAAGTTTATTTGTTGATATATGATCTCAGAAAAATCTTTCTCTGAGTTGGGATTGGAAAACAGCTTAGACATCCAGCCCTTCCTTTGGAAAGGTTTTCTAAAGGCTCCATTGCTTTGCTCAGACTTTTGTGTCTGGGCTCATAATCTGGGAAGAGCAAAGTCACGAATCCCTTACAATTATTATTTTATATGAAGTGGCCTGTTCCCAGGCTGTTTTTCCAACCAGGGAGGCTGGCAAGAGAGTTGAGGGTTATACCTACCTATAGTATAATAGGCTCTTCCCACTAAGCTCCTGAAAGCTGAAACATTGTGGATTTTCTATCTTATAAATATCCATTTAAAGGAGAAAAAAGGATCAGGTAATCCATGAATTTAAGTGATATTAGGATCCCATTACAAGCAGAAATCTTCTAACATTCCATTGCCTGATGTTTCCTTGAATTATGTCTTGCAGAGTTCAGATCGTTGAACAACAGGATTTGAAGTCTGGAGAAGGAAGATTTGGATACACTGGAATTATCTGAGATGTGAACACCAGGCAGCAGAATGACCACAGTCCACTGACTTTCAGCACTCCTCAGGGTATTTCACTCACCTTGGTGACTATTCCCAGAGTCTGCACGGGAGCAGCTCCTGGCGAGCACATGATGAACCCCACAGAAGCAGGTACCTGTCTGCTCCAGGGGCCTCGCTGAAATGACTCCCCTGGCCCACCTGCATGGATTATATCCAGGGAAAGTCAGGGTGGCAAGAAGGCAGGAAGGAAGGCTGCTGGGCACCTGCTTCTTTTTCCCTGTATGAGGCTGAGAGTGTGTACCAGTCTCAGGAGCTCAAAAACTCAAAAGTGATTTTCTAAATAGTGCGCTCAAATATTGTTGCTAGCCATTATATCAAATGGATCCAAAAGTTGGAGAAAGTAGGTTGTAGGGCATCTTATCAGTTTGACTGTACAGATTGATAATTATATTATTCTGAATTGTGCCCTTTTCTAGACTCCCCAAAACCAGGATATCCTGAATCCAAGGTTTCCACACATGAAGGAAACATCAAATCACATTAAAAATACTCAGGGAAAAGAGCTCTGATTTACGACAAGTCCTATTCAATTCTCATTATTATTTATCAACAGTGTCCATCCTCTAAGAAAAATTTCTAATGCACTGAATCACAGAATATGCTGAGTTGGAAAGGAACCACAAGGATCATCGAGTTCAGCTCCTGGCCCTGCACAGGACCATCCCCAAGAGTCACCATGTGCCCGAGAGAGTCGTCCATATGCTCCTTGAACTCTGTCAGGCTTGGTGCTGTTAAGTTTGAAGGAAGTACACAGGATGGTTCTGAAAAGTGCCTTTGTGTTCTTTCATTTAATATTAAACCTAGTTTTCTTTTTTTTTTTCCCCCTGAGGAAAGGAGCACCACTTCTTTATATTCTCTTGAAATATTTTTTTCTCACTAGTTCTGATGAAACTTCACTATTTCTGATGAAGAAGGAAGTGGAGATGCCAACATTTGATGCTGATTCAGAGGCACCCACCACAAGCTGTAAAAGCTGCTGCCTAAAAGAGATTATGTGTTCCTTGAACAATTATACGTTTATGGAGATGTGAATAAACTTCCAAATTCCAAAATGACTGAAAAAAATAGAAATACTCCCACAGGAAAAAAAAAAAAAAGGAATGAAAAAGAAATGATGAAATGGAACCAATTCATGCCAGATTTTGCCAACACATTTTATATGAATAGATGTCAAATGTCCTGGAGTTATTTCTACAACTAGTCTACGAATAAGAAGTGTCAGTACAAGAAAAAATGGGTTTCATATGCTTATTTTTTAGTTCCAGAACATTTACAAACCTGTAGCAAAGAATAATCCCAAAAAACTTCTCTGTTCAGTAGATTATACAACGAAGAATCAGAAGACTAGTTTGTTCTGCTATAATTTAGGGCAGCATTGAGGCTGGTTAAATGATGCTAGACACTGTACAGACCACACATAATGTGAAGTCTTCTTCGACCTCATCCTCTAGATCCTACATCAGAAAGTGAAAAACATCTGAAAAGGGACCAATTTTTCAGAGTTTTCTTAGTCAGATATTGTCTATTATATAGGCATGATGGTCACTTTTTGCTGAGGCTACTTTCATTGTCATTACTCTCAATCACTATTTCAAATACATTTAATAGTTTCAGGGCACCATTCTGTTTTTGATAAGTGCAAATTATTATCTACTCCTTCCTTTGAAAGTTCACACAGAAAGAAAATTTAGACCCTTAATTTCACTAGTCCTTGGCATTTATCAGAGGATTTCTTTAATCACCAAAGAACCATAGTGGCTGAAAATCTGAATGTAACAATCCAGGAATTACTGAACCAAGCTATTTCATAATATATTGCAGTTCAGTTTCAGTATAACCTTAAGCTTTATTGCATTCTTCTGTTTAGGAGCATATTTGCCTTAGGCATACTATTTTTGACAATCTAGAGTACATCCTCCATAAACCTAAATTCATACCATAAGCCTTATTCTTAAATCCAATTTCATCCTTATTTTGAGGGTAAAAATAAAGATAAGGATCAGATTCTACGCTTGCCCTTAGATGCTTCAGAAAAAGGAATGCAAACTGACAAAGCTTCTTTATTTCTACTTATTATTCCAGTTACTTTTCTGCAGTTTGGATCATGACTTCTTCTCCTTATACTGGGAGCCTACACATTGCACTATTTCTGCATGACTGCTTGTCAAACAAACACTTCAAACAACAATAAACAGCTCCCTTTCATAATTGGAAATTCAGATTTTTTCAGGGGAAACAAGTGAAACATATTTTTTAAATAGGTGACTGAGCTGCAAGTTGGAGCTGTATGCCACAAATTTAGTAATTGAGACAGCTAGAAGTAAAACAAAGTCCTAAAAGAAAGATCAGGACTCACAGTAACAAAGTAAACTTTTAGTGATAAAGCATATTTACACACATTAAATATTCAAAGTTCATCACATGTCATGTAGCATGTGGCTATACTCTCTAGACATACATCAAAAGTGCTTCAGATGATCCTGTTCTGACTAAAAGGGTTACTCACCATCAGCATTAAATGAATAGGGTTTTTTATTAAGGGAGAACACCAAAATTGCATATAGGTAGCTCTGCCTCTGTTTTGGAGGGACACAAGAAACAGGATGAATGTAAAATACAAGTTTTAATTTACAAACAAGGCAACATTTTAGGTCTTGTTATAAAGACTTTACACATGGTACTGACAAGAAAAAAAAATCACAGTATTGTATGTTAGGAAACTATGTGATTAAGTCGAAGTGACATCTCAGCTTCTATCTAAAAATTAGGGTGGCTAATCAGGAGCATCGACACAAACTGGTTTTAGCCTCCGTGTAAGAACCTGAGGCAGCAGTGACATGCCCTACAGGCCTCTCTCCACGACAAACTTCCTCCTTCACGCACTGCAGAGCAAAGTAGCACTAAAGAATTACTTGAGAGAAAGTCTGTCAGCCCCTATAAATTTGGGCAGAAAGGCCCAGATGATTTTAAGAGAGCAGTACTTGATTTCTTTCCAAGGAAGCTAACATAATGCAGTCCACTTGTTAAGAGCCTGCTGTGGTGAGGCGTTGAGAGCTCTCCAGTTCAATGGGCTGTAGTCAGCGTGGGATGTTGAGCACATTTCAAGTTGCTCCCTGAATCATGTATGCATCCAATATGCTCACAACAGTTCTAGCAGTCACCCCAAAGATTTGCACATAACCCACGGACACAAAAAAAAGAAGGTTGAAGCATATGGTAAGATTTTTTATTTCCCCGGAAGACATCAGAGAACTTTACATGCGACCACAAAATATTCCATATTCAAATGCTTAAAGGCTGTTTGTAAAAGATCACTGTCATGCTGTGGGATTGATTCTTGTGTCGTTCTCCTTTTGCTTTAGTAACCCCCTGCCGAGAATCTGAGTGCACTGGCTCCGCAGTTCTTCATATGATAGCATTTATTGAAAGATACCAGCAAACACAGAGCTGTAGTTAGATGCTGATGCAAGCATAACTCCTTCACATGCTAACGCAGGTATATGTATACAATTCCAGTGGTTTGCAGGTTCAGATTTGTCCTGTCATCTACCCAGGCTGTCTGCTCCAGCTTAGCAGTTTCAGAGGTGCGTGTGTTCCCAAACAGATGAGGTGACTGACAGCTGCAAAATTCTGCTCTTGCTCTCAGCCTGTTTGTCCCCCTTCCATCCTGTGTGACCAAGCAGCCCTGAATGCGCTATCTAATCCTAGAAGCTAGGACTAACTCAGTGCCAGTTTTGGCCAGACAGCTGCTTTATCTTTCAGGGCTCAGAGTTGCACCCACTTTGACTGACAACAAGAAGCAAGTTGCCTTACCCTGCTAATCTTTGAGATTGTCACAACAATCCACAGTGTGGAATGCTGACAATATGGTTAAACTCAGACCTTCTGCTCCAAATGCAAATGTCCCTTATGCTTACATAAAGGAAAGCCTTTTGTAAATCTTTATCACATCAATGGTTACACAGCTATTTCTTTTGGTGCCAATATCTGCTTAAGTAGTTCCTTGCTCCTTTTCTCTCCACTACTCCATTCCCACTCCAGCCCTTGTGTTGCCCCAGTAACTTTGACGCTACAAGTGTCTATCAGGACATATCAATGACCAGCCTACAAATAATTTGACAGGAAAAAAGAAATTACATTTAGTATTGGTTGGTTTTCCCATCTCATTCTTCCTACAGGCTGGAAGAGTTGCACCAAGACAAGGGGTGGTATGTCAGGTAGTTTCAACACTAACAGATGGTCTGCGTAACCACGTCTGATGAACTACATTAGAAACATGATTCACTGGGAAAGTTAATTCAGTTATAAAGGCTGACTCACACCAGGAACCACAAGTTTACTGTGGAATAGTGCAATTATGCTACCCTCCACAGAATACCAAGCCTAGTTTGGCAAGATGGCCAAGCCAACCTAACACAGTGTCACTGCTAAAATTGGCTGTCCAATCTCTGCCTTCTCACACCAGGAACGTGCTCCTCCCCACAGTCTTCCACCACCACGGGCACCTGACTGACCCCCAATGGGAGTCGCCCATCTATTAACAAATCTTTATATGGTTCATTTTTTTCTAGGTCTAGACCTCTAAAATGAGTCCCCACAGGGACAGGTGCCATGCAAAGGAGACAGGGCAGTCATGCAGTTGGGAGCAAGAGGCAGTAAAGGGATGAGACTGGCTCTTTTGGTAGCAACAAGCAATTAAGATGGTTTAGCTTTGGTGTCAAAGTACATAATGACTAACGAAACACAAAGAAGTACTACCTGTCTGTCAGTCTCCAGTGAACATAAAAAGGGCAGGAATGTTCATTTTCCTGGCTTAACATACTAGCATATGTTAGAACCGGACAAAGAAAGTAGATTAATTTCTGCTGAGATGAGAGTTTTGGGAGGATAACAAGCATGGCTCATTAGCTCCACGAGGGGTAGGGGAGGTGAAGGTGGCTTTTCACCTAGGGGCTTAGGTAAACACAGAATTTTCCAGGAAAGTGCTTTAAGCAGTCAAGCTTGAGAGGAAACAATAGACTAGTGTTTCCATCTTAGCCATCTTTTTAACTAATAGTGGAGATACATGCTATGAAAATTACACATATATGATTAATTCTGCTTATTCTCTATCCCATGCAGGTTGTCATTTTAAATAGCCTTTTATTGATTCTTTGGTAAAAGGTTTCTGAAATGCAGCTTCTCTCAGCTGGTGATTTGACAAGATGGAGACTTCGGCAGTGATGCCAACTACAGAGTAAGAAGGGCTTAGAGTAAGATATGGCATCCCTCTTAGTCTGAGATTTCCTACTTCTTATAAATGGATGTGCACTAAATGAGAAAAGCTTGGCTGTACAGATGAAGAAAATCTTGTAATAAAATATCATGGTGCTTTGAAGTATGGTCCTCTACTCTGAATACCTGGATCTATTGGAAGATGTCCCTGCCCATGGCAGGGGGGGTAGAATTAGATGATCTTTAAGATCCCTTTCAACACAAAAATTTCTATGATTCCATGAATGTAGACACAGGAACAGCAACAACAAAGAATTAGCGTAAATTGAGAAGATTATTTCTTCCTCCTTCACTTTGCCCACAGCACAGCATCAGCTGGGGGAGGGTCGTCTGGGAGAAGAAAGACTCAGTTTCTATTCCTAAAATTTGTTGTTGTTTTTTTATCTGAAGTTTTATTTTCTAAATATAAGAACAGTTTTAGGTAATTTTAAGGTATAACAGTAGGGTGTATTTGGAATTAAGCTACCATTAATTAATACGATAGGAGCCTATTTGATTATATGGCGAGGTACAGGCCCATAGCTAATGCTTCTTATATTCAAGCAGAACACCGGATGTTTTAATTAGCACCCATTTTTAAGGAGTTAACTCTTTGTCTGGTTATAACACCAAACACCTCTTTCCAGTCAGTGAAGATCCAGTGAATTTAGCTCCAATCTTTGAGGACTCCACAGAGCGTGGCAGGAACTTGGGCAATGGGTGACACTGTGCAGCCAGTGCTACCTCTATGGACATACATCCACAAGCTTGACGGATATAACCTGATAGGTTATCAAGAGCCTGAGCAGTCCTCAGCATGACAGAGGAGCAATTGTTTAGCTTTGTACCCTGGATATAGGTTTAGCAATACACTGACCACTTCAGTTAGCAGCTTACAGCACTGCAAGTGGACTTGCAGCTAAGTGCTTCTTCACTGGTGACATGCTTTCTCATGAACAAGGTTTGTCAAGTTTTTCCTTTAAATTCTTCTAACCAAAGGTTCGGGGATAAACAACTGCCATCACAAACAGGATGAAGCTTTGACTTCTCTCTTATGGAATCCAGCCCTTCAAAGTTTAGATGGTAATTTCAGGTTGTTTTCTTACCCAGTATTGCTTGTTCACCTGTTACCAGCCCCACAATGTTTTCATTCAACGGAGAAAAATTTGCTTGATTCCTACCTCTCAACAAACAGAAATTAACTGACTTGCTTGCAACCATGCATGAAGACATTAGACCCAGCTGCTGTATATCTATAGCAGGCCTCAAGTTAAGATTGAAGCAGTGTACAGTGCCAAGTAAATTGACCTAACCAGCAGTTTTCTCTGGAAAGAATACTGAACAGGACTGTAATATACCTCCTCTAATTTTCTTGTGTCAGCAGTAAAGATAACATTAGGTATTTGCTTCACATCATTTACAAAGCTAAAAAAAACTTGCATGGGAAAGTGTAGCAAGGAGCTGAAGTGGTAAGGGAAAAACCCAGTGAAATGCAGGTTTGTAGGAGGGAATCTGGGACAAAAATAGTGAAGGGCATCAAAGCCTTCCCTTTGGTATTCCCTTTGTCCAGAGCTACACTCCACTGTAATGCCAAATTCTAAGAAGAACTGCCTGCACGAAGCAGTTTGGGACAGGCTCCTGCTACACTTGTGTGACCTTACCCTGGGAGAGAGCTTTCACAGGGTGAGGATTTCACACCACTTCCCCGTGCAAGCACAATTCCGGCAGCAGAAAGTTCCCAGGTCCCACCCTGAGATTGGGTTTCCACATGGTCCCTGCAGCCGTCATGGCACTGCCGGCAGAGATTACTA
Source organism: Pseudotriccus pelzelni (assembly GCA_035584735.1). NCBI lineage: Eukaryota > Metazoa > Chordata > Aves > Passeriformes > Tyrannidae > Pseudotriccus > Pseudotriccus pelzelni. Next base: position 119,479,502 of record JAWMRA010000078.1, read on the forward strand.
ATTACAGCCGCGTGGGACTGTAGTGCTGACACCTGCCTACCCAGACAGAAACCTGCAGCTTGCTTCACAGGGGCCTCCTGCAGACATCACATCTGAACAGCTGTCAATCATCCATGCCCCAGGACAGATTTGTGCAGATGACCTGCAAGTGAAATACTTCCCCTACTAATCCCTGGTAGCCACCGAGGACTCTCTTTAACAACATAAGATTTCACTATGTCAAACAAAAATGGTACTAGTTATGAAGTGAAAGTTAAGCTTTGTTTCCTAATAATTATTTGTATCAAAGAAGAAGACAACTCAATCAGTGACCTGTTCTTTGCTTTTAGTTTTCTTTTAGCCCACTGATTCTCAGGACAGCAATAGCCATAGGAATCACAGCTCCCTAGGGCCTGGCAGCTCTCCACAGCAAGTGTGCTGTATTACTGTGCCTGAGGTTACGCCCTGATGAACAAAGAGCAGCAAGAAAGCTGAGCAGTGAACATCCAAGGGGACCAGGGATCAAAGAACACTCCATCCCCTGGCTTTGGAGGGATGATAACGGGACAAGCAAAGTCTGCTAAATATGGTCTGGAGATGGTATCCTCAGTGGGGACTTCTTAATCAACACTGAAGGCAAAAACCCAAACCAAAACATGGGCTTGAAAGATTAGCTATTCATAGCCCAGCTGATCTGTCAAGCCATGTACTTGGTCCCTCTGCCAACAAAATTATAAGGATCTAAATACTTGGGATTACATATGAGAGAGAAATCTTAATGAATTCAATATGACACCTTCATGTTGCTTATTTTATATGGCTACTCAAATAGATATATTTTAAAAACATAAATGTATTCCTCCTGTGGGGAGACAGAAAAATGGCTATTGGCCCGCTGTTGAAAAACAGCTTATGTGGCAATTTTTAGCTAGATTTGGTTTAAAAATGAACTATGCACTTATAAAAAACACGTATTTTTCTAAAGAGAGATGTTCAAAGAGCCTTTTGAAAATTAGCTATGCATTGCAGCCAAACATTTCACAAAAAGAACTTGGAAACAATATACTGGTATTCGTTCTTGGACTACTCTCAAACAGAGGCTTCTGACTATAATAGTATGCAGCACTTGCATGATATGGACAATTGCCTTGGGACTGAGAAATCATTTCTGCAAAGCACTAAAAATGCTGAAGATCAGCACTTTGTGGGACACTGCCGATTCTTTCTGGGACTAGTTAGTTGCTGAGACACTCAAACTGACTTAGTGCTACTGATGTATTTCAAATGTTAAACATAATCTGCAGATCTTAATACTGCTTTAGCAAATGATTGCTCCTTCTAGCATCTACAGATAAACCCTTTAAAGTCCCTTCTGCAACAGACCACTGTTTGTCAGTATACAAAAATACTTCAAGAAAAGCTATAGATTAACTCTGTAGGTCAAGGTATATGTAACACGTAAAACTGTATTTTACTGGAAGCAGTTAAACCTATTGCTTGGGAATGGATGAATTACTTTTATAGAGAAAACACTTGTGAAAAAATAACCTGGTGGATGTTTGTGGCTTAACAAGATCTAATGGCAAATAGAAGATCTACTTTAAAAGGCATGTATGGACTACATAATTTTACAATGTCTTAGACTGTTTAATTATTCAGAGCAATTCAACCACCAATTTTTCCTATTCAGCTGCAACACTTCTAAAAAAAGCTAATGCTCACACATTAAAGTGGCATTCCAGATAAGTAACTAGAGTCCAAAAATTTTATGGTGAAGATTTAGAAAAGGATTAGCATAAGTAGCTGCACCAGTGCTGGTTGATTTTCAAATAACTACCCATGGCTTCATTTTTCAGAAAATATTTGCTCAGTTTTGAAAAATCAGTTTCTCTGATGATTTTTTTTAAAACCGAAGCATCTGCAATCACAGGTCACTTGAAAATTTATTCTCACTTCCCACTAACGCTTTTTGATAACTACACTTTTTACACTTCTAACTACCAATAGTGAAACAGCGAAGAGAGAGTTTCTAAAAGTGAATCTTTTCAGCAAATAAATCATTGGTATGCCACTTAAATAGCTTCACTCTTGGCATGCTGAATATTCATGCTCTGATAAGATTTTGGCATGACCCTTTAATTACTCTTGCAAAGAACATAAGTAATTAAATCATGAAGTACTCAGAGTTCTGGGTTTTGTACCCAATCAAAGGCAATATGCCTATATGCAGAACTTCACAATTGCTATTACGGTGTAAATAAGGCAGTAATTCTCATAAAGAGATACTAAATAAATCACTACAGCGTATTAACCCTGCAAACACTAAGTGTTTGGCTTTGTCATTCTCTGAAAACAGGGAATAATAAAATCTGCTTTCAAGTGCCTATATAAAGGCTGAAGAAGTAAGCTGCTTTCCTTACGGAGTTTCTCCCTTCTACAGCACAATTGGCTTTGTGTGTGTTTGGGGAAAAGGGGTCCAAAAGCTTTGTGAATTATTCAATAAATCTAGAAGTATTACAGAGAATGTGTCCAGAACACTTAGTCCCTGGCTCAGGGCCTCTGCTCAGCAGGACAGACTAAAGGAAAGCACAGTCTGAAGCCCTATAATTGATGCCTACTGGTGATTCTTTTCTTTGCATGGATCTCCAGCACCCACTTGCTTTCTCCCCATAGGTGCCAGCATGGATGCAAAGCAGTCTTCTCTGCACTCCTTCTCTTTTGCCATGCTTTCTTTCTATTCCCCTCTCTCCAGATGCATGGATTCGGGAGCTAAGGAATTGGACTCCAGGCCCCAAACTTTTTTATCCCTGTCCATAAGTGAGATGCACACATGGAAAATTCTGGGTAATGTACGAGTAGAAGGACTTGTTGGTCCGATATAGAATCACAGGATCACCAAGTCTGGAGGAGATCTTCAAGATTACCTAGTCTGATCATCAACCTACTGCCACCATAATCAACCCTTAAACTATATCCCCAAGTGCCACATCCAGATGTCTCTTAACATTTCCAGAGACAGAGACTCCACCAACTCCCTGGGCAGTCTATTCCAATGTCAACCCTTTTTTTCAGTGAAATTTTTTTTCAAACAAGTTTTTTTTTTTCTAATCTAAGGCTCCCCTGATGTAACTTAAGGCAGTTTCGTCTCACCCTTTTACTTGAGACATGGTAGAAGAGACAAACCCTTACCTCACTACAACATGCCTTCAACCTCTTCCAGACTAAAGCTGTTGCCTCAGCTGCTCCTCATAAGACTTGTGCTCCAGATCCTTCACCAGCTTCATAGCCCTTCCCTGGACATGCTCCAGTATTTCAATGTCCTTTTTGAAATGAGGGGCCCAAACCTGAACACAGTACTCAAGGCGCAGCCTCTCCAATGCCAAGTATAGGAGGATGATCACTGCACTGGTCCTGCTCACCATGCTACTGCTGATACAGGCCAAGATGCCACTGGTTTTCTCGGCCACCTGGACACCCTGGGCTGATGATCAGGCACCTGTCAACCAGCATTCCCAAGTCCATTTCTGCTGAGCAGCTCTCAAGCCCCTCCTCCCCCAGCCTGTAGCAATGCATTGGGTTGTATAAATGGTTATTTACCGCTGTATAAATTCTGGGGAGGGACTACAGTACAGAAACAGATACAAATGCTTAGTGTGGCCTCAGAGCCTGTTCTTGTCAGCTCCTTTTTCAGCTACAAACTTATCCAAATTCTGTGTCGGAGATAATCAACACTATCTGCCGCTGTGCTGTCTATCTGCTGCCAATACAGCCACAGACTGGGGAAAGGAAGTGAGAACTGAGGCTAACAACCTAATACTCAAGTTTAGCCTATTTCATAGAGCTTCAACACTTGATTAGGCAAAGTCCATGAAACCGTAAAAACCAAAGACTGAAAGACACAAAGGCACTGGATATGTATTTGCAGTATGGCACAATTTTTACATACATGCTCATCCCATTCCTGTCTAATGCCACTTGCAAGATGGGCATATTCAAAAGAGTCACTCCAATCCTGTCCCATCACAAACACAAAGTTTCATGATTAAGGAAATGGCAAATTGTAAGAATGCCCTGGAAGGCAGCAGAGCCCATGACGTAGAGCACTGTGCCAGCGTTTATACTTCCAGGATTGCCACGACCATCATGGCTAACGTTTAGAAAGTTGCTGAGCATCCTCATCTCTCATTTGCCTAACCGTAACATATACAGAATAATATCAGCTTTTTTGGTAAAGTATTGGAGATAGATACACCAGTAAAAAGAGATATGTGATAGGCAGGGCTGTCTTTTGAAGACAGGAGTTTACACCTCATACAATCCTCTTTTGTCAGTGGAAAGACTGAAAAAAACTCCACACCTTTCAGTTTAAACAAATCTAAACATTCTTAATCCTTGGATCACACCTGGAACTATTTATTACCAAGATCTGATCTTGTGATGGGATTAGTTCAGCCTCAGTATTACAGTAACTCCACTGTGGTTTCACTCATAACAGGGAATAAAAAATACATACTTCTGGAGTTATGTTTCATATTAGATGGTGAGCATATTTGTATGAGCCCTCATTTTCCCATTCAGCTTCAGAGGATCCCATTACAGAGTTTTGTACGGTTATTTTCTACTTCTGCATTGGGTCAAGCTTTCCCCAGGGTACACTTCAAATTCATGGTCTTCTACATTATTATTACCCTTTTGACCTAAATGATTAGCCAAAGTTTGAGGCCCTGAGGGTTGTTTTTATTAGGAGAAGAAAATTATGAAGTCAAGCATCTTTTAGGCATATCCAGTTAAAAAAAACACCTCCAAAGTCACCCACACCCAATTTCACTCCTGTTTCCTTCAGTGCAGGAGATAGCAACAAAAAACCCCCGTCTTCCCTTCTTGAAGCCTTTTCAGCCAGACTCAGACCTTTGTAGGACTGCCATATTGATAATCTAATTCCTTCTTTCCCTTCCTCCTCTGAGTTTTTTGCTATGCTTTTCCTCCTGCTTTATCTGTTTTTCTTTCTTTTGCTTTTGTCCTTCTCTTCCAGATATACCCAATTTCCACAGAGATTAATTTAATATCCAATGATACCCTTCTTCCTCTCAGTTCAAGTGCCTGAGTTTTCTCACATACGCTTTTGTTTTGGGAGGTGAAATGTGCTTGAGTTTAGGGTGGAGGCTGCTATCGTTTGAGCTGCTTCTAGCATAAGCTTACCTGTTCCTTAGAGGAAGGATGTAACATTCACCAAGTTCCACGGTATTTCACCCACAGATGCATGCCACAAGTTCACATTTTTTTGGAATGCTGTGGAAACCTTTCTGGTTTGCTCACATACCCCACTCAGCCGACTCCAGAGTCTGCAGGCAAACCAACACTTCTGCTGGTTGTACCAGAGGAGTGAGTGAAGGCAGCAGTCCTGTCCTCCCCCAGCCTCCTCTCCCTTGCTGCTTGCAGGATAAACAGCTGTAAAAGCTCAAAGGAAAGTGTGGTAGAGGGTCAGGAATGAGAAGTCAGGAGTGGGGGAAAAGCAGGACAGTGCTTTTGGCACTGGTGTCAGCGCACCTGGCTTGAAGTATTCATCAAACTAGCCTCATCCATTGAAATATCCCTAAACTCCGAGCAAGCAGAAATGCTTGTATAGTGGATGCCATTAGCTGCCAGTTCTAATCTGAGAATTTGGATAGGATTGGCACGGAAAAGCTGTGAATTTTTAAATTATGGCAGTTCCATAGAGCAGCATAAGGGTCTCAATGCTTTCTATCTGTCATATTTAAATATCTATCCAAATGAATTACAGAACATAACAGGAAACATGCTCATGATGAATTCTACCATGATCCTGCACTGACACAAGGGGGTTTTGGTATTTCACAGCCTTAGCAGCTGGAACCTTAAAAATTTTAAGAATGTAGGAACTTCCAAAAGACCACTGTGAAAGAGAAGTACAATTCAGAGCGACTTGCCCAACATTAACAGTGGCATTTGTGGCACAGCACCCACATCCCCATTTCCTAGCCCACCTCACCCCAGTGCTTTCCTCACAACTGGAGTCCAACTTGAAAGGGGAAAACCCTGCGTCAATAAGCTGTGAAAACAGCTATAGAGAAGCATATCAGAGAATACCCTGCTATTTCCTCTTGCAGATGCACATTTTCAAATGAAACTCTAGCATCAGTTCTTGAGGCAACACACGCAGCATTCTCTAATCTGCTTAAGCAGTTGTGCTATACTTATAACCCCAATCTATAACACAAATATTAAAGTGGAAAAAGCGTGCATAAAATCTATATTACCACATTAATCTCAAAAGGACTTTTGGCTAATATAAAATTCAGCATCATCTTCATTGATGGTTCAGGGAAATAAAGTTGTAATAAATTGCTACAAGGCAAAGTACTAACGATTGAATGAGGCTATGCAATTAAGATGTAACTTTTTAAATCACCTTTGAGGTTAAATGTAGAAGAATTATGAGTAAAAGGGCAATTAAATGCCAGACTTTTCAATCTCAGGTCTCCTCATCAAAGATTCAGTTACCTAAATTGTTTTTCACTCTTTAGAGGAAGAGCTGGGTGTAAAAATATTTCATGCCCCACAAGAGGAAGTAAAGAATGCTCTTTCAAACAAAAGCATTACCAGGCTATCAAAATCTTAACAAAGAAAAATAAACTGATCAAGAATGATCTACTATGGCTCTCAAGTTCCCAAATTCCTAAATGTTAACATTAGGTTATAAAACGGAAAAGAGGTGTAAAATGTAGCCATTATCATCTTCATATTGCATCTTCAAGCAATACACATCTTAACGAAACGTGAGTTGCGTAGGCAGTGCACTTGATATTTCTGTAACTTTCTATATAATTTCACATGATGTATTTAAAAACACTTTCCTTTTGAAATAGTTTAGGATTTATTTTTGAAGAGAAAAATGGATTCACTTATGCTCTGATTCTGCTCATATGTCTGACTGACTTTGAGTAAAACTATTCAAATTTAAATGTATTCAAGACTGCCAAGCCAATTTAAATTTTTTTCAAGGCACATATGAAAAACCTAATACTTACTGACTGAAAAACTAAACTAGAGCCAATCTACAGTCATTCATGAAAGTTATAGAAATATGCTATGCATAGTATTGAAAATAGTAACCTTCTTCTTAATTTCTTTTCTTTTTCCAAGTGCTGATGTGCTACTACATTGGTAGCACAATCAGTGTTAGAATTTTGTATTGTTATATCATATCCATCCAAAGTTTCCAAGGCATGTTAAGATGGAGCAATTTAATAGCCTGACTTTTTTTTGTAAGGTTTTGTGCCCCGATCTCTAGCACGGAAAAAATGGGGGACATAAGAAAAGAAGTTTCTCACCCAAGATCAGTAATATTTCTATTTCTGCACTGTAAGATTTAGGCTACCATATCTGCATCATACAAAGAAATAAAGGCCACTTGCAATTTTCCCTTGCGCAGAATGAAAAAGGGAGAAAAGAAAGAAAAGAAAGAAGCACATTTGACAGATGCTAGTCACATCACTTACTACATGGTAAGCTGTTAGAAGGCGTATCTATTTCAAAACAACTAAATAAATTCAAAATTCACACCAGTTTGTTGCAAGAGCTCACAGTTTTTATTTTAGACTTGGAATGTGCTATTTTGCTCTAACTTAAAATAGCCATACACAACCCTCATTTAAAAAATACCACACTGAAAAATGTTCCTTAAAGATACACAAGACAAAACTGATTCTCTTAGTGACTGAAGTGAAACCAAAGTATCTCTAGTTAAACAATTACTTGAAGAGTGGACAGAAGAGTTTAGGAAGATGGGAGGAAAAGAAGAATATTAAAATGCTGTGCTTTTTGCCTTAGGCAAAATATACATCTTTATCTTCTCTCCATTTACACCACTTATGCTGTAGCAACACTTGCAACTGTACTCTACGAGTTTCGTTGTACATCAGTTTAAGTAATTAATGTTATTTACTACTGCCATTGTCATCAGAGCGAAAAATCAGATTTCTGACTTTCAATAAACTTACAAGCATCCTCCCAGAGCTGTTTACAAGAGCCTTTCCAGCTTAACATTTCTGAGATATGTAGGCAGCTTTCCTGACACATGGAAAAGAGTGCGAATTACTGGAGTATTCAGCATCATAAAACACAGTCACTGATATAAAAGTTGAAAATGTGCATACCAGCTTTTTATTGTGCGTTTACAGCCCCATTCAAGTTTATGAATAAAGTTTCATTAAAAGTTGAATTATTGCATATCGGGTGCACGGGCATTATATTAACACTAAACCAAAAACCAGAATCAACTTTATTTCTCTTGGCTCTACATACTGGAGCTTCTCTCCGTACATCTGTAATTTTTAAAAATTCCTCCTGCTACTACAACAACCTTCTGCTAATTTTCTTCAATTTTCTGCTCCACTAACTTAAAAGTCATTTCCTTAAGAAAACAGATGACAGACAACCTGAGTGACTGATTATATTGTGCCATCACTTTGTTTTTTCTCTGAGGCCTTGGTTTAAGAGGATGGATGTTAGTGTAAATGACAGAAAGGGGAGCTTCGCATAGGATTTCAGTTCTGTTCAAAGACAAGCTAATGCAACCTTGCTGAGGTGCAATCAACTTGACAAATGGATGCTGTGCAGCCCTGTGCCTCCCACTGAAACCCGAGAGTCTGATTTACACAATATTCCCCCTGTAAACGGAGGGAAGCCCAAATTCCAATCAGACTTAACGCTGCTCGGCTGTATAATGGGTTGATCGGATAATTCCTCCCATATAATGAAATCTGATAATAGTGGGAAAAAATACATCAGAGAGAATGGAATACATTAATGAACTTGTAAAAATACACTTAAGTCTTAACAGATTTAATAAACAGAGGAAGGATGGCTCAAACCAGGAGTCTTCATATGTGGTCAGCAGTTCTCGGGTTTAACAATAAAGCTGACTGAAAATACAGAGTTTCTATTTACAATTGACTACATTCACCACACCTTTTTTCAGATGGCCAGGAAATGAAAAAAAAAAAAAAAGCATTTAAATATCAAAGTAAGCTTTGTAATATGTTTACATGTCTTGCCTTGTTCTGTTTCCCCTTCAAACTAAACTAATTCCATGATACAAGCTGTTTTCTCAGGGAAATGTGAGTCAGATAGAAATGTTTTCCTACCAGAAAAACAGAGTTTCACTTACTGACTGGAAAGAATAGGAAACATTTGCTTTTAGACTTTTAAGATTTTTTTTGGACTTGAAAAACAAAGACAATTCCATTTCAAAACGCTTTTCACACAAGTTCGACAGCTGGCACAAAAATTAACTGAATGTTTACACTACAAAAATGTCACAGAAATCTGTATTAAAATCAGTGGATTTTGTGTACCATAATAAACTACTCAGATCGTCATTGTTCTCTGCAAATAAATATTTTGCCTTAGCAGCTACAATTGCGACCAGAAGCTGTTCTCACACATCTACAAGTTGAGTAGTGCAGGATTTTTAGGGTTTTATTTACTTTGCTGTTGTCACAAATAAAAGAAAAAAAGAAAAAAACTTAGGCAAACATTTCATGCTGAAGTGAATGGATTTCAACAGCTGCTGATTTGGTGACATCGAGAACCCCAGTGGAGATGTCCTGCTGAATTAACGTCTTGGAAATGTTAAAAAGAAACTTCAAACAGCCCTTGTTTAGCAGGCGGTCGAGGCTCGCTCTCAGTGGGGATCATGTGAAGACTAGCAGAGCAGTCACTCAGTCATGAATCAGACTTGTCAATAGTTGCCTATTTTCTCAACAGGTGTCTCAATCACATGTCATAATCCTTCCCCCCATAGGCTTCTGTTTAACAGAAATGGCTATTGCACAGGACGCTGGTTTTCCTTGTATGAGACATATACTGACTTCTTAATAAGCAGCTCCCTCCTCCAGCCTCTACTGAGCTTTATACTTGGTATAAACATGTCTCTCTCGCCTATGTGAGCGAGCAGGAAAAGAACGAGAGCTGTAACACGGGAGCAAGGAAGCTTTTAATCCCTTGTTATTGCTGAAGATAAGCCCGGCAAACACCGAACGATCATTCGCTGTTTTGTCAGATAATTATGAAGGGCTGTTACACTGAGGCACCCTTTGTGAATCCCTACGCGCCTGGTGCTTGCACGGAAAAAGGCATCACTGACATAAAAGATCTTACTGTAACTAAAGGTGTAGGGAAATGTTTAGCATTGACTAAAATAGATTAAAATTAAAAATTTAAAATTAGAACCCCAGGAAGCCATTTTCAAGTAGGTTTTTGTTGGGTTTTTGGGGGGTTTTGTTGGTTGTTAGTTAGGTTTTTTTTCTATAACTAACTTTCAATCATGACTTTTTACAGAATTTTTTGCCATTAATTTTCTTAAGTTTTGAAATCCTCATTTCTTTTATACGACTGACACACACAGGTAATTACAGAAGTAAATCAAGTCCTGTGGGTCCCAGATGTCAGAACCCTGAAGAAATACAAGTATGCACAGAAAATTTTAAATTACATAGAATTTTTACCCTATAGAAAAGTGTTTATGTCTATGCTTACACCTGTGCTCTTTGAACCACATCAGTATTGAGCAAAACAACAAAAAGATTTTAAGAAAATTTTCTTTGCTTTCCTGTCAAAAAGCAACAAACCAGCAAATATTGTACAAAGAGTATTAAGCTTGTACAAGTTATATAATTTATAATGGATCACCAAACTACTTTGGGCTTTCTCTTGTTACCTCTGTTTTTGAATTTTACCTATTATAGGCACACAAAATACTGATGAGCTGAAGTAATCTTCTGTATTTCTAGGCCAATCTCTTCTTGAATCAGTGGAAGAAGTACGCTCGTAAGATAATGTGGGCTGGTTAGTAGCAGCATGCTTCACTTCATAGTAACAGCTCCTGTAGAAACTACAGCTTCTACATGACTTGCAAATTAAACATAAAAGGAGATTTACAAAGAAAAAGAATCAGTTTTATGCAATATTTGAGATCATAAGCTCCCTTGTATCAGACTTTATAAAAAAGTTCCCTAAGGAACTTCCTTCCCTAAGGAAGGTAAACTCTCCAAATGTAGCATGCAACATAATAATCTCCAAATACCTTTGAAATTCTTGTCAAATGAAGTTAGACAGTAAAACTAGTGTAGTTTGATCATGCCAGCTCTCTGTCAAAATTCTTCCACATTGCTGGATAACATGAAAGTGCAGCACCAGTTTCTGTCACCCTCAATTTAAAAACTTTTGATATACTACCTCTGAGCATGGAGTCGTTTAAGTACTATCTCTAACATCAGTAAACTGCATGTACCACCTGCACCATGACTTGAATTACTGAAACACAACACTACACAACTAAAGAGATCTCCTCAGATTTCAGGAGGAAAAAAACATTGTTCTGAAGAAATTTATATCAAAAGAAAATATTTCAATTACATTTCAAATGTGAAATATAATTTGTGTATTTGATGTATGCTCAGATTATTACTTTATACTAGATACACCACAGTGACAAAGTATTTTTATTATGCTGAGAGACACCTATAGTCTGGGCCAACTCCTGAAAATGCAATGAAAGTGAATGACTTTACATACAAGTTACTTCTGTGAATTTTAACTACTCACATGAGTGCTTTGTAATGACATAGATATTTTTGTAATCTCTGTAAGAATGAATATAAAATACATTACCTACTATATTGTACAGACAGCATGTCAGTATATTCTTTTCTTTTTGCTCTGGGGTAAGTTGTATGAACTCTGTTCCTACTCATAGTCTTAATTTTATTTTATTCAACATTGTGTAAGTATTTTGACATAAGACTGGATTAATCAATCGGTTTCAACAGGATGCATGCTGCTTCCTGTGCATTTGTAGACAGAAGACAAGAATTCTTCAAGTTTTATTTTCTCTATAACTTTTGACACTATGTAAGGATACCATGCAGAGAATATGCCAGAAGATTATCTAGAGAACACAAATACATTCTCAGCAAATGCAATCTTTAATGACATCTACTTACAAAACTTGCCGGACACTGATTGATTCATTCTGAATGGGAGCCCAGCCTCATACAAACCACATCCATCAAATGCGTCCTAATCATACCACCATATTAACATTTTGAACTTTACTCCCAGTACTTAAGGAATAGAACTCGTGAAATAATCAAATTTAGGGGAAATTGACTCTTACTTTGTATGTATAAAGATCTACGTTCAACACAGATAATGCATTCTTGCTGCACTCTCTGCTTTCTCCCAAGCAAAGAGTAACAATTGATAAAAAAGAACCTATTTTGGAGTAAACCCCCAGTGTTGACATGTAATCATTATAAAATGGAACTTTCAACGGATAATCAGAAATGATGCAAATTCCATCTCATTCAGATGCAGCTCATTTACTCCAGAAAAAGTACAAAATTTAAAAAAAATTGCTATCAAAAGTAATGCAAAGGCTACACAGCAAATGCTTAGAAACATAGTCAGAATAATATCAAGAAATAGGAAAGTGTTATTACCAGCAGGGATATACTAGAAGTGCTTAGCTCTAAGCTCCAAAGTTTAAAAGGTAATATTGACAGATTAGATGTTTCTGAAAAAGAATAAGGTATGTAAAGTCTTCCCTGTATTCAAGACTAAATAAGCTTAAGTTATTCTGCCTATGAGACGAGGTGTGGCTAACCTAACAGTGGACCTGCAATACCCACGATGAGAGATATTTGCAGAGAGATGTCTCAAAAGTAACAAAGATAAAACCAAGATCTTGTAAATGGTAGAGGAAGATCAGATTCGAAGAAAGGTGCACAACTTCTCGCAGACTACAGCGGAGTTAAGAGTGATATTGAGACTTTTTTCTGCCAGACAAGGAATGGAATGGAAGCTTCAGCTGAAAACTCTGAAACATTGTCTTTAGCAAGTTTCCAGAGCCAATGCACTACCTCAGTGTACTTACACTGTCCATTTCATGACCTGAAAGAACTTGCCAACTTCTTCATATAACAGAAACCAAAGCACATCACCTGGTAATACCATCTTACCTGGCACCTTGGCTTGCTTACCTTCGAATTTCTATTTGAAATGAAGAACATGATTAGGAATGCAGAAGTTTGTATAACATATGACCTAGAATCTTGTTCCATCTGATAAAGACCATCCCCATCAAAATTGCACTCCCGATCAAAACATCAATCAAATAACAGTCTTTGATACTCTGGGCTGCTGCCCTCTCAATTGTGAATGATTTGTGATCTGAAACAAGGTTTTGGAAGGTAGATATAGGAGAGAAGTAAGAGGCATTACTCAAAATGAGATCTATGAGACACTGGCTCTTTAATATACAACCCAGCACACATATCTGTTCTCAGGACGAGGACGAGGGCCATGGATTCCTTCACCATTTCCCTTCACCTCTTTTTCTAAAACTACAAACAAAATTTTCCCCTTCAGTCACTTTTGGCCAGCAGGAGGCAATGAGCACGCAACTGCCAGCTACAGTGTTTTGTAAAAGAAAGAACAAAAGAGAGTTCAAAATACAAATTACTTATTCTACTAAAAAAATCATGAGATGGCTGGAAACTCCAGCTTTCATCGACTTTGGGCATCAAAAACTAACAGAGGAACATCAGTTCTTAATATGACTGTCTTCAAAGGTGCAGTGTTTTACTCTCATGCACTTAAACAAGAGCCCTGCCAAAACAAAGATGAGATGTAGCTACATTTGGTATTTCACCTCAGATCAACCTCCATTCACATCAGCTGGACTTGCATTTCTGATTCTGTACAGTTGCACAGACCAATCCTCAGGTAATCTAACAGGACGACTCATATACAGACCTACATGAATTTACAGCATCGGGACATTTGGTCAGAATTTCCTAATGAACGAATGATTCAGAATTCTGGGTGCTCTTTGTTTCTGAACACCATAGCATTAGGCATCTCAAATCAGAAATCCAGAATTAAAGGGTATATTTGAAAAGTAGCCTTTAATTTTTCTCACAAGGCCTTGATTTGTACTTTAGACTTTGGATCACCATCTGTATTATTTTTGAAACCTCGTGATTAACCTTTAACTTTACTAAACCTGTTCAGACATCATGAGTGCTACTACATTGTTACACGTGGCACTGTCCTTAGGCTGCTGAAGGAACATATCTTGCCTAAATACCTCAGCAAGTGATGACGACCTTTGAAATAACTTCTGGCAGGTTGTTACATCATACCTTTCCCTACCTTCTCATGTTTTCTTTCATTAAAAAAAAGTCTTTCAGGAAAATAATATATTCTCTTTTTTTAACCTTTCTCATTGCTTTAAAAAGGCATCCTTTTTTATGTCTCCATACAGTCTCCAATACCTTTTAATCACTTAGCTTTTTCTTGTCTAAAGTTGAAAGCTTATTGAAATTATCACTTTCCTCACTGCCAGGATCAGAAACTAGATGTTCCTTAGGATATTCCGTAATTTCGTCAAGTACTATACTTCCTGTTTTTCCAACTGGTTTTAGTACTGTTTTCTTCGTTCCACTGCTTATTTTGTCACATTTCCCAAGTTTTACTATAACCCAGTGCTTGTTATATTGCTGTATGTTCTAGAGGCTATTGAGATACGAAGCGCTCTTAGCATGTTATCCTAAAAGGCATATCTTGTCCACAGAAAACAATCTGCTTCTGAAGTTAACACTTAGCTTGCTACTCTTCCTTTCAGTGATATTCATTGATATAAAGTATGACTGAGACAATTCTATTTGGTCATTGCCTTAATGCAAGTTATTTTGAGTTTGGGCAGGTAAATAAAATCCTGCTGTCTACTCAACTTTGACTTCTCAACACTGTTAGGATAGGAAGATGTATGTCTAAACATATTAAAACACAGATTCATAAGGCAGATACAGTATGACCAGAATGACCCAAAAAGTGTTTTAAACCAATCATTTCTCTAGCTGAAGGACTAAGATGTATTGCACTTAAAAGGAGTGTGTTGAGGGTAAAGTGTGGATATCCTGTGCCACTCTGCTCAGCTGACTCTTTGAGGAGCTCCTTCGTGTCTAAAAATGCAGTCCTGAACTCCCCTCAACAGTGAAAGTTTAACTTTCACTGAGCAGCTCCACCATATTCAAGATGTTAGCTTTTGCTTTCATCTTTCATCTTTCATTACAACTCTGTTACAACATTTGCTAAACAGGAAAACTGGGACTCCAAATTTCAAAGTTTCTTTAAAATTCCAGCTACTGTTCTTTACTGAATGTTGGTCACATAGCCCCCAGAAACACTTCGGCCTGAAGAGTGACACAAAGCCATCAGAAATAGGAAGGATGCAGCCAAAATTTTTATTTTTCAGGATATTATACATACTTCTTTTATTTCAATTAAAAGTTGCAGCAAAACAGTCCTTAAGAGAAGCGTATTAATTTCGACTCTTTTCCACCTCCATTCATCTCAGGTGTTACCTTTTCTAAATGCAAAATGATTCATTTAAAAGTGTAACTTTCCCTTCCACATGAAAATATATATTGTCCCAAACACAAATTCCTTACACTCTACTAAACACAGACAGGGATGGCTAGAGGCGACAAATCTTTAGGTTCTCCACTGATGCATAAACTAAACAAAAAAGACAACCTTACTTGTTTCAGAAAGCTTTATTAGAATAGGAATCTTTGAAGACAAACACAAAAGATTCTAATATGTTTAGATTTTATAATGTAAACAACTAATTTAATGCATCACTAGTAATATACAATAGTCACCATCTTGCAACATGAATGCAAGGAAGAAACTGATGTAATCTGTGAGATATTTCAAAATAATTAATTTGAGAATAAAAAAAGAACTTTTATTGTGTAAACTCTCCCTGTTTGCCTTTTTAAAAAAGATCAGAAAACTGCAGCACTTGAACCTTTGCTAAATGAAGGTAACAAGCAATCTTTTGAACTGGCCTCTAAATTAAGAATGTGTAATTGCCTGAGAAAGGGTATTTGATCAAAAGGGTTTTAAGTGTTACTTATCAGGAGAGTTTCAAAAAACTCAAGATCCAGTTTATTTAAATGAGGGCCAAGAAACTTTCAGATTATCTTAAAGTAGTTTGACATGTCTAAATTGTGTCTTTGCCAGCATGTCAGCCTTCTTTGCTAGTATTTTTGTTCTGAAAGGGCAAATGGAGTTTTAAGCACTTTTGGGTCAAACCAACGTTTGATGCCTCCTTTTAATTTCCCTAATGCTTTCTCAAGCTCATATCTTCTTGCTTAACTATTTTGTAGCTTATAAAATTATAGTAAACATTTCTTTCTCATGTTTTTGCCCATTATTTTACTCACAAGTAAGGACAGACACATGACGACAAAAAAAAGGTTCTACCCATTGATCCTTATTTACACTTTATTTAATTTGAAAGAATGATCCTGTTTTGTGGCACATTCCAAAATCAAGCCCCATGGTCCGCAGTATTATCAGCATTGATGAACTGAGGCACCCTGGGAAGCTCCACTCACATGCACAAAACTTCATGTATGCCCAACTCCCCCCTAAACGACTGACAGTGTATTATTATACTACTTCACATAAATGACAATGGGGTATTGAATCAAACATGACAACATAAAAATCTCCTCCATTCATAATTTCATACAGCACGCTGTGCTAGAAAAAACTACCCCAGTTACTCAAAACAATGTTAAAATACGAAATATTTAGGCAGTAGTCTGAAATAGGATTGACTTGCTGAACAGCCCACTCTTTTGAAGCAATTTCTAATCAGGTATTCTATGACCTCACAAATCAGCTAAAATCTTTACATTAGTGGGATGAGCCTTGTAACCAGTATCAACAAAAGGTGTGATTTTTATCTCAGTGTCTGAGCATGGTGGGTACAGGGATGGCTCAGAGCCCCTCTGCTATCA
Organism: Pseudotriccus pelzelni; assembly: GCA_035584735.1. NCBI lineage: Eukaryota > Metazoa > Chordata > Aves > Passeriformes > Tyrannidae > Pseudotriccus > Pseudotriccus pelzelni. Next base: position 119,496,382 of record JAWMRA010000078.1, read on the forward strand.
GCACACAGAGACTTGAGCCTTCGGCCCTTGTCTTACTTTATCAAGCAGCCAATAACAGAAATTCAGTACAGCAGATGGCAAGATGTCCTTTATGAATCCATGCCATGTAACAAAGTTTTAAAAATCTTGAAGCAAATGTAAAGCTTTTTTAGAGACTGAAGAGCTGAATGCCAAGGAAGGGAAGCTCTTGTTTTGTCTGCAGGTTATGCTTAGAAGAATTATACATGGGAAGAAAAGGATGACGTTTTGGGTACTGCTGGGGACTCCATCTGGACATGTCTTACTACCTTAAATTGCCTTTGTGGCCTGACCTGCCAGTCCCTGCTCCAGGTCCATGTAGCAACTTTCAACCATGAGGAAGCACATGGCTGGGAGGTTTGAACAACGCCACCACCAGCTAGATATGTACTGGTGGCAGGGATGGCGTCGACTGCAGAGCAAAGTAAGCATATTCTTCCTGAAAAATAGGATGGATATTCTGCATTTTCAGCTGCAGATAACTCTAGAAAGTTTGAAGTTACCTGTTACAGTTTGTTTAGCTTTGCCCATTTATGGTGGAACACAAAGGGCAAGATTCACTTGATGGTCAGTACCGGACTGCGAAAAATCATAGCTTAAGCCTCTTCAACTCCCAGGAGTATATGAATCCCTCTTTTCATGTTTCAGAAAAGGGAGGTGAATACAAAATGAGAATTCCCCCAAATTTTTCTGCTCACAAAGCTTTATCGAGCAAACTGTTCAGTCAAAAAAGAGGCTTGCCCTTTGGTTACCACTTTGTGTTCTTGTGGCTACCCAGCTGTGCTGCTCTGTAGTGGAAGGAAGGTTCTTAAAGGGGGTTCAGGATCCTGTGGGTACGAGCACAGAGTAAAGTTTTTATCTTCTACACCTTGCACGAGAGAGTGAACCTCTGAGCCTATGAATAAAATAGTTCATCATCTTTCCCACCAGTTTTGTGAATCTCAGCCATTTTCCTAGTTTCACTACAAATGCCCAAGTACAAAATTAATTATTTTTTTTGGCTGGAAGCATTTTTTCTTTATTTTGGACGAATTTGAACTGGTGTTTTTTTGAGGGGATAAAGGATGAGAGAGGAGATTTTGGACTGTAAAATCAATTATTTGTACAGCCGCAAGGATCTGTGGAAAACTAGGTCTCACAGTCTCTCTAATGATGGGAAAGAGAAAGAATGAATATGAAGAAATATTGATAAAATTTAAAGTTTAACTTGAGTTCACTGCTTTCATTTTGCTTGATACCTCTGTTTTACTGTTTATTATCTCAAGTCCTGGATCCTTGAGAGAGTGAGTTACTTGGAAGCAGTCTTACATTTCGCATATGTGAAGGATCTTGCTGGAATGAAGCATTAGTACTGAAGCACAGACAGTCTGTAAGGGCTATGAAATGGAGGACACAAGTACAGGTGGAGCTTCTGGGGATGCAGAAACTCCTGCATCAAGTGAGGATATTACACATTTGATGCTTTGAAGAGAAGGCTGGTTGGTCACTCCTTCCTCTCTCAAACAGTGGGATGTTCTGACTCGATGGTCTGAGAAACCCAGTGTGACTACAAAAACCTGTATGTGTAATAAGTTTGGAAGCAAAGAGAGGGACTTGGCTTTTATGTTAAATGGGTTATAGGAAAGCATATAAACACCTTTTTCCCTGAAGATATCTGACAATTTCCATCAGGGCATCAATGACAAACATGTAAAAAAGGAAAGTGAAATCATTTTCTCAGGTAAAACATTAGTGATCAAGCTAGGGTAAGTCTTCAGCTCTTTATTGATGGGGTATTTAAAAAAAACATCCAAGGAAGAGAGCATGGATCTCTTGGAACTGAGTATAATACTAGTGCTCCTAGACATAGCTCCACAACTTCCTCATGCTCAGCAGAGATACAGACCTTGAATGTACCAATGCATGCTACAGATAATACACCAAAGACAGCACCTTTAGAACTGAACTTTATATTGGAAAGGAACCTGTCACAATCTGCAGTGCGTATGAGTGCTTGATTACTTTTATATGCTTCCCATTACTTGACAAAAGTATTCCTTTGTTCCTGCAGTAATCCCACCTCTGCCGAGAAAAGACACGAGTTTGCCTACAACAGGCTGAGGAAAGTTCTTCATCATTAAAAACATGGGCCAAACTACATACAGATGAGTGCAGAAGTTATGTAGACAGGAGCTTGCTGTGGGAACGTGGAACTGGAAAACTGTCCAAGTTTACCAAAGTGCTTAGACTAGCCCACCACCAAGGCTGGTTATGTTGTGTAGACAAAAAGAAGGAAACAGTTTTTAAACTCTGAACAGATAGTCAGAGGAAAATTGTACTGATTTGATGAAACTGAAGTGGTGGCAGAAAGGACCGCTCAGGTTTGTTATCCCACTGCATTTCAGAGTACATAAGCTTGGCTATTCCCTTATAATTACTTATGATACTTGACCTCATTTATTTCCCTTTAAGTCTATTGTTAGAGTATTTATTATGAGATCCTGACTTCTTGAAATAAATCCTTGAAATGAAAGAGTGTAGGATGTCAAATTTAGTTTCTACTTACACTATGTAGATGAAGGGACTTATGATGATTGTGCAAACAAAAAAATTTGAAATTTCATTTGTACTAGGTGCATGCATACTGACAGCCATGTGATATTATTTCAAGAAAAGCAGAAAAATTAGGTGGCAAACACAATTTTTGGCAAAAGCACAGTTCTTTAGATGCCACATGTGCAAATCATTATTTTGTCTTGTAGAATGGTTAAGGAAATGTATTTTGAAATGGCAATTATATAATTAGAGTCTTAAGCAACTTCACTGAATGACAAGTGATTAAACACATATCAACAAACAGACATAGCATTACTTTGATTAGTGTATGGAAAATGCCACAGAATAACTCTGGCAAGCACAGAGTGGGCAATAAAGTTGACTGTATGTTTTCCTAACAGCTTTCTTTGTCTAAAATGGAGGTGCCTACAAAATAGACAGCGGGGTTTTGACTGAGTGTTACTTTCAATTCATAACTTTGAAAGGCTTTACCAGCCCTAGAAATTAAAATGAACATGGCTATTAAAACTAAAATGCTGCATGTCAGTGATCAAGATGAAAAATCTAGATCTTTGTCAATCCCAACTGCAAGACAAGCTGGGGGGGAGGGGGGGGGCATCTTTCCACTTGATTTTTGCTTCCATTTCTGTTACCAACTTTTGTCTAGTAGATGTATGTCTATCAATTTTTAACTGTTAAGTAGGAGAAGAATCTACCTCTCTTGTCTTCCCTCTGGTTTTTTCCTTACAGAGAAAAAGCTGTTCGATTTCTTGATAAGTGGACTGAATCTCCTGCTGCAGTGTGACAAGGCGGAAAACTAACTGACACTTAGCTTTTCCAAACTTCTCCAATACCTTTCTCTTTTAAGGTTTTTCCCTTCCCTAATAGCCAGAGCAGCAAGAAAATTCAAGATTTTTACATTTCACCATTGTCCAGCTGAGCCTGAAGTAACAGCAAAACAAACCAAACCAGAAACAGATTGCAAACTAAGGATAGCAAACAGCTGGCTTGTGGTCCATGGAAGATTGGCTCACTGCATGTTGTTAGTGCTTTTCTTTCCACTTCCACATGTTATACGGCACTGAAAGCCTCCTAAAGCATTTTAATGCAAGTAACTACCAAGGGTGCAGTTCCAAAACAGCTAAACTTCTGCAGGTCAGGGCTGCTACGACCCTGCTCTTCTTCCCTCCTTCTGTATGCCACCCCTTTTCTCCTCTTCATGCTGGATCTTGCTACTGCACAGTGAACAGCTTTAAGGGTACTAAAGAAGACAAACATTTCTACAAGAAAATCACTTCAAGTGACATTTTACAAGGTAAGTAAGCTGAGGCAATAGCTTGCTGCTGTGGAAGGGGACAGCTCCCTCTCTTCTCCCCTTGGCTCAGCATTCCTGATGTCTCCCTTGTTTTAGCTCTGGTACTCATCAAAGTCCCAGTGGATCATTTCAACTCACTGAGCTGGCTGAAAACTTGAGTTTATACCCAGCTCAGCAGTTTAGGAAGCAGCCAGGACTGGAAATGAAGCAAACAGGAAAGAAAAACCAAGGTAGAGTTTCTTACCTTGAAGATACTCCAAAGCTGCTTGGACACAGGCCTGTTCTAGGCAGCCCTGCTTGAGCAGAGGCCTTGGACCAGATGACTTCCAGAGGTTCCTTCTCACCTCAATCATTCTGTAATCCTGTGAACCTCACCACTTTTGTGAAACCTCACCGGTAATGGTCATGAAGATATTTCACCTTTTTTTCTTTTATTCCAACAGAGGAGGAAACAGCCCTCAAAACACACATGGTCTCTGTCATCAGTAACATGCCAAGCATGTAAGATAGGTAGAGACTGCAACAGTAGCATTTCATACCCTGCTGACATTACTTTGTAAATAAACACAGAGCACTGCATACACAGAGCACTGAAAAATCTTATTATGCATCTTCAGGAAGAGGCAGTCACACTGAGAAGCTACTCAGGAAGCTCTGAATGAGAGCACTGAAAGGGTCTGGCAAGGACATAGCCTTGCCTTCGTTTGCATTTTTTTCCCATTCAGCAGTTAATTAGTAACTCACTTTCTGAAAATGAAAAATTACAGATCCTGAACAAACGTTTGATCTTGGGCTCATCAAGGAAAACTTCAGCAGCTGCCAGCGAAAAGCAAATGTTCTGTCACGTACATCCAGAACGAGATAATGCGAAACAGAAGATGAAGAATACAGAGAGAATGTACCAGTGCTTCCACACACAGTCATAGGGAGCACAGCAGATGAAGAAAAGGTACCAAACAGCAGACAACAACCCAGTGAGCCTAACTAAAACCTGATGGGATGACTCCTGACTGCAGTGTCAACCTAAGACACAAACGAAGCGTGGTGCTATATATCAAAAGCAGTTTATATTTCTGTCCCACATGAATTGGCCCTTTTGGAGCGCTGAGCACTCAGCTGTGGCCATCCCTGACCCACCCCTGAAGGGAATGGAGATGTCAAGAAGGCAGCCGCCAGCTGCACTGGCAGAAGAAGGAGACCTAGTTGTATGGGATGTTTTCACAAGGTCAGGTAGGAGTCCTGATCCTAAAGGAGCTGTAATGGAATTGTCAAACTTTGGGAAAACTGCTAGAATATTTTTATTGAGTAAAACTAAAGTTTTATCATTCTATTGAAGAAGCCACCCTGCAGAAATGGTAAACTGCATTTACAATAAATAAAGTGGAAATGAGCTGACAAGTGAAGTGCATAAAACCAGCTAAGAAAAAAAAAAGAAAAAAAGAAAAAGAATACGTCTTTTTTAAAGAAAATCCTAAAAATTTTTCATTTTTTTAACTATGTCCAGGACACAAAAACCCACTGTGAAGTAAATCTGAACACCTAGAATACTAATTTCTCCTTAGAAAAAAAATAATTTAAAGCAGGAATTAATATAGTGTCCAGGAAATCATCTGTTCCTCTGATGTGGAAAGGTATCTTAGCGAAAAGCGCAACCCCATTCATCTTTTCTGCTTACAGTGTTGGACAAACTCTTATTCTCTGCATACTCACTGACTACACCTTTAGTTCATTTGGCTTTTGTAAATTCCCTAGATGTTGCCTCCTAAGCGTGCTCTACAAACAATTCTCAGACCATAACAAATACAGATATGTGGACCTTCACACGTATCCTGCATTTGCTGTTACAAGGTTCTTCTCAAACCTTAATGCCCCAAGCACCTTCCCTCGAGCCTGTCACCCACCTCTGAGGTTGTCTGCCCTTGAGAACTACTCCTGCCTTTGCTGTACTCAAATGACATCATGAACTGCTCACATCTGGGCATCACCACTCTGTTAACCCTGCCCAGAAATGCCTGTTTGCAGGCCAACAATGATGGTTTGCTACATGCCACATTTCAGTTTGCTTGCCACTGCCATCAGTGATTTCTGAAACCGCTGGGCATGGCATTTTCCTTCCAGTACAGGCCCCTCCCTGTTGGGCTCTCTTATCAAGGGTATCTTATCAGTAGCTTTTCCACTTCTACAATTTCTGCCCCTGCTCATTCTCTTTCCAGCTATTTTTATACTTGAAAATTAAAGTGTTATTAGTGGTAGATTTATATACAATATTAAACAATTGCTATCTGTCCCACAAAATAAAAGTATTCTATTCTATGCATTGCAAAACACAGGAGAGTTCTAAAAATACAGTGTAACATACAACACAAATATAATGGATAGCATTAAGAAAGCAAGATATAAAAATATAGGCATAAAAGATTAATTTTCATCATTTTAACAGCATATCTCACTGGGACTACTAGGTGAAATAAACAGCAGAAGTCAGTAATAAACAAATGGACAGTACTGCCAGCTCCAAAAAACATGTATATGTTAAAACCTCCAAAATCATCAAATAATCATCAAAATAATGAGACTTTAATAAAATGCACTGCTCCTTCATCTGTCTCCTGCAACTTAAGTAGAGAATCGGTCACTCCTCAGTGAACATCAAGTTACTAGGAGTTAAAAATCAGTTTTACAAGCAGAGTACTCCATGGCAAGCATTCAAAATCTCAAAATGGGCCTAAGTTGTTTTTTCTCATCACCAGGAGCAATTTTTAAATAATTTTATTTTAAAATGAATGCTCATACTTTCAAACTGCCTGCTGCTCAGCAAGCCTCAAGAATGCACTCAAGATGTTTTTTCTTTCACACCTATGACAACCACAGGGGTGTGATATGCCTGAAGAAGAGCTCTACAGTCACTCAGAGCTGAAACATTCAGAAAAACAGCAATTATTATAAAGCCACCAAGATTGCAAGTTTCTAAAATATACATGCAAACATGGAAGCTGAGTTTGACATTGGCTTGTTCAAGATGTAGCAGAAGTATATCACTTCTTAGATTGAAACAATGTCACAGGTCATCTTGTTTGACATAGCCCATCAAATTCAACCCAGCTATCATTACAGTGACTCCAATAATACCTGTTAAGTGAAGTGCATCTATAAGAACTTCGTGGTATTGACTAGAATCCTTTAGGGAGAACAGAAATCTCTATTTCCTTCAATAGTTTGCAATATATCTTCTAATAAATAGTTCTTAGTATGTTTGCGCTCAAGAATTTGAAAAACCCTTCATGTAACACAGTTCACTAAAACTGTAAGATATTGATTTGCATCACTAATAAGCAATTCAGTTTTCAATACTTTGAGACATAGGCAAAACTCTCTAAGACTTTCAGACTAAGCAGTAGAGAAGATGTCTGGGGTTTTGGTGCTGTTTTTGATCATCTGCTTAGCTCTAACTTTCTTTATCCCACTTCTACAGCCCTTAGACGGTCACCGCCCTTTCTTAGTTTTCTGCTTCATCACACCTATTTTTGCTTATATAGCCTCCTACCTATGAATTTTCTGTCCCCCACTTCTAATACCTTGAATTTTCTCAGTGACACAAACAAAACAACTACGTGGACTTCCTTTCTGTTATTTTAAATCACGCACTTTCAGTTCATTCCTCAGCTTCACATTATATGCTTGAAGTCCACCATAAGTCCTGAGAATAGATTGCCTCCAGTGCCACAGCACAGTAAAAAACACCAGGCTTCACCATCATTAAGGTTTGATTGATAAAATCACTAGAAAGTGGTGACCATTTTAAGTAAAAACTGCTTGTAGCTAAATTTCACTGAAAAAAACCTACAAAGAATAGTTGCCACTAAGGAAAGATAAATTTGTGATTATAGCCAGATAATGCAATAGGGAAAATATGAAAAGAAAAATGAAGAAGAAATCATTCAGAAAAAAAAAAAATTCTAAACCCCATTAAATTTCTACTGAAGATGTTGGCATACCTGAATGCAAAACCTAACAAAACATGTGGCAGGATAGACCGCAGTGGTGCTTTAGGAATGTTTCCCTTCTTTTGCCAAAAGAAAAATGAAATATCAGCAATTGCTTCCACAATACCGCTTCAAGACCAAATGAGATATGCCTTGTCAATTAGACATTTGAAATACACACTAATTAGTGTACCAGTATGATATGTTTATATTAATCTGAAATTGCTCAGATTAAGTATGTGGGGAAAATATTTGAACTCATTAAAATCACAAGCTAAACCAATCTAAAGAATGAAAACTCCCTACAGAGGTACAGGAAAAGAGCAAGGGACTTGAAAAACTGCTGTGTTAAGTCTTGGCATATTTGAAAAAGCCAGATAATATACTTATGTAGGATTGTAACCACTTGGATATCTGCGGGGTAACAAATCTCCCACTGGATATGAGTAGAGAGACACTAAAGACGAGTCCAGTCTAAAAGGTATTCTGTGGTGCTGGAGATGTCATTGGCAACATGGTTTTCTTTTCCCTTTTTTCTTTTAATTTCTATTTCTTTTTTTTTCATCAAGGTACATGATCAGCTGCCACATACCACAGTATTGTGGTTCTTCTGCCACAATATAGTGACAAATCTGGTATACAGCTTTTTTATTAGGTATTCTCCCACAACAGATTTCACCCCTTTTCCACAAAATATTCCAGAGTCTCATTCCGTTTTCCATAAAATACTCTAGAAATTATAGAATCGATATTTTGGAATGAACGTGAGAAAAAAATATCTTCATAAGCACGGAAATAGACAGTTCCTGAAGTCAAATGATGCCAGGCCCCCCAGCTGACACAAATCACTATGTCTCCATTGAAATCACAAGCTTACAGGTGACGAGCCCATCCTAATAACTGTACAATACTACAGAGACAATTTAAAAGTGACAGATTACATAAATTAAAGGTTTTCTAGAATTTGTTTTATATCATATGGCTATCTTTCATTTTTTTTAATTCAAGACTTTAAAATGTGAATAAATTCAGCTTAACAAAGGTATAGCAGTTCTCTCTCCTATTTTTTTAAGAATAATAACCACGTCAAATAAACCTCCTGTGAGGGAAATTGTAGCAAACAAGGGAAATCACACCAATCACACAGGAACAAGAAAGAAAAGGGGATTTTTCTTTTTGCTAGTCCATTAATAGCTCTAATTTTGTCATCAATTTATTAATTTCAGTGCCTGGCAAACACTGGATTTGCTAATGATTTTCTCTATTTATTCAGGTGATGGCAAATGATGCTTTAATCCAGTCCTGCTACCCCCTTATCAAAACCAACCAGTCAACAGCATCCCTCTTCCCCAGAAAATGAAATTCCTTTGACGTTTAGGAAATGCATGAGCAGAAATTTGTGTGTCCAGTATTTTCTTTTGCTCTCAGCTCAGATGAAATCTTTGCACAAATGATTTGGGTTCAAGTAACACAACAACTACCCCATCACGCAATGGCAAAACATTTTTCTTTCCTTTTTAAGAACCCTGTGGAAAGTTGCGTAACTAAAACCAACGAAGGACATATTTTAAACTTCAAATTGAAGCAAAATGAGGGAATTCCAGCTACATAATGGCCCAAGCAAACTTCACTGGTATCTATTTGCAAACACGATATGATACAATCTTTATCTATGTGATTTTTATGAATTTTTTTCTTCTTCACAGAAGAATGTCCTGTTTGGAGCACTGAATGGGTACATTTGGGATCAAACTAACGCTGCACATCTGGAATTTCCTAATTTCTAGGTGCTTGACTTTGCAGGCTCAATACAACTTTTTCATTTGGAAGTCTTAAATATATAATTATTCAGATGGCTTAAATGTGCTTTTTGCTTACAGAGTCTTTTTTTCTGTTTACATATCATACTCTAGCCTAAATAAATGCTAAGACAAAGGCCAAGCTGGCTGGTAGCCCAGAGTGTAGTTGTTACCAAATTGACAGGGACCACCTTAAATTCATTGAACTGTCTAAATATCATACTTGTGTTATAACTATATTTTAAGAGCCTGTCTTTACTGAAAGAAAAATGGAGCAGCTTTAGAACAGCATAAACAAGTTGCTGGATGAAATGAGAATTGAATGTCAAAGTACGGTCTGACTTACCCCAGCTCTCCATTACTGTAAAACACCAAACACTTAAGGGCAGGAAGTATCCTCATGTTACCATGTAAATAACTAATGGGCTTAGTTCATGTTAACAACTAACTTAGGAACTTCCAATAAAAAAACCACCAAACACAAACATGACCAAGAGTGTCTGAAACTTTTCCCCAAAAGTAACTAATTCTGCTAATTCCTTTTCTTCTTAGAGAATCTTGCATAGAGTGTGATAAAATATATGGTAAATGTGAGCACAGTAAAATTTGAAAATGGCCTGTAAAGGCAAGTAAACATAGTAATTTTTTTTAATCTACTGAAAATATGAAAGGTGCAAGGTTTGGTTTAATGTTTTCTTCTACATGTCCCTTTTTGCTTTGAAAACTTTCACAGTATCAAAGTCTTGTCTTCCTTTTATACATAAGAGTCTCGGTGGACAAGACAACTAGAATAGAAGTCACCCTCAGTTCCCATCTGAAGCAGAAGGGTGAGAAATTATTAACATTGAGCCTTTTTCTTTTCTTTTGGCTTTTTGCCAGAATCTTGAATTAAATGTTTTAGCCACAGCCAAACAAAATGGGAGTTTTACAAAGGCTGATTAAAAATGCCTTTCCCCTCTCAAAAGCCAGTTTCTTGTGACAGATGACTACAGATGATGGCTTCATCTCTGCTTTTCCAACTACTCACAGTCTTCTAGCAGAAATAGGATAGACAAGACCTGATACATACATAAAACCAAACAAAACCTTTGCAGAAACCTTACGTCTGACTTTAAAAACTAAAGCAAGTTCTTTAGTTTTTCCTAAGTATGTCTTAAAAATATGGAAAGGACAATATAGTTTTGTCTCCTTTTCATGTCACTCTTTAGATCAGATCAGGATTTAACTAGGGCAAGACAGGCAAATCCCAGTGACAAGAGCATGCCATATGAGAAGTACAAGGTGTTGAAATCTAAAATTCACTAATGCTGACATTCTGGCCTTACCAGATATCAATAAAATTACAAGAGTGTGGGGTGAAGGTATTATACCTGGTCATGGCTGGCTTCAATGGAGCTTCCGATACCTTGGAAAGTCATCTGCACAGGAGACAGTGTCAAACAGGTCATACACTCTTTGCCATTTTGTCTATCACTGTAGTGTACCTATAACAGAATAACATACGTAATCTGCTAAACACCAGGTTTGTACAAGGGAGTCATGCTAAAATACTGTCCCTTTTCAACAAGTTTGCAAGAAGAATTCCAGACATTTACATTGAATTCATCTTTAATATAAAACAAGGAGTGTGTAAAATAGTCTAGATAGTCACATGCTGAACTGGGGCCAAATTTTCTGTGATATGTCTGTTGAATAGTTTTTGAAGTGCTGTGTTCTTCAGATTTTGAGACCTTTCAGACTGAATTCAAGATGTTGTATCTATATAAGAATCTAGTTCGAAGTTACAGTTTCCCACCTACATGTCATTTTTAACAGCGTAGAGCTTAGTTATAAAACACCCATGTAAATCATTATACCTCCTAAAACTTGGCAATAATAGTTTAAATTTTTCAATTGTAGTTCCATTTCTACTAAAATCCACTAGCTCCTTTGACATGGCTAATATGGTATATTTCAATTAAATCAAAATGACAGGATAAAATGGAGAAGAATTCACAACCTTCTTGAGGTGTCTGGGCTATCCTTTTCTAAGAGTAACTCATTCCCTACTGGGGTCAAGTTGTGCATGTTGAACCTGAGTCTTGCATGAAATAAAGAGGAAGACAGTGCTTCTACTCGAATTATTATCCTTGGTTTAAGGTTCCTCAGATGGTTCTTAAATCCCCTAAAGAAAGGATGGATTTTAATATGATGGGAAAAAATAAAATTAAATGTTGCCAGTGTTTCATTATTAAGAACAGGTTGCCACTTATGCTGAATTGTTGAAGTATTACAGTTCTCTGCATAGCTCCTGACTTCAAGACAGGCACTTTCTTCTACCGGAGAGGTGGAATGTAGTTTATGGTGGTAATTTACATTGACTATGTGACCCCTGTCAGAACTGGAAAGAGAGATCAGCTCTGCTGGAGACAGACCTTTTATGTTAGTATCTATTTACAGCTGTATGGCTCTCAGGCAAAAGCTACATGGTAAAGCCTCACCTTGACATTTAGGCTACAGAATAAATTATTATTTCTGAAAACAACTAGGAATCATATTAGGTTTATTCCAGTGGAAACAGTTTAGTGACACATATGACAATTGTACACCGTGTGTATTAAATTCCCCATTCCTAACTCTTCTCTGCCACAGGTGTAAATTTGGAATACTTCAATGGAAGTAAAACCAGTGCAAAACTGGCTGAGTGAGAGGAAAACCAAGTTGGTGCTATGCTTCAGAATTACTTTACTGACACCATATTAAACCAGTTTTGCTGTGGCCAAAAGTAAGATACAGAATGCAAAAGTCTTGTACTGTGTATAGAAATAGTGATTTCATTCAGCCCTTCTTAAAGCTTTCTGCATTACTCCCGTCTCTCTTCCTCTCAACCCCCACAGCATGTACCTACTAAATTGCTTGTGGCTCTCTGCCAGAAAAGCCATACTACTTACTTAGAAACCACAAGAGGCCCCTTCACATATACAACGGTTTAACTTTGATTAATTGAAAGAGGTATGAAGGTATGAAATTTGGCTGGCAAATATAAACTGAAGTTCTTTAAATGTCAGGGACTACTGTTATGACAAAGGCTTATCAAGCTTCCACAACTAGTTGCAAGCTAGATATTCTGCTGAGTATGTGTTGTGGGAATGCAGTGTGGAGAAACGGGGCAGCAAAGGTCAAAAGGATGATTGTGTACTGCAAATATGACATCACAAAAGGGGCAAGATGTGGTGACCGAGAAAAGCACATACGGAGAAATGGGAAAACGGTACTTTCTGAACTGTATAGCACATTTGTAGGCTTATTTTTAATGAGAATAATATGAATAAAGTTACAATTTACTAATGTCCACTGGAATAAAGCAAGGCTAAGAAGCTGAAAGAACAGGAGAGATCCAGAGGAAAAGTCATTAGTATTACAAGACACTATATTATCTGCAATAGTAGATTTGACTCACACCCAGTTTGGAGTCCCACATTGAAACTGCAATAAGCTAAGAATTTTGGTATCTTTCTAGGCTTAGCTTTTCCAAAGGGACTTCATGTTGCACTTTTGGCCTCATCTCAATGTATCAAGGCCACTACTTTGTAATTTCTTAGACAACAGTCCTCTAATTATCTCTTGTTCTGTTGAAGCAATTCAGTTGAATCAAAAGAAACACCTTCTATGTTAATAATATGAGTAAATGGCCAGTCTTCGCGAACGAAGAACCGGGGAAGGTCTTTACACCTTCCAGCCTGCACATTGGATTTTTTAGGTGA
>JAWMRA010000078.1:119509874-119557305 GCA_035584735.1 Pseudotriccus pelzelni
GCTGCTGAGAGCACAGCTGCGTTGGGCAGGGCACGTCTCCAGGATGAAGGACCACCGACTCCCCAAGATTGTGCTCTGTGGTGAACTCGCCACTGGCTGCCGCAAGAGAGGAGCCCCGAAGAGGAGATACAAGGACTCCCTGAAACAACCTCTCAGCCTTGGCCATACTGATCATCACTATTGGTCTACTCTGGCCTCCAGCTGGGAGGCCTGGCGACACACTATCTATAATGCTGCTGCTTCTTTTGAGAGCATGTGCAGGATCACTCTCAAGACAAGGCAGAAAGAATCACGTCTTGTCGATATCACCTGGGGAGTCTTTTCACTGTGCCTTTTGCAATAGGACTTGTCTATCTCGCACTGGCCTTTTTAGCCATCAGCGTGCTTGTAGCAAGCGTGGGTAGAGCCCTTCCCAAATATTTGTTCACAAAGCCTAGCCATGATGGTGGGTCAATCACCCAAGGCTAACCACCCTCCCCTCTTCAACATCTTTCTTTTACAAAGATGCAGGGGAAAGAAAAAAAGAATTCCCCCTTGGTGTTTTTTTAGAACAAGTAAACCTATGAGATTCACATAAGTGTGGAAGATGTAATATTATCATTGTGGCTAATCTGAATGTTTTTTAAAACTACAGACTTGCTTCTGGAAAAACACCTGAATGCTCTGGCACCAGGATGTGCTGGTTCATTATGATCCCAGCAAAAAAAGCACTCAGACTCTATAAAGTATCACTTAAAATGACATTTATTGTAGCTAACACTAATAAAAAAGAGGATAGTGTAGACAATTTCACGTCCTGGGTCAGCTGTTTTGTGGATCCCTAACTCCTCGATGTACAATGATCTTCCGGTCAGGATAACTAACTTCCACCCCTTGGTCCACACACAGGTGACCTTTCCAACAGATACAATAAATTGCAGATTATATCAGTAAATATTTTTGGCTATTAGAAACATTACTTTTCAAAAAACAATTACTAAAATTAACAATACAAGAGTATTGTATAAAACAAATACTGATTGTGAAAACAAATGTAGGGTAACAGTCACCTTGGAGCTAGGACCATCAGAGGTCCTGCCTTCCGGTGCTACCCCTAGTCCCACATCCCCTAAGACACAGTAGTGCAAATTTCACCAAACAGTCCAAATATGTGATGTAGGAGATGAAGTAGAGCTTTGGTGCTGCCAGAGGGCAGAGATGTCCAGCACTTCATTGTCACTGATACACAGCAAGCAGAGATCAAGAGCAACATTGTGAGGCTCCATATAACAGTTCTGCATGAGAGAGAAACAAAGACCTTTTGTTACATACAGCATAAATTCAGACATGTAATGAGGGATATCTGCCTGCTTCTTTAGGATTAAGTATGTGGCTCCTGGTCCATGTGTCGCTGTTACACCCTTGTCTAGAAGCTCCAAGGTCTTACTGGTTGTACACTTTACTTTTAGACTTCAAGAGATTTTGCCCATGTGAACCCTTGCAAAGTCTTTGATTCTTTGATACTCTGCCTTCATGTCTGCAGAAAAACTACACATGTTTCTGTAAGAGATTTCTGTTCATTTAGTGAGAAAAGGGACATTTTGGCAAGAAATAACACACAACTTCCCCAAAGCATTACAACAGATTACTGAGACTAGCGAGCGTTGCTATAGTGAGGGAACAGCTTCGTGGATGAGTTTTCCCTGATAAGCCTGGTGTTTGCACTTGCTTCTGGCTCTTAAGGGCTCGCTGGACCCTGTCATCATAGAAACATCCCGCACTGTACTTCATAGTGCTGATGACCCAGCAGAAGACTCTGGGATAAAGGTAAAGCCTTGAAAACATGCTTTACTATTCAAATTCTTTACAACCCCTTAGTAGCACTGTTGGCCAGTTATGGAGGGTGAGAGAGGGGAGCTGTGCATGCACCTCTTAATAAGGCATTGGTTCATCCCATTGGATCAACTCCTCCAGGGTGATAGGTATATGATATACCCTGTGCTTTTTATGCTTAGCTACCCACTGTTGTGCCATTTGGACTCTAAAATTAGATCCATTGTCTGACTGGATGCAGGCAGGTGAGCCTATCCACTGGTTAAGGAACCACAGGCCTTTCAGAGTTCCTCTCAGGTCAGGAGGTGCAGCTGGGGACACAGCAACATAGCTGGTGTATGTACCTACCATCACCAGCATGTTCTGTAATCCCTGTGCTTTTCATAAAGGTCCTGTATAACCTGTCGGTCTGAGACAGAGCATCAGGAGATAAGATAACACTTATAACCTAATCTGAGTGGACAGATCTGCTGCAGCACTATACTCTTTCTCTTCCCCAACACTTGGAGCGATGTAAGAATCAACTGGTCAAACCCACAGGTTTGAATTCCCATATCTTTTTTGCCTTTTGCTTCCATAAGTCTTGATACCACAATGGTTCCTCACGTACTGTCCAGTTTTCCACTTGTCACTTACTAACCCCTGTGGCCTGTGGTTTGTACATTGCCTATCACTCTCCACTTGTATTGCCCCCTTCCCTCTTTGCTGCAGACTTCAAGGTGCCATATCATCACCTGATACTAAGACTAACAAAGCTTTGCAGGGTTGGCTGGGACCTAACACAATAATATGGGAGACACTGTGTTTAGACTGTTGAAAAACGTTTTTTTCATCATCTCCCCGTGCCAATTGATTCTTCTGTTTTGTTAAATTATTTGGGGTGTTTTTCCCCAGTACAATGATGATTCTTTTTAGACCCCAACAAGAAAGGCAGGAAGACTAACACAACAGGAAGAAATCATAACTCATAAAAGGTAATAGCAACTTATAAAATCTTTATGTTTTGTCTGATACTGAGATGATACACCATCAGATGGACCTCTGACCAGAGCACTACATACCTATATCTATATCTATATCTATATCTATATCTATATCTATACCTATATCTATATCTATATCTTTCTTCATCTGTATATCTACCAATGTAGAGAGCAAAATATATATATCAAGGAGTGTAAAAACATGTCTGTAATTTTTATTTGTACCTAGATACACTTTATATATGTGTATACATATGTATATGTAAAGATATGTAACATATATAATATACATGTCTGTAAAAGTGTTGCTATAAAATATGCTTTAATAAGAGTTAATGAAATGAATAGTTGAGGTTTAAACGCCAATGAAAAGGAACTAAATAAAAGTAAAAAGTGGGAGTGGGACTGCCACTTCACAAAGTTGCTGAACAGGCTTGAGCATGGCTGGGGAGAGGCACAGTCAAGAGGGCAAGGGATATCACAAAGGTAGGTTGTTGATGCATGTGTTGTACAGGAACAACACATGAACATTTATCTGGGAAAGTAATACCGTTATGGCCCAAGATGTTTGTCTAGATACTGTACAAAATACTTGTCATTTTGAAACACGTCCTCGTTGGGTGCCAGGCAGACATTACCCTGGTATGAGCGCGGGAGGAGGTCGCGCGAAGACAAACATAACCTCCAGAAGTCAGCCTATTCCTTTAAAGCTATCAACCCATGTCAAGGTCCTTTAACAAGTATGTCAGGGAAAGATGTTGGCCCTTCTACATCTATCGAACTGCTTGATAATGAAATGCGTGTAGTCCCCACAGGAATTTATGGGCCTCCAGGAGATGGATATGGTACCTTACTTATCAGCCATACCTCCAACTCAACTTCAGGAGTATTTGTACTGCCTAGAATAATTGAGACTGATTTTGCTGGAGAAGTGAAGATTGTGTTATGGACACCAGCTCCACCCGTTCGTATAAAAGCAGGTACTCCCGTCACTCAATTAATTTTACTTAAAGCCTGTCCAGTAGGCTTTAACTTCGATGAAGGGAAAAAAAGGAATCCTCCTGAAGCCAAAAGCAGATGGGAAGTGGAGGATTTCCTCTCCTGGGTCCGACCTATATCAACAGGATGCCCAGTCCTGTGTTGCTCCCTGTATAATTCTGGGAGAAAAGAGACCATTCATCTCAGAGGTCTAGCAGACACTGGCGCAGATGTCACAGTAGTTTCTGTGCAAGACTGGCCACCTTTCTGGGCTCTCACAGAGCCAGAGAAAGCACTTAAGGTGTACCAGGGGTTACAACTCCAAAACAGAGCCTGCATCCTACCGTCATCACAGGCCCTGAAGAACGTACTGCCATTGTCTGGCCCTTTGTTTTAGACCTTTCAGTCACCCTATGGGGGCAAGATACACCGGAACAGTGGGGGATAAGCCTTACTACAAGTTTTTCCTAGAGGCCACTGAACAGCAGCTAGTCCTCACCCTGACATGGAAAACGAACGAGCCATGAGTGTGGGTGGATCAGTGGCCACTGGAAAAGGACAAGCTGCAACATCTGAAAGTGCTTGTTCAAGAACAGCTCTCAGCAGGACATATTTGTCCTACCACCAGTCCTTGGAACTTGCCAGTTTTTGTGATCCAAAAAAGAAGTGGCAAGTGGCGTCTCCTGCATGATCTGAGATGCATCAATGACATCATTGAACCTATGGGAGCTGTGCAACCTGTCCTGCCCTCACCATCTGTGCTTCCTCAGGATTGGCCATTGACTATCACTGATTTAAAAGACTGCTTCTTCTCCATCCCGTTACACCCAGAGGATGCAAAAAGGTTTGCATTCTCAGTACCATCTATCAGTGCTAGTGGACCACATTCTCTTTACCACTGGAAAGTTCTTCCTAGGCTATGAAGAACAGCCCAACCATACGCCAGCTATATGTGTCTGCAGCTTTATCACCAGTACGGCAACAATATCCAGAAGTCTACATCTACCATTATATGGATGACATATTACTCCGCGCAGCCAATACAGAACTGATGCAAAAAGCCTTAAAAGCCTCAATTGAAGGTGTAAATGCTCATGGCCTTCACCTGTCACCAGAAAAAGTGCAGCAGGATACACGTTGGCATTACCTAGGATGGAAAATCAATCAACTATTCATCCCCAGCAAGTTTCTCTCTCCATCTCAGTGCGAACTCTCAATGACCTACAAAGACTGCTTGGAATTGTGAACTGGCTCAGACCAATCTTGCGAATTTCCACAGATGAAATCCGTCCATTATTCTGCCTTTACAAAGGAAATCCAGAGTTAACATCGCCCAGACAGCTGACACCAGAAGCTGTTGCTGCTTTACATATTGTAGAGCAGAAATTTAACTCTTGTCAGGGTAACTGCCGCCTCTTAAATGAGCCGGTGGTTTTAGTCATCTTAAAGGGACCTTCACAACCTTTCGGTCTCATAGGGCAGTTGCATAAAGATAACACCCTCTTTTGTCTGTGGGAATGGGTTTTCCAAAACACTGACAACTCAGCCAGAAATGATCTCACATATCTCTCAGAAAGGCTGCAGCAGGTGCTGGGAACTTGTGGGATGTGACCCACACACTGTGTATTTGCCCATGACAACTGAACACATACAGTGGTTGGAAAAAGCTCGCTTTGATTTCCAAACAGCTTTAAGTGATTTTAGAGGTCAACTGAGCATTCATTTACCTGCTTGTTCTTTCTTACAGCACTTAAACAACTTTCCACTGAAGCTAAGGACACACTGCTCCCCGATTGTTCAGACTGTCTTTACCGACGTTCAGGAAGGATGGGTAATGCAGTTGTAGTGTGGCAGAAAAATAATGAGTGGCATCAAGACATACATCATGTAGAGGGGTCACCACAACTTGTGGAATTGTCAGCAGTCATTTGTGCACTCATATTATTTCCAGAGCCTTTAAATATAGTCTCAGACTCTCAGTTTGTAGTGGGAGTAGTTCAAAGGACTGAACACTCCTATCAGTCACAAAGAACTGTTTGCCTTGTTTAAAAAACTATTGTTTATTGTAGAAAATAGACAATCTTCATTTTTTATCATGCACATGCACTCTCACACCTTATTACATGGTCCCATTTCAGAAGGTAATCAACGTGCTGACACTCTAGCAGGACCAGTCATAGTGCCTCAAAGGTTTGAGCAAGCTAAGCTGTCTCACCAATTCTTTCATCAAAATGTCAGAGCATTGAAAAGACAATTTGATCTTAAATCAGAACAAGCTCGCTCTATTATAGCTTCATGCCCACATTGTCAACTGATCACACCAGTCACTCCAGAAGGAACTAACCCTCAAGGATTAGAACCCTTACAATTGTGGCAAACAGATGTAATGCACGTTTCTTCTTTTGGCAAATTAAAATATATGCATGTCTCCATTGATACCTTCTCAGGGTTTTTAGTAGCTACAGCTCATTCTGGAGAGAAAAGCCGAGACGTGCAACGTTACTTCCTCTCAGCCTTTGCACATATGAGAGTGCCTAAACAAATTAAAACAGACAATGGGCCTTCCTATATGTCCAAACGCATGAAAGAATTTTTTGATCAATGGGGAATACAGCATATCACGGGTATTCCACACTCCCCTACAGGCCAAGCTGTAATTGAACGTGCACATCGCACACTCAAAGGCATGCTACAAAAGCAGAAAAGAGCAAGTGCAGGGTTAACTCCTCAAGAATGTTTAAACAAAGCTTTGTATGTCCTTAACTTCCTTAACAGAATGGTAGGAGAACTTACTCCAGCATGACGTCATTTTGTCCTGGCACATGTTTCTGTAGACAGGAAGGCAAAAGTGATGTTCAAAGGCTCAATCACTAGAGAGTGGCAGGGTCCTTGCCCCTTAATAACCTGGGGAAAAGGTTATGCTTGTGTCTCCACAGATTGCAGACCAAGATGGATACCTTCACACTTCGTGCGACCCTACTCTCTGTCACCTCAGTAACCATAGCTATGCCTTCCGAGTGGATCACCCCTGATTACCAGAACATTTGGGTGACCCTGGCCAATGCAACCGGTATGGGGCAGCCCCAGCTGGTTCTGGGGATCTCTGTGTGTTAGCCAAGAATCCAAAGATGGAACATCTGTGCCTGGCCAAGGTGACAACATCGGACAAGAAAGACTGTAACACAGTGTGGATTTCCTGGCAGCTAGTGTAGAGTATTTACAGGACAATGGACATTTTATGAACAATCCTTACAACCAGTTTTAAGATGTACCAGGCCTCATTTGGCATGACCTTGGGGATAGCTAAAAAAGGAACAGTTTACATTTTTCAGTCATGTTAAGATGTGCTGCGTGACCAACCAGGATGAAGCTGGAAAGCCCCAGGGAAAGTTCCGAAGGTGGACCAGCAGGAGGGGCTCGGAGATTTACTATGAAGTCAGGGCGTGTGGACAAGACCTTGGGACCAATGGACTATTAACATGAAACGCGTGAACAGACTGAGTTATCCAATCACTTTGATGTGGTCACGTACCCAGAAGGGTCAGACTGTATAAAAGTAGACCATTTGTTTAATAAAGTGAACTCACTGTTTGATTATATTAATCGTCTTGTGTGATTCCTGAAGCTCCTCCATCAACAAGCTAGGCTGCTGACTTCCTGACAGTTTTGCTAAATCATTGTTTTAGAACATGCGCAGATGTATGTCCAATAATAGATTGCTTATATGACTAGGAAGCCAATTGCACATTGACATGTGTTGCTCAAATGTCTATATAAATAGCAATACTGGCTGGAATAAAGAGTTCCTGTTTCTTATGTTGCCGTGGCGTTTTAATTTTTTAATTTTTTAATTTTGTAGCTTTTAGAAGTAGTCATATAGCAAATGTAGATTTAATGTAGTAAAATCCTTTACCCTTTGACACAGCCTTCACATAGCAAACCCTGTTACCCATTCCCATATCAATTCCCCTAAATTCCAGTAATCTGTTTAGTCTCATTTTCAAGGTAGAATTGTAGAGAACATCCTAAAATCTGCGTAAGAAGACATGCCCCTAGAACACAACGACCTCCAAGCCCAAGGCTCTGGAAGGTCTCCAAGAACATCACGTCACCTGAAGAAGACGAAGATGAGGAAGAGGGGGTCCCAAAACGACCCCAGACCCAATTCCAGAAGGCGTGTCGGGGGGCAAAACCAGGGTGGTGGCTGGAGGGGAATTGGGTGAAAATCATTATAAAAATGGTAAACACCTGTATTCGAGAGCACAAGGTGGTGTATTCCTGGAAGCCTGGGGACACAGTTAAAGCCTTTTCTTATCCTTATCTTCCCTCCCCTCTAATTCGGCCTGGAGTCTT
Organism: Pseudotriccus pelzelni; assembly: GCA_035584735.1. Classification (NCBI taxonomy): domain Eukaryota; kingdom Metazoa; phylum Chordata; class Aves; order Passeriformes; family Tyrannidae; genus Pseudotriccus; species Pseudotriccus pelzelni. The sequence continues at coordinate 119,518,001 of JAWMRA010000078.1, forward strand.
TTTTTCTCCACAGCCTTTAGGCAACATTAGCCAGCAGTATGTTGCAAATATTTCCATTCATATGTCCACGCTATTATGACTAAGTGTGGGAGGAATCTGAACACCCATTAAACTAGTTAAAGAATATCAAGTCCTCTAAGGCAGGGGAACATCAGGGCACAGTAAATACTTGCATCAGTGTACCTGTGATCAAGGAGTGCTGACTGTAGGTTGGCCAAGTGCTCTGATGGTGCTACACAGCCATTACTGAGATTCATGACGACAATAATAATACTATTCTAAGTTTCTCGGTGCCTTAAGAGTCAGGAGTGTTCAGCTACAGCTCATCTGGACACAACTCTGTTAGGTTGATAAGGACGCTTTGTGGATAGACATTACATGAATTGTCCAAATTTACTAGGCACTGACTGGAGTGAATGGCAGGGCTAGGACTAAAACCTATCATTAAGGCCTCTGGCCTAACCACAATTGGTCATTTTCTCTTTCTATGTATTATAGAGGTAAAAACATAAGAGTTATGAAAATAATTACTATCTATGTCCAGGACCTAATTTTCTGGCTTCAAGGGTTTTTTTATAATTAAGGGAGACTCACAGATTAGCTCAGTGCATTTTAAGGATTAAACAGCAATGAAATTTCACTCCTTAAAATTCAGTGTGTTTTATTTAGATAACATCTAAGCAGAGATTTGATAGAACAGCACTAGGATCTGGTTAGAAAACAATGGCCAGCATGGTCCATAGTAAGGGTTGTGCAAGTTTCTGAGTAAAATGCAGGACTCCAGCCTCAGACTATTATGAGTTATTTACACATAATTTTCTTCCAAGGTTTGTCTACACAGCACAAAGCGGTGCCACCCCAACAAGATCCTGGCAATAACTCTAAATGAGCCTGCTCATTTATTGGGAAAAGCATACGGCACTGCCAGCTTTTCTCCTGGGTAACTACATACACCTAAGATAAATCATGTATACCCAGCTCAGGAATCCCAAACACAGCACTCCACTGTGCTGCGAGGGCAGGGCACAAATCCTCCTTCCGTAAAATGCAAAGTGCATCCCGGGCAGCAAAATACAGAAAGAAATTCTAGAAGTAAATTTTTCTGCAAGCAAATGCCATGGATTTACTCACACATATATGCTTTCATGTTCCATATTTACAAGGTGGAACTGTATATTCTATTTACAGATTGCTTCAGTCAGGAACAAGCTGCATGGTATGAGTACGTATGGAGGGGTACAATTAAACCGGCATGTGTATACAGAAATGTATGTGAAGATCTAAAACCATTTGACAACTATGTTGAAATTTGGCTCTTGTTTTTAATATTTTAAATTACTGAGGAGATGCAAATATTTTCATGGGCATTTATAGCTGCACATAAAGGAAGATATAAGATGAATGTTTACAATGTTACAACTGAATGTGGAATGGCATAGCCACATTTCTTAACTTTGCATGCTATTTTATAAAGGAAAGACTAAATTACACTGCATAAATCTGCATAAGAAATTACATTTAAGGTTACTTCTACCATAATGCTGCTCCAAAAGCAGGAAATTTCCCCTATTTTTCATATTTATATAAAGATGCCTCTCCTACCTACCTTTACTATAAAACATTTTCCTCCTTGAAAGTGTTCTGACAGAGACTGCAAAAAATATTGGAAAATTAATCTTGCAATAAGCTACTTTAAACCACTAGATCAATATGCAGTTTCAGATAATAGCTGCGGTTAATCTGCATAAATTATTCTGTAAATACAATGTCCCTAACTTCAAGAGCTGCCTGTAGCAGGCACTTCTGAATTTGAACATCTGTCCTTCTGCATGAACGAGGGCTATTTTTACTGATATTGTTTACTGAGTCACAGTTGAGGAAGGTGAGAGACCGGTTGTACATATCTAGTACTTAAGCTTAACTATTATATACCAAAGTACTGTTAGAAACAAGCTAACTACATTAACTAGAGTCTGAGAGCAGCAAAAATAAAGGTTACTATTTTCACACACTGCTGCTTAGATATTCACAGTTTGAAACACAACTGTCAGGACAAACACTTTCTTAAACATTTAATAACTTAAAAAATAATACAAATTACCGAAAGAAAGAAGTCATCTGTGACACTAGAGTTCAAGTTTCCAAATCAAAAACTATTCTGAGTCAAAGCACCAGCAGGAGCCTTAGAATGCTAGACAGAAATAAACTAGGTAATAAAATGCCATTATGTTCAGCAGAGCACAAATCTTTTGGATTGACAAGCCTGGATTATTTTGTTAGAACAAAGGATGGTATTCCTTTAAATCTGCTCCTTAAAGGGAGAGCACCCAATTTAGTCCTGAATTTACAGAATAGTTTCCAAGATTTTATATAGGCTGCTCTGGATTTACAGTCACAAGAAAACTAGAATGGGCTCAGAGATCAGATGTTAAAATAGTAATATTGATTTGGACCAGAGTTGCATGAAACAATTTGCTTTCTTTAGCATCCTGGTGAAAAGCTGTCTTTTCCATATTGGTCTTTATTCTTCTTTTTTATGTTGCTCACCTACTGTTAGTCATGTTAACTATTACAGAAAGAAATGAAACAATCCTGTTTGTGCTTCAAGTCTATTTCATGAATATTTAATGGTGAAGAAATACTTCTGGCACAGAAATAAATTTAATATACTTGCTCATTTCAACCATTTTCTCAAAGCCAATTTTAGGAACTTTCACCATTCAGTATTCTTGTACTTAAATGCAAGAATCCTCGTATTATCCACAGAGCTTTCCTAAGAAATAATAGATCAATCTCTTAAGACACAGAACAGTATAAGAGAGATTCCACATGCCACTTTTCATTCTTACTACCTGCTTTACAATCCCTTTTCTTTTTTTCTTTTTCTTTTCTTTTTCTTTTCTTTTTCTTTTTTTTTTATTTCCTTTCTTTTTCCTTTTCTTTTTGTGTGAGGGTAGAACAGGAGTACAGTAAAAAAAATAAAAAAATAAAACTGGGGGGAAGTCTCTTAAGAAAAGTAGAAACATAGACACAAAACTCACGAAAAAAAATTGTCCCAGATGAAATAATAAGACATACAATAAAAAAAAAAATTAAAAATCAGAAAAAAAGCATTGAATCAAACTGTTTCCTGCAATGCTGGAGTTCCTTGATGTAGTGCGATTACTAAATATAGTATTTTACTAATCTCAGCAGGGCGCTGGCTAACTGCATGCCCGTCAGATGTTTTTAACGGCCACCCCCTGTGGAACAAATCTAAGGAGCGCATGAAAAACACCCACATTTAAAAAAGCCCCCTTGCTAGATCATTAAGGAAAGATAAAGGCCTGTACATTCGGATGTGATATATAACACAATCATTGTGTCAAGAAAACATATGTTTGATTAGTGCACCTCAGGTTCATTAATCGCTGTGTCTGCTTCACAGCAGTGGGCAGAGTTTCCACTGTAGCTACTGCACCAAAGGGTAAAGACACTTGGTAGCTTGAAGACTGACAGTTCAGCAGTAAATCTTCAGCTATTCCAACACGCCTCTCTTACACAGTTTGAATAGCAGCTGTATTGTAGCCTTAAATCTTCATTAAAATACAGTCCTAGGGTTTAGACTAAGAAACAAACTATTACTGCACCATAAATAGGGAACAACAAGCGGACTAAAGGCATCGTCACAGGTTACTGTGGCAGTATTTTATGTTCCTGACTACAGCAAAGCAGACACTTGACATCTATAGAAACAAGCCACGTACAAATAAGAGCGGAAAAATTTACTTGATGCAGTTCCCAAAAGGAATATATAAAATATCTGCTAAATGCAAGGCAAGTTTATCATGTGAGCCAAAGAAGCTTGTATGTCTTTTTTTTCATGCTACTTAGATATCTCTGAATTCAGAGCTCCTGTTCCAGTGATTCTGGAGATCTGGAAAGTCTGGCCATATATTATGCTTAGTCAAACAAGGGAGACCCAGGTCTGTCCTACCTCTGGGTGTGATGTTTGCATTCACTAAAGAGAAAATCAGCTAACACCACTGCCATCACAGAAGCATAGAGGATAATCAGTACAGTAAGGTGCTTAATGTTCTCCACCCATCTGTTAAACCTTAATCCAGGTATGTATGTATAAAGACAGCGTCCCTCTGGAGCACATGCAAATTGAGCAGCCATGTTTACAATGGCTGGGGTTGAGAGATCCAAAGAGACCTTTGCAAACCTATCAGTTTGTCTGATAGGGAAGCTGAAATCAGGAGACGGGACATGACTTTCTATTAAAAAAAATAAATCAGGCTTACAACGAAAACTACCTGGCTCCCCTGTTCATTTCCTCTATTCTATAATAAAGACAAATATTTTTTGTTGACACAGGAGAGAGTAGCTTAACTACAGTGAGCTTAAACACTGAATACAACCCTCCCCCTAAGTGAATAAGAAAATCATGATAAAAATTAATAAATTAATTATTCAGAAACTAACACACTGCAAAGAACTATAGAATAACGTAAGCTATAGCTGACATGGTTTTTGCAGAAACAACTTGTCTGCCATACACCTATAATTATTCAGGTAAAGACTGTATTTCCAGGGAGAGGAGTTCTAATTAATTTTATAATTCATGGTCAAAGGAAACATGAACAAAACTGGCAACCCTGGGATCTCCTATTTTCATCATATGGCCTAAAAAGTAGGAGGGAAGTGAGAAAGTCTGTGTTCTGCTAATAACATATACAGAGGACAAGCATGGTACGGAGCATTTGTAGAGGAGCCTCTGTCTTGAGTATCAACCTGAACAACGGGCTGAGAGAGGAACTTGGTCAGTTTGGAGAGAGAAAATTGCTTCGGTTTAAAATAACTTTCTAGCAACAGCATGAATGGAAATGTTCTCAGGAGCACACTTTTTCAGGATGAAGGTTGTCACTGAAGCGAAAAGTGAAGCAAGCATTAATGATTCTCTGTTTACAAACTGCAAGTGAAAGCCTTGAACGCTGTGTTAATGAAGCAGGAACAGGATCACTGTGAAACTGTGAATAGAAAATCAGCTGCCTGAGTTTGCTCAGAAGGCTGATGCTGGTATAGACACTGATGTTGTACATTAACCTAGAAATAGGGCAGTATGCTTAAAGAACCACCCTATAATTAAAACAAGAAACAACCACTTCACTTCTGAAAATTACCCTGCTACCAAAACCTGGCCAGAGAAACCCAATACAGCTTCCAACTCTGAATAAGACTGAACGAGATGACCGCCAAATAAAACCTTCTCTGAAAGCCTCAGCTTCAATCACAGAGAGAGGAATAAACTGTAACTTGTTTGTTTTCTCCTTCCTCACCTTTTCTTGTTGCTTCTCTTTTTAAGGGTTTTTGCCTGAGAGCTAAGTTCCCTTACTATAATTAAAGCTAAACCCCAGTCTGCTATGAATTCACCACTGCACCTTCACATTTTTGCCAACTGAAACTTCCAGTCTTTCAAAGTTTGGGCTCTATTCCAAGTCTAAGCCCATAGCTAAGTTATCAAGTCACATTAGGATTTACTGAGAAAGATTTTGGCAGAGAACACAGCCCGGTGTGTTTAGTGCTGGCTGCAGTATTTTGAGAGATCCTGATAGCTTTTAAACTTTCTCATACATAAACCCCCTAAATTCTAAAATTGGATATGGAAATATAAGTCACATTTTTTCCACAGACTGAGTTACATGCAGGGGTATGTGGGAGGATTTCAAATTATTATTTGCAAGATGCCAAGCAGAAAAGCCAGAATGTTACCAAGGTGACAACCACACCACACCTGGGGATCTACACAACACTATTAGCCAGTTATTCTGTTTACCTCCTTCCTTTTTAGAAACTGAAACAAAAAAAAGAGGCACCTGGCTGTTTCTGGAGACAAGATCAAAACTTCAGCAGTTCCTGAATAAAGGGCCTCTTTGCTTGTAAGAGCAAGAAAGGCAAGGATGGCCAGAACAGAGGAGAGCTAGTTTAGACAGATTTCTGGACGGAAGCCAAGTAGCTGGAGACCTTGTGCTAGATTTGCATTTGTTTTCCTAATTCTGCATGCTCTCAAGTTAATTCAGAAACACTCTTCCTGCACCAAATATTACCTCCTACAGTATGCTCTGTGAACAAATATGCTACATTTCCATATTTCTATACCTTTCCTTATGGAAACTCACATGGGAATGATTCTTGTGGTTATTTTTTCACAGAATGCTACCACTATTTTGACTTCCTTTGAGGTCCAAGATAGGATAATATGAACTAGATAATCTATAGTCCGCAGAAACATTTCTAAAATAGATGAAAACTACAAAACCACTTCTTGTAGATCTACCCTGAGTCACTGCCATCAACTGTGGTACTGCCTACCTTCCCTCAGAAATCAAGTGTTTAAGAACACCCTATAAACTAGAGTGCAGTAAAGTCCAGGTGCTTTAATTTTTACATGAAGGGGAACAAGAAGAATTCTTACTATCACCTTGTTCTGTTTTCTCTCTCCCTCTATTTCACATTTCCAACATATTTTCCTTCTTTTGGCTAGTCATGTATAAATCAGGGTTTGGAAACCCTGAAGTCCTTTCCTATACAAAACAGACATTTGACAAGTTGATTTTTAGCACAGCAGGACACCTGCAAGTTTCTGAGAGCTAGGTAAGAACTCTCAACTAACAGGTAGCCTGGAGTTCCATAAATCAGAGATGTCCTTAAAACTGTCAATAAAATCCTCACTGACCTGCTGCCAATTCCTTGGAGGAAACTTCTTTCCCTGTAAATACAACAGAAAATAGTAGTTGTCTTGAATAAAAGGCTAAGTTTTGTAGGAAATAACCTGATAAAAAGGTGTAGGTTTTCTTCTGAGCACAATGACTGTAAGTTCACACGGATAAAGGTAGCTCTTCTATTTCCTGATTTCTGCCCAATGTCACACAGCTGTAAAGATGTCACTGAAGAATAAAAAGATGTACCAGTTTTGACTGGGATGTAGCTACTTTTGTTCATAGTAGCTTATTTAGTGCTATGTTTTGGCTTTGTGACCAAAAGAACATGGATAACACGCTGATATTTTAGCTATTGCTGAGCAGTGCTCACACAGCATCAAGAGCTTTTCTGCTTCTCACACCACCCCACCAGCAAGGAGGCTGGGGATGGGTAAGAAGCTGGGAGCAGACACAGCCGGGACAGCTGACCCCAGCTGAGCAAAGGAATATCCCATACCATATGGCGTCAGGCTCAGCATAGAAAGCTGGGGGAAGAAGGCAGAAGGGGAGGGAAGAGGCATTCGGAGAGATGGCGTTTGTCTTCACAAGTCACCCTTCTGTGTGATGGAGCCCTGCTTTCCTGGGGATGGCCGAACACCCGCCTGCCCATGCGAAGTGCCAAATGAATTACGTGTTTTGCTTTACTTGTATGTGTGACTTTTGCTTTCCTTATAAAACCGTCTTTCTTTCAAATCTTGAGTTTTTGCACTTTTACCCTTCTGGTTGTTCTCCTTCATCCCACTGGAGGGGAGTAAGAGAGCAGTTGCATGGAGCTGAGCTGCCCACCAGGGTTAACCCATAACAGTCCCTTCTGCCACCTTGTGCGGGGCATGAGGGGTTAGAGATAACAATAGATTTGATCATAGTATGCTATATCAAATTTATATCCGTTTAGCTATTAATTGTCAGGCTCCCGCGCTTGTCATGGGGCTTGCTTGCCTGGCTGTAGATAGAAACTATTGCTTGTTACTGGTTGCTTTTTGCTTCTGCTGTTTCCTGTTCTCCTTATCATCCTATTCTGGTCTGCCTGGGAACATACTGATAACAGGAATGGGCTGGCAGATGGTCAGGGCACTGCTGCCATACCTGTGCTGGACAGGCTGGATCTCAAATTCACAGGACTGTGACTGTGGGTAAGTTTATCTGGAGCAGGTACAACCGCAAACAGAGGTGGCCATGGAGTAGTCTGTGCCAGAGCAGGTACTGCCCTGCAGGGACTGTGGCCTACAGGTATGGTCATTCTGAAGTAGCTACACCCCTAAGGGATGGTGTTCTGTGGAGAAGACCACACTGGACCATATACTGCCCCAGTGGACTGTGGACCTGTGAAAAATCCCAAGCTGGAGCGAGGGGCAAGGGGAAGAGTTCATTGCAATGTTAAACCCTACGGTCTGGTCCAAAAGGACACGGGGTGAAGACTGTAATGGAAACACCTTTAAATTTTTTTAACCTAGGATCTGAATTGCACATTACAAAAATTATTGTAGCAGGAACCCCTTGTTTTTAGCCTGGTTAGGAGCAAAGGGAGCAAACCCTATTGCTACAGCCTATTGTTAAATCCTATAACCCGGCCCAAAGGAACCTAGGGTGGAGACTGTAATGGAAACACCTTTAAATTGTTGTAACCCAGGATCTGAGCTGTGTTTTATAGGAATTACTATAACAGGAACCATCTGAAGCAAGAGAGGAAAAGCCTCACAAGCAGATGTGAAAGTGCAGCAGTGACCCAATCTGAGCTGTCTTTGGTGCTCAGCAACTCCACACAGCACATCACCTCTCCTGTCCAGAGTCACCACCATAATGGACTGAATAAATATGGACTAAATGGACTCAGTGGACATATTGCGGACCTTTTAAAGGGGTGGCCCATAGACTACAGGGATGATATCTGTGTATATATCACAGGATAGGAAAGAGTGGGTTGTTAATGAGGGAACATGAGACCTGAGCATGATGTCAACGGTATGGAATAAAGGGTGGAAATTACATTGGTTCTGGCTGGGATGGAGCTAATTTTCTTCATAAAAGCATGTGTAGTGCTAAGGTTTGGATCTGTGACCAAAACACTGTTGATACACACCAATGTTTTAGCTATTGCTGAGCAGAGCTTCCAAGTCAAGGCCTTTTCTGCTTCTCGCACCACCCCCCCAGCGAGCAGGCTGGGGGTGCACAAGAAGTTGGGAGGGGACACAGCCGGGACAGCTGATCCCAACTGACCCAAGGGATATCCCATATCCATGACATCCTGTTCAGTGATAAAAACTGGGGAAAGGTGGAAGGAGTGACGTTTGTCACTGTCACATGTGATGGAGCCCCACTTTCAAGAGATGGCTGATCATCTGCCTGCCCACAGGAGGCAGTGATTGAATTCCTTGTTTTTCTTTGCTTGCACACACAGCCTTTGTCTTTATCTCAGCTCTCCAGTTTTATCACTCATGCCCTTTTGATTCTTTCCCTCATCCCACCAGGAGGGAGAGAGTGGGCAGCTGTGTGGCGCTTAAGCTGCCCACTGGAGTTAACCCACAACAAAAGTCTACAGTAATTGGAACATCAGGCAACAGTTAGGTAATTGGTGAAAGTGCAAACTTCCCATCAGAAAAAAACCCCACAGTTTCCAGAAGAGGCAGAAACTGAGATAATGAGGACTCTGTCAACCATTTCTAAAGGTATTTATACTCCCTATGGGCAAGAGAAAAATATTGCTGTTGAGATTATTGTACTGTCCATTGAGCATGGCACAGCACAAACATACAGGAGGATAACATCCTCTGCCAAGGGCCAGGTTTCAATACTTTTGGTGATGACAGAACACAACATCATTCCGCACATCATTTTACAGAAACTGATCTGAACAATGAGGAGGTACAGTGCTACTGGGACAGGAAACAACAGCCTGAATCCACAGCCTGTATTACAGAAGTAAGTATTGATAATACATGGTAGCTCAGTCACTCAAGCTATTTCAAGGGAGTTAAAGAGGAAGAGTTCATTATATTTTTCAATATAAATGTCATTATTTGTCTCTGCTCTTTGAGCAGATTCACTACGGTGAATCAGCTCATCACAGCTGCCTCTGGGCCTGACTGTACTCTACTGTTTCAGAACAGTTTCACTAATATTTGCAATCTGGTCAATCCTGCTGGAAAATAGGTCTCCTATTGGGGGGGGGGGGGGGGGGTTGGGGTTAGATGCACAGTTATACACATAGAATTATTGGGGGGTTTGACCCCAAATGTGGATGAAGCAATATTTTCTTTAACAGCCTTATTTCAAAAGTGTTCTCTACCACTATTCTACAAACATCTTCACTTTCTAATATCCTCATTTTTCCCGATTTTTGGGGATAGGATCTTCAAAGAATCATTTATCTAAAAACATTTTGCTGACATAGCTTTCAAATCTGTATAACATTAATGATGCCGGGAAGCCTGATGCTATAATTTCAAAGACTTCTCTTAATTAGTGTTTGTTTTTTATAATTTGAATGAGTGATGCAACTTTTGTACTCTCCAGAACTAGCCCATTTTCCACCATTACAATCCCAGCCCAACAGTGGCCACAAACTGTCTTCAGCCAACACATTCAAGGACAGGACAGTATCACCTGGTGATACAAAAACTATCACTTTTTGGATGATTTTACAGCTTTAAATGACTTGCTGTTAGCATCTACAGTGCCTGTGTCAATTTTAAAAATGTTATTTAGGTGATTTTTAAAATCTGACCTGCTCAGAGAAACTGTCGATTATGTACAGATTGGATCAAAACTATAACTCTTTCCTTGAAATCCTCTGAGGGTTGAATTTCCCCGAAATTCTCCTCACATACCTCAGTAGTTAGATCCAAGCACTCCCAAATCCAGCCTTCACAAACTGTTTAGTTTTGTTTAAAGCCACTGCAGTGAAAGGTTTGAGTTCAGTGTCAACCTTAATACAAGTGTAGAAATTTAGTTTCAGCCCACCCCTGCCAACAATTCAAACCCATGCCCTGACATGTATGAGCCACAAGTAAACCTAACTCTAGAGCAGCCAGCAGGGCCTCTCCTGTGCATGCAGTCACTCAGAAATGTGTGCCACTGGGGAAACGAGAAACATTTAAAAATGCCGAACAACAAAATTTTAAGTCTATCAATTTCTAAAATGGAACAGTTAACCACTAAACAAGTATGGAGGAGAAAAAAATAATTGTGTAACCATTGCAATCAAAGGAATACATCACACAGAAACTATATCCTGTGTGAGGTTTTGCTATGTAGCCCACCACAGAGAAAAAGTTAGGATCTCCAACTCCCACCAACAGAGCAAGCCAAGTATGGCTGCACTGGGGCAGACTGTGGGCACTCCATCATGGCTTTTCATATTTTACAGTCTTTGCTTCATGGAAACTCCCAGTGAATTTCCTACTGGAGTACCTGCTAGTTACGTTTTGCCTAAGTAAAAAGTGGAGGTCCAAGTTATTCATGTGTAAACAGCTTCTCTAAATGTTTCCATTTAAACAAACTCTCAGAATAATTTACTGCACTTAAATAGTCAGCAGAAACAACTGAAACTTTCCTAATCTGGTTACAAAACAATGGCCAAAATACCACACAGTCATTTAAAAGTAAGTTTTACCAAAACTAAGTTTTCCTTCAAACCATTTCCAGTCAAAGTCTGCAAAACAATTAAATTGTAGATCATATTCATAAATATGAAGCAAGCAGTAAAAATGCTTTATTCAGAGTTTGTAAAGGCTTGCCTTAAGTATTTGTGTTTAATTATCAGTTGTAATTTGAAGCCTGAGCTTTGAAGGTATCAAAGCTAAACACCTGTTTTTCAGTGACACTGAGCTGCTGCTTATCAATTACAAATATCTTTAGAATAATAAACCATAAAGAATAAAAATGCAATTTTTTTAGTACTTAACTATATATTGGTCCCAATAACTCTTAATATTCAGGGCTTACAACAGAACATGGCTGAGATCATAGACAAACAGTTTAGAAGAATTAAGTAACCGCATTTTAGAGATGTGTTTCCTGCAGCTAAAGTAATTCAAGAAAACCATTCAAATAAGCAAATAACATTGTTTACATTTACAAATGAAACATCATATGAGTATTTATTGATTTTAAAAAAAATTTCAAAAAATACATTGTAACAACAGAATGTATACGTTCTCCAATGAAAGACAAAAACTATGGTTATCATCTGATCAGAATACAAATACATGCTAACAATTTAAAAATCATTTTGGGTCATTCAGGAAACATGAAACAAGCTAGCTGTTTGCAAATGCAGCAGTTATCTACTTTGTAAATAAGCCTGAGAAAGTTAGCCTGTAAAGAAATTGGCTTTTAAACTCTTAAACACAAAGAGCTTTCTAGGCTGAAATGGTGAGGAGACCTGTGTTGTGCACCTGACAGGCCAGTGAGCCATTTCCCACAGAGATTCTATTCACTGCTCCACCTTGGCTCAGCCACCCATCAGCAGCAGTTTCACATCAATAACCAGGCTTACTCAAGCAAGGTGTTAAAAATATACTAAGATGATGTAAAACCATCAGTTACATACAGAGTGGATAGATGTTAATAATTGAGATTCTGTACCAAATTCCTTGGTTTGTATTAGGGCCAAGTAAAAAGTAGTAGTCTAGTTCATGGATGAAACAGATCATACTTTTTGGCTCAAGGTAAGACCCTTTAAAAACAATTTCTACATAAGCATCTAGAATCAAAGCATGAAAAAAACCAGGACAAACACAACTAATCATTTTACAATAACCACATACTGTAGGCAAGTAGGAACCAAAACAGTAACATAAATTGTGCATCGGTTCTATGAAAATAAAGCGTTACTGGTAGACACAAGCAATCTGACAAGATGTGAAAGTGAGCAGTGAGAACTTCACAGATTGAATTTCATCAGAATTTATCTGTTTCTACTGCAGGCAGATAACAAATGGAACTCAGGAAGACTGAATTCCTACTAGCAGCTTAACTCTACTACAGTGAGGCTGAGGCTTTTACCATTTGTTTCATTAAGAGACATTCAAACTAATAAAGCAAAAATGACATTTCAAAAATGAAGACCAAAAGAAAGCTGAATGTATATTTTAGACAGAAACAGTCTTAGCTTAAATCCACAACTGATGTAAGCAAATGTAATTTAACTATGCTGCTTACACCAACAGAGTATCTGACACTATTCCTTGAATCCTAGCAGCCTCCTTTAAGTCACTTCCCATGAATGCATACTTTGTAAATTTAAAAAAAAAATAAAATCCATTATCAGGCATGCAAAAATTCCAACAGAAACCTCCCATTTCCAGAATTTGGTTATATGATCAAATTACATATGCTAGAGCATATGAAACCAACCTTTCAAATGAACCTAATTCACAATTCTGAAAAGGAAAAAAAACCCAAATAAAACAAAAACCTATTACAGGAAAAATATATTTCTACATATCTGGTACTATCCTCTGATGGTGCAACACAGTAAAATAAGCCATTACCCATATACACATATAAATTTGCATGTAATGTGATAGGGAAGAGGCTTCCTTTTCCCATCTTCCACACCGCAGAAATGACTGGATGTACTACAGAGGCTGGCACTGTCCTATGAAATGTAGGCTATTTGCCATTGCTGAGTGCAGGTTATCATTGATGAAGGACTCATGCACTGACCCAGCATGGTTCATCTTACATTCTATAATATTGACTGTGATGGCAAAAACATTCTGCATTGCTCTGACACCAGGTCTATATTCACTACTGAACAAAACACGGTTTTCAAATGTCCTGATCCCAGCCAGGATAGGATTAATTTTGCAGTTCTTAGAAGGGGGCATGGCTAGGACCCAGAAGTTATTCTATACCACCTCACATCATTGCTGGGGATGGGGTGGAGGGATTCTCTTCCAGGGAAAACAGGGTCCCTTTTGGTCGAGCAGCGTGGTAGAGGAAGTTGTCAAGTGGTCGGAAGTTGTCTATTGTCGAGGGGTTTCCGTGTGAATCCTTCATTTCTTGAACCCTCTGTCATTCGTATTGTTGCTTTTACTGGTAGTTTTCTTACCTCATTGCTGTTTCCAGTAAATTGTTCTTATCTCAACCCTTGATCTTTACCTTTTGGGCCCCCAATTCTCCTCTCCATTCCGCCACAGAGCAAGGGCTGGAAGGGAGGGGGAGGGAGGGAGTGAGCAGCACATGGTTTGGAGAGTTGCAACGGGAGCACTAAATTGGGGAGTACTATTCTTAAACCATGATAGACTTTTTTGGCACCCAATGTGGGGCATGAAGGGTTGGGATAACAACAGACCTGCCCAGAGCGGGTTGGAAACAAACTTAATCTAAGTATTTGTTGTATTAGGCACAGAGCCACTAATCACAATGTTCCTTGGTTTGTTTATATGCTTGTGGTACCTAACCCTGTATATAGTCCCATATGTTGCTGCTCATGATGTTTTTTTTCTGAGCAGGAAGAGAGATCAGGATTGCTTTGTTGCTGTACTGTGTGATAGCAGCTTATGATATGATAACATCAAAGGCAATAAGGGTCATTTGGGATGTGTATTCGATGTTGTTCTTGTGCCCTTATCTCAGGTGCTACCTCTGGGAGTTTGTTAATAATTGTACCCAGTCTGAGGGGGGAACAGGGAAGGATGATTTTCCCCAGCTTTTCACCCCTTTTTCCTCCTTCAGGCTGGTTACAACAGCTTTCGAGAATTTTCAATTCCCTTTGGATGTTAAGGAAAGCATGTTCTTGTTGCTGTGTCTGCCAGGTCCCCTCGGTGTGGTCCACACCATGTTTCCTTAAGAAAGAGGTTTCTAGGAAGGTCACTCAGAGATCCTCCTTGAGAGTTGATAGTCATGAGTGGCATGGAATGTGGGAGAAAATGGCCTGGTTTTGGGGGAAATTATCTATTTACAATTATAAGACCCTGATAAAGTGACAGAATATTTGCAAGAAGAATGCTGAGAGTTACTCCAGAGAGGAGTAACTTATTGAAATGTATTGGGCCCTGTCTACTCTTTACCGGACACAATTCAATACTAGACAGCACTCCCACGGGGAGGAGAAGAAAAGCAGACCAACAGGCAATGTGGCCACCCAAACTGCAGCTGAACCACAGGAAGCTTGCAGGCTCTTTCTCTGTTATAAGGAGAGATAAACAGATGCTACAGGCCTGTGCATTGGAGAAGACCTGGGGAGGGAGGCCAGCAAAGATAAAGCGCCTTAAAGAGAACAGGAGGAGTGTCTTTCTGAGGCAGTGCTTTTCCCTTGCAAGTCTACACTTTGGATCAGATTTTCCTGAACTCCTTCCACTGCTTGGCATTTCAGGGGTACTTGTGTGTTATCTTACTTCACAATTAGGGAAAATTATTCTCTCAAGGATGATCTAGTAGTGCACCCAAGCAGGCAGACCACCATGGAGAAAGGTATCCAGTACCTGAGAGAATTATCTGTGCTGGAGATAATCTATTAGAATTCAAATAACGAGCAGTCCCCTGTAGATCCAGATGAGGTCCAGTGTACAAAACCTGTTTGTACAGAGCATGCCATCACAGTACGCTAACTCACTGGCACTGATGTCAATGACGAAAGGAGAACAGTGTTTCAGGTGACTACCTGACTCTGGCAACATGAAGATTGCCTTTTTCCTCCCTACCAACCTGAGTCTCAGCTGCGGAAAGACTGTCCAAGACTGCAGACAGATTTGAAAGATTTGAGCAAACTAGAGAAGAAATGTACCATGTCCTACCAGTGTGGACCAGACTCTCTTCTATTGGCAGCAAGCGCTCCAGAGAGAGGGTACACACCACCAGGTAAACAACGGTTCTACTTGCATGACCATGGAGAGGACGTAAGGCAGTGGGATGGAAAACCCACCTCTACTACAGCAGCATGGATACATGAGTTGAGAGGAAGAACAACCACCCCAAGAAATTCTTCAAGGATAAGTGCCACTCCAGTTTCCAGAGGGCAAGTCCTCAGACAGAATAGGAGACCTGATGCTACTTCCAGTGCTCTGAAGGAACCTCCAGTTCATATTAACAAGAAGTGAGCAATGAATACTATTACCAGAACTTGAGGGGCCCTGCCTCCAGCCAGGTGGAGGAAAGGGACACTCAGCTCTATTGGACTGTGTGGATCCAATAGCCTGGCACATTAGAATCAGAAAAATGTAAGGTCTTAGTTGACATCAGGGCACAATGTATCCTGATGTCATCGAGATATGTAGGGGCAGAATCGACCTCTATTTCTAGGGTGACAAGGGGATCACAACAGCTGACTGTACTGGAACCTAAAGTGAGCCTGACTGGGACTGAATGGCAAAAACACCCCATTGTGACTGGCTGTGATGGACTGAATTGTAGTTAACATCTTAAACATTGTCAAAATCATAGAAACCCTTTTAGTCAAACTGCAAGGAAGCAACTGCCTATCTGCAACCACCGAAGCACCCCCGTCCCAAACATGCTTCCTGACTGGAATTTGGACTGTGATGGGAGCTTCAGATAAGACTATTGACTGATTTTCTCAGGTCTGAGGAGAAGTAAACAAGGCTCAGCAGGTGGTGGAGGAGAAGGATTTTGGTGTGTGATTGTGAAATCTCTCCACACCAAACCAAAGGAGTAATCCCCAATCACGCCCAGCAAGGCCATGTACACACATGAGAGGCAGCTGAGAAGGAGTCATAAACCATTAAAAACCCCAGACTCATTTCTGACACCTTCCACCACCAGTGGTAACCTTATGCCACTGCATGGGATCCAAGTGATGAAACAATTCCAGAGCCTGTCACAAGAGTCTGCAGAGCTTTCGCCTGCCATCCCTGCCATCATGGTGCCCGGACATCTCCTGAATGTATATTAATCCATTGGACTCCATGCTGTGTGGGACCCTCACCACCAAGAAGACCAGAAGAACAGAATGCCACTGGGTCCACGGAGTGGTGATACATTTTCTATTTTAATCTCTCTCTGTCACTCTCCTTCTTACTCCCCCCCCCTTTTTCTATTTCTGTCTATCTCTCTTTCTCTGTCTCACGTCTACTGTTAAATAAAATCCATACTATTGACTTTGGCATATAGTCTCGATTGCACCTTAATTTGGGCAAAGGTGTTCCTAATAATTTTAATAACCAGATCATAACACTGGCCCAGGGGCCCTGTGCGCCCTTGGCAAAGATTACATCAGGAGAGAGCATTTCAAGGACCCAAAAGGGCGTTGTTGGGCTCTTGGGATAGCTACTGTGGAGACAGAGGAAATCAGACAGCAGAATACCTTGCCTGGTCTCTCAAAGGACCCTTCTGCTGTGAGATTGCTGAGGGTTGAAGAACAGTTACTTATGGCCACCGCAATGGTGCAATGGTGCACCATCAGCAGTACCGCACCAACCAAGACTCTATGACCCCTATTCGTGAGATGATTTGTGAACTGGAGAGCCAGGGAGTGGTCAGCAAGACTCACTCACCCTTTAATAGTCCTATATGGCCCATGAGTAAGTCTAATGGAGAGTGGAGACGGACAGTGGTCTATCATGGCCTGATCAAAGTCACACCACCATTGAACGCTGCTGTGCCGGACATGCTGGAACTTCAATATGAACTGGAGTAAAGTGTTGCCCCTATCAATATTGCTAACGTGGTTTTCCCCATTCCTTCAGCAGCAGACTGCAGGCCACAATTTGCTTTCACCTGGAGGGGTGTCCAGTACACCTTGAACTGGCTGCCCCAGTGGGGGAAACTCAGACCTACTATTTGTTGTAGACGGATCCCTACTGCATTGGAAAAGGCTCCAGAACATTTGCAATACATTGATGACATCACCATGTGAAGCAAAACAGCAGAGGAAGTTTTTGAGAAGGGGGAGAAGATAATCCAAACTCTCCTGAAGGTTAGTTTTGCCATAAAATAAAGTAAGGTCAAGTGATCTGCCCAGGAAATTAAGTTTTTAGGAGTAAAATGGCAAGATGGACATTGTCAGAATCCAATGGATGTGGTCAACAAAATAGCAGCTATGTCCCCACGAACCAGCAAGAAGGAAACACAGGCTTTCCTAGGCACCATGGGTTTTTGGAGGATGCATATTCCAGAGTACAGCCAGACTGTAAGCCCTCTCTATCATGTGACATGAAAGAAAAATGATTTTAAGTGGGGTCCTGAACACTAAGCTTTTGAGCAAAGTATACAGGAGATTGCCCAGTAGCTCTTGGGCCAGTCAGGATGGGCAAGATGTGAAAAACACACTCTACACTGCAGCCAGGGAGAACGGTCCTTCCTGGAGTCTCTGGCAAAAAGTACTCAGGGGTGACTCCTGGGGTTCTGGTGAGAATACAAAGGACCCAAGACCTGTTAGACCCCAACTGAAAAAGAGATACTGGCAGCTTATGAAGGGGTTTGAGCTGCTTCAGAAGCAACTGGCAGTGAAGCACAGCCCTCCTGGTGCCCTGACTGCCAGTGCTGGGCTGGATGTTCAAAGGGAAAGTCCGTTCCACACATCATGCCACTGATGCTACATGGAGTAAGCAGGTCACATGAAGAGGAAACCCCAATTGCCCATGGATCTTGGAAATCATCATGAACTGGCCCAAAGGTGAAAATTTGGGACTATCATGATCATCAGAGAAGGTGACATATGCTCATATAAGGAAGCCTCACCATATAATCAGCTATCAGAAATTGAAAAGTGATACGCTCTCTTCACTGACCGTTCCTGTTGTATTGTAGGGCACCATAAAAAATGGAAAGCTGCTGAATGGAGTCCTACATGGCGAGTTGCAGAAGCTACTGCGGGACAAGGTGGATCAAGTCAGGTTCCACAGCTGACAGCTGTCCAACTGGCTGTAGATATCTCTGAACAAGAGAAATGGTCAGCGTTCTACCTCTACACTGACTAGTGGATGGTAGCAAATGCCCTGTGGGGCTGGCTAGACCAACGGAAAGACCAATCAGCAGCACAGAGGTAAACCCATCTGGGCTGCTGAAGTGCAGCAAGACATCTCTGTCTGGGTAGAAAAGTTGGCTGTAAAAGTCCATCATCTAGATGCACATATACCCAAGAGTCAGCCTACTGAAGAGCACCATAACAACAGACAAGTGGATTCAGCTGCCAAGATTAAAGTGTCTCAGGTAGATCTGGACTGGTAACATAAGGATGAGTTGTTTCAGCGTTGGTGGGCCCATGACACCTCAAGTCATCAGGAAAGAGATGCAACATACAGATGGGCTCGTAATTCAGGGGTGGACTTAACCATGGACACCATCACCCAAGTTATCCATACCTGTGAAACATGTGCTGCAATCAAGCAGGCCAAGAGAGTAAAGCCTCTGTCGTATGGGGGATGATGGCTGAAGTATAAGGCCTGCCAGATCAATTACATCACACTGCCACAAACTCACAGAGCAAGCACTCCATAATCTCAATGGTAGAAGCAATCACTGCATCCTGTGCCTTATGCCACCGTCTGTAACACCATCTTGGGCCTTCAAAAGCAAGTTCTGTTGTGACGTGGCACCCCAGAGAGAACTGAGTTGGACAATGGGACTCATTTCAAAAATAGCCTTATAGAAACCTGGGCCAGAGAGCACAGCACTGAGTGGGTATATCATATTCCCTACCATGCACCAGCATCGAGGAAAGTTGAATGGTACAAAGGACTGTTAAAAACCACAATGAAAGCAATTGGCAGTGGGACCTTCAAATATTGGGATACACATTTAGTGAAGGTCACCTTCGTTATGTTAGTTAACAATAGAGGCTTTACCAATCAAGCTGGCCCTGCCCAATCAAAACCTCCATGTATCACAGAAGGGGATAAACTCCCCATGGTGCATGAGGAATGTGTTAGAGAAGACAGTTTGGATTAGTCCTGTCTTAAGCAAAGGTAAATGTATCCGTGGGGTTGTTTTTACTCAAGGACCTGGGTGCACTTGGTGGGTAATGCAGAGGCATGAGGAAACATGATGTGTACCTCCAGGGAATTTGATTTCTGGGTGCGAACAGTATGTAATGTTGAACTGTGTAGTATTGGTTGCTGAATGATACTGCCACTGTATGCCAAAATTACCAGGGACAATGAAGATGGACTGCTCCAGGTACACCAGTCACGAGCTCCTGATGTAGCTTGCAACCATCCAAGATCACACCAGCCCTCCTGCCCGGGGAGACATCTAGGATGGATGGAATCCACAGTCATGGACTAAATGAACTCAACAGACATCCTGGAGGGACAGCCATTGACTCTGGAAAGGACACCTGTGCTTGTGCATATGTGTCTGCCTATCTATCTATCTTTCTATCTATCTGTCTATCTACCTATCTATCTATATGTATATAGTTGGAAGGTGTAGGATTTCAGCATGTCATTGATAGTACAGAATAAGGGATGAATAATGTCCTGGTTCCAGCCAGGAGATGGTTAATTTTTGCAGTACTTAGAAAGGGGCACGGCTAGGATCCAGAAGTTATTCTACACCACCTCACATCATTGCCAGGGGCAGGGGGAATCATTTCTCTTCCGGGGAGAACAGGGTTCTTTCCAGTCAAGTAGCACGGCAGAGGGAGAGGTCGTCTGTTGTCGAGGGATTTCCGTGTGAATCCTTCATTTCTTACACCCTCTGTCATTAGCATTGTTGCTGTTACAGTTCGTTTTCTTATCTCGTTGCTGTTTCCAGTAAATTGTTCATATCTCAACCTGTGATCTTTACCTTTTGTGCCTCTAATTGTCCTCTCCAGCCCACCACAGGGGAGGGGGAGTGAGAGTGAGCCGAGCAGCTCATGGTTTGGAGAGTCTCAGTGGGAGCACTAAACTGGGAACGACCATTCCTAAACCACAACATCAAATTACAACTAAGAGGTTCAGGGTAGTAAGTAAGGAAATTACTTTAATAACCCGGCCTAGACAACAAACACAAAGGTCAGGTGGTTCATTGGTACCTTCTGGATCAGAGTCGAAGAGAGAAACCAATGCCAAAGTAGTATGTAAAGCTTCTATTTCAATGAGACGAAGCCCCTCAAAGAAGTGCAAGTAAAAGGCAAAATTTAAGCTTGTAATTATTTGAAGAGAATAGACAAAGAAGAGAAAGATGGGCTGCAGTAAGATGAATGTAAGAAAGGAACAAAAAAGAGAAGGAGGTATGGATATATTGGTGCAGAGTTGTATCTCCCAGACCCAGAAAATGCCTCAGACACCATCTAATTTTACAAGATAAGTTACATGCATGCCCACATTCAAGAGGGCAAGAGTGAAACCTTGATGGCAATGCTACGATTCTGGCTGAAGAGCTTCATTTTCCCCCTCCCATACCTGAAAGCCTTGAATCCTTGCCAAATACTCCAGTTGTTTTGAAGGCTGCACTGTAGAACAGGGGGAAGCAGGAGATACTCCTTTTAGACCTATGGCTTCAGCAGTTGGGGACGTTCCATTCATGAGAAGTTCCCTGGCAATCGTAGCCGTGCTATTTGTTGTAGGAGATATGCTGAAGAAAGAGCTGGAAGTCTGGCTCATTTCTTTGGACGACAAATAGCTTACAGTGGTACCAGGGGCTGATTTGTTGCGGCTTGCTTCCATCTCTTGATAAACATCAGGAGAGAGATGGAGTATTCCCTTTGGTGCTGAAAACAAAACCAAAGATTGTTCTTATTACTCTAGAATGGGTTTGACACATATACAATTTTCATTAACATACAGTGAAAAACAAAGTAAGAATTTAGAAGCAGTACTTTTTTTCGCAGTAACTGTAAATGAAATGGCTTAATTTATTTAGAAACAAAGCAAATCTGAAGTGCCCCTCTTTTTCCTCTTCACCAACTCCTTTTAAAAAAGCACAAACTTTGATTTTAAAACTGTGGCTAGCACAGATACACGTGAACAAATAATGTTTGGAAACCTACAAACCATGAGGAATAGATGCTACTTCAAAATAGCAGCATAATCACTATTTACCTACATTTTTCTACCTCCTTTCTGATACAATAATTTAGGCTGTTTTTCCCACAAATAATTGAAACTAGTTTGTATCAGCACCGTTGCCACCAGAAGTAGTTTCGTTTTCCCTCCCACCTACAGCTGCTGTTTGTACTCTCCCGCTGCTCTGTTGCTTATGCCAGCATCAGCACCTGTAGGACCACCTAGGGATGTTCATGAGAATGAGCTGTTGGAGGCAGAAGAAGGGTAGGGTGGTTTCTTGCAGTAGCAACTCTGTCTGATGTGCTGGCTTAAAGTGTTTGCTGAATTACAAGGGCAGCCTGTGGTTAAAAAACTTTTAAGTTGCCCTGCAACCACATTGTTACTGTGCTAATGACTCTGATGTGACTGACTGCTCTGCAATGAAGATAAATTTATTTATCTATTTATTTAGCTGTATATACGGCATCCTATAGTTTGCAAATAGCTACTTGCCTTTGAGAACGTTTAAACTGAAAAAGAAAAGGATATATGTGCCATCATTACTATCAACAGGAGTTACAGTAAACATTAAAAAGAGTTAAATTTATTTATGTGAATTACTTTTAAATCTTTCTGGTGATATGTACATTAGGGACAATGTGTCTACATTTCAAAATTTTTAATACATTTTTAGAAAATACCTCAACCTTAAACCTGCTTGGAAACACAAGTACATACTTGATCACTTTAGCTGATATTCCTGTGTGTGGAAATGTGCAGAATTATATGAAGTTAGCTAGTTTTCTTACACAATAACACATTTGTTAGAAACACAACTAACCAGTTAACTGATAAAAGAGGAAGACCTTTTCCTTATTATTAATAGATCATAAAATGAGCTTGAAATGTGTAATTTTTTATTAAGAACATACTTTAATCTTCTAGCATATATCTGAAAATAACATGAGTGAACCTGAGCCATATGGCATTTCATTGTAGAGATAATAAACTTGTTTGTTACCTGATTTAGTAATCCCAAGAGAAATCAAAGGGTTCAATGGTTAATTCACTTGCTGCACATATTAAATTAATTTCAGAACATAGAATAAATTCAAAGAAGAGAAGGAATTAAATTTCCAATACCTAGAAAGGATTCCTCTAATACTAGTAGCACAAGTAGTACTTTTAAATAAAATGTCTACTACAAGGACAAGACTCAAGAAACATTACCCGCAATTAATGCCTTCATTTTCAACTATATGATGAAAATGGAAGCTTTTCACTGCCAACTCAGCAAACTGCTTACAGGTGAATCTTTTAATTGATTTACTCGCACATTTGGTTTTTAAATCCATATTGCTTTCAGAAATCTGGAACTTCTGCTTATATCATTCACAAAGGCATATCTGTTATTCACCTGATTGCTCTCCCCACCTACCTTCGTAGGGTTGGGGAGCCTGGTTGGACCCTGAACTCTAAGAGTGTTTTACACGGTTTAGAATTGGCTCCAAAGCCAGTACACTGAACTCCAGAGCTGAATTCTAGAGATAAACACAAATTTAAGACAATTTACTCAGAAAGATGGAGGACAGGACCCCTAAAATTTCTTTTTCTCCATCTGGGATAATTTAGAATATAATATTATAGATAAACAATTGTGTAAATACACAGCATTACTGTATGGCACATAATCACTACATGGTAAGACAGATTTTATACTCTTTTTCTGAGGCTATAGCCTCCAAGGCCCACCACTGCTCATATTTTTAAATAGGCTTTTACAAGATATGACATTAGTGAAAATAAAAAAATGATAATACAGCTCTTGATATCTGACATTACAAAACCAAACAGCAACAATAGTAGTGAGTGGCAGATGTTCACCACCTCCTAAGAACTGCCCACTGTAAATCTGATTTCCCACAAATATTTCAGAAACAGAAATGAAAACTGAACAAAAGATAAAAGTCTACTTGTTTAGAAATAACATTATATTAGCCCCCCCAAACAATTTTAGAAAAACATAGTACAATATTAACTTCAAAAAAGTTTAAAGAAGTTTAAAATCAAGTCCAGTGCTGCAGATGTCTGTTCCATTGATGTAATATTACTTAAAACAAACATTTTACATGCTTTCTCAGCCATTTCACTGTTTTTACATGATCCACCCAAATATCTAACTGCTGTCTGGAACAATGGTTTGGAATACTTCCAGATTACTAAGCTTTCTAAATGTTAAAATAACTAATATGCAGCACATGATGAATAAAAAGATATTGAGCCGAGTATAGCAAATGCTCCTGAAGTACTGACTTTAATGGTGATGTTAAATTAATAATAGTACTTTTACACTTTGCAACACCTTACTGCTAAAGACTTCAAAGTGCTTTATAAGCAATAATTAATTCAAATAATACATTGGCTCTGAGAGGCAGATATTATATTAACATCATTGATTATCTCTGGAAACAAAGTAATGTAATATTCTAGACGTTACATTAATATAGTTGCAAGATATTAACTTTTTATATTCAGGGCCTATGTTTCATGAAGCTTCTTACAAACTTGTTTTAAAAAGCCAACAAAAACTTGATCTCTTTGAAAACGTCTATCAAACATATATTAATTGTAACTAATTTTCTATTTTTAATATATTACTGAGGATTTTTTAACTATCAATCCTCATTGTTGCCTGCTTACTTCAACTCAGTTGTATTGTAGGAGAATGTATAAATATATTTAGCTGCAGTAGTAAAGTTATCACATAACAAGGAGTACAACAACAACAGAGGATTAAGTGCAAGAACAAAAGAACTCTTCAGAAATTATCTTAATAAATCTTCTAACAATCAGTTGATTAAAAAACATGGGAGAAAGAAATACTATAACACCTTTATGCATTGCAGGAGAACATCTCCAGGTGAGTGTTTGCATACTCTTGTCAGTTTTCAGCAAAAAAAGAGAAATTGGACTTTTCTGTCCACTAAATATTTATCCCAAAGTAACTTCACCATATTCCAAAGGCAGAATCATAATTGCTAAGAGTCACAGGATTTATAAGAGACCAACAACATTGTACCTTCTGCTGGACATTAAATTAGAGGTAGATTCATGAAACATGTTAAAATAATTTCCATTTATATTATTTAAACCTGTGGGCAAATGTGCTACAAAAATACACAGGCTAGCTATGCAATGTAATTACTAACATTTGAAAAGCATGTCCTATTCATTGTTGGCGGTAATTGTTAGCAGTCTCTCACAATCTTCTGAAGTCTACAAAACCACACTAAAGACCTCTCTTACCTAAGAACAAATTTCTTCATCTTCCATTATCTACTTTTGCTATCGGTACTAGATAACTACAAAACAGTTTAGACTCCAAGGCAAATGTATGATTAACGCACAAAATGGCTCAACTATCTTTCATAAGCCTTCCCCTGGAAATGTAATCTCAGTGCTTTGCACCATTTTTCATATCAGCCATAGCAGAGGTGGTCTCCAAGAGTTCTGTTTGAGTGGTGTTCTTTTTGTCTCTTATACTTTCCCTGATTTCCCTTGGCTGGGAAAACAGGGGGACCTTTCAACAAAAGGGTCCTCCACTGTCTGGAATTCATGGAAAACAAAACTAACCATGAGAGGAACTTTCTGCATGGGGAATGGGGTGAGGAAGGAGAACAACTGACAATATTACCAAGTGAGCCTCAATATAATAAGACTCTGCAAAAAAATGCAATTTGCTGATACAGGGACAGTGACAAGTTACCCCACCATGGTGGGCTACTAGATTAAGAAAAGTTCAGAGTGATCACAGCATTCGCTGCCTGCATGCTCACAGCTATTAGTGTCTACACAGGTACTGCTGGTGACCCATTTCCAATTTTCTGTTTCTGTCAGGCAGATCAGAAAACATCAGAAGCTGAGATTTCAGTTCTCTTATTCATCTCCACAAGACAGCCAATAGAATCAGGCTTGTGTTGTCAATCTGCACATACATATACATATGTCTGCACTAATTTTCTCTTTTCTACTCGATCGAGTACCACGGGGATACATTTCTTCTGCCTTCACTCAATAACTTCTCCTGGTTCAAGGTCACTCATTGACTTTTCATGTTTATAAATACTCAGTATACTTGGTCTAAACCACAACTTTATTCTTTCTTGGAGATCACAGTTTTCTCCCTAGGCTCTTGCTTATCCGACAGGAAAGGTATACTTGCTCATGCGTCGGAAGCAGTGTCAGCTGGTATATGACTTCCCTCGACACTGCTGAAGAGCACATGGTCTTCCCTGCACTACCATCGAGTGACATGGGGCATCAGCATGAAGGAGTGCTTTCATGTCTTGTGGAATGATGCAGAGCAAACCATGATACAATACTGTATGTGACACGCTCATAAATTAAGTTTAGCATCCTGGTATTTAAAATAACCCTTTTACGGGATGAAGAAAAAACTGTTCATAAAGAAAGAATCAGTATTTTTGGAACTCAATTAAATACTCAATAGATAATCATCAAAAAGCTCTTTCAGATTATGCTGTCTTCACATTGAATAAAGCCTTCTTATAATGTGCTACTTAAAGTACAGGGTACAGTCTTGTAGCAAGGCAAAAAGAAGGAAAGTTTAGAACTAGATCTCATCCTGACTTTGCAATTTTGTAAGTTAAAATGGACAAGAACTTAAGAGGCATGGAGGACACTCACATGCAGTAATTACTCCCTAGAACTGGCAGGTTCTCAACATGCCCTAGAATATGGCCCATTACAAATCCACTAACAGTAAAAGAGAATTTACAAAATCAAGTAACTACTTCAATAACAAGACTGAAGAATGTAAATATTATAATAAAAAGATACTATCATTTTATAATTCACTCACTCTAAAAGCCTATTTATATACTAGAATATTTTCAAATTTTATTACCTCAGTAGGAACTCAGAAAAGGTCAGTCAAACAACTGAATAGGCAAATACTATGGCCATTATGTTCTCAGCAATTGTCTACACACAATCTTGGCTTGAAATACCAGATGCAATCATTACCTACTTAACATAGCTATCCATGGTATTTCTAAGTCACCAGCTACTCCAATATTCAGACATGAAAAAATGTTTTGTCATTACACAATCTCATTCAATCAAAAGATATTTTCTACATGACGCTAAGCAAATCAATGTTATATAAAGCCACTCATTAAAATACTAGTTTATTTAACCTTAAAATAACCATGACACTGAAGTAAATACTATTTAGTTCTCCATGAAGTCGGGTCTTGATATCTTTAATTTCACTGGACTATTTTCTGTATAGCCAAAACGGAAATTGCATTACTGAAGAAGACTTAAATTGTATAAATTTCTGCAACACTTGGCATTTAATTCTTGTGAGGAAAGTCTTTTGAATTCTCCCACAGCTTTACTCCTGCTTGAAAACATAAGATTTTGGTTAAAGTAAAACCTAGTGTTTGCAGTGGGCAATTTCTACAGGAATATGAAATATTTATCTATGAAATATCTACCAACAGATGAAACATCTACACCACAAGTTTTACATGGTAATTTCTGCATCACACTTTTCCAACAGTATCTCAGTGCACCACTTAACCAAGGACTAAGATGAAGCAGGTTCAGAAAAGAACCAATTTAAATGCAGAAGGAGGGACAGTATTCTTATCAGTAAAGAGGATCAGCAAATCTGGAGCAGGAGCAAATCAAATTAATGAGCTGGCAGATCAAGCTGCTTGTAAAAGCTGCAAGAAAGTGATGTTTGTGGGGATGAAGCAATTAGGAGAGTGCCTTAGTGCAACTGGAGGTGACCTGTGCAGGCAAGACTACTATTCATTAACCAATTAGGAGGGGAATGGGAACAGTGACGATGATGAAAACAAAGGCACGACCCACATGAAGAAGAGATGAAAGAATGAGCAAGTCTACTAGACAAGGACAGAGAGGTTGCTGAAGCTAAGAAGGTCAAGGGAGCCATCAACAAGCACAGCATAGGTATGAGTAAAGATGAAATCAGAGGAGGAGAAAGTGGTGGGGGAGTGGAAGTCATAGGGACAAGATGTTTGATGTAAAGGAAAGGGGATGGAGGAGAGAGTGGAGAATTAAGTCTTGGTTCTGACAGCAATTCCATTTTTGAAGGACATTATTGTCCTAGTCTAAGGGTGAGGTACATGGTGGGTTCCAGGTTGGGGGGAAGGGCATAGGAAAAAGAGAAAAAACTTCAAAAAAGTGAAAGTCTTTAGAGGAACACTGTATTGAGGTGAATTACATGATCCTGCTCCATTTGGTCAGCTGAAGACAGAAAACCAAATGCACATAATTTGCAGAATTACATAATTAAATTTGAGAGTTAACATCAAAAAAGAGCTCTCCATTTCTACTTCACATGCAGATTTTTTCAAAGGAATAGGCTAGAAACCTTGAATAAATGTAATTCTTATTGGAATTTTAGGGGACTCGGAAAACAAAAGAATAAATTATCTGAAATTATCTCTACCCACAGAGCTGGCTATCTACTGTCATGGTGCCTATTCCCTCTTTATACATTTTATACATCAAAAGCTTAATGGTTAGGCAGTCTCCCAGAAAGCGGACTCAAGTTGCTTCTCAGCCTGCAGACATCCAAACCACAAGCCTCACAGCCCAAGTGTATGTTCCTTACATATGCAAAATCTATACTACTCAAGAACCAGGCAGCAGGTTGTTTGCAACACTTTTTCTTTAATCTGCATCTAAAATATGCAGAATATCTGTAAACCAGACAGAGAACACCACAAGAGTTTAAATCAACAGACAAACTACAGTCATGATTCCTTTAGATCACTTCTTCCCTGTGGATTTCTAGATTTTAACAGCATCTGATCTTTCCTTTTTTGTCTGCAAATCATATTAGATACATGTCTCCAAAGGTGGCTGCCATTATCCCAATTACTCTGTACCCCATAAGTACTCTCCTTCTGATAAAAAAAAGGAAACAGATAAATCTAAGTCTCCCAGTGTTCTGGCCATATGCTTAAAACACGAGGCACTTTATAAACACACACTATACTCTAAACTCAGCAAAGAAAGCACTTCTGATGATGCAAAACCTGAAGGATTTCAAACACCTAACTGAGCATCTCAAAAGGGGAAACATGGGAAAAGGAGGAGGACCACTGCAGTTGTCATCTTACACTCCGGAGATGTGCCCAAATCCCACTCACACACAAAAATGCCAATTTGGCTCGTCACTAGTTCTGAAAACAGGAAGTAAAAAAAACCACATTCCCTGCTTTGTTAGTATGAGGTGGGTTTTAATATTAGGTGTTTTAGAAGTTTTTTCAACTATTTCAAGAAATATAGGCAAGTTGCATTTAATTGGTTTTATGCTGGATAAAATTATCTCATTATCATTGCTAGATGAAACTGAAAAATAATACACCAGTTATTAATAATGCCTAATACAGCACGGATTTCCCCTCTTCAATAATTCAGGGAAGAAACATAGTTGGAGAAATCTCCTTTGCTTCTAAATTTAATTTTCCCATGTCTTCAGTTAGAAAGAAAATTTAAGTAGAAAATTAGCACATCAACTCAGCAGTTACAAGGGCGAGGTGTTTTTCAAACATAACCAACTGTGATAAGAGACTAGACAAGGTTGTGAGATATACAGAGTGGAGGCAAGTGGTTCAGCTGATGGAACTGCCCCAGTGATGATATAATGTTCACCTGACTGTTTGCTAAAAAGCCCTCCCAAAACAGAAAAAAACCCACCAAAATCAATGGATGGAAAACTACCATTCTATGACCTGTGTTTCATCAAATAAGTGGTGTTGTCAATACATTTTACTGTGGTTTCTATTCAGAGTGGCAAATAATTTAGCAAATGTTTAGTGATGTATCAATCTACCTCCTAGCAAGAGTGCATTATAATTGACAATGTTTAGTAGGTTTGGAAGCAATTCAAAAGCCAAGTCCAATGCAACAGCAGTACTCAGTGAGTAAAAATGCATATGTTCCACTGCAAATCACCTCTGAAATACACCC
The DNA here is from genome assembly GCA_035584735.1 of Pseudotriccus pelzelni. Lineage (NCBI taxonomy): Eukaryota > Metazoa > Chordata > Aves > Passeriformes > Tyrannidae > Pseudotriccus > Pseudotriccus pelzelni. Next base: position 119,547,654 of record JAWMRA010000078.1, read on the forward strand.
AAAAGAATTACATATTTCAGCAACACATCACACACATAAATCCCAATTTAAAATGTTTGAATTACAAAACAAAAACTTTATTCCCAAACTGTAGACTCCTCTTACTGTTTGTGGAAATACAGGAGTATTAAATTATCTACTGGAAGTCTTTACCAAAATCCCGAGTTGAAAAATAAACATATAGAGAACTATTAAAATAAAACTAGTGAGAGCCAGAACTACAAAGTTCATATGAATTTTGTTTCCTTCAAAATGAAGTAGCATTAGTATGCAAAATTTCATAAATACATTATTTATATTCTGTTTATTTTCTCCCAAAAGCTGGTGAAGAAATGTGTGAATAAGAATCTGAATGTAACCATATAATTAGGGCTTACAATAACACCACATATTTTTGTGTTTTTTTGTATTTCTTATATTCTTGATCTATTACTGAAGTAGATTTTTAAAAATACTAAAATGGATTTGATTTACAGAAAAATCTCAAATTTTCTCATCACAAACTTAAGAAACTCTTCAGAATATCTATTTGCTTTTTAATCTCCTTTTTATTTTTCTTATTTTATTTTTTTTGTCACTAAGAACAATTGTATGAGATCAAGTATCTTTGTTCCTTAGGACATCATCTGCTCCTGCTGTTCATTTACCATCTGAAATCATAATCATCTGTTGGTGACAATCTAATCATCTTCACAGTAACTAATTTTGATGTCACAAACAAATGGCTATGATTTCAGGTGGTGAAGTAACAGCAGGAGCAGATGTACTCTGAAGAACAAAGACTGTAAAGTCATGCATGAATCCCTAGTAATAAAATGTTAGGCAAGAAAAACAAAGAGTCTGTCCTTTGCAGAGAGGTAGGATTGCCCTGAATGCATTTTTTTTTAATTAACAGTTTTTCAGTACTTCCTTTGTGACTCCCAAAATTGTTGGAAATAGGTAAGGGAAAAACTATACTGTTAAAAAATCAAGGATAGGAAACATATAAAAACAGTTATGGTCATTTTTTCCTTTTTAGAATTATGATATAAAAAAGCATTGTTATTTTTTACTTTTATTTTTATATTATTCTTCATAGCTCACCTACAGCTTCTCTAGAACACATACCGGAGGATGTTTGCGATTACCCCATCCATAAATTTAAAATGAAAATATGTTCCCATGAAAATGCACTTTGCATTAGGATTGTTTATTTATTTCATGTTTTGTTTTTGTTGATAATTGCTTAAGTCAAATTCAGAGAGATAAATGAGCATTCTGTTTACAGTAAACATCTTCTGTATGGGCTAAAAATGCTTCTGGTCTGCTCACAGTCTCTCAAAGACTGTTCCAGAAGCATCAGGGTAAAAACTCAGTGAACATTCTTGCCATTTCATACGTAAAAAATGTCCATGATATCCGAAAACAAGAAACAAAAAGGTTCATGTTTCATCTTTCTTTAAAATTGTGAAATGAAGAGGGAAAGTAAAGAAGTGAACCTGTGGGAAGAAGCTTTGCTGGTGAGTAGGAGGAAAAGAAATGAGGTTTGCCACAAAGATAACTGCAAAAGTAACATAATAGATGGGAGCAGGAGAAGTTAATTTTCAAGGATATTTAGTACAGAATACTAAATACATATTGGGTGAGTAATTAGGAGAATACAGACTGTAGGGTATTTCTCAGCAAAAACACACTATATAATAACAGTGCAATGAAATCTCTTCTTCAACTGTACTAAAATATAGAACTGTTATGATTTTTGATTTTGTTGTACTAAAGTATACAACTACCCTCTACTATTCCAGTTCTATTTGACTCAAATGGAAACACTGCATTATGCATACAAAGAAAGACTATCTGTCTGCAAAAGCGTGGAACTTGTTTGGAACTGCCTTAAACCTTGCACTTCATAGGTCCATGAGAAATCATGCATGTAAGTGATTTCTTTTATTCAAATTGAGAAGACACTATTAATTTCCTCAGTTCCCCTCGACCACAAAACTCTGAAGTTATCTTGGACTCAGGTATTAGGGGAAGATCAGTGGGTGTGCACCTAGCTCTTCTTCAGGGTTTTTAATGTATTCCCTGTTTGGGAAACTGACACATAATATTCTACTAGAAGCAGAGAAGGTAAAGTGTTCATAGGTAAACACATACTGGCAAACCTTTCCCCTACGAAATATTAGCACCATTTAAATAAGTAATCATGTCTGGAAATAGTGAGAAATACCAAGTAGTACTGCATAGGTCTGCATAGGTTCCAAATGCAGGAATCCTCTGACCTCAGTCACGGCCTGAAAAACAGGCCTCTTCATAGAGCCATTCAGTAGGAAGGTATCAACTGAACTTACTGGTTAACTAAAAGGATAAAAAAATGTTCTGTATGTTTTCTACAGTTAAGCTGTAAATTTTAAAGAAAGGCCCCCTAGGAGGTGAGGAGTTAAAAAAATCAGTGAAAAAAAAAGTATATGCCTATTGATAACACTTTGGGTTCAAACCCTTCCTCAGTCTCACTGAAATAATAAATGGTACTGAAATAATCTATTCGACATCTTTGTTGGTGACATGGACAGTGGGATCAAGTGCACCCTCAGCAGATATGCTGCTGACACTGAACTGTGTGACACACTGGAGGGAAGGGAAAAAATTCCAGAGGGACCTTGACAGATTTGAGAGGTGGGCCCATGCAAACATCATTAAGTTCAATAAAGGGCAAGATCCTGCACCTGGGTCATGGTGATTCCAGGCACACCTACAGGCTGGGCAGAGAACTGGTTGAGAACAGCCCTGCAGAGAAAGACTTGAGGGTGATGGTTGATGAAAAACTCAACATGAGCAGCAGTGTGTGCTTGCAGCCCAGAAAGTCAGCTGTGTCTTGGGCTGCATCCAGTGTGGCCAGAGGCCAAAGGAGTGATTCTACCCCTCTACTCCACTCTTGTGAGATCCCAGCTGGAGTACTGCATCAAGCTCTGGGGTCCCCAACATAAGAAGGACATAGAGCTTTTGAAGCAAGTCCAGAGGAGGGCCATGAAGCTGGTGAGAAGACTGGAGCACCTCCTCTATAAAGACAGGCTGAGAAAGTTGGGGTTGTTCAGCCTGGAGAAGAAGACCTCATAGCTTGGAGATGTCACAGCAACCTTCCAGTACCTGAAGGGGGCCTACAGGGAAGCTGGAGAGGGACTCTTTGTCAGGAACTGTAGTGATAGGACAGGGGTACAAACTGAAAGAAGGGAAATATAGGTTAGATATTAGGAAGAAACTCTTTACTTTAAGGGTAGTGAGACAATGGAACAGGTTGCCCAGGAATGTTGCGGATGCTCCAACCCTGGCAGTATTCAAAACCAGGTTGGATAAGGCCTTGAGCAACCTGGTCTAGTGGGAGGTATCCCTGCACATGGCAGGTTGGGACTAGATCTTTAAGGTCCATTCCAACCCCTTACCATTCTCTATGATTCTACGATACACTTTAATCACCTGATTATTATTAATGTTGCTTCCAGATTAGAACCCTCAAGAAAGGGGTTAAGAGATTAAGCACAGTGGTTTCTGAACAGCACTGTTAGAAAAAATATGTCTATTAACATGCTAGCTACATCTCCTTTGACTTCCAATTTATTGTAGATCAGAAGAAAATGCAGGCATCGTGCATTATAAAAGCATCCAGAATGAAAACCTCTTTCTGTACTGTGGCCTGTGGTGGCTACAAAAAGTTCCGCGAGCAGTCAATCTCTGAAAAACAAGTTAGTTGGTCAGCACAGGTTTAAAACATATTTTTGTCGATCTTGTCTCCTGTTAAATGAGTTTGCCTTGGTGTTCTCCTTCTAGATTTGGATTTACACGTATAACTGTCAAAGTTGTCTTGTCAGATGAAGCCTGAGAAAGGGATTGGTTTTTCTCTTTGGTGTAGCAAATGATTGTGGTGTCATAAATATCTTTGCTACAAGACACTGCAAGTATAGAAAAGTTAGAGGTCTTATTCTGCTGTCTCAAACTCTAATATGTTAACATTTGAAGATATTAATATATAAAGATATTTCACAGGCCTTGACTTAGAGATTTTGACAAGGCAAACAGAAGTCATCTACAAGTATTGATCTGGGTTGATGACAGAGATGTCAGGAAGCAATTAATAAGAAGTCTTAGATCTTGTAGAATACTTCCTTTCAGGGAAACACAATGGCATGATCACTTTAAATATTATCAAACTGTTGTAAGTTGAGGCACAAATTATTTCTCAGGTATTGTGACTGGGAAGATCACATATATACTGAAATACCATAAAACCTGCTTTTAGGACCACATCTTTAAGATGTACATAGGCAAAAAATAGAAGGTAGCTCATGTGTGTGTTCATCTCTAGTACAATCCTCAGCTGAGGGAGATAATGTTTGGGACTCTTAAGTTCAAAACCATACACAGTCCTAGAGAAAAATCCAGGGCTCCTGAAAAAGTGAAGGAAGTACTATTTACATTATCTATACCACTTCAAAAGTAAAAATTTAGCTATAAAGCCACCAAGTTCTATCCTATTTTTTATCTGTTGCAGTAAAACTCAATTCAGTCTTTACCAACAAGGTTTCTTGGGCCTTTATGTATACAGACACACTTCAAAGAAGAGAGAAACTACCAGCAGTAGAACCTGATCAGAGTCAGGGATGCCTTGAGAAAAGAGAAAGCTCAGCTCATGTAAGTCACAGAATCACAGACTGGGTAAGGCTGGAAGGAACCACAGTGGGTCATCTGGTCCAGACTCCCAGCTCAAGCAGGGTCATCCCAGAGCACGTGGCACAGGATTGTGTCCAGATGGTTCTTGAATATCTCCAGTGAGGGAGACTCCACAACTTCTCTGGGCAATCAGCTCCAGTGCCTGGTCACCTGCACAGTAAAGTTCTTCCTCTCATTCAGGTGGAACTTCCTATGCATCCATTGGAGCAAATGGGATATAACTTAGCATGCTGAGTCAAACAACTTATATCATTGTGAGGTCACTCACTGTTATCTTCAAAAAGTCATGCAGATGCCTGGAGAAAGGCATCATCACCAAAACAGGCAGGCTGGTCAGCCTCGCTCTAGTCCCTGGAAAAATCATATAGTCCTCTTAAAGCCACTTGTGGTCACACAATGTGTGAATAAAATGACTGGATTTATGAAGGAAGGAAGAACACTGGATGTGATTTGCCTTGGCTTTAGCAAGACTGTTGACATCATGTCTCCCACAACATACTTGTGTCCACGCTGTGATGTTAAAGTCTAGATAAATAAATTACTAGATGATGGAAATCTTTTTGGACAATGATATGCTTTGAGAGACCTAATAGGAGCCTTCCAATACCTAAGAAGAGGTTGTCAAAAAGATGGAGCCAGGCACATTACTGAGATATACAGCAGAAGAACAGGAGATGATAGTCATAAACAAACAAGAGATGTTCTGACCAAAAAAAAAAATTTAAAAATTCAGTGTGAATATAGTTAAGCATTGGAACAGGCTGCCCAGAGAAGCTATGGAATCTCTGTCCCTGGAGAACTACTAAAAGGACATGAGCAACCTTGCCTGAACTCTGTACTGACTGTGTTTTGAGTAAGCAGCTTAGATGACCTCCTAAAATCCCTTACAAACTGAAGGATTCAATGATTCAATGAGTAAATAAAAGCCTCCTTGTTCCTGCACTCTTCATACCTACACTCACACAGAGGACACTCAGGAGTTAACTCATCTAATTGCAATAAAGATCCTAAAATATTTACAAAAATCATTTCAATTGTCTCAAATACTCCAAATCCTACAGAGACCAAGAGAAGTAAGGATTAATACAAACTGAGAAAGCAATACTTACTGTTACTCGTTGGCTCAGAAAACCCAACATTCTGGCCATTCCAACTCTTGTTTTCTCCAAGCTGAAACAGGTAGAAAAATATAAATAAGTAAAGAGCAAACTACTCCCTAAGCAGAACATTCCTGTTTATAAATTTAGTTGAAAGATTCTAAAAAGGATGACTTGGGATTGCCACATCCAAGTGGCAAAATTTTGCTAACACATTTTAATTTTTGCCTAAGATAGGTTATTTGAGTAATGTACCCTTCATAAATAAACATTAACAACTATTGCCTAACTCTGAAATGTAAATGTTTCCCCAAGGATTAGGCTCAACTTAATAAGTTACCAAATCAGACCTAAATGAAATTAAATGTTTGAAGCGGCTCTCAATCGAAAACACAAACAGACAACAGAGAAATTATATTCTAAAACTAGAAGACCCTAGTAACTGCCTATGAAGGAACACATAAACACCATAAAGTACTTTGGGTGTAATTTTATAATATTTATTAGTTAGGAATCCATTTAGCTGCTGAAGTGGAAGCAAAAATGGTTGCAATTTTCCATTAATTTAATATATTTTTAATGAAGTTAATTGTCTTCAAATTAATTTTATTATGTTTAATACCGGCAATTACTCTGACATGGAAAAGGGGAGCAATTAACAGAGTTTCAAAACGAGGGCATCATTGAAGTCTACACAGTAAATAAGATGGCAGTTTTCTAGGTTTATTGTAGAAGTGGATAAACAAGTCCAAGCTTCCTCACTACTTAGGAGCTACTGACAACCAGCCCTATGAATGTGAAACAAATGATCCTTCTCAGATCTCACTGGGATCTTGTTGCACACAGAAAACCTCGCAGCAAAGCAGGCTATATGCCATGTTGGCATATAAGGTGTTTGCTCTGGGGTTGATTGCAAAGTGGAAGAGATTTAAAGGGGAATCAACGAGCTGAAATCTGCCTCTGCATCTCAGAAGTTGTGTTAAGGCTGTTTAGATTACTATCATGCTGTAAAGGATGATATGTTTTCCTTGGGAAAGAGCAGGGAAGAGCACACTATGCAAAGCAGCTATTCAAATGATTGTTTCCTTGCTTTTCGTCATCATATGCATCTGAAGTGCTTAGAGCCTTGGCACTGTGCAATGAAAATGGGAGATATATAATGGAAAGGGAGGACAGCTATTACAGCTGGCTTTTAAACTGGTTACCCACCTCCATGTAGTTTAATTTCACATAACTTGTTTTATTCATATTATGAAGTAAATACGTATATTGGAAAATATGGGAAACAACAGTTCTTCAAATGAATAAGCAATAGGAAATCTGTAAGTACGTTTGTATTTACTGCTGTTACAACAGCATGGTTGTGTCAGGAATCCATACTGTCCATCCACATTATGATATCAGCACAAGAGCACTGCTACAATATGAGAAGAACATTTCCTACTCTCCTCATTCCTTTCTTTTTTATTGTTGATTAACTTGATCATGATGGGGAATTTAACAGGAATTACTTCTATCGGTAAGTGATCCTTCATGCTGCTGTCTCACATGAATGCAATCTACTCTGTTTTTCTTCTCTCTAGGAGAACACAAGTGGCATGAAGAAAGAAAAAGACAGAAACATGAAAAAATTATGACAACTTTCCATTCTTATCCTAAAATTCTGACAGCTGCAAAAAGTCTCCCAGTGCACTTTCAAATTGCTCTCCTCAGGGCTCTGCACAAACATTACTGATTTCTTCCAGGAATCAATGAGCTCAGAAAATTGCAGAGCCTTTACTTTTTTACATTACCCGGATTACCTGTGCTGCTATCAGCACCTTGCATTGCTCTTGTAACACTCTTAGGTCTTCATTAAAACAATGAATACAGCAATTTTTTTTTTAAGGAAGAAGGAATGGAATGAAAAGACTCAGGGAAGGAGGGACACTGGAGAAGAAGAATTTGTCTTTTCTAGATGAAAATTGCCCATTTAGATGCCAACCTGCTACATCAGCCAATCTACACTAGGCCCCATTTCGGATTCAAAGAGAGAAACAATTATCTTCTAATGGTGTATCTTTATTGTGCAATTCATATGGAAGGAATTTTTCAGTGCTCAAATTGATAGAGATCTAAGGGCTATTTCCCCTCTTCACCACAGTTTAGTTAGAGAATTAAAATGCTTTAAGCTACACAAACTAACTTGTGCATCTCCAAATATGTTCAGTCTGTTACATACAGAAGATAAAGCCAGATGTTCTAGATATTTTATGTCCTTAACCTCAACAAAGCTATAAAAATTTGTTATGATCTTGTTATGATACTGTCACTACATAAAATTTGAGTAGTTCACATTTTTCGGATACAGTAACATGTTTGTTCATTGTGTTAAGAATAGTATTAGGCCACTTGCATGCTAGTCTACCAATCCTAAAATGTATACATCTGCAAGTACGTAATTAAACCTGATTTTCTGAAGGTAATATACTTGTAAGTAATGGTTTAATAACTGTAGGGAAACGAAGAAGCAGCATCTCTTTTTAGCCCTCAATTTCTTTTAAGGATTTCAATGTAACCACAAGTTTCCACTGTGTAGAGCTCTCCAAAGCAACTATGTTGTGGGCTGAATTTTTTCAGGCTTTATCTCTGGAAAATACCAAGTAAAATTAGTACAATTTAAAATCCAAGAATGAAAGCCTATGTTTTCCTACTAGAGAAAAAAAAAGTTGACTTCTCTGTTTTTTCTTGTTTTTCATTAAAGTCCTTTGGCCATATTGTCAGTGAGGAAAAAGCTGAAACTTTTATACTGTAGAAAGTATATTCTACAGCAAAAAAGTGCCAGCATTCTGGTGAAAATGAATTATCATTTGACTCAATCAAACCCCTGTTTTTAAATGGCTATGTCTGCACAATGTGTTCTCACTAGGAATATCATTTAGTTTCCAAGTACTCTGTTTAGAGTATTTCACACTTGTCTATGACTAAGACTTATAGTGAAGAGCATAGTGAAGGTGAGTGTGAACAGCATACATATTGCTGCTGCTCTCAGAGGAGAGGAAAGCAGGAGATGGGGCCAAAGTAACCCATACAGCATTTATGCTTCCTGGCTAGGAGCACAGAACATACAGAACAGAGTATCTCCATGCATATATATATCAGAACATTCTGTTGACCTGAGCTAGCTGGTGCAGTCACAATAAACATGCAAGAAATTATCAAATATATACGTGCAGTGACTGCATATGACAGAAGCTGCTTAGGGTCCACAGCTTAGTCAAATACCTTACAAAATATATTTTCAGGATACAAAAGGCAAAACCTTTACCACCCAATTTTGGCTGCAAAAGCTCCTATTAATAAACTCAAGACAGGAGAGGAATGTTAAGTTGTACACAGCTAACCTGGAAACACATACCAGCAACACATGAATTTAAAATGCAATTTCTTCTCCATAAAAAAGTGACACACATTTTCTTCATCAGTCATCAAATCTGAAAAGGCCACTCTTTTTCTGGAATGCTTTTAGTGCACATGCAGTGGGAAGATAAACATTTACTACTGAGGCTATTTCGTGTATGAAAATTGCTAACATCATTCCTTTCATGGATGCCCAAAATGGAATAAAAGCAAGAGGCACATTCATCCTGATTTGTAAGAGGAAATAGATGCATGCATCACGTGTACACTTCTGCACACTCACTATTCTATGGAACTACCTTTCTGTTCCTAATTACTCTTACAGGACCAGAGGCTGCACTTACTAATAGGTGTAGCTATAGAGCTGTAGCTAATAATAGAATCATAGAATTAACTGGGTTGGAAGAGACCTCCAAGATCATCAAGTCCAACCCTTGATCCAACCCCACTGT
>JAWMRA010000078.1:119557405-119609609 GCA_035584735.1 Pseudotriccus pelzelni
AGTGGGGTTGGATCAAGGGTTGGACTTGATGATCTCGGAGGTCTCTTCCAACCCAGTTAATTCTATGATTCTATGTTCTGTGGAGAGAGCACATACCACCACTGCATAGCAGCCCTGTGTGCATTTCACATGACCAGCAGCAGGGAGGAGCCAGAATCTCATCAACACAAAGCCCTTAAACTCTATTTCAACCAGTCCCCAGTTTTCTGGAGAGCCACTCTCAGCTCCACATGATGCAACACTCTGTACTCCCTCCACCATGATCCAGGCAGAGAGTTACCTCAGCCTGTTACCTCCAGTCACCCTCAACTCTAAACCATGAAGTGTCAGAGATGTTTTTTCATGTCTAACCTGCAACCAGCTCACCTCACCCTCAGCATAACCAAGCCACAGAGGTTTTCCTGACTGAGAACTTGATTTAGTCTCCTACCAAAGGACACCTGCTATTGAGATCCTACAGGATCCCAAGTGGTCATAAACTGCTGCACCAGAAACTCACAGTGCTCCCAGAGGTCTTGCAAGTACTTGGCTTCTTTGACTGGGAAATATTATTATATTTGTCCTTTCAATTTACAAAGATTATTATGAGAATAATTTTTCTGTTAAATATTTTTTAAAATATAACACAATATTTTGATTTTTAAGCAGCAATATACACCACTTACAAACATAGCAGAGAGAAAGGCAGTTATTTTAAAAGGTCCTATGTGACTGAAAGCCTATAACCCGGTGATCATCAGACAGGTAATCACTAACTGCCAGTGAGCTCCATCAGGTTCTTAGGTATATTGGGGACGAGTTATTTCAACTGTAAAAGTTGCATTAATGGCACAACACATATTTAAGATTAATAATTCATTCTCCATAAAGTCACTGATTAAATGGACATTTTCTCCACTTTTGGTATAACCTCAAAGATTTAATTTTATTTTGATTTTACTTTTTAGTTAATCACTGTTGACAATCCCATTTTTAAAATGTCTATTTATTTTTTGTTATTTAAGTCTAGTGCCATGATAGATGTGCCTTTATTAAGAAATATCAGTAATTTTGTATTACTGCTATAATTACTGAAGCTAATATGAAAAAATACTAAAAATTAAACATTGAAAACCTGGCAATAAAATTATTTAATTTGGTATCTTTACATGAAGATTAGGAACAGTTTTCTGAAACACAAACCTGAGGTAATTTTTCTGGAATAGGCTCATTCTGGAGAGCCTGAAGGGCCTTCATTGCAGCATTATGTCTAGCAGCTTGACGAGTCTTTCCTTCACCAAAAAACTCACTGTTGCCGACAGTTAACTGGACATAGAAAATTTTAGGCACTGGGCAGTGATACCTGGAAAAAAATCATGAAGAGAAAACAATACAATTTAGGAATTTTAGCCATCCATTTAATATAATATAGAGTAGCATTTGAGGATAAAACATTATCTTTTCTCATAGAATAAGACCCAGTAGCCAAATACATGGACTTGCACCTCAGCAAGGCAGTTGGTAACTCTGACAGCAGCTCCACGTAAAAACCATCTCCTCACCTACACTGGTAGAGCTCTGCAGTGAGCTCTACTGTTTATCAGACCAACAGCCCAGCTCTGCTCTCTTCTTGGTTTGAGTCTTGGGATGATGAAACCTAAGGGGAACCAAAAATTCCAGTGGAAGCCATGCCTGGGAGACTACTGTCTCACAGACAAGTGGCACGGAGGAAGAAGGATTGTGAGGTCGCTCACATGAAACTTGTCAGCATAGCTCAGCTGTAAGTGGCAACAAAAGTTAGATGGCAGAGAATATACCTAGCAGAAATGGGTCCTCATTTGACAAACAACCTGTATTTTTTACAGCAATGTAAAAAAGCCCAGGATTTCAAAAGCACGGCCAAAAGCAAGGTCCATTACAACAAAACTGGATTCACTCAAACACAGTACTAGATTAATTCAAACAAAGTACTACATTTTTCTCACTCCTCTTAAAGGATCCTTTTTTTAATTCCTCCTCCCTACTTTCTTCTCTGGACATGGATAGTGATTTTTGGTATGAAGACTTCCTGAATTTTCATTAATAATTGTAACCCATTTATTTCAACTGTAAAACAAAAACTTTACCAGAGAGCAGCACACTTCAAAACCAAACAACTGCAAATAAGCACTCTGGTCTCAGTGCCCTTGAACTTTGTGCCTAATTCTAAAAATACATTTATGTGGAAAGAGCAAAACCGTAACACTGGCTCCAGCAAGCCTCTGGCTATAGGGCCTTGGAGAAGTGAGCTAAATTGCCTTTATGACATGCAAAAAGTGGGTATTTACTTTGATTTCTTGTTTACAGTTTAACACACTTACAGGGAATTATTAAGGCCTGGAAATGCTTTTGCTTATGTAGCATTTTCATAAAATGAATAGAATAGCTCACGTTGGAAAGGCTTCTGGACATCATCTGGTCCAACGCAGCACTCAGAGCATGGTCAAGCTCTGAAATTGCCCTGTCTTATTCAGGCATTGTCCAGGATATTGTGGATATCCTCAAGGATGAAGATTCCACAACATCTCTGGACAACCTTCCAGTGTTTGACCACTCTTTCTGGAAAACAATTACAAAGGTCCTACATGCTTAATGGAATTCAAACACCATGGTGCCATTAGTTAACTAAGCAGCTGTCAAACCAAAGAAACAGATAGCTCAACAATGTCAATTTCTGTCCCACTCCACTCTGTCCTTCTTTGCTTCTGACATAGAGCATTCGTCCCCTTCCTCCCTCTTCTTCTAAAAGCAAACGTAATATCAAGACACTATCAACATGACAAAATCTACAATAAAAAGGCTTCAGACTGAGATTTACCTCAAAAAGAATGGCAGTTTTTCAAATGAAAAAGGATATAAGTTATAAGGATTTTCCTTATTACGCTGTCTTGTAGGCTCTTAATTACTTGTGTGCACACAATTGGAGTGGGACCCCTTCAGCCCTATTTAGTTGGTTTTAGGGTCTCTCCCACCAACATCACCCCTAAGTTTTTGCCTACTAACTTGGTCCATCACTTCTTGCTTGGTTATAGGTTAACCCCACTCTCTGCCACCTTAAGGCTCTCTTGACCAGATTGGCCAGCCTGTTGGCAAAGATACTTGCCTCACTCAGTCAGGTGGATCCTGTCTCTCACAAGCATTGATCCTCAAAGAAGTTGCCACAGTTATAAAAACCTGATCTCTGTTGTCATGCTTACTACGCTCCACGTGTCCCCTTACAGTATCACTGGTGTCCACAATGAATCCTAGCAACAGCTCTGGAGCTAATTCTGACTCAAGGTCTCTGCTGTACGAGAGAGAGCTGCTCCAGATGGTGCTAGGAACCGAGCCATGCGGAGCATCACCACCACTGCTGAGCACACACACACCATCCTCAGCAGAGTTTCTGACTTCCTTCTGCATGAACTGCTGCACAAACTGCTGCATCTGCTGGCTGTCTCTGGCAATGGTGCCCTGCACTTACATGTGCTACTCCGTAGTACCTGCTGAGAGGGTGCTTGACCCTCTCTAATCAGGAAACAACTGGAAGGAAAGCTCAATGCGGCTTTTGATCAGGAGTAGCTGACAGCTTACTGGCAGCTGCTGAATCTTGCTAAAAGCCACAGCCTCCGGTAGCTATCCTTTCCCTGCAGCAACAGGCATCCCTCAAGCTCCTTGAAGAGTTCCCTGAAATCCTCTGACCATCCCAGAAGATGTAGAACTAGAGCCTGGCAATGGCTGCATATGTTATGCAGCTTAGTACAGGATAAGCTGTATAATGCAAAAGCAGTAGACACCTTGATAGCTTGTCCTACCTCATTACTTCACAATCTTCTTTAAATAAAAAGAAATGTGGTAGTGCTGTTAGCAACTACCTATATTTAGGGAAAATACAATATCCATCAGAAGTTCCTGTTTCCTGTCGAGTTACTAGACCTACCTTTCCCTCCATTGCACGCAAAGGAGGAAAGCACATGAACTTAATCCTGTTTATAATCTCAAATCCCACAACAGGCCTTTGCTTTTTCCCTCCCCCCCTTCCCACCTTTTCTTTTAAAGAGTGTTTAGGGAGCTGTTTATGTGATAATATGGAAAAATGATATTCAGCCCATGGCTCTAGAGCCTCATGCAGCTCTTTGGCATTGGCAGAATGATTACGCTTTTACATGGTTTTGATTAAACTGTTCTTGCTCTGCTTGGCCTCAAGCAGAGTTAACAGAGCACTGATAACATGAACATTGACAGGAAAGTGCAAAGGAGCACCTGAAATCCTCAGAAAAGGGACTGAATCTGCAAAAATATTTGCTTCTCTACAACAAGGAGCATGTCAAACAGAAACAACACCCTCCTCTTTCCAGTGATGAGGATAGAGACTGTATTAACAAAAGCCTCAAATTAATCATAATATTAGAGTCTGAAAGTACAATGTGACAATTAAACTGAGTTTTCATAATGAATGATTCTGCATCCTAAAGATGTACACTCATGTAGAGAACAAGCCCATGCAAAGGTAAAATTATATATCTGCCATGGATCATTAACAAATCTTCCCCATTATTATAAATGAGTTACTACAAAGGGTGAAAACAATTATCTTCTGAATAATTATCTAGAATTTGTTGATTATTATGCAATAACATACCAGCACAATATTTTCAATCACAGGAACACCTACACGTCAGTCCTACACTCCTCAGTCCTCTGTCACTCTGTTCAGCCACAGAACTGAAACAGTCAGGATTTCAAACAGCAACATGTCACATACAGATTCAATAGGTTTTTCTAAAAGTTTTTAAATTACCTTCATTTAAAAAATATGCATCTCCCTGCCTTCTACATGGTAGCTACGAAGGCTAGGATTTTCCTTGGAGAAAATTCTTATGTAAAAGCCATTCTCAAGTGATACTGGCACACTCCTCAGAACATAAGCTGACAAATGCAGCCAAATGACAGAAGATTATAAGACTAGAAGACAACAAAAGGACATGTGAAATGTTACATTTAACTGGAATAAAATAAAGTGTGATAAAGGATAATACACAATCAGTCACATAAAACCTCTAAAAACAAGCTCATTTTCATCTGTCTCTTCTGGACATTTGAGATTCTTAAGAAGATTCCTCAAACAAGAGGTCTGGAAAACAAGTTCCCTTTACTGCCTCTAAGTTTCAGAGCATCAGTAATCTACTTTTTAGCTAATGCCACTGGTATCACTTTAGAACAGTCAACATGAAAAAGGGTATTTGCTCCCTGACTGTGACCTTGAATGCCAAGTTTCAGCAATGAGTAAATATTTACAACTAGTTATAAACCCCTAAAAATAGGGGTTCATAACAGAAATGCTGACAGACCTTAACTAAGTTGGTGTGAGCGGGCGCCACGATAATTAAATAAATCACCAAGGTCTGTTGACAATTAGAAAACTCATTTTGGTTTGCCACAGAGACAAACAAAAATTCTGTTCATTATAATTTTACTGGAATATGATGTCATAACATGTAAGCATACTGAAACAATCTGCTGCTTTTCTAGCCAAAATATTAATTGCATACTAAGGAGCCCTTGGGGCCTCTTCGTTTTTGGCCATCAAATCCAGTCACACAAAGACAAATAAAGTATTAGTACATACGTTATGTGTTCATGCTGCATTTCCTCCATTTCTCTGGATTCCTCAATGGCATAAATGTTTCTGATAAGTATTGTTACTTTTTTTTTTAGAAGGGGAAAAAAAACAAGTGCAAGTTGCAACTCACAGAAACCAGGAATTTTATTTAGATTTAGCTTCATGTTAAAAACTCAGTGAGAATTTTTTCTAAATTCTAATGGACAACGTATTCTTCAACTATGTAAAAAAGAACAAATGAACACAATTATTTCCCCACTACACAAGTTTTATAGGAAGTATTACCCTATTCCCATTTCATAATGCAAAGTGAAGAGAAGCTGGGACCATTTTGGCCAAGTGAACGCCCCTAAAATACAAGATACTACATGGTATGGGAAAGTCATTCTTCAGATGCCAGCTCAATGCTGAAAGGGTCATTCTCTGCACTTTTTCACTCTGGCTCCTTTTCCATATGAACTCAATCAAGCTGGAAGCCCTGCTGGCACTGCTTAATCAGGAAAATGCTGTGAGCTTTGTGAGTGGAGGGATAGAGAGACACAGACCATGCAGGGGAGTAGGAAACAGCATTTGCTGTGGATAACTTTTTCTCCATAACATCTGAAATTTCTCTAGGGGAGCAAGTTGCTTAGTGCAGCTGTTCCCTGGCTATGTCCTATTTTTTCTAAGCAGTCCATTAGCGATGTGCATTTCTTACAGATGTGAGTTCTATGTTTTGAAGAAGGAAACATCCAGTATAGTCACTTTTGTCTTCATACAGTGCATCTTCTGGTTCTGTCAGCAGGTCTACAACAACACCTGGGAACAAAGAGGCGCTCTTTTCCAAGTACTCCTTTTGAGAACTTCAGTCCATTATTCCTGAATTGTGTCTACTACAGGCTAGGCCACCTAATCAAGGGAAGCCTATCGGTGAAGCCTTCTTGCTCCTGCTCCAGGAAGGATTGTTCTTGCAGGCTCTTGTCCTGCTGGCAGACTTCAACCACCCTGACATCTGCTGGGAAAGTAGCATGATGAGCTGAAGACAATCCAGGAGAATCCCAGAATCCTCTTAACCGGCCTAGTTAAAGAGAGAACTTAGTAGGAACTTGGGGAAAAAAGAGTATCTATCATCTCTGGAAGGAGGGTCAGGGAACTTGTGAGGACCATAAGGATTGTCACAAAGTCATGTAGGGAGAAGATCGGAAGGGCCAAATCCCACACAGAACTTGATTTGGCCACTACAGTTAAAGAGAACAAAAATTTCTATAAATACACTGGCAGCAAAAGGATGGGCAAGGAGTGTCTCCATCATTTGTTGAATGCAGAGGGTAGTATAGAGACAGGGGATGAGGAAAAGGCAGAGGTACTTAATGCCTTCTTTGACTGTCTTTAATATCAAGACCAGCTGTCCTCAGAATAACCAGGTCCCAGAGCTGGAAGTTGGTAATAGGGACAGGCGTGAAGCCTCCATAATCCAGAAAGAGATGGTTAGTGACCTCTTAGAGTCACTATTAAACACTCACAAGTCTATGGGCCCTAATGGGATCCACCACAGAGTAATGAGGGAACTGGCAAGAGAACTTGCCAAACCACTCTCAATCACCTACCAGCAGTCCTGGTTAACTGGAGAAGTTCCAGCTGACTGGAAATTAGCAAATGTAAGGCCCACCTACAAGAAACATCAGAAGGATGACCTGGGGAACTACTGCTGGCCTGACCTCAGCTCTCGGCAGGGTTATGGAAGAATGAGTGCCATTAAGCAGCTATATCACTTATAGCCACAGACATCCCTTACTTGAATGTTGACCTCCTCTCAGCTACAAAGATGAGAATTTAAAAAAAAAAATCATGCATCCTTGTCCCAGATTATTCTCCATTTGAAAGATGGTGTTAAATAATCCTACTCTTTAAAAAACTTTAATTTGATTCAGTATTTTTTCACTATTTAATATTTGCTATGATCAGTTATGAAACCAATTTTGACCTATTTGTAGAAAATCCCTAAGCAAAAGAATAGACTATGTAAGAAATGTAAAGGATAACGGTGTGATGGAAACATAAAGAAACAGAAAGAGATTCAAAAGCATCTGTTCATTTAAAAAAAAAATAGTCAGAAAACATAACAAAGATGCTTCCCATTTTAAGACAAAGAAATCCTAAACCCTAAACCTTCTCTATTTCAAATGCAAGAATGTAAGCAAATCCTGCATTAAGCAGTCAAGATCCATGAGTTGCAGGCGACTGCATAATGTAATCCTCTTTATCTGTTAAGGTCTATTAGAAAACAAATGAGATTATTTGCCTCTGCTGGGAGGATGATCTAGAAGCTGAGTTGATACTTAGGAATCTCCTAATGTTCAGCTTTGCTACACTTTTACATACTTTATTTTGTTCTGTGTCAATACTATATTTTAACTTATGTAGCTTATTTACTTTTTTGTTGTTTACTCTCCAGGTAAGCTTTCCCATTCCCTGACAGCCTTTGCTTTGCAAGGGAACAAGCCAAGGTATTTCAATGCCTTCTGTATAAAAGGCTACCCAGTACGCTGATAATCTCTCACAGCCCTTCCCCATACTTTCTCCTGTTCTTAAATATAAAAGCCAAGAGCGGTAAACAATATACTAAAGGCTAACAGTGCTCTGGGTAATAGCAATATTTATGTATCTTTACCAGAAATATTTTGCTCAACACATCTTAACAATCACATTTGCCTCCCCACTAATTTAACCACATTAGTTCTTCTTAGTTTATCTTCCATATAGTTAAGAATATAACACTCCTGTTCTGTGATTTCCAACTGAATAACCCTCAGGTGACAACAAAGTTAGTATTACTAGTGCCTATGTTATTAATATTACATTTTATACTGGAAAGATCTAGTCTCATTGCATTTCTAATATATCAGCCCTGACAATCATCCAACTCTTCCTATCTTGATCTTCCTGTGCAGCAATAACAGCCTTCTCCATCTTATGACCATTTTCCTACTCTTTGAGCAAACACCCTTAACAAAAATAATTTAAAAGGTTGATTCTAAAACTAGAAGAACTGTACTTAGTAATTTTCCTCCTAGTTTGACTTTTAATACTGCTGATTATTTTTCTTTTCCTTTCCCACCCTGCATTTCTTATACAAATCCCCATCTCCTTCAGTTTAATGAAAATATTATCCTTATCTAATGCTATAAAATGCTTAACTGAATCCCACAAATATAAGATTTACTTTATTGTCTTTCCCTAAAAAAATGAGTTGACACATAACATGTGAGGTTAACACATCAGTCGGATACAATCTACCTTCAGTATACAGTAACTTCACATTGAGTTTGATACCTTTTTTACTTGTATATTTTTATTTATACTTCCCTTTAAACTTTGTTATATATTAATGATGATTCCCTTTTCTATCTTTTTTTTCTTCTTTTTCTAAGCTAGAGATTATGTAGTTCCTTCAAGCAGTACGAATAACTTAGTAAAAAACAAAATTGACTCATGTTTTCATGATCACAATATCGAAACATTCCTGAGTGAAAAACAAGAGGGAGGAGGATTTGGTTTAACATAACATTATCTAATGTGGAATCTTCCCAGAAGAATTTGTGATGACAAGACGATAATATTGCCACATCACTATTTCCCTAAATTCCAAGTTGCTCAATACAGACATTTGACTGAAATAAATATTTCATTATTTATTCTCTGCATTTACCTCTATTTTGTTTACTATTTATAGCAAATATGTACATGAAGAAGTAAAAAGCATTTGTTCATCAAAAATAATTAGGAGAAGCCAACAGAAAACTCCAGATATTACAGACTTTAACAGTCACAATGAAGCCAACAAATAATAGAGCAAACATTGAGGCAGCCATGTAGCACTAGTTATAGAGAGATGCTTCCATCAACAGTAAGTTCAGGTCTCTGCTTCCACTTTTATTGCTCTCTCTCCTTCAAGCTAAACCCCTGAAGTTTAGATGAAGCACTTGTCGAAGTGCTGGAAGGGGCTCAAAACCAGCCCAAATACCTTTTTTTTAAAAAAAAAGAAAGAGAAGCTAGTGCAAGAGATATGTGAGAAAAAAAGAAAAAGGCTAAGAAGAAGTAAAAGAGAAAAACCCAGGGAAAAAAAGGATTATGAGAAGAACATTCAAAAGTACTGCATGTTGAAGACTACGATAGAAAAAAAAACAAGTGAAAAATAACAATTAAAATCAAGAAGACAGCAGACAATAAAATGTTATGTGCCTCTGAAGAAGTATTTTCATCTATCAATTGAATAACTAAGTAATGAAAATGGTCAACAAAACTTCAACTTATCCTTGACTGCAAAAACAGCATAAATAACATAAGAACATAAAAAGAACGCTGCCTTCAGAGTTTTAAAACATTGGAAAACGTCAGGTGGACAGCACTGAAATGGAGATGGGGGTTGTGGGGGGAAAAGATAAATACAAGGAAAAAGAAAAGGTTCTTTTCCCTGACACAAAACCAAGTACAATAAGAATAAAAGGGGAAACATAATGAAACTGTGATGCACGCTGCATACTTAGAGGTTAAAGCAGACATCCAGAAGACAAATATCTCAAACTCTTATCTACTTCAGCTCATAAAATTTCCCATGAACTGTATTACTCACTAATCTTTACAAGCATGCAGAGTGGTTACTGAGAATGCCGTCCAAATATCCATTACAGTAAAAGAACATAAACAATGCTGCATATCTGACTACAGTATCGTTTTCTTTTTACATAAGAAACTCATGTCAAGAAAAAAATTGTCATTTGCCAGCCTAGACACTAATCAAATGAGAGAATGAAGTATCTCACTCGTTTCATTTTATCATGAATTTATACCAGTAATATAATACTAATACAAATGTTACTAACAAAATCATCTCAGGCCTAGTACTTCACAGGAATTAATCAACTTGAAAGTCCACAGAGGAAGAAGGCCAAAGAAAGCTACAGCATAATTCTCAACATCCAAATTAACTTCAATTCAAATAATTAGTGTGTACTAGGCTACATTCTTTTCCCACCTGGACGAATGTAAACATACAGACATTAAATTGCATTATGGTGAGTAAAAAATTTAACCTATCACTTTAAACTTGGCAATTAAAGGACTGAAAGTAAGAACGAGTGAAAAGTAATACTTAATTCTGACTTAGCAAGCCACCCCTCGGCAGCTGAGTGCAGTTAACTGAGGATGCTGTCGTGGGTTTGCCTTGGTTCCCCCTCTCTGGGGGTTGGAAGTAGTTTGTTCAGGTGAATTTCCAGAGCAAAACCAATTAGAAGTTTCGGTAACGCCTTTGCCAATTACATCTTTAAGAAAATGGAAGAGAAGGTTGTGGCGCAGGTGAAATTAGGAGCCATGTAGGAGGTGGTGGCAGGCCCCAGGGGGACCAGGCCTCTCTCCTCCCCTCGGCCCTGGGCCGGGGGCAGGGGTAGCACTGCAGCTCCTCTGGTCAAAACATGTAACAGAGTGAAGAAAAAAAGCCTGAAAGACTTCGACGAGGCTGCTGCAAAAGGAATTCCAGCTGGAGATATAGCAGAGCTCTCAAGACCAAACCTGGCAGCGGCAGCAACTGGAGAGAGAAGCCCGAAGGGAGGGGAGCGGCTCCTTCTCCCCTCTCTCTCTCTCTCCCTTCAGCACGGAAAAGACTGAAATCTAAAAATCCCTGCCACCTGTGGAAGATTGTTGGAGAGTAGAGACAACTCTCTATAGCTCATGATGGAATTCATGCTGAAGCAGAGGAATGCATCAAGAAGATAGAACTCTGTAGGAGGCCTGAAATGAAATAAAGTTCTGCTGGAAACTGGTGGCCACGGAGAGAGAGACCTATGCTGGAGCGAGACAGCCCGAACAGGATCTTAAAATCTCAGTAAGAGATCCATGCTAGTGCAGCTGAGTTTGTAACCCTAGAGGACAACAGAGAATGGAAGAACTGTTGTCCGAGGCGTAGACCCACATTGGAGAGGTCTATCAAAGACTATTCCCATGGGAAGGGACCCCACAGGAAACAGGGGTGGACTCAAAAGCCATTATCCCCTGTGACCCTGTGGTGCAGATCCATGGAAAAGCAAGTCTCCCCTTGCAGGCTATAGAAGACCTTACAAGACCCTGGGTAACCCCCAGCCTTCAACCTTAACCCAGGAGGGAGGTAGGCCCAGCTCTAAAATCGACAAAAAAGAAATAGAGAGTTGCAGCTGCAACGAACTGGAGTTGTTGTCCCTGAAATAACAGAGAAGAACTTTCAAATGCTTCAAAATTGTTTGAAAGACCTGTAGCTTTGAAAGTGGAAAGGAAACTGTTTCTCCTCCTTGACTGATACAAAGGGGGGAGGAGTATTTCTGTAAATACATAGTACTTTTGCTTAATTAGAATTGTTGTAGATATAGTTGCTTAGTTTTTATTTTGCTAGTAATAAATCCTAATATTATTTCTCACCAATCAGATCTCTTTTATCTGCATAAACCTTCTCTCAACTTAGAGCAATTGTGTTGGGGGGTGTGGTAAAAATTGTCCCTAGGCAAACCCACACCAGATGCACACTCTACTACATCGCTAGTTATCAGCTCTGCAACCTCTGAAAATGGTTTCTATGCAAAAATATTCCAATCTGTCACATCAGACTTGCAAAAAGAAATGTGAACTAGAGAGAGCTTGGGCAATTGGAAATGGAGGTATTTTATGTCTTCCTGCACATCATACCAGGATGCTGACTAAAATGTGGATGGCCTTAGGAAAGCTTTATCTACAACTGGGAGTGAAAGGGAAGCTGTCTGTTAATCAACCACAGAAAACTTTGGAAGGGGCAAAAAGGTCAGAAACCAAAAAGATCAGGGATGAAGTCCTTCGGTGCTTTGAATTCCCTTCTACTTAAAAGCATACAAAGAGCAGATTTCCTAGGAAAGCTTACTCAAGAATAGCAGACATAATACTGTTTCAAACTTTAATGTGCATAGTGGATTGACACCAATGACTGACAAGTAAATAGAAATTCATTGTTAATAAAAACTCATAAGTGATGCAATGAGAGTAGTGGTGGTCATCAATTTACAGTGACTTATCTCAGTTGGTCCAATAAACATAATTTAGTACTGAACATTAGATCACATTGGATCAATACACTAAAATACAAGATTGCAGACTTGCTAAAAGGTCGGAAATGTAAGAAATGTTTACAAGATGGGGTGGAATTTTATTCTAGAAACAAAGAACTCAAAAAAACCCTTGAAGGACAGAGATAACAAGCACTGTTAAAATGGAATCATAGAATCATTTACATTGGAGAAAACTTCTAAGAACATTGACTGTAACCATTAACTGAGCACTGCAAGTCCACCACTAAATCACGTCCCTAAGTGCCATATCTACATGTCTTCTAAAAATACCTCCTGTGGTGGTAACTCAACTGCTTCGGTGGACAGCCTGCTGCATTGCTTGACAACCCTTTTGGAAAAGAAATTTTTCCTAATATGCAAAATGGTTAATATGATCTTTGACTTAGTAAACAAGGTCAGTATAGAGATTACGTTTACTGAAGGAAACCAAGGCTCAGACACTGATGCCCACCTCCTTAGGAATTCTCATTTCTGTTTCACTGATACTAATGTCAGACTTGAATCTAAATCAGTAATGTGATTACACTCCACATTCTCCTCTTTTGTCGTGGAACAGAACCTCAAAGCTAAGACAGTTTTGGGTTGGTTTTTGTCCAGAGATGATTTCCCTTTTAATCACAACACTGAGGGATTAGGCCCCATTTCAGCAACACATGTAATCCACACAAATTGTAGTGCCAAACTACTTGATGAGTACTTGTGAGTGCAGTTATCCTTTCTGTGACAATAAAAACCAACTTAAACTGGCATTCTTCTTTAAAATATCTTATAAAGACAAGCAGAACTTCAGAAGATCCTAAGATTAGAATTTCAGAAGAGATATAAACTGTACTTTCTACCACAGAACACAATCACCCGCGAAAATCACTATTACAGACAATATTTGAAAAGAAACTGTAACATAGTGGTTGCTGATCAAAAGTTCTGCATTTAGCATCCATATATTCTGTTATAAAAGAAACTTGTAAACCTTTCTTCACAATATTTAACACTTTTTCAATCTGTGGTAGAACTTTCAGTTCAAAAGCAACAAAGATCTTGTAAGGAAAGAGTTACAATTCTAGTCAGATCTTACTGAGTTATAAACTGTTAAAAATTAGCCACTAACCTTCTTTCTGCTTGCTTCCCTCAGGAAAATTATGGCAGCATCTCAAAGCAAAGTTTGAGCTCTAACAGCAGTTCATCTCTGTCATTACCAAAAAGAGCAGGCAAAGGAAAGAGGACATATTTACTGGTAACCAGTGTTCAGGTTCTGGACACAACAGAAAGGCTGTAACAAGAAGGAGGCCACAGAGGCTTGTTTCCATTGAACCCACTAACTCTCAGGTGTCTCGACTGAAATATCCTTAGTTCAGCAGAAGTACAAGAAAAAGATAAGGGTGAATAAAAAGCTAACTGTGTGGAAAGAATGAAACACACCCAAAATATTCCTGATCCTGGAGGAGACTCTGAATCAGTGCTTGTTTTTATACATACCAACAAGACCAATCTTCTGTCCATATCCTGAAAGGAAAGCTGACTGTTTTAAAGGCAGGTCTACGGAGAGAACACCCAGTGAGTTGCAAAGCCAACAGACTGAAGAGATTCACAAGGTGCTGGGACAGGCTGTTGGCTCTGAAGATCTTTGGATTGAAGGTTTACAGGAAGTTTCTCAAGTGGAAGAGAGTGTTGAAAGACAGACATTAGGAAAGCAAAGATAAGGATTGTATTACACCGCTTTATGTTTTCAGCCTATGTGAGAACATGAAAAGTCACATCTGAAAATTCAAGACACATCTGGAGCCAAATGTACTTTCTCCAGAGCAGAGAAAGATCTGAAGAAGTTGAAAGCCTAAAGAAAAGAACCCTGTTCACTGAAAGAAGCTTCAGAAGAAAGAGTCAGAACATCAACCAAGTGCCGCAAAAAGAAAGGGCAGTTTCTCTTAGTAGACAGAGTAAGAAAGCAAGTGGTCTGGGAAGGTCACTGTATCCTGAAAGAAAATAAATAAAAATATTAATTATGAAAAGACTGGAGTATTAGAACTTAGAAGCTCCTGTATAAATAGGACCAAGAGGTCACTGACAAAACCACTTAATCCTGAGAACAAGACTGTTTAGAATGTTGCAAGAGTGTAAAATGTCATGCCTGACACATCGCATTTTAGGCATGAGGAGTGATGAAGTATCTAGGTGCTCTACAATTAAGACTAAAAAGATTTTAATGATACCAGGTAAGTGCATTGACTTGGAGAATGAAGAGATGCTGTACTGAGAATATTACCTGCAAAGCTTGCTCTCTCTTCTGTCAGCTTGATTTTAGCCTACATAACATTATTTTAACAGCTGTCGATATAATACTGTAAATACACTCAGGAGTATATATTTTATTGATCCCTGATAGATTAAATGCACCCATTAATGCAGTGGATGGTAGTGACAGGATGCATTTACCAGAAGGATTATAGGCACATTGTGCCAGGACACGTCACCCAACACCATTTTGTGTGCGCTATGGAAATTCATGATAACAGGATGAGGGGACTGCAGAAAAATCACTTTTTGGACAGAATTTAATGGAATCTATAGATTCCATAGCAGAATCTGGGTTTTCTGGTCCCTGATATATGCTATGTATTTTTATGATTTAAAACACTGTAGACATTAAACATTAGCTATTAAAAAATTTACTGCAGGAATAAATATCCTCTGTCATTTAAGGAATCTGAATTTATTTTAAGCCAACCATACTAATCACTATTGTCCAAACTGATAGCTACTGGCAATGGCAAAGCTCATCACCTGCAAGCTCCCTTGCCACTGTTCTTTTGGGAAAACTATCTTACGACAACCAGATGTTTCTGCTGTTTTAAACCAACAGGAAATGGACTGACTCTCTCCCTTTTCCTTTCCTAGAAACAGATACTAGCAAAGAAAAATCTTAGCACAGCTGTACTCAACACTTTTCTTGTAACAATATGTCTGTGTGGGAGGCAGGCAACGAGTGGGAACAAACAGGCCAGGGGAAGTGAAATGTAGCATGCAGAAGACGAACACAAAGAATTAATTTAAAAGTCTGTGAGTGGACTATTACACCATAATGTCGATACACTAGCAGGGAAAAAAAAGGGTGATGTACAAGACTTTGCTTTAAGATATGATCTGAATCCTATCTTAACTGGTAATGTACAAAACTGAATCAACTATCAGCTGGCAATCTCAGTTCCTTCCAAGTAGATAGGTGTTCAAGTCATCAGAAAGCTTTGTCAGTATGAACAGACTGCAGGTTTAGAGGCCAAGTTTCAGTCTTATCAGTCTTATCCCTATTCCATCTTTAGGGAAATATGTTTAGATCAAGCCTGAAAATAAATGAATATGATGAAATGCAGAATTCGTGCTTTGTGAAGATAAACTAAACACTTCAATTGTCTGGTAAATTGGCACCTTTTACTCACACTAGATTTACATAAAAAAGGAAATCTGCCATTGAAGTTACTGCATTATAGCTTCAATTATTATAGGAGAAGAAAACTAGAAGAAAATGGTGACACAAATCCTGCAGAAAACCTGGCTTTAATTGATTTATGCTGGAATTATGACATTTTAAAGTCATGAAAAGGTTCAGAATAGAAAAAGGCAACTTTCTTTGAAAGAATGCGTCTGCTGAGAAATTCTTTCACAAATTTATGCTGCCACCTAATGGTTGAATCAGCCATTTCCAGCTGAACAATTAAATTGTTCATCTGATCACTTGCATTACTCTTTGGACTATTCTTTACTTCCCTAAGTTTTAATTCTTTGAAATCCACATCTGTTGTTCAGGATGAAATGACAGTGGAGATACAACCTATTCTAACCAAACTCCTAATTTCTATTTCCAAGTAGTTTTTAGTATTTCCTCCAAGGTTTTTTGCCCAAACTGTTGGGAGGAAGGCAAGGAATGCAAAAGGAGTTTCTGCAAAGTCAGCCAGTAAACACATTAATTATCATATCTCTTCATCCTTAAAATGCAAATTTTAAGGACAACATTTTGCAACACTGCCTGGAAATGCAGGCAAAGCATCTCTGACTCTTTCTGGCCTTTTTAGGGGAGCAACGTTGTACCTATGGCTGAGGTCTGAAGCTAACAAATGTAGCAAAGTAAAAATCCCAGTGGCACCCTACACTGCTCCTGGTTTATTCTCCTGTAACCAATTTAACACAACAGACTCCAGAACTAAGAGTCCACTTCAGTTGGGAAGAAAAGGCACTGGTCTCCACAGCCAAACAGCTTTCTGTAGCAAGATACCACTTTATTCAATTAAAACCATTTCAGTACTTGCGTGTCTGCCTTTTCTTTAAAACTGTTATTACCCAGATATGTCCCTAAACAGTTTGTTCTTCTGATAACTTTTCTTGCCTTCTTCTCTCTGGGGAGAGATTTTTATGTTTTTTCAGTCCTTCCACTGCAACAGTCAAATGACTCCCACTGTAGTACATAAAATTACTACAAATCTTGGGATTATTTCTCAGTGTAGAATTCAGCTCTAGATTCAGATGCCCAAATTTAGGCATTTGGTTAATGTGTAGAAACCAAGTTGCTATTAAAGTGTAGCTCTGGAGAGATGTGTAGACAACCTAGTTTAAGGCATGACAAACATCATTCTAGACTAGTGATGGCTCTGACTAGTTATAGTGGTTATAATGGAAGACTGAGTTTCTAATGCACAGACAGAGACTATTTGAAGGGCATCAGAGCTTGGATCTGAATCCCACCAGCATTGTCAAGAACTGCACCTATCTGCCTAAACACAAGCACACAGTACCATTTCAGATACAATCATGTACCTCAAACATCCACATGATGTGACACAGGACTGATCCATGAAACAGACAAGTTTCCCATGAATAGCTGGAGTCCTAGTGGATTAAATGAAATGGTATGATGACTGAACACAGGTTTTAGGGATTCCTTCAATTGCCTGAACTTAGCTATGCAGGACCATTTGAAATGCTCTAGGGTATCTTGCCTGACCTTCAGCTGCCACTCTAGTATAGGTCTCCTCTAGATCTTCTGCCAGATCCACTAATCCCATGTGAATGTCTCAGACACCCTACAAAGTCTCAAGTGGCACTAGAAGCCTATGTTTAGGCAACTTAGTGTCCTCACATCTGCCACAGTGTATATGCTTGGGAAAAAAATCTGCTTTATACACAGCTGTGCATAAAATCATCTTCTGTTGCAGCAAGCCCCAATAGAAGGACTTAATTCAGCAACAGATAATAGGCTAATCATGTGCCTAGAGTCATGAAAAGTCTCCATGGAGTAACCCGAACTTTACATTGTCCAGGCTACTGGCCGATTTAATCAATACTAGATCAAAGTCTTTCAGATCCAACTACCCTTTACATTATGTGCCGGACTATTTGTGCCTCAAACGGATGAGGCTTTCCATGCAGAGGAAGGTCTTCTGCTAGGAGGCAAACAGGATGCTCAAGCAGCCCAGAAGAACATCTAGAGGTCAGGAAAATCTCAGACTTCATTCTCTTCCTGTAAATTAGATAACTGGGCTGTTTAACTGCAGGTGTACTTTTGGAGATGATAGTCTCAACAGATTTTTACATTGTCTCCTGCAGTGCAACCCACTCACTTCAAAATTTGGCTTGTACAGCTGTTCTTCTGATAGATTTTCCTTCTTTCTCCTCATAGGACTATGTGACTTCTGTGAAACAAATGAAGTTGGGCGAGGATTTAGACTACATTGCTATGCACGCATGTCAAGTAACGCTTCCCTCAAATCTTTTTCCCTTTAATATGCATATTAAATCTTTAACTCAGCATTCATAGAAGAAACAAGCTTTTCATTTTATTCCATTCTTTCACCACAGAATCTTTCATTAATATGATCTGACAATTTTAGTAATTTATTCAATAATCACACAGTCTATTCTCCCTTTGATCATTAGATTGGATAACATGTTGATCCACTACGAAGCTAGCAGTTGCAGACGTATTTGGGCCAAAGACCAGCCCTCAAACTTTCTTTTACTATCCCTCCTTTTAAAATTGTTCAGTATCGTTCGGTATTCCGGCTGGTCCACAGGGATCAGTAATTTAAGGAGCAACTAAGTTTGAGTAAACAGTTCCACGCAGCAACTGAGTATCCAGCAGGTGAGCTGCCTGGCCAGTAGGTAGGAACTACATGCCCAGGTATGCCTGATGCCCTGTGCTTACTGGCCAGGTGGTGTAGGTGGCTCCAGAAGAGGCAAGAATATGCTGCTGCTTTTTGGTTCTGAGTTTGGACTTGCGAAGATCATTCATTAACATCAAAATAAAAGGTATGTGGAATGAGAGGGCTGTGAAGGGAAAAAAAAAGGAGGAATGGTCTATGCACTCTCCCCAGTGCACTAAGGAGAAAGGGAACAGTCTTCACCTTAATCTGTAGCATACAACATATATACAGAGAGAAACAACCACAGACAAGACTAAGATGAATGCTCAGTGCAGCAGAAACTGTCCAAGTGCACAGAAGCTGTAGTTTATCCTAGGCACACCATCACTTTGCGTGACATGCTCACAGAACTATCACACCATCCAAATTCCTCAAAACCAAGCAAGAAACTGCTTTAATTACTTTATTTCCGTTCTTTAGCTTGTCATTGTTTTGTATTTCCTTTGTTCCTAGATTTCACAAGTGGTTTTAATTTTGAAAGCTTTTTCTTTTTTTAATAAAGGTTTTTCAAGCTCTCTAGATTGTGGTAAGACACATTTTAAGGAATTTTATATAATAAGAAAATAACTTCTGAATTCTCCCAAAACACAAGGGTTGAGTTTTACGATCTCTTTAACGCTACTTTCCATACTAAAACATCAAAAGCTGCTGTTCAGTTTGTAGTGGCTTTATTTCTTGGCTGAAAACACTTAGTTTAGGTAAGTCTGTAAGATATAATTTGTTTTGTCACTTACAGACATTCTATAATGGAAAATACTGCAGGACAATTAAACTTCAGGAATGACTCTCTTCAATTCTAATCAAAGAAAAAAATAACTTACAATAAAATAAACCAGCATTCAATAGTAACAAGGCAAGCTGGATGACCCTGTAGTTGGAATCAATACCTTATTTTATTGTTTAATTGCTCTAATTTAAACAGCCATGGTTTTAATTTCTTTTTATATGGTTTAAGCCAACTGTGTTTAAGCCAGAGATGTGAGGGAGTACGGGTTCTAGCACTGGCTACAGATATGAGAGTATGCACATGTTTTGCCCTCAGCTCTGCCAATATTTCTCAAACCTGACCTGCCGTTTCAAAGCTTGGCCTCTTCAAGTAGCATGCCAGCTCTACTGAATTGTGCCAAATGGTGTGCTGACAAACACGCAAGCTAAATCAGTTAGCAAACCGTCCCTGAAAGCATCGGCACCTCCCTCCCCAAAGTCAGCCTGTAAAGCTCTTAGATTAAAGAAGCCATGCAAAATGCAACATTCACCATTTTCAGCTTTTCTGTAACATACAGTGCTTGAACTGAAAGGTCTTCATGTACCTTCATTGCAAAACTGCTTGAAACTCCAACCTGTGAGGCTTTAAATTGGTAGTATGTAACTGGTAAATTTTGAGTGCCTAAGCAGTGGTTTCCTCTATTATAATCTCTTCTAGGAATATAGAAACCTTTGCTAAATAAGAAGTTGTCTAACATGGCTGGATTCAGGGCTGACAGCTTTTTTTAAAGTTCTGCCTTATCAGAGGCCATCAAACTTTCTCTTACCAAGGCTAGATTTTACTTCAATAAAGAAAATCCAGACAGGACTCCCCAGCTGTCTCATCAGAGTGAGATTGATAAAAATTTGAAGTTCTTATCTACACAGTGAAATGAAGCATACAGATACCAAAACTATCAGGTAGCTAAGCTGGTAAGTTCACATGATTCAGCTCAGCATCACACAGACTTTATCAGCCAGTGACAAGATACAGTGTAATGGCAATGACCCAATGCTGTTAACAAGCTAGGAAGTACTGCATTCAGTGGCTTGAGTGAAGAATCAGGTTAAAATATCCACATCTCCTCCAGTTCTTAGCTGGACTGTATTTTATTTACTTATCTACCCCTAAGAAGGGAGCTGACTTGCCCTGCACTTCCTAACTGGGCAGAGGAAGAGACTTAAAAGGCTAACACCTTACCCTGGTGTAACACACTGTCTTAAATGTTCTTCTGCTTTGCTGAGTTTTGCATGTGCAATTCTGTAGCCTGCCTTCCACTTGCAGTTCTGTAACACTTCACCTAAGCCACCTGGGCAGTGTTTTCCAGAATTTCCCTAGTTGCACCTTTCCCTTGCAGTTCTTCCCATGCTGTTATTCTCAAGGCCCTTCTCCTGCAAACACCAATATGTCAACAGCATTGTATCTATACTGTACTGTAGCCCTTCTCTGCCCTTTTCCTATCCCTTAGCAGTAGCTTTTGATGCACATTACAATGCCCAATAACACACATGCACAAAGCTCTATAAGCACCTAACATTCAACACCTGCCCCCACGCAGCACTATCAGCATTGCAAGCAACAGGTAGTTTGAGCATGTCCTGATGAAAAGCGCAGAACTACTATGGGAAGGTGTTACAGGGAACACTTGCTGTATTGGAAAGAACACTGGCAAAACTTTTCCTCTTTACCTTTTTTCTGCGAATGTAATTTTCACCTTCAGTATGAATTTATGCCATCAGCTGCAGATCTTGCAAATGGATCTTTGCATGTTTGCATGTAAACCTGTTTTAACATTCTGCGTACAACACACTGTCCCATATAAATATGCCCCACTACATGTGAGAGTAGTCCTTCACATGCTTAGACCAACCTGAGCTGCCCCTAACCTCCAAACAGATATGACCCCTCTCTCGTGAGGGTACAAGCTCTTGTGTGACCAGGTGAGAAGGTACCTAAGTACAGTTGTATGTCTAGGAGTAACTTCTCCTTTCCTCTGCCCGCAAAAAATTGATTAATTTCCAAGCAGCTCAACTTCCAGTGCTGGAGCCAGGAAATATGCAAGGACACAAAGGCTAGGGACAAATTAAGGAAGAGGAATCACTGTCACTTCAAACATAAATCATCTTAGCCTGACAGGGAATCTAGCCATCAATTTTGCATACCAATAGTGGTTCTCAGATCACATTTCCATGAGATGATACTGAAAAGGATCTTTTGTGCCACTTGAAACACTAGATTTAACTGGTCTAAAGATATGCCCTGGAATGAACTTAATACTTGTTATTTTTCCCCCAAGCCACTCGTCTTGCCAGAACAGAAGTTTCCCTAATGCAATATCCTAATCTTAATCTGTATCTTCACCTATTCGAAAAGCACATTTTTTTAAAGAGATATCAGTAAAGGGAATTCAGACGAACTATAGCAGACTAAACTTCCAACTTACTTAACATGTTTTGTATGTGTTTAATAACAGAAAATAATATACAGTCAGAAACTGACAAAAATGAAAAATACTTCTTACAGCATATTTACCTACATTAATTTTCAAATCTTGTTTTCAACAGTCTGCATACATAGTCTGCATTTACTCGGGGATTCCAACAAGATTTTTATTCTACTACCCAACTTCCAACAATCTGTAAACTAATGCTAAGTACAACATGGCAGTAGAAGAAAATAAATACAGCATGTTATACCACATGAACATAATACAGTGCTACAAGCATGTGCTTCCTATTTGGAACTTCACTTGCTATTGTCACAGATTCAGACTCTGCCTCCAGACTTCCCTCTGGTGAGGATGAGTAGGTGCACAGCGATCCTGACTGGAAGAGGTGCAGGATCCTGCCCATGGCGGAGCCAGTGAACCATGCTGAGCCACACGGGCTGTGCTGAGTTGGCAGGGCCCGTGCCCACCACGCTTCATGGGACAGGACGGGACTGTGCTGCTCAAAACCCTCAGCCACAGGACAGACTTGTGGCAAGACATGGGCCCCTGGGCAGTTCCCCCTCAGTACCACTTGCATGGTCTTGGCTTTATCTGCCAGCACAGAGGGAAGTTCTCATGTCATCATCGTTCCTGACTATTCCTGACAGGGTTGCCTCCTTGTAAAAAAATCCTGTATGAGTCCAAATGACCAGAAAGGGAAGAATCTCTGCTGTGGCTGAGGTCTGCATGGCATGCTGCATATGGGACATGGTCCTGTTTGATGCCACACCACTCAGGGCTCTCAGCATCTGAAGGGCTGGAGGATTACCTGCGCTATTCTCTTCTTACACTGTCAGCTCTAATAAATGTCATGAAGCAGGCAAACAGAGATTCTGGCCTTCTGTCCCACCCAGCCCGGGTTTTTTTGTGATCAAAAAAACCAAATGCCCTTGGCTACCTAATGCAACCAGAAAAATAAAGTTCATGTATCATTTTACTGTAACATGGAAACACGTTTCTCATGAAAGAAAGTTTCCAAAGAAGCAAACATAAATTGAACTAGATGTACTAAACATTTTCTATGAAAAGAAATAAAATATGAAGCGTTAGTAACTGCTGAGTGTTTTGAAGCTCTGCTTCCACAAATATATTTCCATAACTAAGTTCAAATTCCAGAATTCTCCATTTTATGCCTTTAACTAGCTTGCATTTTTTCCAGTCTAGCATTTAAATCTGTTAGTCAAACTAGTTTCACTACAAAAGCAATTCAAATAAATGATTTCTAAATATTAACACAACTCATTTCAGGCACCATAATTAGCTTTTTAAACCATGACATATGTAAGCAGAGACTCAGGTCAGCAGTGACTAGAAATATAACGCAAGTGATACAATTATCAGGCAGTCTTCCGTAGAGTAATGAAAGGGTTTCCTTCCAGGTTATATTATTCTTTCAGAGTATTATATATCCCAGAACAATACAGTTCTAGGTACTGCAGCTATAAAAAAACCCACAACCAACCAACTAAACAAAAAAACCCACAACAACAAAAAACCACCAACCAAATGAACAAAGAAAAAAACCACCACCACCAACAACAACCAAAACAACCCAGAATGAAATGTTAAAACCCTACACTTACCAAGTTATCATGATTTAAAAATCTGGGGAAAAGTAAAATTGAATTAAGTCAACCAAAATATTTTCCTTAGCAAATTCTGAAATGCTGCTTTTTCATTTTTAACTCCTTAATTTTTAAAGATTGCTGTAGATTCAATTTCTAATAAAGGAGTAATTTTGAACCAAACTAGAGTTTATAACCTCATTCTTTTTGATAATTATGAGATGAATAAAAATGTCATTAAGCAAAGCTTTATAAGAAAGGCAACATTCTTCACTGATTAAATGTGGTTAGAACATTCTGATTGGTATTGTTTCACTTTCTCTTATTTTACAGATCATACTTGGTCTCGCTTTTGGAGCTCCAAAAGACCTCATCTAATACAGTTCTTCTGTCGATAAGTAAGGAGAAGTGGCAAAAAAACCTATCTCAGAGAAAGCAGTTCTTCAGATGCAAATTAACATAGCTCTGATTACAGGTTTCTAGACTGTGAAATACAGGACTTTTCCTAATCAAACAGCGAGGATGAATGAAATGAGATCAAGCAGAGCAGTCAAAAAAACCAGAAACCTGAGAACAGTTTCAAGCCAATTTTCAAAATGCAGCTCTTTCAATTTTATATCAAATTTGTAAGAAAAGAGTGCTTCATTTTTAATGATACAAATTCTAATCACATGACATCACTGCAAGGGAAAGCAAAATGCTCTGCCTTCTCGCTGTCATGGCTGTAGAATGTACCTCCAGTATGCACATTAAAAAAATAAAAGCAGTAGGCTTTACATGTCTTTATTCCTTGTGACGAACGTAGGGCACTCATCTTCTTTTAGGAGGTGATCATGCATGTGTCTAAATAAGACTGCAGAGATCCTCCTCAGCAAAATCTTAATTTATTTTTACTCTGAAATAACCTAGAAAGTTCATGAATATTTAGAACATCATGGTACAGATTAAAAAAAAATAAATCAAGTAACAGAAAAAGTACAAACCTCTGATTGTACATGCCCCGGAAATTATAATTTGCTCTGTAATTGGGAATTGGCTTTGGATCTAATGGCCTGTAGATGGCAGGCTCTCCTCTTTTCATCGCCAGACCATTCAGCTCCACAGTTGGAGTTATACTGCCTGCAAAAACCAAACAATTCAGGTAAGGCACTTAAACCAGAAATATTGAAAAACAACAAGCAGGACTGAGATAAGCTGCAAAGAGATAGCTACATCATATATTTTTACTCTTAAATTAAAAAGAAGCAACTACAAAGACATTTCAATTTCCCTAAAAGATGGGAATATAGATCCCAACTCAATCACAAGCAATGAAAAAGAACAATTAGACAACTCAGCGCATTCTCTGTGCAGTTCAGGTGGATTAATCTTCACATATTAATGAGAAAGTAATATCCAAGCTAGTTATTCACTTTTCCAAAGTACTTATAATACATTA
Source organism: Pseudotriccus pelzelni (assembly GCA_035584735.1). Taxonomy (NCBI): domain Eukaryota; kingdom Metazoa; phylum Chordata; class Aves; order Passeriformes; family Tyrannidae; genus Pseudotriccus; species Pseudotriccus pelzelni. The sequence continues at coordinate 119,582,553 of JAWMRA010000078.1, forward strand.
TGACACTTTCTGAAAGAATTATAAAGATAAAAGAATAATGTATCTTTCTGCTGGATACCATTAAATAAAACCACAAATAGGGCAGAGTCATTGAAACAAGCACGATGTAATATGCAGTCATACAGGAAATTCACAAGTTAGAAAAAATGTGCTATTTGCAAGACTTGAAAACTTAAAACTACATTTAAAAACTAAAAATCTAGTAGGAATGATCTAACAGATTGAAACACAGCTACTGGAAATCAGTGCAACTACAGCCATCTACTGGTGACAGAATACAAAAACAGAAGGCAGCTGGTACTTGCCTCCTGCATCATTTCAAAAGTATCAAATAACAAGCTACATTCGAACTACTTCTACTACTTTTTTCTTTTTTTAATACAGAGTTCAGCTGAAGTAATCCCCCCTTGCACTGTTGTAAAAAAATCCTAAATGAGCTAAACGTGCATTCCAACAGAAAGGAGTTAACACTTCTGAAAATATTTTCGTAAGGGATTCAAATAAATCTACCCTTAAAACAGCTACGACTAATTTTCCAGTCTGCCATTGAGGCTTTATATGTCAAATTATGAAAATGTTTATGCAATACTTATTCAAAAACTTCTATTGACAACAATTCTTATCTTTTCCAGAGCAAGAAATTACTATGAATTCAACTTCATAGTAAAAATGCAAAATATCATTCCGATCAGAAGATACCTGTGCATATACAATCCACCTTTCTTGGAGCAAAACTACAGTGCTAAATGACACAATTTTTTAATGAATTCTCTTAAAGCCTGTTTCTCTTGTTATCAGATTTTCCCTTTAAGAATATGCTCAAAGCCAAAAAAACTCTAGCAGATGAGTAATACTCTGCAATACCAAGAATCAAACTCAGGATCCCTTGTCATCGAGGTCCAAGCCTTCTGCTTTCTAAAGAGCTGAAATCACAGTGACTGTGAAGGACACAAGGCAAAACCAGTGTCCTGGGCCTGAAGAAACAGCGCACTAATCTCCAAAGGAGCAAGAGGATACTACCACACCACTCTCAAACAATCCTTCATGGCTAATACTCAAGATAATACTCACAAGTTCTAAAGGAAACTTATTCCAGCTTTTTTTTTTCCATCATGGAGAAAATAAACTGCAAAATTACTCAATTTTAAGAAAGTGATTGAAAAAAACTGTTTTTAAAATGGGGGGAAAGGCAGAGGGAAATAAAAAGGGAAGAAGGGAGTAGAGGAAACATTAGAGGGGAAAGGAATATAAAAACCAAAGAAACAAAAAAGGAAATATGACTCTTTTTCCTTACCATTTGCTTTTTTTTATATTAGTCTGAAATAAAGTTATTAATATTTTTGATTTATCAAACAAGACAGAACAGATACTGGGCATGTAGATGAGATGTGTTCCTTGAAAGGCTTTATATGCGTTGAAGGCAACCCACAGGTAACAACTCAAAATAAAACATGCAAGATACCAGGACACATTCTTTCTATTATTGAAACAGTTTCTAAAGCCGTCTGTGAGCTTTTTGAAAGAATAGGTTGCTATGAAGGAAAACTCACAATGCAGGAAAATACCTGTCAAAGTTCTCATACCAAATCCCAGCCTTTTGTTTACACCACAGATGCAACTTCACAGGATTGGACTGGATAAAATTTCCAATTTCACTGGAAAATTAGCTAAAATAACTCCTTGGGAAATATTTTTTACTATGGTAATAAGAGCCAATTCAGTCTGGATTTCTGTTTGCTGTTGATCATATACAATGACTTTGTACACATCTGAGCATTATCTAAATAATATACTCCCCCACAGTTCAACTATTTTAGGCACGCACATTTAAAATTCTCCTATGACAACTCACTAGACATTCTGCATAATCCTATCATGCCTATAAGATGGCAATGTTTATTCTCACCCTCCAAATTTAAATACCCTGTTAAAATTACTTATTACTGGTATAACATACCAAGACTTCAACAAGATTTAGCACACAGAGGAAATTGTCATACCTGGATTATTGTTTACATTATTTTTGGGTGGTCTAGGCGTTGGTTTGGGAAGGGTAGTTTCATTCAATGCTTTGCTAGCAGCAGCATGTTGGGCCTTTTTAATACTGCTTCCTTCAGCTTCCCATGTCTGTTCTCCAAGAGTCAGCTGCACTGTGAACATCTTCAAAGACAAAGAACAGGTAAACACTGGCAAGATTATCAGTGTGGATTAGACCAATTTGTATAAAAACTTGCAGGGCTGAAGAGAAACCATGCTCTCTCTTTATTGGATTCAACTCCCAGATAATGCATCTGATTCTTCCAAAGATCACTGAGACCTTATCAGTGGGCAACATCTGGCCTTTCAAATTACAAAGTTAAATAGTGTAATGTTAATGTCAGCTATCAGAGAATGGAATAATATTTAAACCAATTAATAATAATGGCAAACTCATCCTCTGCTCTTGGAAGATTATAAATAGGTCATCTAAGAGCACATTTTTTCATACCTTTGAAGGCGTTTTGTCACTTCAACTGTAGAAAACAGGTACTAAACATGCCACGGAGGTAAAAAAAGAGTAATTTTGTAATAATTATGAATGGGTATAAATGACTGCACACTCCTCGAGGTAGCAGAAAATTTGGGACAAATAGTGTCACACAGTGAAAGAATTTCTCACATGACCTGATTTCTAAAAATAATGGATACTGTTAGGGCAAGAGTCACAACTCAAATACATTCAAAAAATAGAGTAAGAAAGAAAATAAATATTATCCTTCTTAATGGAACTGCAGTTCCTAATGTAAAATCTATAGTGAAGATAGGAACCAGAAACATCCAGAGTTCAGATATAGACTGATAAAAAAACATGTATTACCTATGCTGTGCAAATTGTGCAGATAAAACTCAATGCATATTTAAGATATTAAATAGAATCTGTCTTCTGTATTATAAATACACGTTTTATCTAAATTTGAACATCTAAGAACAAGAGAAGAAAGGCTAACAACTCAATATATTTGCCATATAAATTCCCTAGATATAAGGCAGGACTTAATAGTCAGGTAAACACAGCAAACTAAGATACACCCACCTCAGAAAACAGATCAACTTACTTGAGGCAACATAAAAATATCTATATATTAGTATGAGCAGTAAAGAAAGTAAAATTTTCATTTCATCAGTCCTGTATTTTTTTTAATTATTTAAACTTGCCAGATCCAGGACCAGGTACTTAGAGATGGACATGGTGAGCAGTCTTTAAATGTGTCTTTGCATATATTTTCATTTAGCATGTACTTATAAACAAGCACTTGAACACAAGTATGTATTTGCCTCCCACCTGAGCCCTATGCACATGTCCATGGTGCATTCAAACTGAATGCTATAAACACATACTTGTGTCTTAATTACAGGCTTGAGTTTTGGCTACTGTAATTTTCAGAAGCATAGTGCAAGTCCCCATACCACAGTTCCTACTGCCATGTCCTTTTTTCCATGGCAATCATGACAATTTCCTCACAGACAAGGAGAAAAAGAAAAATAGTCTCTTAATCTTGCAATTTGCCAAACCCTACCCCCACCTGAAAGCTAAACTGGGTATTAAATACCCACAATTATATAAATTACCTACAAACATACATCCTTATTACTAGAAGAACTGAAATTTGATTTCTGGATCTGGAGTTTATAAATTCTATATGTTTCAAAAAAGCATCAATGTAATATTTTTATAGGAGGGGAATAATCTCGAATTTAAATGAATATATGATTAATAATGGCTACTTATCTACCTATAACTCTCCTCTTAGCACTTAGAGCAAAAAACAGAAATTCAGGATAATAAAGGGCTTGCTCAGTAAACTTCTGCAGTCAGCTCTAACCTTCTCATTTAGTCCATCTGTCAAAAAAAACTCCTGCAAAACCCCACATATAGTAGTAGGTTTCATCCTTTAATTATAGGAATAAAACAGCCTAAACCCAAACTCTGGAGCAGCCAATGAAACACTCAAGTCCTGCAAGACCAGAGCTAACAGTTCTGTATTGGTCAAGAGACATTTCTCACCAGTTTTCTGAGGAATTTTTTATTCCTTACACCAAACCTCATTTACTTGATGCCTAGAAAGCAGAAATGCAAAGGCCACTATGCTTGTGCTTTTTTTCACTCTGCTCTGTTTGCAAGGTCAATCACTCTTAGCTCTGGCAATTCTTTCCTCCACACTCCTTCTATGTAAAACTGTCTCTCCTCTTATCCAGCCCTTTGAAGTGCTACATCCCCTTTCCCTCTTCTCTGTACCACCACCCATTTTCTTTTGCCACTGTTTCTTTTAAATTTTTGTCCTGAAATAACATTGACATAGAAGGACAGAAGACATGATCAATCTGACTAACATAGTCAAAGACGCCATTTATGCTAAGAAAGACTTTCTGATTTTTCGTATGATGAAGAATCCACCTGGAGGGCAGACTCCTAGAAACCCGAACTGCACTGTCAGGACATGCCACTCCTCTCCCAGCTCCACTGTTTCAACTTTCCCATTTCACAGCAATTGTCAAAACTTACTTTTCAGAGACAACTAGAAAAAAAGGATATAAAAATTTACTAGCATTTGTGGTCACGACACACAGCTGTCTTGTAGAGCATGTCTCGGAAAATCGTGAAAACCACTAGTGGACAGGAACAGAGTACGTGTAGGAGGAAAGCAATGTGAGAAGGTCCTTAAATGGCAAAGAGCAGCAATAGCATTACATCCTCCAGGTCATGCTTTCCAGGACAAATTCAGCCCTGTTTCACATATTCTGGCAGGTATATCATCATATACTAGTAAGACATTATACTAAGCTGCTAATAATCATACTAAATTTCCTACTTTTCACAGGTCAAAATCTGCATAATCTTATTGATATCACCTTTGTTCTTTTGTCTCTTGCTGCAGAGATCAAAATCAGACAATATTCTTCTGAGTCTACAGAGCACATATCTGCAGATTTTGACCATTATGAGTGCAACTAAAAATAACGAGGGTAACTGAAAAACTGAAAAAATAAGAAATCCATTGAAAATCTGGCTTTCAAAAATGCAGCTAATGCAGACTCAAGTAATTTCAATTATATTAGTTCCTCTAAAAGTAGTAATAAATACAAAATCATTACAGCTGGAAAACATCTCTCAGATCATCAAGTCCACTCTTTGACTGAACACTGTCATACCAACTAAAGCATAGCACTAAATGCCATGTCCAGTTGTTTCTTGAAAACTTCTGAGGATGGTGACTCCACCACTTCCCTGGGCAGCCCATTTCAATGTTTAACCACTCTCTCAGTGCAAAAAATTCTTCATTCTGTCCAACTTGAGCCTCCCCTGGCATAGCTTGAAGCTACGTCCTCTTGTCCTGTCACCAGTTGCCTGGGAGAAGAGGCCCCCCGTCTCACATGTGAACTATTTCTTGTCCTGATAAGATTCTAAGTATAACATTAATGTAATATAGCTCAAATTTCTTTACTATTGAGAAATGTAAACAGCCCAAACCACACCTTTTGGTACAACCAAAGCACTTCTTATTTCACAGAAAATAAATATACAGCACAGTAGCAAAAGATTACAGAAAGCCCAACAGATTTAACATGCCACAACCTAAAACCAACCAACCAGAGTACCCTGTGGTGCCAAATGCCTCCAGGAAGAGAAAGAGCACTTCAATTTCCACGTGCAATGTGAGATCCTAAAAGCTTTCTGATTCTCAGCAGCCTCACACCTGCTGACATCATTTCCACCAGCATAATGGATTCGAGATTGCCAGCCAGACCAGGTCAGTGACTTGCATCAACTCTGTGCTCACTGGCAACACAATGTGCAACTCAGAAACAAGAGGCAATGGCAGAGATCGCCCATGATGAGCTCAAACCATCACTGATCTGCAGCATGACCCCACTGTCTTATGCAATTTTGCCACCCTAGAAATACTACGTACATATATAGGCATACATTAGGTACAATACTAGGCAGCTATTAATTATGTCAGCGTCTTTCTTGGAGTTTTCCAGGATTTTTTTTCTCCTCCCCCAGTTTGCTCCCATCCAGCGAGGAAATTCAAAATTATATTAGAAAATTTTATGTCATGAGAATATTCCTCTGTGTTCCACATCATCTGAAAGCAACCTAATTTGTACTTATTAAGTTGGATATCCAAATTGATATGAGAACTGATCAGAACTAGCTGTCAGTTCACCAGAAACTTTAATGCTATAACCATATTAGGAGCCTTAATATCACCATATATCTTAAAGTTGCATAATAATAAAGTCTGTGCTCTAAAATGCAAGATCCAAAGATAGAGTATCAACTTTAGAGACACAGAATTGTGCCAATAAGCATGTCAGAAACTATGTCTGTCATCATCTGCACTACCAAAGGCATGCTGACTAGGGAGCAAGATTCATCCAGCCTAAAAAGCAAATGCTCCTTAAAGATTAAGAAAGGGTGATGACACCCTGAAAAGACTTTCACAAGGTCTTTATAAAGACCAACAAATAGAAACTCAAAGGTGAAAGTCAAAGTAAGGTACAAAATGATCTACAGGAATTAAACAGAAATACAGGCATACTTCCTGAACGTTAAAAAAAAAAAAAAAAGCAAAAATAAAGAACAGTAAGAAACCCCTTACACTAGAAATGTAGCTGGGTTTGACAAGCACACTTGTCCAAACCATGACATTATCTGTTCAGCATTTAAGGTATGGCTCATCACCTGGAGCTGTGACCTTACCTTGGCATGAGCAGGCCCTCTTTCATTCAGAAGCTTATACTGGGGTTGAATTCTATTGAAACGGGCTAACTCATTTACCAGACACATTGGAGTTTTCTCTTTGGGGTTTGCCATGTTATCTTGGAGAGGAGCTGTAAATAAAGAGTCTGTAAAGTTTTTGTGGAGAAATGTATTCTTCACAACTTCGCAAAGCTTTGCAAAAGCAGCATGCTTAGAAAAGAAAATACTTTGGCTAAAATACAATTTTTGCACATATGCTAAATACAATGTTTAAACACCATTTACATATTAATCACATGAGAATATGATTATGATTTTACAATAAAAATTTTGATTACATGCAATTAAAAAAACCTAACAACTATTTATTTCCAAAATATCCCTATGACAGATGACAACGTAGGGGAACATCTACATATTCTACATCTTCTACATCACCAAAATTTACTGTCAGCAGTATACTGAGTCCTGGAATTAACTACTCTTCCAGAATGGTTTCTCAAACCATTTGAGAATGGTTTTTGAAGCAGTAGTGGATAGTGTAAGAGTTATGAGACAAATACAGCAGATGAATATATACAAATATAGTAGATGAAACTCTATGGCCCCCACTTGCTTCTGCCTGCTTCTTCCCACTGTTTTAGACTTCTCTCACAAAAATTAAGTCAGTCTCAGAGCACTCCCAAAGAACACTTCTCCTCTCCCTTCAACTATTTTGTTCTGCTTTTTTTAGACCATTAAACTTTCTGCAATTTTTTTTCCCAATTTATTTGTATTTGTTCCTAACACACACTGTCATTTCTTGTTTAGATTTCCTGCATTTTACACCCAGTTCAGCATAGGAATTGCAGCATTTATTAGGCTACAAAGGAAACACCAAATACTGCCAAGAAGCCAGAAGACATTCTGTTCTAGGGAAGAGAAATAAACTTGGAGACCTTCCTGCACCACTAAAACTTCTCTATAAAAGATACACTCAGAATCTGACAAAATAGACATGCTCTTTTCTGAGCTTTTACATCATTGATTAACACTTCACTGTAAGTCTGAGCTCAGTTAAAGAAACTAAACTCAGTAAACAGTTTATTTAGCCAAAATATTTTTCTATGGGTGTTTGTTGGTTTTGGGTTTGTTTTTTTTTTAATTTAATTCTCTTAAGGACCTAATTATTTATCTTTTTAAATTAAGAAGTTATCAAAAAATTCATTTGACCACTGAAGAAAATATACCCGGACCAACCTACCTGGTGAGTTGTTAGAAGGCGCAGGATCCACAAGGCCGGCAGTAGGACTGCTACAGCTGGCAGCTGATTCCGAAATGGACCCATTCATTGAGGATGGCAGACTCAGTGTATTTGTAGTTGTAACAGGCAGGGGTAGCACCATAGGGGACATGGTGGGTCCAGACAGGTTCGCTGTAGTCTGCATCTTAACTTGTGCCATTGCCTGTCACTGCAATAAACAAATTATTATCAGCAGGGCACTTTGCATTTTGAATGTCAAGTGACTGTAGTGATACTAGCAACACTTCTTTTTTTGCTCCTGGATCTGGGTCACTAAACTGTCCACAAAAGTCATGCCTCTGCAAACATTACTTCCAAACGGATGCACAGAGAAACAGAGCTCAGAGCCAAAGAACAGCACTGGAGAAGAACCCACACAGCCTGGCTCCCGGTTCTGTTGTTCAGCAATGGGGCGACCCTGCCTGAAATACAGCAGGAAAAATGATTATTCTAGAATAAAATTTCATATAATTATTCTGCAGATGAGATTAGCACCTACCAATTTCTTCAAATGAGAAGTTTGTTGTCTTTGCAACAAACTGCCATAGCAATCTTTTGCCATTGTTATTCCAGTAAGGTGCACATAAAATACCAAATAAGGCCACAAGAGAAAAATCACAATTTTTTCTGCATTTTATCAAACTAGAAGAGAGAAAAAAATATAAGAAAAAAATGCTAAAAAAAAACAAAAAAAAACACCAAAGATGTGAGTTCTGAAAAAAAATAACTGCTCCTTCAGTCAACAGGTGGAGTACTTCAATCCTTGTATAAATTACTAGCACAGGTATCAGGACTTCCTAAATTAGCCTTCAACCCAATGCCTAAAGCATTTACCTAGAATATGCTAGGTACTAATTGTGTCCTTTCATCTTCTCAATTAGTTTTCTTATTGCCAATACCTGCTCTCAGGCTATGTCTACACACATAAACAACTCGGGGTCAGGGCAGTGCTTCTTCACACTACTCATTGAGAGTACGCTCCTTGGCAAAATTTGGCCACTGGGTAAAAACTCCTGCTGCAAAAAATATACAGGAGCAGTTCAGGGGCCAGCAGGCATCCCGGACACTCTAATAAACAAGGAACCAGTCATTCTCACTCATCTGGCCAGAAGTCTTGGGCTTCTCCTCTTGGCATAAGGAGCAGGATGATATATTTTATTCAGTAGCATGGACACAGACTGTATTATTTAGGGTTCATACACAGGAGATGATCTGCACAGAGCGGATAACGAGATGAAACCCGTGACAGCTGACTAGTGGCCCCTGGGGAACTGGGACCTCTCCCAGCAGCAGCTCTGACCCCACTGGCTGAGGCAGAGGAGCAAAGGAGCCCAGCTCTCCTCCATCACAAGCAGTCACCTCACCACTAAGCTCTTTGCCACCTCTGCTGGGCTAATTCACTCTTCCTAAGCAAAAATCCCATTCAACACCTAGAAAACTTCTTAGCTAAGGACTTAATGAAGTGAGCACAACTACAGACAAAATTTTGATTACAATCAGTATTTTTGCCTCTCCCACACCCCATCCATTAAAAAATATCCAAGTATCTTTACTCAGAGGGACAGTATTGTTGCATAAAGATCCCAAATCACTCATTACACCACAGAGGATGCAAGTCCTTTAGCACAGTTGCACTAGTATAATGAAAATAATAAATCCTATTACTGTGACTCTGTGCTTTGGAGAAGAGGTTCATAATGGAATGCCTTTTTATTACTGAGGAAAGATAGACAACTGATTTAATTCTCTGAAAAAGCAAAAGTAAAAAGAAAAAGAAGTTGAGGTGCAATCACTTGCTCTTTTTGTAAGTATCTTCAGTAAAATATTAACAACACAGATTTTAAAAATACATAAGCAATTAGCTGAGATGCGTTCAAAAAATACGGACTAAATTCATAGTATAAGAAACCTACTGTTACTTTACAGCAAATGTTATGCAATACAGCAATATTGTTAGAAAGGTCTAACTTAAAGACTGAGAAGGTGTATAACTATAGAAATTTTTGGTATACTGTGTGTTTAATTCTGATTTTAAAATACATTAGTATAGATCAGAATTAATTGAAAAAGTTTCTTAATAGTAAACATCAAAGCCAACGATGGCAAAATCAGACCATACATTTTAAACGTATTTAAAATGAAACCAACATATTAAGAAATATCACAATAACTGAAGTTTAAGAAACTCACAGTATTTGCAGCATTTTAGCTTATAAACATGATTATGAGAAAGGCATCATTCAAATAGTTCTGTATGAGATACTACTGAACACCCAGTCTTGGGCCCTACCAGTTGTGAATTATCATTTCAGCTTCCAGTATTTTGCATGTTCATTCTTCATGAAATCAGAACTTACTAATAAAAAAATAAAATACTATGCTCTATAGCATTGATGTCCTAAAGGGAGAACTTGTAGGATGGATACTTTACTATTAAGGATAAAAAAGAAAAATCAACTTGAGAATAGTACCAAGGAACAGTAAGAATGAACAAGATAAAGTCTGAGAAAAAAGACACCCTTTGTCCTACGGTAAAGTATGTAGAAAATTCAACTGTGAAATCAGAATAAAATCATAACATATTGGGTGCTGGGCATTTCTTATATATCTAAAGCAGCAGAACTCCCATGAGAAACTATAACTATTTCATAAATTATTCTGTATAAGCAAAGACTATTTAATAAATTATTCTGTATAAGCAAAATTATATAATATATAACTGTAGGGAATAACTCTTAAGTGGATGAGCTACGGAGACAACAAATTTGTAATCAGTCAAAAAATCCCACTAGTAGAGAGAGTCAACAGAGGAAATGCAGTTGATATAATGATGCCATGTCATTTTCTCACTATCAAACAACTAACCTTTGATGTCATAACAAAAGGGGACAAAAACTATATGTCCCATCTTCTCTTTACATTTTCTTATATATGTATACACCAGTGTTGTACTATTTTATAAACAGTGAAGCAAAAACACTATGGGGACTTCCAGCCACAAGCACAGAGTACATAATAAAATATGCTGCTACATAATAAAATGTAGGACCTGGGAGAGAGAGAGATTTTGCTAAGCTGGTCGGAGATGAAATGCAGTTATATAATCAAAATATTTTTAAATCTTCTATGTGGATATTTTTGAAAAATCTGGCATGCACAAAAGGAATAGTTCATTTATTATACTATGAATGTAACTTGAAAAGGCTGCACACCTCATTTCAGGTGGTTAACCCAACGCAAATCTTGGTAACTGCTACCTCCCAAGTGTCTCCAGAGGAGCTTCCCTTGCTGCTTGGCAGTGGTTACGGACACTTGCACCTCTTGGAGAAAGCTGGACTGCACAGCCATGCCTGCCAGCTTTGTCTTCATTGAGCCGCAAGCTTCCATGCCAAATCACCACAGCATGATATTTCTTAAAGTCTTAATCACATACATGTCTACCCAGTCAAAGGCTGCAAGTCAAAGTGCTGTCATTTTTGTAAAGCTGAACTCCAGGGTTTATGGTGCCTTACGAGATCCTGAAGTGGTTTTGCCTCTTAGTCTAACCTACTCAGCTGCAATAGAAATACTACAGCAGGCATGAAAAGGGATGCAAATATACTAGAATTGCATTTTACTTCATTTCTGCTTCTGAAAGCACTTTGTACAAAGGCAGCTACACAGGTTTCATTAAACAAATCACAGAATATTCTGAGTTAGAAGGGACCCAAAAGGATCATCGAGTGCAACTCTTAAGTAAATGGTCCATATGGGGATTGAAGCAACAACCTTGTTATTATAAGCAGCATGCACTAACCAACTGAGCTAATCTCAGGGTCAGTTGGTATTAACTTTCCAATTAATCTACGTACAAGCTGTGAATTTTCCTCCCACACTAAAAATGACCCAACCAAAATAAACTCGTATTAAACCAACAAAACTGCCTCACATTTTGAAGTGAAAATACTGCTGTCAAATATTCCATTCATTTTTCTTATACATCACAAAACAAAAGATTGTGGTGGGTTGACCCTGGCTGGACACCAGTGCTCACCAAAGGCACTCTATCACTCACCTCCTCAACTGGACAGAACTGGAGAGAAAATATAATTAAAGACTTGTGGGTTGAGATACGGGCACAGAGAGATCTCTCACCAGTTACCATCACAAGCAAAACAGGCTCAACTTGGGGAGATTAACTGAATTTATTATCATTCAAATCAGAGCAGGGTAATGAGAAATAAAAACTAAATCTTAAGAACACCTTTCCCCCACGCCTCCCTTCCTCTCAGGCTTAACTTCACTTCTGAACTCTCTACTTCCTCCCCCAAAAGCAACCCAGGGGTGTGGTGAATGGGGGTTACAGTCAGTTCATCACAGGTTATCTCTGACAACCCATCCTCCTCAGGGAAAGGCTCCTCATAGTCTTCCCCTGCTCCAGAGTGGGGTCCCTTTCACAGGAGACAGTCTTCAACATGAGTCCTTCCCACAGGATGCAGTTCTTCATGAACTGCTCCAGTGCAGATCCCTTCCACAGGGTGCCATCCTTCAGGAACAGGCTGCTCCAGCAGGAGCCCTCCCACAGGGTTTCAAGATCTACCAACAAACCTGCTCCAGCGTGGGCTTCTCTCTCCTTGGGGACACAGGTCCTGTCGGGAGCCTGCTCCAGCATGGGCTTTCCACAGAGCCACAGCCTCGTTTGGACATCCACCTGCTCCAGCGTGGGGTCCTCAGGGGCTGCGGGTGGATCTCTGCTCCACCATGGACCTCCCTGGGCTGCAGGGGCACAGTAGCCTCACCAAGGTCTGCACCACCGGCTGCAGAGGAATCTCAGCTCTGGTGCCTGAGCACCTCCTCCCCCCTCCTTCTGCACTGACCTTGGTGTCTGCAGAGTTGTTTTTCTCACATATCCTCACTCCTTTCTTCTCTGGCTGCAGTTTCTGTTGTGCAGCAGCTTTTCCCCCTTCTTAAATCCCTTATCCCTGAGGTGCTACCACCTACACTGATGGGCTCAGCCTTGTCAGCAACAGGTCCATCTTGGAGCTGACTGGCACTGGCTCCTCCGGACTTAAGTGAAATTTCTGCCAAATTCTCACAGAAGCCACCCCCGTAGCTCCCCTGCTAGCAAAACCTGGCCACGCAAACCCAATACAAACACTAACTCAGAGATGCAGAATATTTTTTACAACTGTGAATACACTTATATCATGTAAAAAAGCGTCACACAACATAAAGAAATTGTTACAGTTTTTCTGAATATTATTATTTATTGTATTTTTCTGGAATGTTAATCACTTAGATCTTATGACATAAAATATTAATTAAATGTTCAAGTGAAATGATTCTTAGACTGTGTCAGAGTAATCAAACAAACAAGGAGAGATAAAGTAGATAAAACACCACAGAAGGCGGAAAACGCGGACAATGACTTTTCAAACCAAACACATTTTTACAACGTGGAAAAATTGAAAAAGCAATGTTAGAAAGACAAGTTGTTTTATGAACAACCAAAACACGGAGAACAGTCAAAACAGAAGACTGGACTTCATCTGTGCAGAAAGTGCAAATGCAGTAGGGTGTCACCACACTTTCACACTGCTCTGTCATACAACCCAGCGCACCAAATCTAATCTGTGTACAAGTATTTAACACACGACAAGTACTGCTTACTTGTGAAGGGCTTTACAAAGGTAACAACTAAGGGCCAGCCACTGCTGAACAAAAAAAATTATTTGACATATCCTGTAGAGTTCTGCTTACACATTCTAATCAGAGCCCATTTTTCACAGCTGTATTACATTAATGATCCTAGGTCTTTTTCTGCTGAACTGCTACCAGCAAGTTGTATAGCCTGTGTTCTGACTGTTCTGCAGCTAACACGTCTTTGTTCTTGTCTTCCTTGAATTCTCTTATTAAGAAAAAAACAAACCAAAACAAAAAAGCAAAAAGACAAAGACAATAATTTCAATTTTTCAAGAACACACTGAATTTTAATTCTAGTTCCAAAATGTTTGCAATTCTCCTCTAAGCCTGCTTTAAGGCATACACAAATTTAATAATGTACGGTTTCAACCACATCATTAATGAAAATATTTAATGGTGGAGGAACAGCAATCCAATAGACTGGGGCAGTGTCTAAACAGGGAGCATCTTAAGGGTTTTTTTCAGACCAACCCCTGGTTTGGTTAGAAGCTTGTTAATGTGATTCTTCTGTGAAAGTCTCAAGTCCCAGAACCCTAACAGTTAACAGCTTCCTAACTAAGGAGGGTTTGGTTCTAGTTTTAGCCTTAAAATTCCATTAAATTTTCCATTCTTCTTCTATTCTTCTCATACTGCTTCGCTCATTCAGTTACGCAAACGCATAAAAATCTGCCTAGAGGTAAAACATATTTCTGGTGTGCCATTTCTCACATTTACAGCCAATATTTATACACACATGGGCATTAATATAAAAAGCACTAGAGAAGTACTAAGCCTTCTGTCATTTCTTTTTACTGTGTTATATCTAGCAGCTTATTAGGGATTGACAGAAAACGCACAGCTCTGCATTACCTTCAGAGCAACTGTTAGTTCAATCTTTTATGTTCTATAAAAGCGAGTAATGAGATAGCCACACTGTAGCAGTTTAGCAAGGGCAGGATTTAAAGCAACAATGAGCAGACGGTTATTCTGACTTATTAACAAAATTTAGCTTATTTATACATTTTAGATAGGTAACATTGAAAAACTAAGCACGAAATCACACAGGGTGTCTCTCTACACCTTTAAAAATATATAATTTTTCTATACAACCGCTGGTCCCCACTGTTTGTCCTCCCCATTTGCTCCTCCATCAGTTTTGTGGCTTTTTGCCTTACCAGGACTGGTTTGCCAACAACCAAGCCGATCTAATAACTTGCTGCCATAGCAGGAGACAATCCCATGTCCTTCCTTCCCCACAGCAAAAAGGTAATACTTTTTGTCCATTTATCTCACTGAACCAGTTCACATGCAGGTGAGGAGGAATATCAGAAAAGTGCCTGTGTCTGTACAAGCAGGGCCATAAACTCCTGACCTTGAGTGAGCACGCAGAATTAGCCCTTTCAACTCCTGCTAATCAGCTTAGCTTTGTTGTCATGACATACACTGAAGTTCAGCTCCTTCACACTGTTGCATATGAAACCCAAGATCTCAGCCCTGACAACTCCATCTTCAGAAATCTGTTGCCTGATTTCCTTTTTTTTTACAGAGCCTTGCACTGGAGAATCTTCATTTCAGTGGAAATATGGACATAACTACCAGCTAATTAACAGCTAAGAAATACATGACAGCAAGTGAAGTTATGCCTTAAAAGCATTTTATTTTACTGAAGTACAAGGTGTGGGAGGGAAATCACTAACTTTCATTTTGGTTGTTTTGATAAGATGATTTACAATCAAAGACAAAACTGCACAAGAAAGAGAAGATAAATTGACACAGAATATTAATGACTAATACTCAAAATTCAAGGAACTGCAAGGCTTACATAAAAGTTCCCCTACTTGCTCAATGTTTAACCCAGCCCCTGAAGACTAACTAAATACTACTGTTCCGTACAAGCTCTGTCCTCTGCTCTTGGACTGGAGCAGGAAAGTGTTGCAGATAAAGCCCCAGAAAGGCAAGGGAGGTCCAAGAGGCTGCAGTGAATGCTAGGCCACAACATTAAATCCCATCGTTCTTTCAGATTCTATCACCCATGGAGGACCATCTTTGCCAACTCCTACATACAATCAGCAAAAAGCTTTCTGAGAAAAGGCAGGAAGGTATTTTTGAGGGAAAAAAATCAAGTAAGAAATTGAACAAATTAAAAATCTGCACTCATATTTTTCAGCCACTTCTTCAAACAGAAGTCAGCTCAATTTCCCTTTTGAATTACTACACAGGGCAAGCACGTTAAAACAACAACAACAACAAGAAAAAGATTTAATACTCAGAAAACTGAGGTAGAAACTGCTTCATCTCACAGACTCCTGTCATCATGGAACCACATTGGTTCCCTAATCTCCAATACGATATTGATCCAAGATAATACATAAAGCATATGAGTCTCTTAATCATTGAACACATTACCATTATCACAGAATCACATTATGTGGAAATATATATTATTTTATCTGTCACTGATTCAATCCTTCTCTAAGAATTCTCTTTACATAGTTTTGTGCAATTTTGAAAAGAAAAACCCAAACAAAAAAATAAAGTAACTAATTATGGAATCAATGAGTAAAAACTACGATTTTCTCAATCAACAAAATGGCCAAAAGTAGGAACTTTTGCTACCATTTAATTATGATATGTTAGCAAGAGGGTTAGAACAGAAAAGTCTTACCCTCAAACAAGGTTAGATTCATACAACTTGAAATACGTAGTATACATCACAGTAAATATAAAAAGCAAACATTTTGGATGTAGTAAATTGCTTATGTCACTACAGCAAAAGGCAAGTAACTAAGACGAAAAATCTTCAATCTATAAGGCCATCTATATGCACCGTGCATCTCACACCAGCACAGTTACCCATACTGCATGGCACTGCTGTACAGTGAGATATGAGGATTCAGGTAACGCTTAAAGACATTGACAATTTAGGTTTACAAATAAAAGCAAGGTGTTTAAACCTCCACTGCAGTAAAAGGAAATACAGCATGGAAGTACCATGGTTTACCAGTGCCAACTGAGATGTCCTGAGATATCACATTTGGATAATACCTATCTACTCCATCAGCTGCTGCTTCAGCAAGCAGATATCCTCTCAGAAAACCCATGCTGTGTCTGACACAGCATGTGGCAGGCAGTTCAGAGAAACCCTGACATAAAGAGACAATGAAATGGCAATAACTTCTGTGTTTAAAGAAACGTGTTACACCACTAGTCTGTACAGGCAGAAGACCCAGGGAGTTATTCAAGGTGATCAACAAGTAGCCTTCTAATTTTGGATTAGCCAACCACAGTGGCAGCTGAGGAGCAGACAGCGTAACTTAGTTTCTTGAGCTGCATGAGATGCCAAAAATACAGACAACTGAATCCTAATCAAAGTCTACTGCCAAACTAGTCCTCAACGCGTAAGTGCTCATGGACTTTATTAAAATTAACAGACACAATTACAGAAGTAAATAAGCTCCCTCGCACTGACTGTAACTGTGCACATTTTTGAAAATGTGTAAGTCCAAAAACTAGTAACAAGAGAAACTTCACAGAAAGTGGAGCATAATGCCACGCAGGAATGCAGCTCTTCCCTTGCTTCCCCTGGCAACAGCAAGGCTGACATGAAAAAGCTGAGAAAGGAGCAACTCAGGCCACAGTGCATCTTACTGTGTACAGCAAAACAAACAACCCCAGCCTGTACACAAGGCTAATCTTCTCTTCTAACAGAGGAATCAGTCAGGTTCTGTGTATACCAGACAACCACTTGAAGACTCAAGTGGAGACTTCACAGACAGGCAATAGAGAAACTTTATTAATATTCATCTTGAACCATGGTGGAAAAAAAGGGTTGCTATCCTGTATTGAAATGATAAGGGAGATCAACCAGATTATCAACTTAAAGATTTTGATGCCAGAAGAAAACTAAAAGATAAGGAAAACCAATCCATTGCATTAGAAACTGAGCGAGTTTGGCATCTCAAAGCTTTTCAACCTGTATATAACCCAAATCCCAATGGAGAAAATTAGTCTGGTTTATATAAATGTTTGCCACCTTACAAAGATAATCTCATCAGAAAGTCTGTCTCAATTTATTGCTGCTGTCCAGAAAACAGAGAAGACAGTAAAAAAGCCATGGAAATTTCCAACAGGCAATGTCAGCTAACCCAGTTCTCAAATTACCGCAAATTTTATGCCCAGAAAAGACTCTGAACCATCCAGATAGAACACTGGTTGAGACACTGCCATCAGTTTGTCTGAGCCAGGATACCCGGAATTATTGCAGAGAAGAAAATGCAAAACTCCTCCATGAAACAGCAAGATGATCATCAGAGCCTTCTTTGTAGAAGGCCTTCCTCATCCAAAACCCTGATTTGCCTCATGGTTTGAGGCAGAACCCAAAACCCAGCTTATAGATGGCTATAAAGCCTTACAGATCAGAGGCAGGACACACACACTGCCCAACAGTAGGAGGTAATATCCTTCTTTGTATTTGTTTACTGCACTCAGGAGCAAGCACTAACCCAAAGCACAAGAGCTGGCTGTCCAGTACTGTAACTCTTCACCACTCTTTCTTACCATGACTGAAAAACTACTTACCTCTTAAAAACAGAAAACTTGTATCTCCCCCAGACACTCTGCGATACACAGTCATATCTGTAACATCTTTTAAGTCATCGTAACCTTGCTGCAGATGCAGGTAAGCCACATTCACCTTAGGTTAAAGAAAAATGAGTTACTCTGCTTTCCTGAAGGACAACAGCTGAAAAGAAGGGAAGCCTAAACCACTAGTTTAACAATCAATCATCAGCTTAAAAATTTAGAAGGGGATTAAGTGAGTAAATGAAAAAAAACCACGACTCAGACTTGACACACTGCCGCTACACATTCATTTGTATCAAAGCTGTAATTGGTTCTTTATTTATGATGTTGGAGTCTAATTAGAGCTCCTTCCAAGAGCTTAGTTTCTTATCTAATTAGTATTTTGAAATTTCTCTCATATAAATTTCTAAAAGCCAAGGTTTTTTTCAATTTGTGATAACAAGTAGAAGTTATATTCCTAAGATCTCCAATAAGCTTTGACTGATTTTAAATTACAAAATAATCACACTCTAAGTAAAACATCCCTCCAATTGTTACTTTGTTCTGAAGCAGGCAAAAATTACTTTTTTACTTCATTCCCTAACTAGAAATTGCACATTATTAAAGGAATTCAGAAAATTATCTTGGTTTTCCTTGACTGGCTGTGTCAAATTATTTCTCGTATAATTTCTAAAAACCAAGTTTGGTGAAGTAGCAGAAACAAGCCTTTTTTTTTTTGAAAAAAGTTACATCTCCTGCTACAAGTCCTTCTCATACTGTAATCATCTCCCCGTAGTAAACAGCTACAAGATCCTCAGGGGAGGTGGTTTCAGTGGACAAAGTGACAGGTGTTGTGCTCTGTTGTTAGAAGCAGATAAAATTCTGGTTTATGTGCCTTTTTTTCTTCTCTGAGTGTACTTAAACAAAAAGTATTTCACAGCTAGAGTAATCAGTGCCCACCTTGGAGTCTCATACGGCTTCCAAGAAGTTCCAGCTCCCAGACACAGCTGGGGTCAAATTGCCATCTCCTGTTCATGAATCATTCCTGGAGTTCCCCCTTCTCTCAACTCTTTCGTAGACAGGTTTTGCAATACTTGGATATACGATAATGTTAACATACAGTTCATACAGAGACTAGCTCCCTGCTCACCAGGGGACAGGATGGGGCCTCTGCTCACAGGCATAGAGTACCTTGTCAGATCAGAAGTTCTCCAATGAATTCAAAAAGCCTCCTCCCTATTATAAGTGTCACTTTCCCCAATCAGTGAATAAAGATAAAATAATTACTGAGTATTGGATTGGGCCTACCAAGTGCTCTGACTAAAGAAAAGCACAAAATCAAAGTTTTCAACAGGAGAAAATTAAGTTTAAATATTCTATGTTTGGGGGCAAATCTTGAAATGTTGCAAAATTTATGACATAGGCCTGACTCAACAACAATGAAAACAGAATCCAAAAATTAAGGAAGCGGACAGATCATACATAGCCAATGGTGACCTGCGGCAATTAACACTGGACTCCAAGAAACAAGATGGGAAGAAACATGTGCCTGGAAGAGTTTAAGAGAAAACCAAAAGAGCTAACCCATCCAGCTACATGCAGCAAGCAGCTATCAATGAAGATTCCTCAAGCATCCTGAGAATGAAAAGAATCATCAACAACTCAGCAAAGTTTACCAGGACAGTAATCACCTACTGATTCTTTGTAGCAAACCCATGCTTTGGAAAGAAATTATCAAGTTGCAAAATTAAACATATTCAAATAAGTTACTTATCTTTAGAAGAAACGACAGATTATAGAAGACTGACTATCTAAGAAGAGGAAAAAAAATCCTAGTGGCAGACTTACAGATCCTTTCAGAACTAGCAAGGAAAGAAAACACTGAAGAAAAACTGCTGGATACATGATCAGTGCTAAGCATTAGCTAAACACTCTAAACTTGGCACACACAGAGCACACATTCTGCTGCAGCACAGAGGTTACACACAACTGTCAGGATGGCAAGGTTAATTTCTGGAATTTAATCAGCAAGGAGGATACTAAAGTAACAACCAAGAACAGAACAAAGAATGCTGGTAAAAAGACACCCCTTCAAATTGAGCACATTGTAAGGGCACAGAACCAGCACAACAAAACCAGGCTTCTTCCTCCAACTTATGTACTAGTGTTTAGAAGTACCAAGGAAGACATATGATAAAATAGCAAATCTTCATCCATACTATTGATTATTCAGAACAACTTGTTTCCCCAGACCAAAGGAAGTTATAATCACAACTACTACAGGAAAAAAAGTAAACAAACTGTGAATTAAAATTTGGAATTCTCTCAAGTATTTTTCCACAGACAGAGTCAGAAATAAAACAAAGGATAACTCTGGCTAAAAGTGCAACCTGATTCAGTGGTAACATGAAATGATTAAAAATAATAAGACACAGCACCTAGAAATGAAGAAGAGTAGAAAGGAAAAAGAAGTTTCCATATATTAGAAATATCAACACTGTTTGTAACAGCATGGTCTCACTATCCGGAGACAGAACAGATGGGCGGCCGATGCTCTGAGCTGCCCTTCAAAGGAATGCCTTTTTCATCACTTACTGTACTTTCAGGACTCCAAGGCCATTAGACTCAGCAGGGTTAAGTTAGCTTTTGTGACTTTGGAACCACCCTAAACTAGAATGAAACAACAAACTTGCTTTCGAACTTGCAGGGACAACATTTCTGTTCACTACCAAGCTAAGACTCCCACTCTTTACCTTCAAAACCAAAATCAAGTAAACAAAAAGCACTTCAAAAGGGACGGAGGACCCTATTTTCTAGGATCTCCAGCAGAACATCTGCTATTTAGCTACATATAATCTGCCTAATACAGTCTCACCTCCTGCAAAAGAGGATGTTCTTTGTTAATGGAGTGTAGTGCTCTTAACCCAAAGGCCGTCCAACACCCACCTAGGCTGCAACGACACGTAGCAGAAGCTCAGAAGCTCAATGACACGTAGCAGCAGACCCCAGAGCTGTGGAGCAAAGATCTGCAATCCAGAACAATAGCAAAGGAACCCTATTTGAAAAACAAAGTAGGCCCTGGAACTAGAACTGCCTCAGCTAACCCTGTTCACCTTCAGTGCTTTGTTCTGCCCTATCTCAGGGATATGTTAGCTATATTAGTGTGGCAGTAACTATGTTTCCCTTGCTCCTATCAGGAGCCTGAGGTGCCTGAGCACAGATAAACAGACAGTACAGTACTTTTTGGGTCCTAGATGTCAAAACTCCTAGTGAGCCCAGAGTTGGTTTACAAGCCTTGAAAAGAGTCAAATTACTACTGTGTCCAAGAAAAGAAACAATTTCAAATCCAGGATGCGCAAGGTACTGTTTAGATCTCTTTTAAAATACTTTAAATATACTACAGTTTCACCAGCTACAGCAGCCGTTCGCTCTCATAACCCACCTGTAATCAAGGTGAATGTTACAAGGTATCGAGGGGATCTGACCGCAGTAAGATTTGAGAAGAACCAGAAAGAAGAGTCAAAGTTTTATGCCTAGTTTAATGGTCACATGAAAAAAGACCTCCAAAGCCACCTCCTCTGGTGAACTTCCACTGACAGTAATTTGTGGAATGGCCAGTTTCACAAGAGGCCTGTAATGTAACAGGGGAAGAAAAGTGTTACATTAAATTCTTCTCTTGGGGCTTGGAAAATACCCACGGTTGCCTAGAAATCCACATCCAGAACGCCCTCATGAATAACAACTCCATCAACTCCATGGAAATGGGATCCAGTCCTGGCATCTTCACTGAGTTTTCACTTGCTTAAGGCTCTAAGTGATAAAAACTGGCAAGGTGAAGAGGAGTGAAGTAAAGATGATGTGGATCACTCTCCCTTTTGAAGAGGTCAAATCCAATATCTAACCCAGTAGATTCAGCTAAGAGAAAATGTTGAGAGATGTCTCCGAGAAACCAGGGCAAGCTTTACCTGCCTTCTGATTCAGTACAGCCTTCTCACTCCTTTCACAAAAGTCAGACATCCTTAGCTGCCATACAGAAGCTGAGAGGACCTTCATTTCATACAAGACCAGTAAGTGTCTTGCACTGAACTGTAAGAGGGTGAGAGGAGTTTCCAAGAAAATCCCTCTGGAATCGTTCATTACAACCCCAGGCCCTAAACAAAGGTACAAAAGGAACGTCTCTTGGGTATACACTCTCAAGCAAAATATCCCCTTGAATGGACGTTGCCACCACAGATGAAACACAATACAAAGCTGGTAGGTTTAAGTACTACCAGAGATACAAGACTGAAACAAAAAGCAGAGAAAATATTTTCCAGTTTGGAAAGGAAAAAGCAACCTAGTATCCAGAACTGAAAAAGGACCAGAAGACGCGAAAAAAGTAAAACAAACAAACAAACAAAATGTTAATAAGAAATTTTAGATTACTTCTCACTCTTATCTTGTCTAACAAAGCCAAAACTACTACAGAGTGGTTTGGGTGAGGTTTTTGGTGGGTTTTTGTCTGGTTGGATTTTTGTGATTTGTTTTTTTTCTTTTTGTATCAGAACTGGCTACACTACAAAGTGACTCAACACTGCTCTGTATCAGCTCAGCACTTGCATCTTGGGATCAGTGTATCTTGATTTCATCCTTCAAAATGTATCAGTTGCATGGATGTGTTGTCTTGAGTGATATGGAAGAAGTTCACTTGTAGTCAGTTACTTATCTGGTCAATTTCAGTTACTGACACCAATCTGCATGTTTAGTATAGTCCTCACATCTGTGTAACACTGCTTTTTTAAACTGGGGTCACTGTAGGACAAACTGGGGAGTGCAAATAGTAAGAAAAAAGCAGTGCCAAAAGTAAGAAACTAAGACTAGCAATAGCGATAAAAATTAGGTTACTCATCTCTTAAGAAACTCTTCTTGATCCAACAGGTGACCATTTCCATTACAAGAAACTCTTCCAGAAAATCTGGTCTTCTACACTCAAAAACGTTTCCTTCAGCCTGGAGGCAAACACCCTCCTCAAAGCTGGCAAGCAGCGAAACTGGAAGTGTGACCACCGTGACCCTTTGGAATTTTTCAGAAGAAGATGAGACTGTAAACATACCCTTCAAATGAGCATGAGCTACTACGGTAAAAATCTTGGTAAGCTATCTTTTCCCAGAAACTGAGATAGGAGGTGATTAACCCATACTTGACATAGCACTTGGACACTGGTTATAACTAAAGACCTCTCCAAACACCAATGCGGATCTGAGCTCAAAAACTGAATTCTAATCTGTCTAAAAAGTGCCCTGTCCCATCATTTTAATGGCAATTAAAGTAGAAGGTTATGGGGATACAGAAGTATACTGCAGTCACAACTAATTTAATATGACTTAATATTTACTGGGGGAAAATTTAAATTTCATAATTTGATTTTATTTGGTTAAATATCAATAAATTTGTAACATTCTAGTGATATACTATACAGATGTATAGTTGACTAAAGCAAATAAAAAGATGGAGTATGACACAGGTGACCACACTGTGACCATGCAGTACACATTTCATCGCTGGGAAACTTTCCAAAAACAACCAGCTTAACAAAAAAGGCACACAGAACAAAACCCAAGCCACAAAACACTTTCTGTTGAGATGAAGTATGAACAAACTTTAGCAGCTATAGACATGGATGTGGCTGTAGTATTACACTACCACAGATGGCTTTTCAAAATTCATTTTTACATTAGGAATTGTGACAAGCAATTTTTTTATTCTAAATAGTTTCCAGAACAATGCCTGACAAGACAGACATCTCTCAGATTCTTACTGAACTCTTGATCTTTTAATGCAAACATACTTTGGATAATGCTGATCATGACTCAGTGCTGACAATGAGCAGACCCCCTAAACACAGAGCCCTTGACTTTTTATATATATGTGTGTGTGTGTATTAACTACACTATACACAGGTTCCATTTCCTCTCTTCACAGAGTTTATCATGCACTCCCACTAATTCTATTTCCCCCCTTGCACCATATATCCTCTCCTTCCTGAGCAAAACTGCCAGCCCCATTCCCTGACATGCCTTTGCAGGACCCCTGCCTTTTGCTCTTTACGCACCTCAACCAAATGTAACTCCCCACCTTTCTTTCTCTTCTTTTCAGAAGAGAGAGAAAATTCAAGAACTACTGTGAAAAATACAGGCTCTGTATGATCCAAAGATTAGAAATGCCAAATAATTGGTTCTGGCAAAAGACAGGCCTAACACGTTTCCTATAGATCTTGCTGCTGCTGACAGGAAATCAATGTAACCAGGAGAAGGAAAAGTGAAGCTCTGGTGGCTCATTAACAGAAGTTATGTTGTTTCAGTTACCCTAAAAAGATGCAGTTAGGTCCTTCCCCACCACATCAGTGAGACGCATATGAGGAAGCAGATACTTCACACTCCAGTGGAATACAGTCCATGTTCACATATCTACCAAAAGTACACAAAAGAAAATGGCACTTAAAATGCATACTTTATAGAGCCAGTTCTCCAGTAGGATGATATCATAAGAAAATAGATTTTGGGATGAAGGACTGGACACAATTGATGAGAGTTTTCCAGTGTTTTCCAAGACTGACAAGTCAATAGCCACATATTTCGGGTAGGTCAAAATAAACTGTCTGGATAGAGCATGACAGGTGCACCTTTCCTAATGGCTAGAGACACAGTCTTGGAATCAGAGGATCTGCTTCAGTATGGCCTGTTGCCTAACCTTCCCAAGGTCATTTTTGATGACACTTGACAAATAAAACATCTAGTATTTGATTCACTTCCCACATTCACACTAATGTAAAACAGGGTTATGGTGGAGTTCAGTTTATAAACCTGTGTAGGAAAATCAAACCTGATCTTTGTCCCCAAGGAAGGAACTGACTGAGTTAAATGCTTATTTAAACTTCTCCAGTCATTAAAACTCCTCTGATCAGGTTTTCCTGAAAGTAAAATTAGAAATTTTCTTTATAATCTACTATCATAATTCAGGACGTAAGATTATTCAAATTTATTATTTTGACATAATTCTTGGGGGACAAAGTAGTTTAAGCTGCCAACAACATAAAGACTTCGGTCTCCAGACCACAGCCTGAGCAGAATCCAAACTGGATGACTTCTGTCAAAGCTGAACAATGTTGTTAAAAAGCAGTCTGCAAAGAAAAGAAAATCTGAATTGTCCCTTCTCCTCATAAACTATGCGCAAGCAGGCAGTCTCAATCCTGTTCCTAGTTGGCAGCAATAGGAATCTTCGCAAAGACAGGCAAGAGGAGAAATATCTTTCTCAGACAGTTTTTCTAGGGCAAAGCTAAGGTTCAGTGGCTGGAAATCAGTACTGGAAAGCTTGCACTGCTGCTGACTTTCTAGAAAAAAGGAAGATTTCATTCAGAAATCTGTCAGCCCGGCACTGTTTACATAGGCAGCAATGTCACAACAAAGTCTGTACAGAACCTCCCTGTAGTTAGCAAATGATTTAAATACATTAATATTACTACACTGGTGTAGGCTGCTAACCTGGAATTACCACAGAGCCCAGGAAGACCTTACTCCTGTGCAGCTTGATGCCACTAGTAATGTAAGCAAGATATAGCAATGTATGCTCACTGACAGAAGCTCAATGCAACTACACCAAGTTATGGCGAACAGCCTTACTTGTGCCTTGCAACATTGTAGTTACTCGTGCACATCCCTCAGTACTGTTCAAGACAGTATTTCCTGCAAAGAGTGGGGTCACAACAGCAACACTTTATCTGCTCTTTTGTATATCCTAAACTCTTTTTTAGTACTATGGTAGTTGCACAGGGAGCATTCCAAGCATGGCTCGAGAAGCTTACATCTTGGTACTCACAGAAACAGCTTAGTCTTGGTATTCACAGAAAAACCTTGCTGGCCATAAGGCAACACCGGGCAGATACACTGTGGGAAATTTTTTGCTCGGCTATCACTGACTTGGGTGGGCCCCTGAGCACTACAAGGCAAACAGCTTCATGATTCGCCCTCACAGCTCACCCCAAGCAGCCCACACTTTCCCGGGAGAGCAAGGCTGTGACTTCCAGGCCTGGCTGTCATCAAGATGAACTTTTTTTCCACCGGAGAGACCTGCACAGTGGGAAAATGCCACCATGCTCCTGAGATGTCTGGACTAAGAACCTTCACTGGATCCCATCTTAACGACGGCCTCACAGCCCTCATGCCGGGTCAAGGCCGGCAAACCGCTCCGCTGCCCACTGCTTGGGAGAGATGCCGACATCCATTTTGGGAATGGGAGAGCCCAGCACTGATGCCAAAGTTTCGGGCCCTGTCCGAAGTTTGGGGGCAGCGCAAGATGTGCGAAGTGAGGACTGACTAACACAGACGTACAAACACACGGCGGCCGAGCTGCGAGATCCGCGCCGCTGACCGGGCGAGAAGCACCCGGCGCCCCTCTCCCCGCCGGCGGCGGAGCGGCCACCCCGCACCCCCGGGGCCGCGCACCGCCACAGCGGCGCTCCGGGCCGGGCGGTCCAGGGGACGGTGAGCAAGTTCGGGTGGCACAGAACTCCTCTGTGGGTCTGGGGCAGGGCAGGCCCGGCGCGGTCCCCGCCAAGCCCGGCCCCGCCGCACGGCCCGGCCGCGGCCCGGCCTTGGCGCAACGGCCGCCGCCGGCACCGGACCGGGAGAGCGGAGCTGCCGAGGGGCTCCAGCGGGGGCTCCCCCGCCGCCCCCGGAGCGGCGGCGCTGCCCACCTGCGCCCCCGCCCGCCTCCTCCGCCCCGTGGCGGGCGGCTGGGGGCGGGTGGGGGCCCCGGGACGGATGGCGGGGCC
>JAWMRA010000078.1:119619014-119655498 GCA_035584735.1 Pseudotriccus pelzelni
CTTCCCCGGATCTTCGTTCGCGAAGACTGGCCATTATTATTATTATTATTATTATTATTATTATTATTATTATTATTATTATTATATTATTTACTATACCATTAACCATGCCATACAAGTTAATAATTCCTTACCTGATAAACATAGCTGAGTACCTTTAAAAGGCTTTCACCGCATATTTTCAAAACTTGCTTTTTTCTATTAAGCATCAACTCGATTATTTCTGTACAGACTAACAAAGACTAAAGACCTTTTCCAGAACATGGGAGCACTCTATAGCAACTGGAACAAAACTGTAGAGGGCATCATGGCCTACTAAACAAATTCATTCAAATAGTGAAAAAATGTTTAAAGAGACAGGCTAACTAATATTTAGAAAATAATTTTTAAATCAACCTTTGTGGTCACTGCATTCCAGCGTTTCACTACTTTCGTGGTATAAAATGCTTCTTTTGTATCTTACTGGAATATCACACGTTCCAGTTTGTATCTGTTGTCCCTTGTCTTCCCACTCTGACTGTTTTCCCTGACATTCCCCCAATACGTTGTTTCACACATCCGTAAGATCTCCCCTTTGCCTTCTCTTCTTACAGCTGAAGAAACCCGTCAGTCTCCCTGTACGTCAGGCAGTTCAGCCCCAATCTTACTGCCTGTCATCTGTTGGACTCACTCCAGTACACCAGTGTCTTTCCTGTATCTTGTGCTGTGGCTCCCTACAGACAGCACTCCAGATGTGGTGCCAAGTGCCAAGGAGAGAGGAAATCATTTTCCTCAAGCTGCTGGCTGCATGCTAGCATATATAGCCCAGTCTGCAGCTAGAGAAATTCAAAACTTGGAAGATATTCTCCAAAGATCCCATGAAGAACTATTTTTTATTTCCTCTCTTCCTTACAACTTATAATAATTTGTCTCCTGTTGTGTCTCATTAATAGAGAAACTGGATTATCAGGAGACAGATCTAGTTTAAAAGAAAATCTCCTAAAGTAAGCCCTTAAAGGCTAGATTCATATAGTTTCATTAGGAAATTGAGCTCCTCGTTACCATAGTAATTCAGAAAATATTTGAAGTATAAATGAAAAAACTTGTAATTAATTCCTCTCCAGTGTTTAACAGTATTTGCACTAGCTGACCAAAAAGGTTACAAAGAACATAGATTTTCTCAGAGCAACACTAAGTAAACTTGCATTCTTAGCTTCGAGATTCAATCATGAACTTTTTAAAAACGTGACTCTGGTATATCAAGTCCATACACATCAGCTACAAATGCCATGCTGCAACTCAACATTTGAAAAGGAACAGCTTCAGTGGTGAAAAAGCCTTCCTTGACTTGACAGCCATGAATACCGATTTCCTTTTTCCCCCCACAAAATTTTGGAAATTAACAGCAACACGCATAGCTGGACAAAATATAACAGATTAACACTTTTCGGGCAATCATAACTATATTATTGTATAATCTTATAAACTTAGGACTTAAAGATACCTCAGAGAAGTCACCTCTCCATCTCCCTAACACAAGGATGGATCAAAGAATCTTAAAATATCATTGGAGTTAAAAGCCTTTAATATTTTTCAAATCACTTTATCTCTTGCATTTATAATTGGAAGAATTTTCTTCACAGTAAGAGATCTTGGCGGGTTGAATAAATTACCGTCAAATTACTTCTCTTAGGCTTCATGGACACAAAAGAGTTCTTTTACTCTTACTTCTCACTTCTCACCTTTCCCAACCTCTACTCAACTAAACACATAATTCTTTCAAGCCAATGCAGACTGCCCTCAAAATACCCTTTGGCGGGTTCTCTCAGCTTGACAGAACCCAACACCCTCTCTCAATCAGACAACCAGTCTAAACAACCACCTACAGCTATGATACTGTGCAAAGTGGTCTGTACAGCTTATAAGAAAAATATATAATCTGCTTATTTATGCCATATTTTGCTTGTGTGCTTGTTCAAAAGTCACACTACTGCGAGTCAAAAATATTTGCACAGTTCGAATACAGCTACTGCTACTCACTTTCACAACACAGCACACTAAGAGGAGAAAATCATGTTAGTTCCATGTGATTCTTTTTCTGAAATCCGTTTTGGCTACTTGTCTTTGCTAATTGTCTATTACGTGCTACCGGTATCAGAGACAATTTGGACCAGTGATTTCCGGAAGTAACCCTTTCACATGATAGTAGAAAAATAAAATAACACTTATCATCTGGAAACTCACTCAAAAGAATTGTCAAAAACCTCAGATTCAGTTGCTCAAACACTTAAAATTAAAACAAAGAAACGAAACCAAAACAAAAAACACAGCTGATTCTGACTGACATAATATCCAACGTCTAAAAGGTATTGAATCTTCTTTTGGTTTGGCGTGATTTGTTGCCAGTTCAAGTATTTGTGTCATCTATTCTTGGCTTTCCTTTCTATTCATTCAAAGCTCATCCCTTTCTTCATCTTTCTAATGACTTATAAAAACAAATATGTCAATTTAAAACAATAAACCGTGAGTAGATTTTCCTCATATGGTTGCCCTTTCTTTCAAATTAAGCTTTAGCAGCAAAAACTTAGTTTCACTTTTCTGTTCTGTACAGAGCCTCTTCAAGTCACTGAATACAGGTCCTCATGTCACCATCACGACTTTTACTATTATTCCTTTTTTTTTTTTTCATATTGAGACAGCTTGCCAGAGTAAATCAGTATTTTCTTCTAGAAACCTGCAGCCCTTCAACTCTCTTAATTATCAGGAGAATTTATTTACAAATGTCTAGCTATGTTGAGACAAGCACAGCTAAAGTCAACACCACAACTACTTTTGGTTTTTTCCTTACCATGAATCAGGAATAGCATTTTTTTGATCACACACACAAGTTGCTTTTAGCCTCCCAATCTGCTCCTTCAAGTCAAAATACAAGCTAGTGCAGCTATTCTTTCCTAAAGTAACCTCCAAACTTTACAATGGTTTCCATACATAGATATGCTCTTGGAAGCTGTGCTTGCTTTGCTGTCCTTTTCACATCACAAGACACTCCTTCCAACGTTTCTGCTAATCCATCATAAGATTTCATTTAGAAGCGCCCTTCTGCTTGTCCACTTTCTACTTACAGGGACTGTGAAAGAAAACAGACTGCAATCAAGGAGTTATTAACATAAAGGGAGAATAAATGAAGGATGCATAGACAATCTCAATTTCACCTTTTCCTTATTTTTGAGAGAGAATTTTATACTTAAACATTCTTTTAATACAACTTTCAATCAAACAAAAACTAAAATGTATCAAATTGATACTGACATTCACTATCTAAAGGGAAATAGCAGAGTAGGAATATCAGAAACCCAAGACTGGTTAACACCACAGTGCTTCAACTTAAGGAATAATCACCTGTAAAAAGCAAAGAGAAGTGACATAATCAGTAGTTTACACACGTAGTTTCAAAAAGGTGGAAGTCTTTGAAACCAAGATTACTTATTTATCTGTCTCTACAGGAAAGAATGATTCAAGGATGAAATCAAAGAACACAGCTTAACACTGATCCAAAGATCAGTTCCAAAAGAAAGTTTAGTAGCTGGGACATGACTGACATAATTAGTATCCTGTTGCTACTTCTGTCAAACAGGATTTGTGCAACTCCTACAATTATCCTCCACAGATTTCTGAAAGTCTCATTTTCGTAAGATTTCTCAAAGCATATGGAACAAAGTACACAAAACTAACTTGTGTCAGCAGAGTAAAATTCCTGCCAGCTCTCCAGACAGCTCACAACCACCTCTATCATTTCAATCCTGATAGACAGGAGTGGTGATAGACAGCACTCGCTGTCTGTCATGGTTCAAGTTAAATGGATCTCTGACGCCAAGAGCTTCTAGCACCTTTGCTAAGCAAAAATGCACATCCTTCTTTCTCCAAATTGACACTCATCTTACTTGGCCACCTCTGGAACTGCTGTGGTTATGCCTCAGATGCCACAGCTGAGTTCATTAAGTGTTGATTCCTGGTGAATCACATAAAGAAGCAGGCAGGGCAGAAGCATATAAAAAGATGCAATATATGAAAAGGGGGAGAGGGTAACAATTTAGGACTGAAAGAAATGCAGAGGTTGGCAACATACTTCAGAATCAATCTCCTAAAAACAGATAGTGTGGTTACTGTGCACCGTTGAGCTGGATATTATGTCACATAAATGCTTCTTAACAGATACAAAATTATTTCACTGGTCTATGTGTCCCTGTCAGCTACCTCAAAAGGCAATAAACTACTCCTATAGCATATAGGGCATCAGCATCATGACATTTCCCAAAACCAGGAATCTTTTATTCTAAATCTACTACAAAGTAGGATCGTACCCATGGACAGATAAACAGACTTCAAGCACAATCCCCCACAATGAAATAGTGCAAAGGTATTTTCCTCCCCCATCATGAAAGTTTACCTAGCTCTTGTAGGTATGTGCAAATTATCATTCTCAATGCCTTTAAAAGGAGTATCACAATATCAGGTGTCTATTTCCAGTTCTAAGCCCACTGTCAGAACTCTTAAAAAAGCTTTGGCCCTCCCTTGGAAAACTGGAGCACGGAGAGTTAAAGTTTAACAGAGCTTCGGGCAAACAAAAAACGTGTATAGTGAAGTTATGGGGGTCACTACCAAGTACAACTGTTGTACAAACAGCTGAGAGCAACTAAGCCAGACAGTGAGTGTTGCTTCAGGTACCCTATTGTAGTTCTTTGTGTACTTCACAGCTGGAGTGGGCACAACGTACATACACTGTTGCACTGGCTTTGCTGATTAGAAGCAAAATATAAACAACATAATCCAATCAAGTTTGAATGTGTACCCAAACTCCTGGCTTATTATCTCCTAAGAGCTGAAATTATAACCTTTATAAAGGCAAATTATACAAAAAAAAATAAAACTGCAGTTCTGGAGTATTTCACTTTTTGGCATTTCAAGAAATGCAGCAGAAAACATGCAGTGTCTTAAATCGGCAATATCTTAAAGGGTAAAGTAAATGAAGAGCTATCTTAGTCAAATACTTTACCTCTGAACCACCCTTAATATGGACTTGAAAGTCTATTTTAGAGACTTTCCTTATTTTGGAGAAAAAAAGTAAGAAGAAGAAAAGCTGAGTTGATTAAACTCAAAGGAGGTTCAGCACAAGACATGATATATTAAGGGCAGTGGTAAGAACTCAGTAGAAAACAGATGGGGGAAAAGCAAAAATACCAGTAGAGCAGAAATCTGCCAGTAGAGCAAAAAGGGGAAAACAGGCAAACAGCTCCCTTTCACTTCTGCTGGAGGAAACCATCCCATTGCTGCACCTTCTTTTACCATTAAAACAAGCTGTGATGGGCAATGAAGCTGGAATGTGGAGGCCTTTTCACCTGGAGTGGTAAGAACTAAACTAACCATATCCAATTAGGCAGTATCATGAGAATACAAAGAAACGATTTTTGGGGTGTCCTGTGCAGGGCCAGGATTTTGACTTGATGATCCTGATGGGTCCCTTCCAAGTCAGCATATTCTGTGATCCTATGAAACTGAAAGACGGAACAGCAGCTTCACAGATAGGAAGCACAGGTGTCCAAAACATCTGTACTTGAATTTTGTTAGAAACCTTCTATTTCTATGTACTCGAATTGCCTTCTCTGGGTTGAAAGAATGCAAGAAAGGGGTAGCCTTCCAGCGCCAAGTCTTCCTAGACACTGTAAACTCAAATCTTAATCTGGCTCAGAGATCAAAGAGGAAGAAAACAAACTCATAAATAGTTAAAAGTTAAACGTTAATCCCACCGGGGCTCCACTCTTCTATTTTATGTTGGTAAAGCTGCTGCACCCTAGGGAGACCTAACAATATTTTCAGTAATTCAGTAATTACCAATGATTGTCTCCCACCCCCAAAAATTTAAATGCACACAAACTCTGTTAGCACCAAAACACTGTCAGTAATATGATAAAGTCCTGGAAAGTATTTATATTTCACTTACGAGCTACAGCCTGTCACCTCCTCCCCCATCCAAGTTACAAAATGTTTCACAAAAAACATCTTTCATATTTTGAAGAAGATGTGCAGGAGACAGACTTTTTCCAAGCACTCCCTCACTGTACAAACAGCAACCTTGTACCAGAACAGGAGGAGCTGGTAACAAGCTGTAATGACAGTGTTGTACAACACCACCATGTTGATGCATAAGCAAAGCTGTTGCTAGTCTGCTAATACAAGCTACTAGCCTGAGAAATACCGGTAACAACTATATTTTCAGTATTTCTGTTCGTATATTCACATATTTCTTACTGAAAATTACGTCAAATCCAGAATATGAAGTACTAAACACTGGGTAGATAGTTCTGCTTTTCAAACTAAACTCCTTTACAGGAAAAAAAAAAAAAAAAACCAAACCACAAACCCCCAAAAAAACCAACCCCAACACATTTTAAACAGTTAAAGCATTGCTGGAACTGACTGCATGTTACTCTCTAATTAGAAATCTAACTTTAAATACCAAAAAACTCCCAAACAGAAGAGAAACAACAGAAGAAAAACAAGAGAAACAAGGTAAAGATTACCAATGGTGATATTTAAGAAAAAATTACCCGCTACGCTCCATCTTGCTACATAAGAAATCTAAAGAAATGACAGTTCCTACAGTTTTCTGCTTCCTAATCAATCAGGTCATTCAATAAAGTCCTTGCAGATTATATCTCGTAATTCAGGCAAAATAATTTGGCCCAGACTCCCAAACACACAAACCATCCAGACACTTGAATATCCCAATGCTGTATGAATTTTTCCTATCAAAGTTCTTCTGTGAAGTTTTAATTAGGCCCCAGAGGAGGAAAGACAGACAATATTCTGAATGTTCTCAATTAAAGCTTCAAGAGTATACATAACAAAACAGCTTCACAAAATATTCTGTCCATAAAAAAGTAATACCAGGATTTTAGTTCAAAGAATTGGTTTTCAGTTTTATCTATTTTTGGCTGAATAGCAGGTTTTCAATCTGCACTGAGAATGCAGAAGCAGATTAGTCTCCTCCTTCTCATTTCTAATAAAACATGTTAACATCTGGCAACCCAGTTCTAATGTTATTTTCTCAGACCAATCCAGACTTCAAGTTCTGAATGTCAGGCATTTTGCACGTTTTTCTCTTTTTAAGGGAACAAAACGGCAGTGCATGAATCTTTTAACGAGCTACTTACAAGTAAGTTTTTATCACTCATCTTTTATTCTTCTGAGCACTTAAAAATTTCTCAGTTTAATAACAGAATATTGCTCCAAGGTATTCTAACATATTTGACTGAAAGGTCAAAGCAACACAGTCCTCTTTTAAAGGGAAAAATATGCTTGACATAAGATCACTGAGACAAGATCAACCCAAAATGTTAACTGCAGTATAATTAAAGATAAATCACAATAACTATACACACACAAAGAAAACACTCTGTACAGTCTGAAAAGCTTTTTGCCAGATAATCCAGTTTTTTTACAATGAACCTGTCATTCGAAAGCAAATTAAGTGGAATCCACTAATACAGGATCAAATGAAACTGACAGCAAGTAATCTGCTTTGTAAATGGAGACTTTAAATGCACCAACGCCCAGCACAAGCCTCATACAGCAATAACAAAATCAACCACAGGTAATTTTTATCTTTTAAGGAAAAGAGTCTGGCACTATTTGAACTGCTTCAGCTAAAGAAATGAGCTTAAGACAATAGTGAAGGCTTGCACAGTGAGGGCAATCATATGTCTACAACGGAATCTCTCATCCTTATAAAAACTATTCCAAAGGTTGGTAATCAAGATAAAATGTTGCATTCTGATAAAAAAGCCTTTTGGAAAGAAATGCAGTAAAAAGTTGAAAGCTGCAAACAGTAACAATATTTAATACTTATCAAATCCATATCTGTAAATATGACAGGGGGAGAATTTCTTAAACCCATTTAGTTTCCTTGCCTCTTCTCATTATTGGCCACTAATTCATAGACAAGAATAAAGAAATAAATCTATGTGACCAAGTAGCACCAAATGCTATGAAGCATTTTATTCCAGCAGACTTTTAGAAACAATATTTGCTATGCTCTAGTAAACTATTACCACAATTTATTGACATACATACAGATTTTCCTCTTGAGGCTGTTTAAGCAGTACTTTTAATTAAGTTGAATAAAAAAAGATGACAAACAACCTTGTATTTGTAATCACCCAAGGAGAAACAATTATTTTTTAATACTGTGTATGAAACTATGAATAGCTGGTATACTCAAAGACATCATTAATTAGCAAAAATGAGGTGTCTTGCAATTCCTGATTTACCACCATTAACTTCTGCCCTTTCTTCTCTAACACATTAATACTATTCCTAGGAAGGCAAATTATAAGGTTCCCTTCCTACCTCCTCTGCCACC
This sequence comes from Pseudotriccus pelzelni, assembly GCA_035584735.1. Taxonomy (NCBI): domain Eukaryota; kingdom Metazoa; phylum Chordata; class Aves; order Passeriformes; family Tyrannidae; genus Pseudotriccus; species Pseudotriccus pelzelni. Next base: position 119,627,413 of record JAWMRA010000078.1, read on the forward strand.
CCTGACTGATGCTAATCATTGAGGTCACCTGAGAGGAAAAACAAACAAACAAAACTTCAAAGGCTTGCACAGATTCCAGAATACCTTTTTGAACAAAAGAAACAAACAAACAAAAAAAAAACCCCAAACAACTGCAAAGGCTCACAGAGATTCCAGAATGCCATCAACTATGAAAAGCAGGCAGAAGACAAGTTACCCGACCCTAACTCTATCACAAAGGGTTGCTTACTAGGTCTCTTTATTTTGAAACATTTAACCTATTTATTTTAATTTGCTTTAAAATAAATGAAGTTGTAACAGGTTTCAGTGAATGAATAATATTATCTCTTCCTCCCTTCAAAAGACAAAAACTGAACCTCCAGCTGACAGTTCTGTCACAATCGTTCACTACTTCAGAGTCACGCAAGTTGCACAAAACTTTTGGCTCCAAGTACTAAGCAAAAGACCTTCATCATCCTCTTCTCCTCTGCCCGAGTGGGAATTTTAGCTTGTAGTCTGCTTGAATGCTCATTTCTCAGCTGTAAACCAAGGACAAGTAAGAGACACAATCATTTTACTGAATGCATTGATATTTGTTGCACACAACCATAACTATGGGTAAGCTCAGTGGGAGTTGTGCCTTCCCTCTTCCACATTAATAAGGATAATTTAATCTCATAATCTCTGTGAGTAGTTGTCAGTATGGCCTATACCTGTATAATACTGAAAGGATAGTGAAGATCCTTTAGTCTGAAAGTCTTAGCTCAGTAGAATTTGAGCAAACAATTAAAGAAAGTGCTTGATCACTGAGTTTCGCGCACTGTTTGAGCTAAGCTGCTTTAGCTTATTAATTACAAACTCACAGAGCCTTCCAAGGGAGCAGCTTAACAAGACAACATTCCCTGGCTTTTGCAAACCTACTGTGTTCTATTTTTCCCTTTCCCTTCCCTAGACTAGCTAGGCTTAAACACAAGCACAAGACAGTATAAAACTGTGAGCAAAAAATACTTGCAATCAACCAGAATAACTCTTTACAACAAATACCTGCCTGCTTTTATTTTCCTGATTGAAGTTGTAAATATATTGATGAGATACCAATGCCCAATGTTACAGACTGAAAGTATTCACGGTTTTCTACATTTTAGCTGTATAGTCAGTTTATCTGGAAGCAAGAGCTGCTGATAACACTCTGGGACACTGGTTTCAAGAAGCTTTTCTATGCTGCTTTCTTTCTCAGAAGTGATTTCTTCCGTTCTAGGCCAAAACTTGTGCAGCTGATGCACAGCAAAGTATTTCCCAAAATTCTATTTACACAGGCAGACACAAAACCAAGTAAATAAGACTCCTTAGGGCCTAAAGCTGTTAACTTTCATTTTATTTATCTTTACTGAATAAAGACCATAAATTTTAAACTTCACGTGATATTCAAGTCACTTCAAAAGTTTATTAAAAACAGCCAAGATTAGATTAACTCTTCTTGGTAAAATGAGTGTAAATTTTGCATTTATCTCATTTTACTATAGCATGGCTATATGCCAAAGCTAATGCACCACATATCAGTACAGACTCATTACCAAAGGTTATGCAAAGGACTAACAAGCTCTTAGTGGACAAGGGAAATGCTTTTTACTGTCTACTCATTCTCATCTCAATGTTGGCAGTTGCATTTTTCAGTTTAAAAAAATTACTGGAATTCTTATCTTCAACAGTATTCCACCAATGCCACCACTAAATACTTCATGTTGTTAGCAATTATGAATAATTTCATTGGGTTTATATCCCAGAACTGCTTATATAACTACCGAAACTGCTCATTTTCTTTTGATTTTCAATTTTTTTATTTGAAACAATATAAATAGCAACCCGTATTGTGATGTTTAAGAGTACAGAATACATACATGTGCAGCACCACTGGAGTTCCAATTGACTGAAAGCTTTCCTCACTTCAGGTTGGGTTTCTTGGGTTTTTTGGAACATACATTAAAAATAGCTTAAAACTTTTTCCCATCTTTTAAATAAATCACTACCAAATTATTAAATAAAACTGCTGTCATTACTGAACAAAGACTAAGCAATAAGTAATTGTTCTGAGAAGAGCTGGAAACACACAACTCCCACTAACATTAAAAGTGCAGGTAAAGAACAGAACCAAGGAAGTATATGCATTTTTTCTCGAGATTTCAGTGGCCTGTAAACATTTCCCCCATCCTCTACCCTACTGGCTGAAAATATTGGTGTGAAATATTGGTGGGAAGCTTTCACATTGCTACTGGCTTGCATTTTGTGATAAAAGTTTCTTGTGATCTCAAACTGTAACATGAATTCTGCACTGTCATCTCACACAATTATTTTATTAAATGGTTGTTTAGACGCATATTTTGAGAAAATTTCTATTGGTGGAACAAGAATTTTCAAGTCACACTTTATTTTGATGTGTGCGTGTTATTTAATGGTGGCCTACCACCAGCAGTTTTCAAGGTGATAACACAGGAGCATGGTGAAAACTAACATCCTAGACTCTTTACTAAATTTGTTTGAGGCATTAATTGCATCAGCTCTGTATTCAGTCAGATTTAAATACATACATGTACAGATCTCATGTGCCTAACTTTAGAAAATAAATGAGAAGTTATTTCGGTGATAAAATGCACACCAAAAACTGCTCCCATAAACGGCTTTGAACAGTTTTCGCAAATACGTCCAATCATAATTCAGGGTTTGTAATAACTTGGTATTAAAACTGAAAGGAGGTGAAAGGTAAAGTGTATTAATTAAAATGTATTATAGATAAAGTCAATCTTTCAAGTTTACAATGGAAAAAGTTGATATCTGCAGGTTGAGGGAAAGGCTTTAATTGTTTAACACTTCATACAGCAATTATATACTTTCTGTACGTTTCAACTGAGCTTCCTTGCCTCTATTTTTCACCTGCTCTTCTATTCATAATGCAAGTTTTGCGTTTCCAGCTGTTCTGAGAACAACTATTTTTTTTTTTAGATTTAGCATTTGCTTTTAAGACTTCAGATTACTGAAAATGCTATATCAAATCTTCTAAAGCAAATCCATTCTATTCACTTGTTCTACACTGCTTACACCTTTTCAGAATATTTATTTGTGTGTTTTTTTCAGAAGAAAGTTGCACAAGCTTGGGCTTTTTCTGGGAAAAGCCTTGAAAAGAAACACTTTTCATTCAAAGCTTGTTTGGGGGTTTGTTGGCTTTTTAAAGAAAAAATATGATTTGCTTAAAGTCACACAAAACAGGTTTAAACCAGGTCAGCAGTGGCAAATCAGCAACAACACTGCCATTAGAAAACAAAACACACAATTTCATCAACGCTGGCTTCTATCATTGTAGGAAAAAAAAAAAGGGTTACAGAAAACTACCACACAGACAAAAACCACAATAAGTTTAGTGATACACACAAAGGTTCAAAGTCACAAGTTTCACAAGTTACTACGCATCCACTGAACTGCAGTAACTATTCAGGTTGATGCTCAGAGCCATTGGCAAGAAGAGGTGATTTATTACAGTTCCAAAACTTCCCTAGTAGGCTGACTTAGAACAGGCTGATTAGATAACTCTAGTAACTTAACCAGAGACGTTTCAGTGGATCTGTAAAAATAAAATGTAATTAACACAGGGCATCACACATTGTTGCATAAAATTACATCTGTTTAAGAAGTAACTAAACTTACTTAATGCACCAATATATCATTTTTATCGATAATATAAATAATAATGCCAGTCCAGTGACAGACTACCAGAATAGTCAGGGATTGCAATGAGTTGCACAAAAATTTCAGTTAAACACTGGCTATTTAAAAACACTGTACTTAACTAGAAAAAGGACATCTTTTTGTGTCAGGCAACTTGAATATCAGAAGTTAGCGCTAATTATAATAAATTAAATGATCCTGAACCAAAAAGCCACTTAAATTATATAAAAGTTTCCTCTGTTAAATTCTTTCCCCTGCTGAAGACATGTTAATTAATAGAAGAATCCAGAGACTTGAAATCTTGCTCACTTGGGGGATATATCTACTATTGAGAAACTTACTAATTTTACAACTCACTTACTAAACTTTCATTTATACTTCCTGTTTACGACTCCTTTTCCAATTTGCTAAACTACATTGCTAAATCAGTAGTTTACTAAACACAGTAAAAAGTAATTAGAGCATTATACAATTAGCAACACAGAGGACAAAACTGTATAAATGCCCTGCAGTTTCTCATCAAAAGACAACAGAACACTGTGCAAGAAAACAGAAAGTGTCATCTTACAGCTGGTATTTCTAAAACGAAAGCAATTACAACATTAGACTTACCACGGCTGTTATTTCAGGAAGCCAGTACTACCCTCCACACACATCTTACTTTTAGGCAACATTTGTCATTCACGTATCCTAAACAATCCCATGTAATTTGTAACCGTTTTTTCCCCTTTACCGAGAGAGCAACAGGAATTAGGGTGAGGCAAGCTGTAGAAGGTCATTTACTAGGCCAGAGACAGCAACACAACACAGGTTTGCAGAATCCCACAAAGTCATCATTTTCCCAATTTTAACACAGTTTTATAAAAGATACTACTAAATAAATTATAGCCTCTGTTTTGCATTTGTGCTTGTCTGAACATTAGAAGAGCACTGCACAAATGCATTTGCCAGACAGGGCTAATAAAACCAAGTCAGATCAGACTACCTGCTTAAGCAACTGCTAAAGAAGAACACTGTACAGTATGTTCAAGTTCTGGATCTCGATTAATTTCAATAACTGAAAGACACACCATGGGCATTTTTTACACCTCTAAACTTCATAAGCAGAATTTTTATCCCAGAAAGTTCAACGCTTGGACATTTTAACTCTTTTTAGCTATGCTAAATCCGGGTTATTAGGACAGTTAAATGAATTTCTTCCATTTTGTACACGCTTTCTGAGCTAGCGTGACAAAGAAATATTGGTTATACTGGACCAAAACAAGAAAAGAGCTAGCATCCGGATCTAAAACCAAAACGGAAAACTGTAAATATTCAAGGAAAAGTACAGCAGTTACTGGTGAAACAAGACAGGGGCCACTTCCACAAAACCTGGCAATCTTTTCTCCTGCCCCAGTCATAATAAATCACCACCCACTCAGAGCGGCACACAGTGAAAGTGATCCATTCTCCCAGAGCAATTTCTGCAGCCCCTATTTAAGAACCCCTTCGGAGCAGGTCTGAATGAATAATTCAGCTGGAAATACCTGTCAAGCAGCAGGATGGTTCATGCTGCTGCACCTACAGCAACCCCATCCGACCGAGCAAAGCCAGACGCCACCCGTCCACAGGGTTGGCACCACACCACAACCTCATTACGCGAAGGGAAAGAGAACCCCACGGGCAACACGCGGCTTGGAGCAGGATCTGCCTGTCCCAGGCCCCCGTGCCCGGGAATTAGAGCGCCGGAACCCCCGGGAACCCGGAGCTGTCGGTCACGGTCTTCACGGTGCCGCCGTGACCGCCACCCCAGCCGCCCACCCCGCAGGGGGTGGCACACACCGCCACGGCGCCCGGCGGAGCTGGGGCCCCTCGCACCCCGCCCGAGGGGAGCAGGATCCCTTCGCGCTCCCCTCGCCATCCCCGGCAGCGGCGGCAGCGCCGCCGGACCCCCCCAGGCCCCGCTCCCCCCGCACCCGCCCCGCCCGCCGCCGCCGGGGCCCGGCCTCGCCTCTCGCAGCCCCGCGGGTCTCACCTCCATCGCGGCGCCAGGCCGGCCCTTCCCCGCCTGCACCTGCCCTCCCCGGCCCCGCTCCCCGGAGATCGCCCCCCTCCACCTCGGCGCCGGCGGTTGCTCCACCCGCACGGTGCGCGCACGCACACGCCCGGCGGAACGGCTCCTCCCGGCCCCAGCGTACCCCAGCGTACCCCAGCCTGCCCCCACCGCCCCCGGCCCCCGCCCGGCCCCGGCGCCACCCCGGGGGCTCCGCCGCAGACGCCTCACCTGCATCGACGCCATGATGGATCCTCCTCCCCCTCCTCCCCCCCCCCTGCGCCGCCGCCGGCCCGGCCCCGCCCCGCGCGCTCACCGTCACGTGCCCGCGCCCACCCGTAGGGCGGCCGCGCGTGCGCGGAGCCAGGGCGGTGCGGGCGGGCCCGAGCAGCGAGAGCGGTGCGGGCGGGCGCGGTCCCTGAGATGTCGATCCGATCCCGAGCTCGCTCTTACTCCCGGCACCGCCCTTGCCGGCTGCGGTGGAGGCGCCTCGCCGTCTCATTGCGCACGCCGGGAGGCTCCCCCCGCTGCTGCCCGTCTTCTGTCGCGCCCTGCGGCCAGGGCAGGAGCTGCGCCCAGGGCTGTCCATCATCGTCACCCGCGGGGGCGGGACGGAGCTGACCCCCCGCCCGGCCTCTGTGGAGCAATTTAGAGGCGAGCCCGGACTGTCTAAGGGGATGGGTACTGCAGCCCCTTCTGCGCGTTCCTGTCGGCTCCCCTCACGCCTGGTGTCACAGAATCATAGTTCCAACATAATCTAGTTCCAACCACCTGCCACCGGCAGGAACAGCTTCCACTGGGTCGCGTTCCTCAAAGCCCCATCCAGCCTGGCTTTGAACACTGCCGGGGTTGGGGCATCCACGACCTCCCTGCACAAGCTGTTCCGGAGTCTCACCACCCTCACGGCGGTGGTTCCAGAGTCTCACCACCTTAGGCTATCCAGCCTAAATTTCCCCTCTTTCGATTTGTACCCATTACTCCGTGTCGTCTCCCTACAGATCCTACTACAGGTCGGATCGGCGATCCGCAGCAGTCGCTGCCGCCCGGGCTCAGGGCATCGGCAGCGGGAGAAGGGCTGGACGGCGGTGCTGGAGGGCTCTCCTGGCCGGGGGGTCACTCCTGGGGGCTCCCCTCCGTGCTGCTCTGCCACAGCTCTTTACATAACCTGATTTTCCTGCCCTGGTGGTGTACGTGCTGGGGTATATTTAAAGTGGGAGCATTTTTGTATTCTACGTTTTCCTCTCCTGGACTGGAATAACCTCTGTCCTTTGCACCAGGTGATTTTGCGGTATCTGTGTAGGTGAAAATAAACAAGCAGCACTCACTAGAATGATTGTGTGCAATCAAATTAAACAACTTGCGGAAGCGCACTTCATAAAGCTGTTATTCCTGCCGTAGTATTTCAGACTTAACGGATCCTCAAGATAAACCTACAAAATGTTTATCCAAAGACAAACCTATAAAATCCATAATCCCAGTGGTTATGTAAAACCAAGGATTTAACAGAGAAACTGATTTTATAGGTCATTATAATCTCCATCTCTTGCTGCACATTCCAAAAACATGGGAGTCCCTTTCTCTGTCCCTTTACACCCCTCCTTTCTGATAATGCTAAAGAATACTTATGTCACCTCTGCTCCATTGGTAGCACCTGATTTTTCCTTCAGAGATGATAAAAAATTAAATTACTGAACAATTGTTTACAGTTTGTATTTACCTTTGAAACGGCTTCTTTAATTTTAGACCTTGAGAAGGCTTCTGCATCTAAAAGCCTGCCTATCTTCTTTAACTAAAATATATAGTGTCATGCAAGTACTACCTCTGTGTATAAGCTCTACCTTCTGTGTTTTTTAATGCATCCTCAACTTTGAAAACAGCTAACTGGAGGAAAACAAAACAAAACACCCCAGGACAACACGGTATCAGCTTCCAACTTTATCCAGCATCAACAGTGTTGTTAAAGCAAGCATACAAACTTTGAGGGTTTGCTTAAAGGGAAGAATAGAAGGCAGCAAGAGTGCAGAACGGAACAAACCTCTTGGCTTTGCAGGAATTTGCTGATAGCAGGATCGTGTGTTGATTTTTGAGTAGGAAAGATTAGCCTACCAAAAGTATGGATGGGAAAAGTATTGTTGTGTGAGCTGCAGCCTATACTTTTTGCCCTCTAAATTCAATTTTCATTCACAAACTGTGGGCTCCTGATGCCATGCAACCTAACATTGCTTTAGTGTGTTTTCCCTGGAAGTCAGTATTTATTACTGTATGATTTTGCTAGACCATTTATGTTGCAGAGGGTTTATTGTATTAAATAGACACGTACACCTGGTAAAGGTTTCTTTTTCCTGCAGTTCTTCAGAACTAACTTAGGATGTCACAGCATGAAGTGGAACATTGCTGTTTCTGTTTTACTAGTTGTTGTTTTGCATGATCCAAGCATATGTTTATCCTAAAATACATCTCTTAATGCCATATGCCACAAAGATTGCAAGAACATCAAGTTTAAGCAACGGACATGTGTTCGGCTGTAAACATGGACATATTGACTATCTGTGTTGATGTCAGCACAGCAAGATAAAACTGATTTCAAACCATTATATTCCGTTTCTTAAGCCTGTTACAGAAAACCCAGTTGAAGGTCAGAAGATAGAAAGAAGCATAAGCTTATGAATGCCAGCACACTTCATAGAGTGCAAGCTTGGTTTTGCATGGAAAGATCAGCGAACTGTATTCAGTACAAATATGACTTCTACTCTGTAATAAAGAAAAATTACCTCTGGATGGAAAGCTACCTTCGAAAAAAATAAATCATAGCTTTTAACTGTCCTTGTGTTCAAGAAGTCTTTTTTACCTATCACATGGAGATTTTCAATGTCAGAAACAAAGCACCTACCACATTTTGGACTAAAGTATTGTTTACTGCCATAATTTAATCTATGCTGCAAATCCCATTCCTAAGGATAGCAGGCATGAAAAGCAAGGGGCAGTCTGCCCTTCATGTAAATAGACCATGAATTCATTACTACCTGCTCAGTCTTAACTGTGTATGTAAGAAACTAAAGCATTACTCTGCAGATGAAACTTGTGACCAGAATCCCCTATCCCTGAATTCACTTTGAGTAGAGTTTATTCTTACAGGACTACCAAAAATGTCTTTTATTACTGTTGTCAAATCTTTGTTTTTCAAAGTGTCATGCAATGCCTCATATATATGTACAACATTTTTAGCTCCTTGTCATCATGGGAATGATCCCCATGTTTTATTGGTTTTTCTCCCTTTTCCCATGTCTTGGTAACCTGGCTTGCTGAGAGTTGTTTTAGTAAGCGTTTTTGTACAGTACATAATGCTATAGGGAGTAGAGAGTCAGTCTCATAAGCACAGTAAGAAAACAAACTCCCAGACTCCCAGGAAAAAAAAAAAGTGTATATCAGTATTTTCTTCCTTAAATTATCCGGTAATCCCACTAAGGAAAGGCCCAAAATCCCAAAGAGGGTAAATTTCACAAGGAGTTGATTATATGGTAATTTGGTGTTCATTTCAGTGTTGACCTCTACTTAAGCAAAATGTCGATGAAAACGCTTTTGCAGTTAACCCTTCCAAATCTGTCGCAGGTATAGAGATGGGCAACACAAGTAATTTGGTGTTTAAAAAAGAAAGCTTTAGTATTTAGATAATGCAGTCTGATCCTGCCCCAGTCAAACTAAGTTTTGCCAGATACTTCAAGAATTGGAGTCCTGGGTCCCAAATATTCAAACCTTCAGGGGTAAGAGGAATTCAGTCTGCTATCTTCAATATTTCAGAAGCTATCTTGCACTGATCTGGTCAAATACATGATTATGACTCATTTATTGAAAACATATGGAGCAAATATGTCAGACTTGGTGCTGTGACCACTTCCCTGGGGAGCCTGTTCCAGTGCCCAACCACACTCTGGGTGAAGAACCCTTCACTAATACCCAACCTAAACCTCCTCTGACACAATTTCAGGCCATTCCCTCGGGTCCTGTCAATGCTCACCACAGAAAAGAGATCAGTGTCTGCCCCTCTTTCCTTCATGAGGAAGTTGTAGACCTGAATGAGGTCTCCCCTCAGTCTCCTCTTCTCCAGCCTGAACAGGCCAAGTGACCTCAGCTACTCCTCATACAGCTTCCCCTCAAGGCCCCTCATCATCTTTGCTGGTCTCCTTTGGACACTCTCCAATAGCTTAATATCTTTCTTACATTGCAGGGACCAAACCTGCACCCAATATTCAAGGTGAGGCTGCCCCAGTGCAGAGCAGAGTGGGGCAATCCCCTCCCTCAGCCAGCTGCTGATGCTTTGTCTGGTGCACCCAGGACACAGTTGGCCCTCCTGGCTGCCAGGGCACTGCTAACTCATCCCTGAGCACATTGCACAGGACTGTATCCAGATGGTTCTTGAATATCTCCACTGAGGGAGACTCCACAACCTCTCTGGGCAATCTGCTCCAGTGCACAGTCACTCACACAGTAAAGAAGTTCTTCCTCATGCTCAGGTGGAACTTCCTGTGCATCAATTTCTGCCTGTTGTCTCTTGTCCTATTGCTTGGCAATGTATGCCATAATTAACAATTGTCAAGCCATGTTTTTCGGCATCACTAGTCTTTCAACGCTGTCAAGACCTGTAAAGACAAAAGCTGTAAAAAATTAATGAGGATTGTGTAGGAGCTATACTCAATTAAGTAGAAGAATGCATTAAAAAGTGCAAGGTTATGTAATTATTAGAAGGTCTTCCCCATGAAAAGCATCCACAGCCTATGTGAGCAGGCAGATTACTGTGTCTGTCAAAAAAGTGTAAAGAAGCTGCTCAATAATAATACCTGTGAGAATCAAATATAACTATCATTTAGTAATTTTATTTTACCTTTAAAGACTGTGAACTGGAGGCTTCTCAGGTGACCCCAAGAGTTACACAAATACATAGTTCATGTTATTAGGAATGCAAACAAGAGGCTCTGAATTCATAAGCAGTGAAGATAATGATAGAGAATTTTTGAAATTAAGTAGCTGTTTGGTCTTGCTAGTCTAGAAGCAAAACCGCAGGAGGAGAGGCATCTCTGGTAACCTGTATAGATGTGTGATAAACTATCACAATTCCCAAGGGCTGAATTTCTCCAGCTGTGCACATCAGGCTGCACACTGCCCTCACTGGACCCTGCACTACTTACTGAGCTTGCAGAATTTCATTTTGCAGGCCTCTACGCCAGGATGACACTAGTCCAGCCTGTTGGTTTGTGTTTGTTTATATAATGTCCCTGGGGAAAGACAAGACTTCATATGCAATATGATTATGATGAAACAGAGCTATGATATGAAAACAGAATGGATGAGCAGTTACTTGACTATTTCAACTACATATTTTCAGACGGTTCTCTTCTTAAGTCATAGTTGTTTATTACAGGTAAAATATTTTTCATTTTTTAAGTACTCTATGACAACTATGAAAGCAGTTTAAATGTTAAATATTGATATATCACTTTCACATTTCAAATAATTCTGACTCAAATGGAGTGTCACTTCTGGAAAGGATTGTATGTCAACTTAGTATGGTAATGCAGGAAGTTTTTCCCTGTAAAAAACCCCAAAACAGATCCTTTGTGCCAAATGCATTTAAATTGTAGATTTTTTCAGGCTTGGTGATACCAATCAAAGCTGAGAATTTTTTACATAAGAGTGAACTAATCTGCATAGGAGGAATCTCATGCTTTTACTAGACAGAGTAACAAGAATGAACAGCAACATAAGACATGAACTATGTACTACTTACAGTTTCGTATAGTGGTGATTTTGGAGATAAAGGTTTTCTATTAGTGTAAACTGGACACCAATAGTATTTTTTTTAATGGGAACAAAAGTCCTAACTATTAATCCTCACCTGAAAAGTTTTAAAATTGAATTAGCATTAATGGAATTAACAGTATTTGTTTTTAACTGCAATGTAACTTCTGTTTGAACAAAGAAATTGGAAACAAATAAGGAGTAGCATTAACCTATATCTGTATTTCAAAAAAACTGATCTCACAAAACTATCCTGGAAACCAGTAACTTGTAGATTTTAATTTATCTAAAAGCTCTCAAGTTGTTCCTTTCACCGAACTAAATGCAACATATATTTCAGGGGTAATTTTAACTCAATTTTCCAATTCTCCCTTCAATAAGTAAACCCATAAAACATTACATGATGAACACCTTGAAAACTGTCCAAGTACATAAGTTCAACACGATGAGATATTGAAGTATTCCATTTGTCAAAGAAAAATCATGACCTTGTATCTGTGATCTCCTCCCATGTAGTGTGGGAGGAAAATCCTGTGTTCTGTAAACACAAAACAGTAACATGGCAGATGACAGGAAGATATATCCTTTTTCTTTGTGTTTTTTTTTTTTTTTTTTTATAATATCAGTGACCTTTATCCCATAGAAGATTGCACAAGCTGCATTTTGGATGTAACATACACAAAGCTTGATTTCTTGACACATAACACTTCTTAGAATTTCAAATTGTTAAACTCACCGTTCCTTTCTGTGTGCTCCCTTAGTGATGACATTCAAGCTTTACAGGTGGCTGGTAATAACCACAAAATCTACTATGTGCTCTTTTCTAGCTCTTCCAATCACTGTGCCACACATTGAGTTCACAGGATTGGTATCTTTGCATAAAGTTGCCATCTAACAAGGTACATTCAAAAAAAATCCAACTCCAGTTTATTATTGCCAAAGTCCTTCAAAGTTGAACTTTTTCCATGGGAAAAAATTACCTAGTGCCTTTTTTGCTAATTGCAGAGCTTTAGTTACCGCAAACTAGTATCCTAATTTGTCTTCCAAATCCACGTGATCTTTTAATGAGTTCCTGCTGCCTTTTTCTTACTCAGTTGTCAAAATTAAGTTTATACCACAGCCTCCACCTTAGTTTTTAGCTAGGAAAACTGCTACTTCTCATTAGTTCCTACACTCTAACACTGTGTTTTTGTTGACTCTGCACTAATTGTTACTCCCTTAAATAATCCTGCAACATTTGAGACCTGACCAAATAAAAGGAGGGACACAAAACATGGACTGAAAAGTTAACTTTCCCACCCCGCTAATTCCCTTGTCCACTTTATCTATTACATAAACCAACAGATTTAGGGAAGTGTTGGAAACACCCTTTCAATGGGCAGAGTAAAAACAAGGGTGAAAAAACCAAACAGCCATTGCTGCATTTTAGGCCTGTGAAATACAATATACAGTGATAAAACGCAGACAGAAGCAACTAATTTTCCGAACTTATTAATTAAGAAATGCCTTTCAGATATCATGTTCAGCACAGCTGCTGAATATAATGGCACAGTGAAACCAGATGGTGAATCCTCCTTTTTTTCAACTTCAAAACCAAAAAGGAATTTCATGTCTTGTGCAGTTCTGGTCATTCTGGATGCACAGACTATGAGACCAGAGACTTCTTCAGCAGCTTGTAAACATTCAAATACGATGAACCATAACCCAGCAGCACTCTTCTCATTGCTCACAGTTAGTAAAGAATCTGGAAGTTTTTATGACTCAATCAGCGGTAAAGTTTAAATTTTGAACCATCAGATACAGGACTAGCTCACTATGTAAAAGGGGTATTATGGGACACTTGAAGTCTTCAAAATATCCTCAGCAAAATAACCTTAAAGTATCCTTGAAAGTATCTTCTTCAAGCTTGTTCAGGAATACCATGCCTGTTTAGAACTTAGTTGTTTCTGAGAATTGTAGATACTTGTAACTCAGAGCAGCACAAAGGTATCTAACCACTTCAAATCTACCAAACTCTTCAGAACTGTGAAAAAACGCCATCACCTTTAATTTTATACATGCAGTTTCACAACCTGTTACCTAAATACTAATTACATTAGCAATTTGCTCACCATATACTATAGCCATGAAAATTATGATTCTGCACGTGAACACTTCCTCTGGGGAGGCATAAATCAATAGAAACACAGGTTTAAAAATTTTCAACTTTGAAATTTATTTAGAACTCAGGGGTTAAGCGTGGTAAGTTTCCAATTGTCTGATAATAGCATACCCATGTAACTATCACGGAAATTGCACTAATTCCCTCTGCCCCCCTCCCCCTTAGAAATCTGGTTAGTTTTAACAGCCGGTGGTTTTGCAAATAGTGCGCTCTGGGACACTACTGCATTTCCTGAGTGTTCAATGCTACTGTATGATACATTAAGTTGAAAGAAAACCAACAAAATTATTCTTCAGAGCTAAACCAGCTATTTTACCTTACTGCTGAAGTACAGAATCATAAAATGCAATGTATTTTAACAGGCAATTGTTTTGGAATGCTTAAAAAGGGGAAGAAAGAAAAAAGAAAAAAACACCATTTAAAAAATTTACATCCTTTTTGCGTTAATTTCAATCTATATAATTTTCAGCCTCAAGTCGTTAACCTCAAAACTATTAAAAATGGCCAGTGAACTTAAGACTCGCTCAGACTGATATGCAGTCGTGACTAAAATATCCATGTTGGTATTCCTTGACCTTTTAGGGTATTCCTAGCAGCGCTAACAAAAGCAGCATAGCAGGATATCTCTAGTTTATCTTTCTAGTGCTCTTGAAAATGAGTTACTAACAGCACTGACCACAGTGCTTACACATAGGATTTCAGACAGTTGCCCTGCAATGCACTTCAGCTTTATCGTGCAAAACCAATCTAGTCACAGACATCCCCACATTAAACACATTAAATTGTGCTAAAGTATGTGATGTGAATAAATGTCAGCTAATCTATCAACACATAGATAAATGTCAGCTTGTCTATCAAGCATTATTTAAGCCCAGAATTTCATTTGTCAGAACTGAACTCCTCCATGAGCAGACTGCATAGTCTATGTAAATAACTAGTTTTCATCCAGAAAAATCTCTTCAAAGTTGTATTGATGTTGACAAACAGGTTTAGAGGAGAGTTTCAGCCCTCTAAATTAGCCATGAGTTAATACATGAAGAAAGAGGTCCCACTATCAGTCAGTGATATTTTTCCATGATAGACCACAATCACTTCTTGATCAAAACAAAATTGAAGCAGAGGCGGCTGATGGAAATGCTAACTACGTTGTTCTTGCATCATTTCTCATGATGCATTAGATTTAGTCTCATTTACACATGGTTTTGGCAGAAGCATTCTTCAAGCTGCAGCTGAACAAAAAGCAACTTCTTGTCTCAAGTTGTTTGTTTTTTTTTCTTTATGGAAACTTGCTTTGAACAAAGAACTGATAACACAGGCAACTGCCAGCAGGAACTACCACGGGATGATGTGTTCCACTCTAATATTACGTCAGTGGCTTGCCAATCCTTTTCCCCTAAAATATTTGTAAAAACATTGGAAAGACCTAAGAAATTTATAAAACAGCTCCTTAAACATCTGCTTAATGCCCTTTCCTTCAAATATAAAAGACCTCCAACATTTTAGGGTCTTTTTCTGTGGGTACAAGGGAGAGGTCAAGGAAGAGGTAAAAGGTAGGATAACTGATACCTTTTCAGTTGCTATGTTACAAAATTTAAATGACTACTACTCTAAAGATTAAATACAGACTTTACATAAACAATCAGAACAATGGAAATAAACCATAACTGAGGTCATATAAAATCCTTATCAGGTCAAGTGACAGTATATTAAGAATAACCTTTATATGTTATACAGAAGATAATATACACAGATTGTAAGAATTATTTTTCCCCTTAAAAGTCACTGTCAGTAGGATCACAGTCTTACTGTACAGACAAGTGACTGTAACATCTGAAATTACCAACAGGGTAAATTTAGGTTATAAAAGAAAAATGTATCAAGTACACCTTTACACATGTCTATACTATGACTTAAATTAAAAGCCTTCTTAAACATTCTCCTACATACTCCACGTTCACCCTAACTGAAATATCACTGCCAGTATACAAACCCCAGGGAGGGCACTTCTAATCTAGTTAGTGTAACTATTCTAAAGGACAGCCATCTTAAAAAGGAGATTAAGTTCAGATGTTTAGAAACTTTAAAAATAAGAGAAAGTTAGAAACCCTAAACAGCTACTTGTATGTAACTACAATTACCTTTTACAGAATATGAGACTAAACTCCAGTATTCGCTATGATTGTTGTATTAAAAGAAAGTTCTACCACACCTAAAGGATAAGGCATAGCCATCTACTAATTGGCATATTTGTTTATTTGTGAAAAGGTCCTTATTTGTGTAAGCAGCAAAACAAACTCCAACTGAATGATTGCTATATGCGAAAGAACTGAAGGCAATTGCCTCTGCAGTGAACTTTATAGTTCTCAACAGCACACACGCAACATGCTATCTGAAAAAAGTTACTAACTGAACTACATGTATTAAATACTGAAAAAAGTTTTACATTTTTTATTATAATTTATTTTATTTAACAATCTAAGAAGTTTGCAGCCATCAGAAGTTCCAGTGCAATTTCGGGTGCAATTGGGAATTCAGGAATCTCCGTAGAGCTGTTAGTATAGCGGACCTTGTAGGTGAAATACATGCATACTTTGGATAGGACATGGGATGGGATCTCTCTAAAATTGACCTCATTTGTTTCATTTTCTGCAAACTGTCCTGTAGAAAGAAAAAAAAAAAAACACAAAAGAACACCAAAGCAAAAGTCAGAATCTCAATTCACTGCAAAATGAAACACACTTGTACACTAATACAACACATTCTAAATAGACCTGCATAAGTCCCATATTCCAGGGTATTAGATTCTTCATTGTAAAGCAGGAAGTGCCACATTCAGAGCCCTCAAGAATATTAAGATACCTAGCAATACAAAGGGTTTATTTTGGCTCCAGCCTATTAACAATATTTTAAGCAACTACACCAGATATTTAGGTTTACTTCTGATACAGCTGATAGGTGCTCTAAAACTGTAGTGTGCTCAATCCCAAAGGTTCTACAGTTCACAGTAAAATGACAACAATAAAAAGACATCAAATTTCTAACTGTCTTACCAAAGGAAAAAAGAAAAGCTTTACAGATGCACTGTGTCTGCACATGCACACCCAGCAGTAGTCCCTTCTGTGACTCACTAGCTCTGAACTTCCCAGCTTTGGGCAGATTTGACAAAAGGGTTGAAATCTCAAAGATGCATTAACTTGTCAGGTGTGAAAACAGGCAGGCACCAGGGACAAGGAAACTCTAGTTGTACTGGAGGAAAGGTTACATACAGTAAGAGTTTATCGCTATTAGATATTAAAGAATTTATCCAAAGCTCAAATCTCAAAACACAAGTACATTTGAAATTAGCTTTCTAAAGCGCGTGTAACTATGAAACCTGGATGATATGAAGTCATCCTATGGTTCATGCCACAGCCTTTCTTCTGTTATCTTTGTCTCTCTTTTCCTCACCTCTCTGGACTCTCATTAAGCTGAAAGACAATACTAACATGAACTCCATATCTATGGGAGACTAGCAGTGTTTGGTTCCCATTATTTCTGTAGGCATCCCCTTCTAACTACAAAGCAGAACTATTTACGAATGTCTACACAGATTTGTGTAGAAGTATCTGCATGCATTGAAGCCAATCTGGCTTGAATTCTAGTACAGGAACAGTTGGAAGCAACAGAAGAAATGTTAGCATATTGGCAATGTCACAGCACTGGAACAGAACACTTAAACATCAGTGAAATTATGACCTACTGAACTAGACAGCAACGGTACTTTCCCTTGTGAATGCATTTATCTTGCTACTTTTTATACAAAATATCCTTGAACGCTGAGTCCTTTACAGAGTCAGTTTCTAGCCCTCTAAGCAGGTTACTTTGCCTTTTATTCCTTCACGTTGAACAAATTCAGAGCAGGTCTTGTAACTACTCTTCCTCTTGCATGTCTGGGAGGACAACATGGAGTGGGTCAGACACAGAAGACATTTTACATATTTTCAAATGCAACCATTCAAATAACAGCAGAACATTAAGCTGAGAATTTTAATTGCTCAGTTTGTCCAAGTATTACTAAGTAATTTAAAAATGTATTACACAAATAGATCTCTCCAATAATCCTCCTGACCAGAACCTAAAAGAGAACAGAAGAATGACCATATTCAGATCTGAGCTCCATGTAGCCCACTGCCCACCACTCCAGTGGCTAAAGGTAAACACACAGGATGAGGGTGAAGAAGAGGGAAAGCCCCTGTTAACTTCTCCCTGTTCTCTCCTCCAAACCTTTTGGTCTTCTAAAATTAGTTTAGACACTTCTTGACCCAGACATAGTCTCATATTCAATATCACACAAGGTCCTTCCCTTCTGTAAGTTTATCTACCCTTGTCTCAAATGAAAGCTAACTTTCATCATTAGGCTCAGGAATTCCTTGCCATAGGATGTTGTGAACGTGTGGCCTAAACCCAACTAGGCAGCTGAGCACCACACAGCCACTTGCTCGCTTGCCCCTGCTGTGGACAAAGGAAGAGAAAAGGAAGAGTAAAAGCAAGAAAACTTGTGGGTTGAGAGAAGAGAAAGAAAACAAAAGTTATGCAAAGGTAATCCACCACCTCCCATGGGTAGACTGATGCCCAGCCAGTTCCCTTCTCTCTCTTTTTTGGAGCATGATATTATATGGCATGCAATATCTCTTTCACTAGTTCGGGTCATCTGTTTGGTTGTGTTCCCTCCCAGTCTCTTGCACACCCTCCTGTCTGGAAAGTCATTGGGTGGGGGTAGAGTGAGAAACAGAGAAGGCCTGGAGAGTGTGCAAACACCTTTCAGCAACAGCTAAACCAGAGGTGTGTTATCAGCCCTATTTTGGTCATAAATTAAAGCACAGAACCATGTGACCTGTTGTGCGGAAAATTAACTCCATACAGAATACAAGTTCCACTATGGAGGTGGCATTAGAAAACTACCAGCTTGTTCGTTTTGAACTTGACAGCTACATTTCATGTAATACCCTTAAGTTCTCATACCATGAGAAACCAGTAGAAATGACGCTGTATGATCACTAACTGCCCAAAAGAAAAGTCCAATTTTAAGTCTGGTAGCACAATACCCCACAGAGGTGGACTGTTCTGCTGGAAACAGGAACTAGGTAGGGTCTGGAAAAGTTATCATTTATTCCAACTTTCACTCACTGCCTGATAAAATATCAAACTGTCCAAAAGTGAAAGCAAAGACTGTGAAGGTACCAAATCTTTTGTACCTACCCGGTCCACTCAACATAGCTTTTATTGTTCCTGATGTTAATGCATGCTCTCTTTTTACGATGAACTCGTGGCCATCGGAGGATATTAACTTCACGTACATAGCATCTGGGCCCTCACACCCACCATATGTTTTCTCTTCTCCATCTATAACAGAAAAAAAGATAATGGTTTCAGAACACAACATACTGATTCACATCACTAATAATGCAAGTTGCACTCTTTTCTATGTCTATGTTTGCAAATCGAAGAATCCAAATGCAACTAGAAATAAGACAAAAGCATTTTCCATATTTAAGGACTTTGTACAGAATCACAAACATTATGAGTTGGAAGGGATCCACAGAGATCACTAAGTCCAACTCTAAAGTGAATGAAGGGAGTGAACCCACAACTTTGGCTTTATTAGCACCAACTGAGCTAATCTCCTCTGAAACAATCAGCAATCTGTTTTAAGATAAGAATTTTTGCACAAGTTGGGATTTTAACATCTCTCCTCTTTTATTCCTCCATCACCAAATTCTGTCATGATTTCTAAAATCTATGCAGGAATGAAGTTTTCCTTTAGACATTCTCAAGTGAATTGCACATGCTACTGATTCCCGCCATAAGGCTATTGTCATGTTTATCATACTAAAACTTGCTGAAAGTTACCTGAAGACATAGCTGATGTTTAAAAACATAGGCTGCAAGGAAAAAGGTGCTTTCCAATGCACAGGTAAGAATAAAAGCAGTCAGTATTCCTGCACTGAAGAAATGAAGATTCATCCTCCCTTCACTGCCCAACCAGACTCAGAACCACACAGCATGAGTGCACACCCATGTTGTGGTGGAAAACAGGGAAACTGCCAAAGCACTAAATCCAAGGAAACTTGGAAATTCTCCCCACAGCAGTTTTGACTGTGCTTTTTCTGTTCCGCTAAATACCCACTCTCTACTTTTCTTCTCCAGAAGGCCTAACCCCTTCCCTTTTTATTCCTTCATTTATTCTATCCCAACAGAGCTATCTTTAAAAGATGAATTACTGTTGCCAGTACAGCAAGTAAAACATTCCCCCAATCAAGTTGCTTTTGTGAATTTGAAATTAAAATTGAATTACCATGTAGTTATTGCCAATTTTAGTAAACTACTGCCAGTGCTAAACATGCTAAAATATATTCAGAAAAAGTACAGATAAAACCAGAATCTGTCCAGTCACGTTTCATTAACCAGTCATTTGTAGAGGCAGATACAAAAGTCTCAGACGTAGTCATATCACACACAATGTAATTTACCAGAAATCAGTTCTTATTATGATCTCTGAGTCAGAATTCAACAGGCTGACCTTAGCTAACAAACAAGCAAAGAATTACTTAAAACAGTGCACTATCCAAAAGTTTAGCGCTATAAAAGCCTAAAGGCATTCCTATTTTAGCATGTACGTTTTCAGGACTATGCATGTTAAGCAAGTGAAATTTTTTGTTAAATGGATACACTCTGAACAAGTCTTTCCATAAATGAGCAGTCACTTGAGAAAATTCTCCTACAAAAAATTTGTAGGAAGTTCCACTAACTTTTGAGGCTGCAAGAAAAACAGTGACATGATCAACATTTAAAGTCTTACAATCCAACTCCTCTACCAATGTGAGAGAGAAAATGCTTCAAATCACAGGAAAGCAGAATACATTCTGAAACTATGAACTTACCCATTCTTTTCCTATTAAAAAAAATATTCCTTTTCAACAGATTGCAGATTTTGCAAATAGGAGCGTCTGAAAAAAACACAAGAGACAATATTTTGAGTCAGCAGTACCATTTTTAAAGTCACCTTTACTTATTGTCTTTATGTTATCATAAACAGATATCAGAAAAGAATATGATAATACACAGCATGCAATGTTGATGAGCAGTATGTTTTGAAAACGGAAACCTATGAAGTTCACCAATGGGAAATACAAACCCCTTCACCCTGGGAAAAATTACCCCAGGCACCAGTACCGAGACCGACCAGCTGGAAACCAGCGTTGCAGAAATAGACACAGGAGTGCTGGTGGACAAGTTGAACATGAGCCAGCAGTGTGTCCTTGCAGCAAAGGTGCCCAACAGCAACCTGAGCTCTACTAAGAGCACTGCCAGAAGGCTGAGGCAGATAATCCTGCCCCTCCACTCAGCAGTAGTGGGACACATCTGGAGTGCTGGGTCCAGCATGTGCCAGACTGATCTGAGTCCTGCAAAGGGCCACGAAGATGACCAAGGGATTGAAGTACTTGTCATACAAGGCTGAGAGAACTGGGGTTGTTTAGGCTGGAGAAGACAAGGCTCAGGGATCAGTTTAATCAGGATGCACTAAATACCTGGCCTCCAACCTGTCCTTCCCAGGAGATTGACAGTTCCCGATACCACCACCAGTGTCACCTAGATAATCTACTTCAGACATTTAATGAAGGTATTCACCTGGTAAGTTAACCAGGAGTCTCTATAGCTTACTCACTGACATCCAGCTTGCTGCATAAGTATTTCTCCATAAAATGAATCTAAAGAGTTAGAGAAATGGAAGCACTTATTTGCAAAACTGACCTAATATGTTTAGATACAACTTATATTTCTTTACCCTGAACTGCATCTCTGCTGTAGAAAAGAAAACTTTGGAAAAGAAATTCCACCCACCGACCTGCTGTCCTAACATTTCTTTCATGTCAAGAGCCACAGACTCAGGAAAACAGCACCAGGGAACCTGGGTGGTTTCCCAGCTGATATCCAGGGTTGAGGGCAGCAAAAGAGACCAGAATGGAGATCACTCCCCACATTCCCTCCCTCCTATGTTTCTGGTAAAAGTTTAGCAAGATACTGTAAACAAGCTGAGGAAGCTGCAAGCTTTGGAAGAAGCACTACAGACACCACTTTGCTACTGCTGATGGCTTCACTTCCCCACAGCACTTTGATGCTGATTTGTTCCATCTCTCTTTTTTTATAGCTACAAACATGAAATAGTCTGAATGTCTCCTCCATCTTTCACAAAAAGGCACTTTGTTATGTACACCTAACCAAACTAAACGTGCATAACCAATAGGTTTTAATTGTCTGTGGAGAAACGAGCAAAATTCATCCTTCACTTACATTGCTGCTGTCTTTGAAGTGTTAAATGCCTTCACTATTTTCAATAATTCCAGGAACTCATCTACGGAAATTACATTTGGGTGGTGGAACAGTTAGGGCCCAAAACTGATGGGATCTTTCACTCTATTCCAACAGCTTTTTTAAATGGGAAATCAAGCACCTTACTGGAGAGTATCTGTTGCTCAGGAACTGAAGGGATACCTTACATTATTACTGCTACGTTGCAGAAGAGGATCACTTCTGCTATCACTTTTTCTCGCAACAAAACTCTTTGCTGTATTACAAAAGAGTAGTGAAACCACGTATGATTTAAAAATAATAATAATAATTAAAAAAATAAACATGGAGTGATACCATTTTTTAGAAGTGCTGGTGAGGATAAAATGTTCCTTGGTTTACAATACAAATACTGTTACTAAATATAGGAATAAAGACAGGCTAGTTAGTGGGAATGCAGATATATTAAGATTTTGCAAGGTAAAAGCATAACTTGAGGAGGCTAATACATTGAAAGTGGAGAACTGAAAACAAATGTCTACACAAGAAAACCCTCAGAGATGTCCCAAAAATATGCAATGCGCATTTTAATAAATAAAATGAGAAGTGCCATGATTATAGAGGGGAAAAAAAATATGGTAGTTAACAAAGAAGGAAAAAATCCTATCAGGCTTGGTAGTCTGAATTCAATTGCTCTAAAAAGGAAACCAGGATAAAAATACAGTGAGCATTAATAAGACTTAGGACACAATGAACTATTCCAATACCTAAAAATTAATCAATCATTTTCCTTGGAAAAAAAATGCAGTCTGGACTCCTACATCATCTGAGGTTAAATAAATATGATGAGAGGTAATCTTAAAATGAGAAAGAAATTTGCTACAAGAGATGGAAGTGAAAAGCACTGCAACAAAAGGGCAATAAAGCATAACACGCACAAGTGACCAGTCTTGAAAAGTGGCATACTAAAAACCCATGAAATGAAATGTTATGAAATGCAAGATTCCTGTATGTAGGGACCAATACAATCTTCTTTCAGATAGTTAGGGCTTGCTATTTGGGGGTATAGACATTCTGTGGTCAACTATAAACTGATGCAGCTCTATGGGACCAAAGGAAAAAAAAAAAAAGGGTGGGGAACAAAGAGGCACATGCACATTAAGGATTTCTTTGCAACAGAGAGAGATATGAGCACTGTTCAACAACTTGCCTGGAATATCACACGCAATTCTGAATTCCTGTTTTCAGGAAAAAGAAGTTTGAATTACAAGAACTACAGGAAGGAGCTACTGATATGACTGAAGAGCTTGTTTTATAAAAGAAAAATTAGTCCTCCTTACTCAGCTTAGCAAAATAAAATTGGAATGAAGATAAATATAAAAATTCATGAAAAAGATAAGCATCAAATAGGGGGAACTATGCCAACATTGTACCTCAGTTTAAGTCCAACAAATGAACATAAACAAGAAAAATAAAGCATGTAGAAATCATTGACACTCACAAATCCTCAATTGTGCACATAGTAAAAAGAGTATGGAGGGAAATTTTCTGCACAATCTTTTTTACTTGACAACAGCATGGCCTTAAGTTTTAAATAATAGGTTAGAAACAGCAGAATCAAGAAACCTTGTATGTTGTCTTCCAAGAAATTATTTTCTTACAGTGCATTTTCTAATGTAATGTTTATTACAAAACATATCACTATGTTTTCCTTCTGTATAACTAAAGCAGCACAAACAACAACACTTGGCAAGCCAATAAGAAGAAAGAGACTCTGAGATTTCTGAAGATGCCTGGTAGCTACCTATATTTTAATTACTTTTCCAAATTTTGTAGCTGCCCCTGTCCGACTTAACCAAGACTACACCAATGAAGCAGTTGGGAAGACAACAATCCAAGTTTTGAGAACTTGTATTTATTATATATTTCTGACTTGGCTATTCCACACTCCTGCAAAGAACCACTAAGTTTGGCTGAAGTACAGTGACAATTCCATTTACCCTTCAAAAAGCTTATGTGGCATTATCAATTAGGTAGATCAGCTCCCTGACTTTAATCTTGAAAAATATTAGGTATTGCTGTTCTGCTTTGCCTTCTTAAAAAAAAAGAAAAAAGAAAAAAAAAAGAATAAGAATTAGCAAAAACTGCATTTGTGAAGGGAAAGTTTACATAAAAGGAATACGTCACTTTTTTATCTACAAGGGAGAACACAATACAACTAAAATCAGCTTATTTGGCACACAAACCTTCCAGCCAGTCTAAAAAGGAAGTTCTTGCTGCAGAAAACAACATTCTCGTTACACACTAGAGAACTGAAAATTGTCACAAGTTGCCAGAATATTTACATGTGTGAGGTAGACTATAACAAAGTACCACAAAACACAGCAACTAAGCCACACAAGGCAAGTGTTCTTGTTTGCATACTTTAACATCTTCTTCTTACAACTCTAGGAAATACCATGGCATAGCGAGTTTAGTTCAATCTCTTCCCTGCTTCCCTTGACTGTCAAATGCAAGAACAAACTGAAGCATGTCCATGACTGTCCCACCTCACTCCCAAAATTGCGAGCTCATCTCCCAGGCTTTCCCAGAAATTCCAGAATATCATTTCCTCTACACCCTGTATGCTGATGAGAGTGCAGCTAAACACGCGCAACCACTGCATGGCTTCCAGAACCCCACTGCTCTGTTCTGGTCAGCACAAGAAAATTAAATCTATGCAAACATTTCAAGCACTCAGATTCTTCGATCCCACAGGAAAACTCTTTAAAAAAATCTCATTCTGGTTCAAGGAAACTCAAATGCCTTCCAACTCATCAGCTACGGCACACACACACGGCTTTTGTATTGCTTCAGCTGGTGGCATTTCTGTGCTCTACACTATCAGTTTCCAGAAAATGCATGGCAAATAACACAAATGCCTTCACAATTCCTATGATAGTTTAGAAGCCAAACGTTGACAATTTTTTGGGTGTCGTTTGTGCATCAGTAAGAGTTCGTCCGTTACCAAAGGCTGCTATGTGTTGCAACAGAAGCCTCCTACTGTTCAATGCTGAATTCTATCCTACCCTGTACAATAATTTGTTTAAAAACACCGCTCTTCAGTTTAGCATTCACTGCTCAGGCTGCATCGAAAAATAATCAATGTAAGTAGGGATCGAAGCATATTTTGAAAAAACATGATGGGAAACTGGCATAGCATGACTTCCAAATCAGCTGATTCACTATTCCATACTCACAGGCACTGAAATTCAAACTTTTGGGGTCACACTGAAATGCAGCAGGAAAGTAAACTACAGGTGAACGTTAGTTGAGATTGGTGATGCGATAGGATACCATGTATGGAGTATCAAAGATCCCACATAGGATTTCCTGTCTAAGGAAACTTTCCTTCCCAGTAATTCCCAAGAAAGTTTCAAGAAAAAAAAATGGGCAGGGGAACATTAACTGTTTTCTTTCATAGAATAAAAGCCCTGTACTGTACAGATCTTGCCAAAGGCTGCTGGCATACTGCAAAATTTTGTAAGGGCATGGATTACTGCCCTCTTGTCACAGGCATTAATCAAAAACTACATGCAAACTACCCCACAGCGAAGATAATTAAATACCAAACTTTTCTAGGTGCAAAGAGAACTTGTCAAAGCACATCAAAATTCCTTTATTGTAACCTGACAAAACCCATACTTTTGTGACAGAATTTAAGCATGTAACATACTCTGAAAATTACAGAACACAGTAAAAGACCTGAAACTGAGTATCCTTTCAAAAGATGCTCATTTACCTCACTGCACCACTGTTAAGTGTCTTCACATTAAGACTACACGGAACTATCTACATCTGTTCATTACCCACCCTGGCATATAAAAAATTAAATTTCAAATGGCTTTTCTCTGATGCAACAGGAAAAAAATCTAAGTGCTAAAGTGCTAAAAGTTCCTAAAGATTATCTTAAAGCTCCCAATGGACACGGTAGCAAAAATTTTATAACTTAAGCACACTAAAAGGCTGATCCCAAGGCATAAGATGTGAACTACGTGTGCAAAGATTGTAGCCAATATACTACAGAAAAACTAATAAAAACTTATTCTCCTTCTAAAGAACTCTTCAATTAATAAACATTTATCCCCCTAAACTTTTTTTTAGTCCTTATTATAGCAAAAGGAGTAAACTGGAAGCACGTAAGGAATTATTCAGAAATAAGTGCCCGAAGGGGTTCTTATCCTAAAGATCTCTCGCCTGCCTGTTTATCTGTGTTTTTCTGGTTTGCTTCCAAATTTCATCAAAGCCAAGTAAACAAGTGGCCTATGACTATCTAGGTCTCCCTACAGTGCAAAGTTTAACTTAAATGTACAGTTCCAAACATACTTAATATTTAATAAATGTTATCTGGTGTGAGAGTAAATTGGTTGTCAAACCAAACTGCCAGCATCACCATCACCTTTTCACACATATATATGAAGCCAGCAATAACTTACCAATGCTAAGGTTCCCTTTTTTAGAAAGCAGAACCTCCCTCTGAGGAACACACGGCACGCAAAAGCTTATTTTTATTGCTACGTGTAGGCGTATAACCCTTCTCCTTGCTTTGCTTACCAAAGAGCCAAGGCACTTTAAACCAGCGCTTCTCACCTTGGCACAACAAACCCTGGGGGCGCAGCCCAAATTCTTTCGGCCTTAGCTTTTCCCCTCTCTCTAGGGCCTGGAGCAGGAAAAGGGCGAACGTCACTTACGGCAGGAGTTTGGGAGCGATGCTCAAACACAGCACAGGCTCCAGGGAGCCCCTTTCCCGGCGGCGCCGGGATTCCAAGGAGAACGCTTTGAGGGGAGAAACGCGCTTCTCGCCACCACCCCGGCGGGGGAACCCCGGCCTGGCACCGCGCCCCGCACACCGCGACGGCTCCGGGGGCCGCTCCGACCCCTCCGCCCAACCCCTCCCGCCTGGAGCGGGGCGAGGCCCGCTGCCCTCTGCGGCGGCTCTCCGAGGGGCCGTCCCGGCCCGCGGGTGTCCCGGCCCTCACCGCTGGTGCCGCTCCCTCCGCGCTCGCAGGGCCGCGCTGTGGGCCCAGCTGCCTCCGAGCGCTTCCGCCCGGGCACGCGCCGCTTCCGGCCCCGCCTCCACCGCGCTCCCGGCATGCCGCGCGGGCGGAGCGGTGCATGCTGGGGCGCGTAGTTCCCGGAGGGGGCAGGGGTCGGCCTTCCATGTCAGGGCCTGGGGGTGCTGTTGGACAGCGGCCGACCGTGAGCCGGCCTGTGCCCAGGCGGCCGGGAATGCCAGTGACATCCTGGCCTGGATCGGGAATAGCGTGTCCAGCAGGACCAGGGCAGTGATGGTGCCCCTGTACTCGGCATGGGTGAGGCCACACTTGGAGCTCTGTGTCCTGTTCTGGGCCACTCGTTTCACTAAATACCTTGTGGTGCTAGAGCGAGTCCAGGGAAGGGCAACGAAGCTGGTGAAGGGTCTGGAGCACAAGTCTTATGAGGAGCGGCTGAGGTAGTTTAGCCTGGAGAAGAGGAGGCTCAGGGGTAACTTCATCACTCCACTCTCTACAAGTACCTGAGAGGACACTGTAGCCAAGTGGGGGTTGGTCCCTTCTCCCCAGTCACAAGTAACAGGACAACAAGAAACAGCCTCAAATTGCACCAGGGGAGGATTAGATTGGATATTAGGAAAAATTTCTCCACAGAAAGGGTGATTAGACGTTGGAATGGGCTGCCCAGGGAGGTCCCTGAAGGTGTTTAAGAATAGACTGGATGTGGCACTTAGTGGCATGGTCTAGGAGACAAGGTTGGTGTCGGGTTACAGGCTGGATTCGATGTTAGCGGTCTTTTCCAACCTGACTGACCCTGGGATTCCGGCGATGCTGACGCGGGGCCTGGCGGGGTCGCCGCGGAGCCGGGCGGGCCCTTCCTGCGGCCGGAACCAAAGCGCGTGGGGTCGGCGGCGCGTCGGGGCTGCGGGTGCGGCACCGCTGCGCGCTGTGCCGGTGCGGCCGCGGCGCCGCCATGTTGCCGCTGCTGCTGCTGAGGGCCGCCCCCGCCGCCGCCGGCACCGCCGCCCCCGCCGCCTCCCGCCGGG
>JAWMRA010000078.1:119657890-119876587 GCA_035584735.1 Pseudotriccus pelzelni
CTGTGCCGGTGCGGCCGCGGCGCCGCCATGTTGCCGCTGCTGCTGCTGAGGGCCGCCCCCGCCGCCTCCCGCCGGGCCTCCGCATGGCTCCGGGGCGCCGCGCTCCGCGGGCTCCCCGCCGCCTGCCGCCGCCGGGCCGCCCTGCCCGCCGCCGGGCCCCAGCAGGTTGTGTGTGATGCGGGGACGAGGGGAGGAGCGGGGCCGCGGGGTTCGCGGCTTTGTCCTTGCGGAAAGTGGGGGTCTGAGGAGGGAAGCGAGGTGGCACTCGGGACGTACTTGAGATCAGCACTTGCTGTGCTCTGGTGAGACCCACCTGAGGTGCTGCGTCCAGCTCTGGGGTCCCCAACACAGGAAGGACATGGACCTGCTGGAGCCAGTCCACAGGATGATCAGAGATGGAGCACCTTTCCCACGAGGAAAGACTGGGACAGTTGGGTTTGTACAGCACGAAAAAGAGCAGACTTAGGGGTGCCCTAATTGCGGCCTTCCAGTATCTGAAGGAAGCCTACAGGAAAGACGGAGAGGGATTTTTTTACAAGGGCACGTAGTGACAGGACGAGGGACAATGAGTTCCAATTGAAAGAGGATAGGTTTAGATTAGATATTAGGAAGAAATTCTTTTCTTTGAGGATGGTGAGGCACTGGAACAGGTTGCCCAGAGGAGCTGTGGATGCCCCGTCCCTGGAGGTTTTTACAGCCATGTTGAATAGAGCTGTGAGCACCCTGGTCTAGAGGAAGGTATCCCTGCCCATGGTAGGGGGCTTGGAACTACATGATCTTTGAGGTCCCTTCCAACCCAAACCATTCCATGATTCCGTGATCAGAGACCTGGTGAGTGTGTGTGCCATGAATATCTCCCTGCAAAGCCATGTGTAAGTTGATTGCAGGCTGAGTTTTTGGCATTGGGATTGCACATGTTTAGTGCTAACTTGGGATATTTACATGTAAGATTATTAAAATAGTTGAGGGTTGTGGGATGCTTTGTAGCGTAACCTAACTTTAATCCCTAGTCTAAGATGCTGGGAATGGGTTCAGGGCAAGGAGAAACTTTGTGTGTGTATATGTACAGGCGTACAGACATATGTATGTGTGTATATATACAGATAAGTATAAAGTGTAGTACTGATGTTACTTGGCCATGTACTGCTTTCATCTTCCAGGTTACGTCTTTTCAAGGAGTGGCTGTTCGCAGCCTCAGCACATCCTCCCCTCATGAACACCCAGAACACGGAAGATTAGTTTATAAAGGAAATTTGGCAAAGACAGTGTTAGGTATGTGACTTAAAGTGCTGTGTATTGTCTTTATTTTGTTTGTTTTAACAGTGTTTAGTAACTGCCTGTGAAGTAAGAACTTCATAGTTGTGCATAACAGGTGGTAGTGACTGCATCAGGAACAGAGCCAGTGACCAGCTTTGATAAACCCATCGTGAATAATCTGTGAAACATGAACATGTAAACGAATCAGAATGGTGGCAGTGAGACAGGGCTGAGTTTTCAAGAGTTTCTCTGTGACCTTAAAAAAATAGGGAAGGGGGTTTTCAGTAACTTCATCTGTTCAAGTAATGCCACTGTTATATGATAGCAGACCATACATAATTGTAGAGAAAATTGTCCTTGGAAGTGTTAACCTTTGTTTTATTTTTCTTCTGTTTTTATGTAGGTGTGAGGTTTTTCTCTTACTCCACGAGCATATTCAACCTGTTCATGATGCCCTACATCATGCTCAAAAGTGGTATTGGAGTGGAAAGTCTGCTTATCCAAGCTGCCTTTTATGGGGTGATCGGGTTTTTTACATTTGTAACTCCGATAACTTTGCATGTCCTTACAAAAGGTTACGTGATCCGACTCTATTACAAAGATGAAAAGGACACCTATACAGCCATTACCTACAATGCCATCTTGGCAGAAAAAGTGACTGTTTTCCATCAGAAAGATGTAAAGATTCCAGACATCACCAAAATGTTTACAACATTTTATGCTAAAACAAAATCAATGCTTGTTAATCCGACGCTTTTTCCGAATCCTCAGGACTATAACCATCTCATGGGCTATGACAAATCCCCACTTTTTAAGTTAGACGAGTTAAAGGAAGCTGATGAAAGGAAATAATTTGAAGACGATGAATATCGGTATCATTGTTCTTAATGCATTGCTATGTATGTAAAAGAATGTAAAATTCTATTACACTTTCTTAAGTCAGGTAGCTGGAGTTTTCCAAATGCATTTTGGAATGTATTAAAAAACCACTTTTTTAAAAATACTGTAAACAATGTGACGGTTTCTTCAGAGTTAATGACATAAAATATAGTAAAAAAAGGTGCTTAGATCTGTCTTGCACTTGTTTATTCTTGGCTCTCCAGAGAACTATGCATGGGCTGTGTGGCAGTCTCACCATCTCCATGTCAAAGGAAACCATTCTTAAGAGAAAAATGATCAATAGTCATTACCTGTGAAGTATGTTGTTAGTCTCTTAAGCCTTAAGTATTGTACTTAATCCAAGAGTATCAAGCTTTTTTGTCAATGCTGTCGGTGGTGTAAAGGGAGTGGAGATGGCTTTTCCTTCCCTTTGTGAGACCTTTGAGGAGTCTTTGAAAAGCAGACAGGTATTCTTGCTAATTCCTGCTACAGCCTCCTCCTGAAGGAGAGAGAAGATAGGGAGAATGGCTGCATCACAGTAATCTCTGGATACTCACAGCTGCTAAGTGGTTTCTTAAGGTGGAGTCCCACTCCAGGCAACCCTGTCCCCACAAGAGGAGAGCAAGAAGCTTCTCTTTGGTTGGGCTTGGGAAAACACCGTGGCATAAGGTTTGCTCTTGGAATATCCCACTGAGAACAGGTGCTGCATTTGAACTGACTCAAATAAAATTCTAGCAGCTAGTGGTTAAATTGGATTCTGTCAGCATTTACATAAGGTGGGGAAGCAAAACAGAGTATCCTGTAGAATACTGTTTAGATCTTGTGCCTTTAAAAAACATACCTCTTGATGTTCAGTACTGCAAAGAAGGCCACATCAGATCTTTTTGCGTGACTAGACTGGTTCTGCACGCCTGAGGATGCAGAAGTTGGATTTAAATATTTTAGCCTAAGGCACATAAACTGACAGATACCTGTTTTCAAATAATGAAGGGCCTAAATATTTTGAGACTTAAAAATTACTGAACTAAAAAAAAAAAAGACTTCGAATTAATCATTTTATGTTAGCAGTGCCTTTTGTAAAAAGTAAATCTGATGTTTGCTACTAATTAAGGTATCCTGATACTGCTAACAAAAAGAAAGTTATTATAGTTGCCATTCAAGATGTTCCCTAAGTTCTAGCTGAAAATATATGTTTAAAAGTCTGAATGTCTTCTAATGCCATTATTTCAATTTTGTGTCATAGGATGACACTACAGATGATATTAAACCACTGTTTCTGAATGTTGTTTTTCTGACTGTTGAAATTGCCCTCAATGTTACTTGCTGAGTGATTAAAAAGCAAATCATCCCATCCCAATATTTTTGAGGCAGTTCTTTATGTTGACACAGCTATAACTGTAAAAGCCTGATTGAGCCCCATTAAGCCAGTATCACTTCATGGGTAGCAATAATATAAAAATAAAGTTTTCATAAATTACATGGAACCTCTGAGGTCAGTAACAAGCAATTCTGATCACCTGGTTGTATTACTTATGAAAATTATGCGTTGCATCTAAGTCTGATGCATTCACTCATTTCTTTTGGTGTTTGCATTGAAAGATGAAGTCAACTTCATCTTTCAGTGCCAAATACAGGGAGAACAGGAAATAGCATTTGCAGAAGAAGGTAAAAGGAGGGCCCCAAAAATGTATTTATGTACCCCTTAGGCAGTATCTTCTGACTGAAGAAAGTTTGAATTGTTAAATTTGAGATTTGTCCAATTCAGATTTAAGCAGCAATAGTAAGATAGCTCCATTCCACTGGCTGTTTCTCAAAAAAATTATGGGAGATAAATATTATTTATTCTGCTTGTGTTCTGGCAGTGAAATGCAAATCAAGCTAGTAGGTGGCTTTCTGACACACAGATGATTAAAAATAATACTAAGAAGTCCAGAATTCTGCCAGAAGATGTTATACAGTCTCAGAAAAATACTTTATACTTCCAAAGTGCAACTTGAATATAATAGAATAGTACTTTTATGTTAAGAGAAGACCAAGCTTACTGAAAATGCACAATATTCTACTTGTTTCTACCTTGTTTGCTGCTACACTTACGGTGTGTACTCAGAATCATAGAATCATAGAATCATTTATGGTGGAAAAGACCTTTAAGGTCATCAGCTCCAACTATTAACCCAGCGCAGCCAAATCCACCACTAAACCATGTCCCTAAGTCCCACATCTACATGGCTTAATACTACCAGGGATGGCGACTCAACCTTTTCCAATGCTTGACAACCCTTTCAGTGCAGAAAGTTTTCATATTGCCCAATCTAAACCTGCCCTGGTGCGGCTTCAGGTTGTTTCCCCCCTTGTCCTGACACTTATGACTTGGGAGAAGGGACTGACCTTCACCTGCCTACAAACTCATCTCGGGCAGTTGTAGAGGGCTATAAGGTGCCTCCTTTTCTCCAGACTAAACAATCCCAGCTCCCTCAGTCTCCCCTGGTGCTCCAGACTGTTCACCAGCTTTTTGCCCTTTGCTGAGGAAGTGTTTTCTTCCCTAGAAGTCGCTGATAATTCTTTGGGTGTAGGTAACTTGTGTACAGTATGGAAGAAACAGTTTATAAGACCTAGAGAATGTGCTCATACCTGGAGATTCTGAAGGAAGTACTGATGGAAGCCCAGTTTTCTGAAATACAAACTGCCGTATTTGCAAGGCAACACCTGTGAGGAAATCTGCCAGCTCCTGCAGCCTTTCCAGGACCAACCAATCACTCGTCTGTAGGAGCTGGGTCTTGCATCTTACCCTGGTACCAGTTTCACTTAATCTGGTGTAAAGAGCAGGAATGTATGAAATAAGCCTCTTTCCTAGACACATTTCCTATCGCCTTCCAGCCTTAAAAGCTTCCACGAAAGTTCATAGATGGCTGAGTTTTTTTTTTCCCCTGGGAAAATAGTCACGATACATGCAAGTTTTTCTTTTCAGTCTTTGACTACATGCTATTTTCTTGCTGGTGGCCCTCTCAGTTTTTCTCAAGTTTTTGGCTTTGTCCACATTATTATTCATTAGTCCCTATGTGTTCTTAATTATGAAGTACAAAGCTTCTTGTCATTCTTTAAAGTTATTTTTTAAATTGAATTATCCCACAACCCCCACCCTTTTCTTGCAAGTGTAAAAAATTTTGATGAGAAAATTATCCCTTTTTGATCCTTCAAAGAGAAATCTTTATAGCTCTGAGGTACTTCACGCTGTTAATCACACTCTGAAGAAATAAAAGGTAACTAATTTGGCTGGAGCTCGCTTTGTTACAAACCACAGTCATCACATTGCAAAGATGAGGAAAATCTGTAGATTTTTGCATGGCACGGTGAGGGCCTAATTT
The DNA here is from genome assembly GCA_035584735.1 of Pseudotriccus pelzelni. Lineage (NCBI taxonomy): Eukaryota > Metazoa > Chordata > Aves > Passeriformes > Tyrannidae > Pseudotriccus > Pseudotriccus pelzelni. The sequence continues at coordinate 119,663,392 of JAWMRA010000078.1, forward strand.
AGGTGATGGAAACTTCATGAAAATCTCTTTGTGCTGTTAAAATTAAGAGCAGACGTGAATTATTACAATTGCTCAGTATAACTTAATAGATGGAAACTTGGTAAGCTGCTGTAATTTGGTTGCTCTGAAGTCCTGTGGTCATACCACAAATTTCTCCATGCCTCATACCATGGATTTCTTCATGCCCCCACGTACAGCACAGCCTGCTGCAGCCCGCCTGAGAACTGGGACAAGTGTGCTAGCTAGGAGTTGGATCCACTATAATAAGATTATCCCAGAGCTACACAGACCTCAGCAAGCAGCTATTTTAAGCAGGGAATAACAGAGAACAAGAGCAAAGAGCCACAAAATATGTCCAGCTGTCTCCATTTTTGGAATTCCAGGGTGGACAGTGTTGCTATGGTGTGCTTACTGTCAGCCTCAGGTAGGACGCATCCCTTTCTTTTCCCTTCACCCTCTTCTTTTTGACAACTTTAATAGTTTAATTTGACAACTTGAATAGTTTAATGAATGCTTTAGAGTATAACTATAAGCTTTAATCCTAAACTTGGCTTGGAAAAAACAAACCATAAGCCTACTGGCAAGAGGCAGCGAGTTATTTCCAACATAATTGTTTCCACAGAATACCACCTGGTATGTATTTGCTCCACTTTAATAGTCTCCAGTGGTTTAATGTGATATATTCAAATCAAACCACTAAGCCAAAGTGCATACAACACTTAAAAACATATATTCAGAATAATGCACAGCAGTTTTTCTATCTTTCAACAACTACTTGATTTCTTATTCAAGTACTACCAACTCAGCACTGGATAGGTGCTAGTGCACTGCTCTTGGAGCGGACTCTCCTGGCTCTCTCAAGCACTTCATCAGCTGCATGTAGAGGAGATGAAACCTCTACCCATTCCTTGTATCCTTGGGCGTGACTCTAAGCATTGTCACAGATGGGTTGAGAGGATTTGAGAAGAGAATCTACAGTTTTCTACATGTTGATAGTTGAGGGTGGTTTTGTTCTGTGAATGCACGCCTTATGCCTTATGTATAGCCCCTTTATATTGGAGTGCCTTCAGCATAACCCTAAAGCCAGAATCAGAAGGTATAAACATGTCTGCTTCCAGATGCAAAAAGATCTACTTCAAAAACTTTCACAAATGGTCCTGCAAGGAAAATTATTATTGCCTCTTTCTTTATAGAATAAATGTGGTTAACATCTGAAAAGAGTTTTCCATTAAAGTGATGTTTTGTTACAAGCCAAGAACTAGGACATAATCTTTAATTCTGTCCGACTAACACTTTGAGATGGAATACTTTCCTCTGCTATACTGGTGTACTGTTATTTGTTTTTCTGTGATGGGATATTATGATTATATATATTATAAATCTGAGGAAGATTTCAGTGACTTATAGGTGTTTATCTGATCAAACTACTCATCTGTTTTCAATGATACAAACTGATAATTTTGAAAAGCAATAACAAGTAAGTTAACAAGTAAGCACTTCATAAATGTATGGAGAAAGAAGATAAAAATATCATGAATTAGTTCAAGGATTTTAACAAAAAAACAGTGATAAGGCTTGAAATAAACTTCTACTTTCAGCGTCTCAGATGTAGAGAAATTATAAGTCATTGTTATAAAGTCCTAAATTCTCTAGACTTGGATTTATTTTATGTACAGTTAATTGGATATCAGAGTTGGTCCCTACTGAATATTCTTGCAAAGGATTTCAAAATAACGGAATTAAATTGTCACAAAACTGTAGTGAAGTAACATTATTGTGTAGCTTTTTCCACTTCCCTTTCTCTCCTTTTCACCTTCCTTCTGGATCAGTGTATGTAAGAAAAAGATTACAGTAAAGAAAGAGGTTTTAGTAAAATCAAAATATGTAGAACTTTATATCCTTCTCTTGTAACCTTCTTATTGACTTGAAAGGGATGGAACAGATTCTTCGCACCACAGTGCACTAGTTTGGGGTTTTAGTGAGCATCACAAGAGGTCACTTCTATGAATAACATCAATAGGGGACATCAAAAGCCACAAGCAGCCAAAACTAAATTTGGTGAAAAGATTTAAAAATTACTGAGGTTATTTTGATTTAATGACAATTTGACCAGATGCAATGGTCAAGGTTGTTTGCTTTATAATCATGATCATCAGTGATAGTTCAGCACTGAGACCAGTAGCAATTATTGTTCCTGTCTTCCCATTTGGATGGCCAGATCCTTTTAAAATGTAGATTCCTTAGCTGATTTTTTTAAGTATTGTAATAGTCTCGACTTGTACAATAAAAGCGCAGTAAGGAAGGAGCAGAAGAGGGTACAGAGGTTTCCCCATGTGTCTGTCTGTCTGAACCACCAGGGGGGACTAATTCCTCATCTATATCTTTACCGCAGCAAGTATCTGAAAAAAAAACGCCTAAGCTTGAACCAGGTCTAGAAAGTCACTGAGTTCAGCAGAGAGGTTGTCTTCATTTATATTAAGAGAGCTTTTATCTAAAGTCTTGCAAATTTGCATTGCTCTTTCTCGTCTGTGCAGCAATGCCAGCACAAGTCTGGCCCCAGAGGGACACGCGTTCAGCTGCGTAATCGTGTCTATCGGTAGGGTACAGCCAGTGCCGTCTCATGCCTCCTTCAGACTGGCCTGTGACTTGTGCTAAATCTATTGGACTGACAGAAGACTGAGCAGAGAATCTGGCTTGGCTTCTTACTGCTTAAACTCACTCCATACCAGTGGCCACGGCTTTGTGATTGAAAGGAATATTTTTTTGACTGTAGGTGCACAAGGCATCTCTTCTTTGGTCGTTGCCTAATCACTTCTTTGTGGCTGTCTCACTACTCCATTTCTTTTTTTCCAACTGTTACAGCCATCCTGATTTATTTCAATTTCACTGCATATCTTACTATTTTTAAGCAAGGTTTGGCCATCTTGAAACAAAACTATGTTATTGCTATGATCACAGAGGGTTTGTATGTTTTATAGTGTCCTGTTAAACAACAGCAAAAATCTTTGTGTGAAGTATGTACTCTGGAGATCTGTCAGGAAAGTTGTATAATTCTGAATTACTACTTAAAAGCCAAATGCTAAAAGTTTCTTTTAATTTTGAACTCTGTCAGGCCAGTGGGATTCTTCTTGTGATCTACAGAAAGATTTGGAAATACTGAGGAGAATTCTCTAGCAACATCAAATTTTCAGTTTTTTAGTTTGTGAATTATTATACATATTTACTCATTAGTTGCTACTTTCAGGCACTTGTAATTGAATTCTCACCTTCCTTAACTAGTCTGGGAACTCCTCCCACCTTCTGGGCACAATCAGTCGTGGTTTTGTGGATATCATTATTCCAAAATTATCTTTTGTGTTACATCCTCAGACTTCTGCAAACCAATTTCTTAATATTTTGCTACTTTACCTTTATAACATGTAAAACATTACTCTTGTATACACAGAATTTGTGAGAATAAAAGCTTTTAGTCACTGTGATGGGAAGTGGGAAGAATCAGAACAATTGATTAAGTTATATTTGTTGTAATTTTTATTGAGTTTCCTGCTTAACACAAATGCAAATACCTGTCCATTTTATATACTGCCTCTTTTTAAAAACAAACAAACAAACAATTCCTGGTCTAAGAGGAGCCTGCAGATGTACATAAAAATCAAGAAGGTAACTTGTAATAATTCTCCCATAAGTTCAGTAGGCTTCCATGTTTTATTATAGTGAGAAAGAAAATTTAATTATGTTTTCTGTCAGTTAGATGGTGATTGTGCTCTCTTGATGAGGTATTAGCTTTTATTTGATCTGTTTCTGTAGCTGGGACTAGCAGTATTGTCAGGTTTGTGCAGTAAGTGCTGACCCAGTTTGGTCCACATAATTGATGTAATAGACACAGGCAAAATATGTTATTCTTTGTGTAATGCACTAACAGACAGAAATAAGGGGATGTATCTAAAGTGCTTTAAGAGTTTTTGTTTTGGTGTCTCAAACTTGAATATCAAAATCTGCAACCTGGAATGTTTTCAGCATCCCAGGATAAAATCGGGTGTAATCTATCATCAGTTGTGACAGCTAGATTCTGTGTTCTTATTGAAACATCCCAATCAAAATTTGACTGCTTTTGTTAATAACTGACTAATATTCAGGGTCCACCTCAGCCCAGCCTTTGCATGGCTCTGTGCTCTTGGGCAAACCATGCAGTGCTGCTTCTCTAATAGAGACTGTGGGGAAGTTTGGGAGAAGGTCACAGAGGGACTCTGGTAGGCAAATGTGGGAAATATCAGTGGTAATTTCATGGATTTTTAAGTTTTCTCTCCCTAAGAGGGCTAACCGTGATAGATACAGCTTTGAAGGTGGTAGCTGTCACCATGCAGGACATCAGTGGTTCTACTCAATAACATGTCAGATGGTTGCGTTCAGCTCCATTTGGAAATACATCATCTAATTACACTCCTCCAAATTTCTGGTGAGCTTTGTGAGAAATTTATTATGAAAGCTAGTGAGAGTTACTGACTACATATTGGTAAAAGAGTGGACTTGGTTTTCATCAGCTGTGGATTTTTCTCTTCTTTAATAGGTACAGGAAACTCTGTGTTTGAAATTATGCCTTTAAAAATGTCGCGCCTGATGAGTCAACTATACTTGCCCTTTACATACTTCTGGTAATCATGTTTTTACTTCACTTCCCCATTTCACACAGTTTTCTCTTTCACTTTTCACTCGTGGCTTGAGCTGCGTTGTCCGGGGGAAATATAGCAACAAAAGTAGAAATTCTTTTCTTCACAAAATTTATTGTGATGATAACTGATGGTGCTGCATTAGGATTAATTAAGATTGTAATTTGAAAAATAACTGAACTTTCCCTGAAGACGTGTGACTGAGAATGACTGTGCTGAATTTTGTTCCTCTTTCCTCAAAACAAAGTTTTATTCTGTCAGATACTGAACAAAAAAAAGTAATTATGTTTGGACTTATTTTTTTCACTTTATTCACCTCTGGAGTCAGTGAATTTATTTGTGCATCATCAGATCTTGAAATGTCATATGCTTTTTGTGGTAAGTAAAATATAGCTAATTCTTTTTCTAAGTGTGCAGGATAATTACTGTAGACTGAGGAAATGCAAATTTTCCTTCAAATTTCTTTCTTTGATGAATACAGAAAAATACAAAGAAGTTCAGCTGAAGTCTATTTCTGTTGTTAATTACCATATTACAAGAATTATACTTCATAGGCATAAATATTACCACAAGGCTGGTTCTAGCAGCTAAGACAGAGAAGTTTATCCTCAAGTAAAGTAGGTGTGTTTTGATTCAGGAAATATTAGAAGATAATTAATTTAAACTTATTTTGCGCTATTGTATAAATTATGCAAATTGATTTAACGAATATAACACAATGAAAAGGTTGAAATATATGTAAAAGAAGAGGGAATGTGATATTCTGTCAGACTGGAGTACCAGATTTTGGGACAGCATAGTATGTCCCTTCTTGCCATGTCTGTGTCATGGGCTGGTATTTTGCATATTCTAAAAATGCTAGGTGAGTCACATAGAGCAAATCTACTCAAAGGTTTATTTACCTTAAATATGCTGAAAATATGCTGCTACATTAAAAACACTTTTAGCTGCTGTCAGCAAGTTTGTATAGGTTCCATGGTTAGCATAAGTAGGGATATTTTCAGCAGAGAACCATGCTGGCTTAATGCTACTAAAGTTTTTATGTGTCTTCAGAAAACAAATAAAGCCCCTTTTGCCTGGGTTTTGTGTGCAAAATACCATCAACCAAAAAAACCTGAGTTTTCTTGTTATTTAAAGAAATACTATTTTGATTTTGCCCTCTAAGCAAAAAAATAATTAATAATAAAATGTAAAATACATGTTTAGTATTTACTACAAATATTAGACAATTTTATATATTGTCTAATATTTTTAACACTTTCTAAGGCGTATATATAGTATATACCTTATATTAAATACATTTTAAAATGTGTGTTTATTGTGAATGTGTATATATGTATATTTTTATCATTTTCATGGAGAAACCTATTCACACTATGAACATGAAATATTGTTTTCCTATAGATTCTACAGCTCATGCTTTCATGTTTAATTTGACACCTTGCAGCATCATGAAAACAAATGTCTGGAAGGCTACTATTAACTGGATTCCAAGTGAGTCTCTCTTAACTAGACAATTATAATCTGGAAATGCAGAAAATCAAGTACAGGTGAAAAGCTGGCACTTCGTCCAAAATGCCAGATGATTTAGGAAATCAGTTTCTGTGACTGAAAATGGAATGGATAAACTTGGATAACCACGGACAGAAATGATGATCTGTGAAAATGAGTGTGTTTGAGTTTTACTTGTTGGAGCAGTTACCAGAGCCCCGCACGGGGCCTGGCACTCTGTGCAAATCCGAGACGGTTTCGGTGTACGTGCATTTGTCTGGGAAAAGCAGACAAGGTTTGCTGCACACAAGCTCTTCTGGCCTGAAGAAGTCCCAAGTGTTTTTAAGGAGAGAGAGTATCATGAAGCCACCCAAGTATGGCAGAACTGTGAAAACATGTGTTTTTCAGAGGCTGGAAATGGTACTGGATTGTGTGTTTGAGCACAGCTGTAATCTTTAAACCCAGCTTTAAGCTAGGAAGCTGAGTTAATGAAATGTTTATGAAACAGCTGTATCATAAACTTCACCTTCTGAAGTAAAACTCTGGAGGTGGGCTAGGTTTGCTTCTCTAGAAAGGTACCTTTATGATGGCTGCCAGCATTCAGGACACGCAACATGTGCCTAAAACTAAAGTCTTCATCTGAGCATGTGTTTAAGTTAGCTGTGCTGTTACCTTTGCTGAAGAAATTAAAACAGATTTTGAAATTAGTCACTCAAATATTTTAAAGATTTTTTTTTATAAAACTAGCTCTTTTTCACTTTTTTTTTTTTCTGGAAGTAGTAGTTTTCAGGATACATATTTTTGCCAGTTTTGGGGGGAGTTTTTAAAAAATATCGTGTTTCAGAGAAAAATATTTTTTTCTAAGTAGCAAGTCTGCATATATGTTTTTTGTCCCTGCCAAATACCATGTCCTTACTTGCAATGTTTTAATTAGGAAGTGACATCACCTTTTTGAAGATTGTCTTCCATGTCTGGTACAACGGCGCCAAAGTGTTTCACTGGAAACAGCTCCTGTGCAGCGGAACTGACGACGAATACTCTGTGTGTGAAACGCTGAAAGGAGGTCGGTATGCCATCAAGCCATGCAAACAGATTTTTCTCTCCACAAACTAGGCCTTGCTTGGCAGGCAGAAGACTTCAGAGCAGCCAGTTCTCCAGTGCCAACACCCTATTAAGAGAGAGAATGTCCAAAGTCTATGTTTTAACATCCTTGCACTGCAGTTTCCATGACGATAAATGATAATTACTAAGATCCTTCATCTCAGTATGACACTTATTATTAATATTTCTAAAATTATATGGAAAAGACTACATTTGACTGGTCTGTACAGAAAACTTGAGAGGCAGTATCGGTACTACTAATATCCAGAACACTGTTTATTCAGGGTTTTTTAAGAAATTCTCTACACCGAGGTATAATGCTTGAGTCAAAACTCTGGGAGGGGCTACCCAGCATTAACATGACAGAGTCTCAGATCCAGAGAATTCAGGCGGGATGTCAGACTTCAGGCCAAAAAGACCTGTGAGGAGGTCAAAATACACAGTCTGTGTTTTTCTTTCTTTAAAGATCAGTATCAGTTCTCTGTGGAGTTAACACAGTAAGATGGGTTTGGAGGAGATGTTGCAGGAGCACTGTGGTTAATTTCTATTTTCTTACATGCTTTTGACAAGTAGTCAGAGCTCTGAGAGAAGAAGCAGGTGAGTGCTTTATCAGTGAAAGAGTACATGACACTGGCAACTGCTGCTGAGAGATATACCGTATTGCTTTGAAGTTATTTAGGCAGTCTGATTGATGGCTTTATGGTTAAGTAACCATTTGTATTATAATTATCTCTGTTTTACAGAAACACTTGTAGAAGAATTTGACATTAAAGGTTCAAGAACATCATTTCCAAAGGTACTTTCTGACGTTTTATATAAAGAAATAATAATAGTAAAATCACATACTTACAGGTGTGTATTTTCTGAAAAGAGACGTTCACCCAAACTGTAGAAAACAGAAGAGGAAATGTCAGAAAACTTTCTCATGATTGAAGTGATGAGTCTAAAATGGTAGCATCCCTGAAATGCTAAATGCCCTCAGGTTATTATTTCTCTATTATTCCTCCTTTATTTAATAGAAGAAAAGACCAAAGAAATCAGTTAATGCCACCTTAACAATTTCATTTTATTTGGTAAATTGTGTTTCCTTTTGCCTGTTTGAGTAAATCCATTCATATTCTTTCTGCCCATTTTGTTCTTTATTTTACATTCTCTTCACGTGCTGGTCTGTTACTCCCTGAAACTGTTTTCAAAGATTTGAAGAGGAGTAACAATATCTAAAAGTAAAAGCAGTGCTCCAAGTTAAACCAAGAGCAGCACCAGTCATCAGGTTGACCCACTCCCTTCCAACACCTGTCTCATCAGCTGCCTGTGCCTTTTCAAACCCTTATTGTCCCTATTAATTCTTACAAAATGTCACTAAGGAGCTCCTATTGCTACAAAATCTCCAGCCTCCCCTTGTCTCAAAGCCCACGGGCCTCTAACAGTGTTGGACTCCATCCACCCCAACACCTCTTGTAACCCCAGAGCTGGTAGTGGACAGGAACATCCCCTGCCATGAGCAGTCCAATAGATGAAGTGCTTATGGCAGACCTGATACTTTCCCATAGGACTCTTCCAGACCAGGGACTGCTGTTCCAGAGTACTCTGGTCGTGAGAAAAAAGTTGAGCACTTCTTTTTTTTTTTTTGCATGCTTATATATCTGACTGTACCCATGAGAACAGTCAGTGATGGGAATGCCTTTTTCAGTCCTAACAGAAATCACCAGAACCATTCCAAGAAGCTACTTAGACAGCAGTAGGCAGCATTATGCACTAATTTCCTTGGTTTTTTTCTTGCTTGCTTTAGGGCAATTATAATATTATTGTACAAGGATTCTCTGATGATTCTGAGAATAATATGACCATATGCTTGAATCTCACCATGATAGTAAAACAAGATGTTTTCTGACTGAGTGCGACAAACTTTTCAAATAATTCAAGAACACCGAGGTCACTTCTGCAAGCAACTGGAATCCAAGCTGCGAAGTAATAAGCAAACTCAATTCCCTGAGGTAGAATACATCTTGTGTTGTCTGGAAAGCTATATGATATATAGTCTTACTCATTTATAGCACTGCTGTAATCAGATGCTTGGCCAATGTGCACAAAATCTCTGGGTATCAGGCATTCTGATTAATCCACGGAATAACCCTGACCGGATGTCAAGCTGAGGACTGCATTTTGGTGCTGTGCCTTGAGTTATGATACAGTCAAGTTCTTCAGACTGAACTAAACTAATCAAGAAGTTTTGAATTTTTGAAGTGCAAGAATCAGAAGTTTGTCACTACTCAATTGAAAACACAGCAATTGAATTTTGGAACCCTGCCATAAGTTGCTGTCATTTTTTTCTTTCAACAATAAAACTTGTTTGTACAATCAATTTGAGAAATGTGTTTTACTCTCCTGTTTTCTGATTAGCTTTGGATGTTTCCTAATGTTCTGCTCTTTTTATACCAAGCTAAAACAGAGGAGTAACAATTTGTTATGTGGTTCTAGCTGATGTGAATAACATCTAAAGTGGAATGTTTCCAGGTACACCGGTAGAGTACAGCTGAGTTTAGCCATCCAGAGCCCTGTACTGTAATCTTATGGAACATTCGTAGCTCTTGCTCAGAGTCCAGTGGCCAGAGGCTATATGAGCTGGTTCTTTCAGAAGCAGGAGGATGGTGTCACCCAACAGGTTGATCTGTTCCTCATTTATTCCCCAAAAGCACGATTTGATGAGATTTGGTCCTCAGGAAGACTGATGTCCTCTTCTTCCTCAGCCCCCAGCCAGTGGTTGCTTAGTGTGTTCAGAGACTTTTCCCCAACTAATAGGACATAGTTGAAGTTGCACTTCGTGCTGGCTACTGCTTTGTGGTGTGTGTAGCAGATTGCTTCCAAATGCCTCAAAAAAATTAAATACCAGAACAAACCAACACTCTTTCAGTCTGCTAAATATCAAGCATAAAAACCAGCAGAACTGAAGCTTTTAATCTCACTTTACACATAAAGAGAGATGTTTTTCAAATTTGGTTTCAGAAAACCCAACAAAAAAACCCCACACCCAAGTATGCAGATACTCCATTTAAAAGTCAGTTTTAGTATAGCTAGTTTGGCTAAATAAAGCAAAATCATCAGGAGTCTATAAAAATAGAAGCAGAACTTCATCTTGACTGGAGACAAGAAGCTGTGATTACATCCAAGTGGTGATGGCAAAGCATCTGTGCTTGCCTTCAGTCCACAGACCACTGCAGGAATAGTCCATGATGGAGTGCCGTAGCAGCTTCTGCTTACACTTGGGCTAATTTACTAGAGTTGTGATAAATTTTTTCTTAATCTGAAATATCAATCAAAAAGCAGCCAGAGAGCATGATAAGCAATACCTACTTTTGTTCTTTTTGAAATAGTATTACTGGTCTAGGCAACAGTCTTACCTTATGATGTCCCTGTGTACACATCATTCAGCAACCACCAGGTGAAGTCTCAAAACCATTTTTAATGACAAAGTGTTCTGAGATTTTTGCTGGCCTGAATTATTCAGGGTATTAGAAGAAATGTTTTGTTTATTAAGCAGCAAAGTACCACAGGTCAGAGAGACTAACAGCTCCTGAAGATCTAAGACATCACATACTCTGTTTTTCATAAGTACACATTATAATGCCTTATGGATATTACAGAAAATTTATAGTATCAGTGAAAGTATAAATACAACTTCTGTCTCTAAATAGAGACATTTACAGATAAACATTAGGTATTCAGTATCTTTCATTGCAGACTTTTATAGTGTAAATCTTCAGCTGAAGGGTTATGATTGCACATGCCACCAGATAGGATTGCAAGGCAAAGCACAGGAGCCACACTTTATAAAGCAAAGACCTTTCAAAAGCCCCAAGCTTTCCCTTGTGTATGATCAAAGTACGAGCTTATTGCAGTGCTGGTGGCTGTTGCACCCCATTCCTCTGTGGGTAAGAGGAGACAGATTTTGGAAGGTGTGAGATCACCCAAACAACTTACCCTAAAATCGCCGTGATATTGTAAGGGTGAAGGGCAGATCTGATGGCAGAACTCTGCTCTGCATGTCTGGTTCCCAGGACAGAGCTGTGAGAAGTCTTTTCTTCCTCTCTTCTGCTGTTGTCCAGAGTTGACAAGAGTTATCACTTAATTTTCCTCTACAAATTTTCCTGAGCCCATACTCAGGGCTCTACAGCAGAGAGGTGTCTACTTAGGATGAGGTGAGTTACTCAGACCCTGTAAAGACTAATCTGAATGTTTCCCGTTTTTTCACTTTATTGACTAGTAGACTTTGACTCATTTTTCGCTTCTTCATTTTCTGCCTCTGTCCAGAGTTGGAATGGTGTGAATGCTGTGAAGCAAAACATTGAGTGAGTATTTCTTTCTTAAAATATTCAGTGAGACCTACCTGCCTTGAGATTTCTGTGTTTTGCGGAGAGTTCCAGAGAGCAGTGCAAAGCCCCCTCCCATGCAAACTGAAATAAATCAAAGAAGGCCTTCTGTTTGGCATACCTATCTGAAACTAATATCTAAAGCCTTCACAAATATCTCTTTTTTTTCTCCCTCATTACTGTTGTTTTTAAGCAGCTGTCAGGATTTGCTGCAGATGGGAAAATAGCTTTTCTTCACCCCCTCACCCTCTGTCACCAAATTTGTAATTATCAGAAGAAGCAGTTCCTGTACAATGTGGTTTCCAATAAGAATGCACACTTTTTGAGCTGTTATTACAGTTTCATTTGATAAAAGCAGTAAAGCATTCATAATTTCAGATGAGAGAAGTCCTGCTGACCGCAATAACGTGTACGTTTGACGGTTGAAACTTTAACACCATTTGAGATAGACATAGAAAGAAAATTGCATGTAATTCACATATTACAACAGCATATCTTGTGTTCACGGATGTACTGGCAGGCATAAGCAATCCTTCGGTCACCAATCAGCTTGGCTAGCAAAAAGCACACATACTCGTACGAATAAACTATGTGGTGCCTGCAGCAAGAAGGAGGTGGACTTGATGATGGAGGTGTGTCCTGATCTGCAATACAGGCATCAAAAGAAAAGCATAGCAGCATTAATCCCTTTTGCATGATTTTGTTCTTGGGGGAAAATGCTACCAATTGCCTTGGAAGGGTCTATGTAGCATATTATGCAGAATAGTCAGCTGCTTTGTTCTGCTTGGGTGTCCTTGCCAGCACAAGTGAGTTCAGGGGCAGCAGATGGAGTAGTGACATTTCTAATGGAAGAGATAGAGAGGAAGGGAAGGAAGGGAGGGGGATTGTTGCCTGCAGAGCTTAGGGGAGAGAGGAGAGGAAAAAAATTATATGTACATATAATATATATACATATATATACATGCATATATGTATCTGGCCAGGTAGTTTATACAGACTCCCAAAGCCCCTGTCTGAAAAAAACCCACCACAATAAACCTCAATTTTTTTTCCTTTGGCCTTTAGCCTAAACAGCTACCTGTGTCGTGGGTTTGAATCTAAATTTCTTGCTAACATAAGTTCATGTTGACATAACTAAACAAGCAAAACTTTTAATAGCAAGCCTGACTCTTTGCTCACAGTAGGGAACGGTCACTCATTCTGTGTATTAAGGTCCCCATCTGCCCATTTCCCTGTGCTGCACAAAACCTTTGAGTACTACAGAGAAAAAGGATATTTTTGTCTTAAATTGTGACTTCTGCTAACTAAGCACATGCACTGTGTGTTTTGTTCTCTCAGAGGTTTGGCATCTCTCCTGAAGAAGTACCTCCACACTGATTATGAAGTTGGTTTGGTTCTTGTATACATTCTGTTCAGCCACATTTCATTTAGATTTTTCACTATATTACCCACAATTTTTGTATTTTTAATATAGCAATGTAGTTTAACAATTTCAGTAGTGCAAATTAAGATAAAAAACACACAAGCCCTACAATAAGTAAAGATAAATACAGAAAAGCAAAATTTTAGTATTAGTCCTCTGAAAGCAATAGAATTGAAAAATCTGCCCTTCATTTATAAGGTGCATAAAGGAAAAAATAATAAAACAAAACATAGTGCATATGAGAGTGAACTGTTGTTCACTTGGACCCTGAATTAATTCGACCATATTTTAGAATGTTGTGATTTTATCTCACGTCTGAAAATCAGCTGAACAGACTGGTAGTTATCTCTTCTAATCATATATCACACTCAAGCAATCTGCTCTATGACAGTGCATATTGCATGGAGTGGAATTTTCCTTATATCTTTAAAGCAGTAGAGATGCTTAAAAGCAGAGATATAACGAAGATAGGAAAATGAACATCATTAATGAAAGTTTCACAGATGACTGGCAGAAAAACAGACTGTCAGGAGCAGTATTCCTTTCTGATTCCCTAACCTACCTTCCAGTGACTCTGACTGCTAGTTATATAGTTTCTCTAACCTGTAAAAGTTTTGATGATTTTAATATTCTAATAAAGGAGAAAAGGGCATCCTAAAGAAAATCTAAAGTAATATCTGATCTAGAAAAATTGAAAATATTAAAATGAAGAAACAGTATTGTCAGATGAGTAATAAGAACAAAAAAAGTGTTTGTGGGAAATAAATAATTTTGATAGCTTCAGAATGTTGTGTATTTATTTTGACTACATAACTTAAAAATAGTAGGCTTCAATTAATTTAAATTTGAGACACTTCAGCAAATAAGACATATTTTTCTGCTTTTTGTTTTTGACAAATAGGCATTATTCAAGCAAAGACCATTGTGCCACAAAATTACTGTGATTTTGCAGATAAGCCAGGAGTCAAGCTGTGATAGTTGTACTCATATTAGTATCTACTTGACTATCCATGTTGTCCTTCTGGATAGAGGTGCACAGCCCAGGTCTAAATGACTTAAATGTCTTTTTCTGGAACTGATATGCAAAGGGCAACATTACAACCTTGCAAACAGTACAACGGGAATCAAGTTGTCCAGGGGAGAAGATCAAACCACATACAGTAACTTTGTAAATTATAATTTTCTTTTGGTACTTCTGGTTTTATAAATAGTAAATTCTATAAGAAACAGAACAAATAAACAGACTGATATGCCTCCTCCTTATGCAACTTTAGGAGTGTATGAATAGGGTAACCAAAATTTAGAATAGAATAGAATAGAATAGAATAATTCAGTTGGAAGGGACCTCAATGATCTTATCTGACTGCCTGACCACTTCAGAGTTGACCAAAAGTTAAAGCATAATTTAATGGCATTCTGGACCTGTTGTGCCAACTTCTGATAAACTTTACTAGGGGTATGGAGTGTCTCTGAATCTCATTGAAGCTGAGAGCTTCAATGGAGATGCTCAGCAGTATATAATTTCATATATCCCAATCTTAGCACAGTCACAATGCACACTATTTTATGTAAGTGTAGATGAGAACAGTGTAGATGCTAAGTGAGGTTAATGCATCATGTTAAATGTAAGTGAGTCTGTGATAAAACAAAGAAAAGGTATTTCCTTCCAGGCTGGTGTTGGTTCTACAGCAAATGTTTTATACCAAAGTATCTTTTTTCAAGATGCTGAGCCTGGATGTCCGGGATGGGGAGCAACACAGGAGGAAATGTCTTTTTCTGGCCTCAGTGGAGGGGCAACACCCTGCAAAGTCCACAATCACTGTCACTGCCATGAAGAAAAACAACTGCTCTCTGTTTTACTGCTGCTTCTTTGAGGGGTACCACCAATTGTTGTGATAGTCCACTTCTTCACTGAAAAGATCATAGTGTTCTGGGGAGAAAATATGGAACAAAATTATAAATATGATTTCAGTTTTGAAAATGTGGAAGTAAATACAGAAGAAAGTATAGGTGGTGTAAACAGTACCAAAAATATACAATCAAATCCAATCTATTTTAAGTATTTATAGAAAAATGTTGGAATATCTGTGAGTCAATCACTAATATTAGGTTTATCTGAAAGAGGAGACTTTCTCCAAACATTCTGTCCATACAACAAGGATGACTAAGACACCATAATTCTGTGAGAAGAGCTAAAATTCACCACAAGCTCAAGTATTCAGCAATTACAGTTATGACAATCTGGTCTTTTAGTACTTGGATTCAGTGGTGCCTCTTGTAAGTATCTTCTAATTAAGACTGTTGCTTCCCTGCTGCGTGCCATATAAATATTTATGAAATTAGTAAAATAGTATTTTAAGGGTTCTTTGAAATGTGAATCATGGCCAGATCCAAAGCACCTACTTATCATCTAGCACCAAGGGAGTGACCCAGAATCCCTTAATTCTGCAGTGAGATTGTTTGACATCTCCAAGGAGCAACCCATAAATCCTACACGATGGGAAAATTAGTTCTGTGCCATGCAAGATAACTTTCTGCAGAGTATGGCAGATTGAAATAATTCTTATTTTCCAATGCAATTTACATTGTAATTTGTATTTTAAAGCATTAACAGCCTGAAAAGCACAAAGATTTTACTGGACCACCAAGCTAGAAACAGAGCTGGATGCCTAACTCTGATGAGTCTTGATGTTTAAATTGATGTTACATGGGATTGACATCAATTCAGCCTTTTTTTTTGCAATGGTCTAGCATGTTTCCAAGGGATAAAACATTGATCACAGTTCTGGGAGATATAAGATGGTAGCCAAACTAAACTACCTATGTGGCTGTATTATCAAAAAAGTCCTAACACAAAGACACTGGCTTAATCTTTAGACCAAATCACCGAGTCTTTCAATGATTTTTCTCTATTTTTAAGTTCTATATGAAGGCTGAGAAACTAAAGGAAAAGCAATATATTTTGAGGTGCATTACCCTGATGTGCACTGCAGTCAGGTGGAAACCTTTCATTTTGCTGTCTTTTGTTGGGATTGGATGGTTTGCCAGTTTGCCAGAGGTCAGTCATAGGAACCACTGTAGACTTGTGTTACTGAGGAACAGCAGTGTCACTCCTCAGCGGATGGGTGCACTGGCTAGTGCCAACCAACACCCAGCATCTTCTCTGCAGGGTTGTGAGATCATGGTATGGATCTGAAGTAGTTCTTCTCTTATAAATTAATCTAATTTCCCTAAATTCACCATGGTAAGTGGCTCACTGTATGTGCAGTTACACATAGAGGATCTACTGCTGCATGGTTGCCTCATCTTCCTACACATGCCAAGCTTTTCTACCAGGAAAGAGTAAGTATCAAAGGGTTGAAAATCCAAGCTGACTCTCATCTTGCTAGGCTACCACATTTTCCAAGCTCTCAATCTTAGCCCCCTTACATGAAGTAATGAGTATTCCCATTTTCCTCCTTTCCTTGATCTGTGAAGCAGTTTGCACTCTTGGAGCTGAAGTGAAGTCCTCTGGGTGAGGCTTTTGCTCTGTTACTGGGGTTGTATTTTAGCTGCTGCAGAACAGCCGGGGTTTTCACATGAGCCAGGAACCATTACATTATAAATGCATATATGCTAAATAATGAAACTTATCACATCCTACAGGGTACATTTTTTGAGTTGTCAAGAGAGCATTATTCCCTTCAGAAGATCTTGATGCACACGAAAACAAACTGCACAATGCTGCCTGCATGCTTTGTATTGGTTTTAATCTATTAATTTCTGGTTTTTTTATTCTATTAATTTCTGTTGGGGGAAAGAAAAGGTAATATTTGACTATTTAAACAGGTAAGATAAATGTTTGGGAAAGAAGTGGAATATGCACTAGGTTTTAAGTTCTTAATAACATCTCCAAAATTGTATCAAACCCCGAATAAAAAGAGGAGGATGGCTGCAAGTTAGTGGCTCTTTTTGTAAAATCAACAATTTCTCTCTGAATTACAGTGCTAGGAGAACTTATCCTTGCTGATGATTGACAGAGTATTTGCTTGATGAATAAAAAATGGGCAATCAAATATGAAAGGAAGACCTGTGCATGGAATCGAATTCTACTCATCCTTAAGCATGACACGAACTTGCTTAAGTCAATAAAGCCATTTTCAGGAGAATTTTTGCAGCTTGGCCCTTGATAAGTGCATATACATAATATGCACTTGTCTCTATGCTCCTGAATGACTCAGAAAACCAGTAACGTGGCAGAAAGCTCTTCACCTGTAGACTGTCAGTTTGAATCTGTCAAGCAACCAAAAGTCCCTGCGGCAAGAAATTTTATGCAAAAATCCCCAGCAATGCCAAGAGAATATTAAGGCTGAGCGTATAGTTGTATACTCATTTCAGGAAGGACTGTCACTCATTCTTCATGTGCCCCTTTTGGCTTCACCCTGATGTAGTCTTTATTAACTCAATCACATATCACTTTTCCAGCAGTGTGGTACAGGCATTTTCCCCAAATCTGCAGAAATCTTTGCTTTGATGAACAGAAATATTTATTCAGTTTCTGAGCACCCCGTAAGCTTATCCCACTCTAAGTGAAGGAACACAAAAATAAGCACACATCTGAGTGGCACTGCACATCACGGTCACTGTCAGGATGGAAGTTTAGTTGTACTGAAAATGTCTTCCCTGAAAACTGATTCAGCTAAAACACCAAAGCTGAAAGGAGGGATAATTCTTTGAACTATGTGAAAATGGGTCCTCTATATAATCAGGAATATTAGTGATGGCTAGTTATGGATTAAACAGCTTTTGCCTTCTAGGATATCTGTTTTCATCAAATGAAATCCAAGAGATCTAAATGCTTGTTTAGCCTTTTCACAAGAAAATCTGACTCCTCTCAGCTTTATAACTGAACAAAAATCTCTCCTAAAGGCAAGTTCTGTTACCTTGATTTCATCAAGAAACCCCTCCTTTGAAGGTCTTATGTTTCCTGCAGATCTCTACACTTATTAGCAGATTTCCCCACCTCCCCTTTACTACAACATCTGGTGCACAAAAATCTCCCACAAAACAGAGGAGTTTTGGTTAGTCAGTGATTCAGGTTCACCTCTCTCCATGTACAGGTTAAGTTTTCACAGAATCACGGAATCACAGAATATGCTGAGTTGGAAGGGACCCACAAGGATCATTGAGTCCAACTTTCATCCTCAAGAGGAAGTTGAACACGAGTCAGCAGTGCCCTGGCAGCCGGGAGGACCAATAGGGGGCATCAGGCAAAGCATCACCAACCAGTTGAGGGAGGGGATTGTCCTGCTCTGCACTGAAGCAGCCTCACCTTGAATATTGTGTGCAGTTTGGAGCACCATGATATAAGAAAGATATTAAGTCATTAGAGAGTGTCCAAAGGAGGCCAACAAAGATAGTGAAAGGCCTTGAGGGGAAGCTGTACGAAGAGCAGATGAGGCCACTTGGTCTGTTCAGCCTGGAGGAGACTGAGGGGAGACTTCATTGCAGTCTACAACTTCCTTGTGAGGGGAAGAGGAGGAACAGGCACTGATCATTTCCCTGTGGTGACCAGTACAGGACCTGAGGACCTGAGTTGTGTCAGCACAGGCCTGAAGTTGTGTCAGGGAAGATTTAGGTTGGATAACAGAGAAAGGTTCTTCACCCAGAGGGTGGTTGGGCACCAGAGAGGCCCCCCAGGGAAGTGGTCACAGCACCAAGCCTCCAGAATTCAAGAAGCATTTGGATGATACTCTCAGGCACATGGTGGGACTCTTTTGAAGACTGTTTTGTTGAAGGATTGACCACTGGCTGAATTAGCACCTTTCTACCCTCCCTATGGGAAACCCCTCAAAACTAAATGAAGATGGTATATTGTGTAGTAGTCAGTTGTGTTTCTTTTGTTGCAGCTGGCAGAGGTTTTCTCTTTATGGTTGTAAAGGGAATCTGTCTGCCATGCCGTGGGTATTCTTTGAGAAAAAAATGTGTTGAGAGCCCTGAAAAATCCTGCAAACCTTGGAATAGCCAGAGTGGAAAGTCGTTATAACACTGTAATTTGTTTGTATTACTGATTCCTGGTCAGCACTTAATTTGGTCAGGTTAAGGGTTTGGGGACCTCTGGGGCTGGAGGCAAACTCAAATTTAGTCATACAGTACTGAAATTAAGAGAACTATCTTCTGCTTTAAATGATGTGCTAATTATCCTACTAATTGCAACTGGACTAATTAACTTGGAGAGTGATTGACATCACTCAAGTTCAGTTGTAAGAAAAAATGATGCTGAGCGACTGAGGAAGCACATAGCAGAGTGGGGTCAAGGATCCCTTGTCCACAGGAGGGTACTTGGTTTGTATGCTAATTGTGACAAAACCTGGCCCTGGCTGTTCGATCACGCCCTGAGCTTGGTGCGGAGCCTTCTGGGGAGGGGACTGACTTGGCTACAGTGATGTGTCCTGTCAGCAAGGTCAGAGACCTCCTGTGCTGCGTGTCCCACTGCCACACTGGAGGTGCCCCGGGGCTGCTCCTGCAGTCACCAGCTCACATCTGGGCTCAGTAACACCTCCCTCCTTCTCCTCTAGTCCCTGTTCACACTGAAGGAGGAAGAAGAGGCTATCTCTTCTGTTGGTATGGAAACAGAGAGTCATCAGGATCTAGCAACAACTGTGAGCACCTCTGCCTGTAATTCAGCATCAGCCTGAAAGTAAGGCTGGGAAATATTATTATCCAGAGGAAGCAAAGTGAACAGAATTTGTTGCCTTGGAGCTGTTGCTTTTCTCTCCAGCAGGGCTGCTTTGAATACTAAAGAAATTAATAGCGATCCAAATTAAAAACTGTGGTTAACAGTTATGTGCCAGCCTAGTGTGCTTCTGCTGCGAGAAAGCAAAAGAACAGAAAATGATCCAAAGCCCGTCTCACAAAAGTGAACAAGTTCATTAAGTTTTATGGTGGCTGCTGCAATAAAGGTATTTTATAGAGCAAAGTGACTTCTGTGTTGGTATTCAGCTGAAAGCTATTGTTCTGGTGAAATCAGAAAATATGTCTGATTTAATTTAACAGAAAGTGCTTTTGTGTGCGTGTGCATTGTGGGGGTCTTTTTGTTGTTGTTGTGGTTAATGTCCAGAATACTGCAAATATACCCTGCAATGACATGTCCATGAATATTATTTTTAGATGCAGCTTTGCCATTATTTTTGCAGGTTTAGTATTAACTTAAAACATTTTTTCTTGCTTCCACTGCTATCCTCAGTTACCACGCCCATATCAGCCACATGCCCTTATGCATTACTTCAGTTTTTCTTTTCAAGACAAGTTCCAGCTATTCCATATATCTTCTTTGAATTTTATTTGACTACTAGGCTAAATTTATTCTGTGTACAGCTTTTGTATATGATACATATGGCCACAAAATGATAATTCTTTTCATCACAGATGCTAAAAATGTTCATTCATAATGAAAAATAGAAATAAAGATATTAGCTGATTAAAGAAATTATGTATGTGAGTGTATGAGTATATACATGTGCCTAAAAACTTTAGCAGCAGACATAGCAAAGGGGCTGGAGCTTTGTTTTAGCATTAGCTGATGCAGATCAAATTCCTACTCAGCTTGATGCAGTCACCTTTATGCAGGTTTTCCCTTCAATCTCCCCATTTGGGTCAAGGCTGCGCCTACCCTTACAGCATGAATAGATTGAGTTTATTGGTGTGGAAGCCATTTTTGTACTAAAGACCCTCTTTAGGTCTTGCCATTTCCCTTCTGTACAGATATGGATCTCATCCATAAAGATAAAAGACCACTTGATTATTTTCTGAACTTCATGAAAAACAGAAACAAAAAACCCCCACAAACTAAAAAAAAAAAAACCAGGAAACGCCAAACAAACCAACAAAAACCCAAAAAACCCACCCAAACGCTGCTGACCTCAGAAAAATATACACAAGCTATTTCTCCTTGTAAGCTGTACCTTGTGCTAAGAGGTGTTAAGCAGCCACAGCTTAGAGTATTACAGCATTCAGAATGCTGAAAAATCCGGTGATAATATGAGAGAGGTCATTTGAACATGCATGCTAGAAGTTGTCAGAACTGGGTCCTGTCTCTGGTTTTATTGGTCATGGCCTGTTCGAAACTGAAGAAAGCACACCTTTTGCTAGTGTTTTACAACTATTGGACAAATTCCATATGGTGAAAGTTGATACAAACACATTGACTTTATTCAGAGCCAAGAAGTCTTCTCAACAGTTACAGTGAGGCCATGTGACATGATGAAGTTTGGACAGGGTTTTTTAAGCATTGAAAATTAATCTAAACTTATGTTTCTGCAGAAATTATTCCAATAGCAGTTCCATTGCATTAGGACTTATCAGTTCCTAGCTTTGAAACGTGATACTCTCCTGCTTGCTAATAGGTTACGTAGTTGCTAAAAAGCCAGTATGGGAGCTCAAGGACATTCCTATTAGAGCTGTAGAGTGTCTGTATGCCCCATGCCATGAGAAGAAAATATTCCTGTATTTTTCATTGAAATTTCAAGAATAGCTAAATGTTTATGCAAAGAATTTGAATAAAGAAGATCCATAAAATTCAAACCAGCCATTTTCTACAGGTGATAACTTTACTTTCGGGATGATAACTTCCTGCTGCCCCATGCTGTCAGTTGTGGCTGTGAGTGGTCCTTCAGATCTGCTGGTGAAGGCAACCTGCGCGACTGGGGGAACTGGGCTGCCAGATGTGAGCTTTGGGACGTGGCAGGAGAACTGAAAGGTGATGCTCTTCCTAGAGCTGAAATGTCCATTAATTTTCCTGCTGAGTTTTGAATAATGTTGTCCTGAGAGGGGTTTCACTGGAAACCTGGCTACATTGTAGAGAGAGCTGCAGAGTCTGTAGATCCCCGTTTCATTTCCTGGGTGTCTGAGCTGAGGTGACACCAATCTCAAGCACGTTTGGCAGATCAGAAAGCTGGTAGATTATCCTGACCACACTACACCAGGCACAGCTCTGCCCCCGACTAGCTAGATAAAAGCATGTGGGATTGAGTCTCCTCATAAAAACAGACTAATATATAACCCAGCTTAAAGGACTCAACATTTATTTAAATGTAAAGACTTCAGTAACCTGTAGTCCTCTCCGACTTTTGCATGTGTATCTTCTCTAAAGTAATCTCCAAAAAGCTTTCTTTTAACAAGTTTTACTTCTCCATGAATACAATATTTATTCTAACTTCTGTGCCAAGAAATGAAGAATTCTAAGCTTGTGGGTTGCATGTGGTTTCAAATTTGGAGACAGTTCAGCAAATAGGAAACCTGTAGTCTGCAAAATGTAAAGCAGCCTTTCACTGAAAATACTGTACAGCAGTGTTAGTGACAAAAATTTAAGTGTTTAACGATGAAGGTGTTGATGCTAGCAAAATATAACAAAGAGAAACAATGGCTTATTTGACTTACCAGGTCATTACAGAACATTTCCCTATCTATTTAACAGCAGGCAGTGATGAGACTCCTGATTTTATATCTTACTGAAATGTTCTGCCTTTTTCTGGCTACTCCATGAAATGTGAATTTAACCCTGCCCTGAAGAACGAGGTTCCGCACAATAATATTCTGTCATCACTTATGGATAAAAAGACTTGTTCAGGTTTATACACAGATGAGAGAAGGGTTTTCAGTTGAATAGACTATTTGATGACTGATGAAAGCTTAAGGAAAAAAGGAGAATGTAGTGAAATCTACAGCCTTAGGGTGAACTCAAATCCAGATTTCCCTGCCCAGCTGTTACCCACCAGAGTAGCTTTGCAGCTCACTCAGGAGACACTAAGCTACTTTTGCAGGAAGGATCTTTATTTGTCCTAGAGTAGGACAGAGAGTGGTCACCTGTAGATTTTGTAGTAAAATAAAGCACTATATTGTCCATATTCAACAGCAAACAGGGAAGGAAAAGTTCTTTTGGGTGCTCAGCAAGTATACCATATCAAACCCATGGCACATGCCTCTGAAAGGTAGAAATTCATTGTGACTGGGGTTGAAATAGTAAGCAATTTGGGTAATGCTTACCCTACACATACAGCATCAGGGGTTGCTTTAATCCTGTGGCAGAATGAAACAAATTCCTTGCTGTGCAGCTGTGGTGGGTTGACCCTGGCTGTACACCAGGTGCCCACCAAAGCTGCTCTATCACTCCCCTCCTCAGCTGGACAGGAGATAAAAAATATAAAGGAAGGCTCATGGGTTGTGATAAGGGCAGGAAGAGACACTGCTGAGGACACTCAGCAATTACAGTCATGGGCAAAACAGATAATTTGGGGCAAAATAATTTAATTTACTGCCAATCAAATTGGACTAAGGAAATAAGAAGTAAAAATTAAAAACACCTCTTAAAATACCTAATGTCACTAGAGACCCATGGACAACAGCTTAGCAGAGACCGTATAGTGAACTTCATACCAGTGCTGGTGGGATACTGGCCTACAACTTGGACTTAATGGGTCACTTCGGGCCAACATGAGACACGGTGTACTCTCAAATTGAGGAACTGGAAGCTTTAATCACCACATATGAAATGGCTTTTATTTGTCAAAAACAGGTGACCACTGCTATCAAACATGATACTGGCTAGATTGTCAGAATTGCAACAGAAATAGAACAAGCTGCTCAACATCATTGGTATGAGGTTTTTATGAGATATGCACCATCTGCAAATGCCGTATTGCATATTATGTTACATTCTACGAACGTTGTACTATTGTGTTGTATTTTACTATTAACATAATAATACGTTTTTATGCCTATGTTTATCACATATCTTGCTGTGTTAGAAGCATGCACACCAGTTGTTATCTGATTTGGGCTTAAGTGAGTGCCCAAATAAATCTTCCCGCTGCCCTCACCCCCAGTGAGGCAAGAGGACTAACAGTACCATGCCTTGCCTAGACAGTAGTTTTGCTCACAGTTTGGTCTATGGCAAGGGGCAAGAGTGACTGTCTACCCAGCTCTAGCTTTGCTCAACACACAGCTGATGCCACATCCTGACGTGCTGGAGCAGCCATGGGGGCACAGAGAGAGCAATGTGCAGGCAGGGGACAGTGGGAGGATGAGATAAGGGTGACTCTGCAGCCTTCTGCCCCCATGCAGCTCCCATCTCCAGCAGAGGAACCCTGTTGGTTTCTTCAGAATCTGCTACCCCATGAACAGATACAGACTAACCTTCCAAGGTGCAAGGTAAAAATACTGCGGCTTACCCAAAGAGCCTCCAGGATGGCTCTGTCAGCAGCCGATGTGGCACAGGGATGTCTGCAATGCCAGGGACGCAGAAGGGCAAGCACGCTCATCACTGGCCAGCAGCTGCTTTGTCTGTAGGTGTGCGAGCTAGAGAGTTTGTGAGCTGGAGAATTCATGAATTAATGAAGTGATGAATTAGAGAATTCACGTGTTACACGTGAACAAAGAGCATTGAGTTCCATTTGATTTTTAAAAAAACTTAATGAAGCCCTGATATAAAATTTAATTGTTGAGTATGTCATTCTGTATAATGAGATACCTAAGCAGCCCATGACATCTTGGTGTGTGATGCAGGTAAAAAACTGGCAGAGGAAGAGAAAATCAGCCTTTTCTTTCCTTCAACTGATTACTAAAGATTATTCAGTTTAGATGTGAGATCAGTACACCATGCATAGTATTAGATACCTGTAAATCACTGGGGATTTAGACATTTCTTAGTAAACAATTCTATTTATTTTTAAAACAAGAGAGATCATTTCAGGTCTTTGAGGATGAGAAAAGTCTTTGCCATCACCTAAGCCAGATAAGAATTAAAGTTTCTGCTTTTCCTTTGTCTGTCACTATTTCTGTAGGTGTTAGGAGATCTGCCTTGAGACGTGCCTTGATCCAGAAAGACCGGGGTGAAGGTTGTTTGCATTCATGCTTGAGGGGGTTTACTTTAGGCACAATTATTCAAGTTCAGATGTTTAAACATTTGCTCTTTCTCTTGTTTTGGCTTATGAAAATTATTCCTCTCCGTAAAAGATTCTAATTCAAAGCTTTTAGTTTTTTATGAGGACTTCTGCTGCTGTAAGATTTTTTCAGTCAGTTTCTCCTTCCCTTCCCTTCCCTACCGTTGTCCTTATCTAGGGAATTTTCCTCTGCAAAAGGGACTACAAAGCTTACAGCATGCCACACATATCTTACATGCTGTCCCGGGAGTCAGCTGCAGAGTCACCATTTCTGTCTGTTGTCCAGTCAATGAAAATAGATTCTCAGTCCTACAATTACGAGTCACAACACGAGTCCTGGCTGCCTTGCCAGACTTTTCTTGCTTTGTATGAGCAAAAGGGAAGATGGAAGAGGTTGGGTTTTCAAACAAAAAGGCTACAACACTAGCTAATTGCTGAGTCGAATATGTTAATTCTAAAGCCATTCAGTGAGTTTCAGTGGAAAACTCCCTTTCCTTTTTTAAAAGGAAACTCTACAATACTTCGGTGTTCAGTAAGAAAGCAGACTGTCTGAAAGTGTTCTGGGAAAGCTGCTTCCCAGCAATCCTGCATCCAGTGTTTGCTCATTAGTAGGAGTCACTGGTTAGCAGTGACTCTACCGCAGTCCATCAAACACAGTCAGAGGCTTTGATTGCTGGGGATTTCTCAAAGAAGTGACAAGTGTTTCCCTTCACCTGATGCGGCTGATAAAACCAGTAATTACCAAAACATTGCATCTTGCTGGGTAAGTCTCTTGTCTGCTGCGTGTGAGGCCAAATGCCACTCTCGGAGAAAAAGAGCAGTTCACTTTGGTATGTCGGGATGTACACGCATGTGTGTTCCGCTGTTGCAACTGTGTTTCCATCAGGACTACCACAGCAACGGGTTAAATTGCGGTGTGAAGGGCAATTCAGGGAGCCAAAATTGCAAAAGGGATTAGCAGCCTAGTTAATCAAGACTGGAGGTTTAATTCAAAGGCATGTTGAGCTCACACTTCTTTAATGTCTGACACCCTTATCTTGATCTTAATAGCATCACTGTTGAGGGTATGTGAATGTGAATTCACTTATATTTCCCTCTTACATTTTATTGCTTGTTTCTTTAGAAATTGAGTAATTATTTGGCAGAAAGCCTGGTAGCAAAACCAGACTATATACTGAAAGGCTGGTCACTACATTTGGTTTTTTCGCACATGAGTAAACAGCATACAAAACAAACACCAATACACCAATACAGTGAGAAAATAACAATTTTAATAGCAAACAAGTAGATAATGAAGGAAAAGCAATTCTGCAGGGGAATGGCAAAGGCGTAGCAACAAAACTTGCTGTGGGGTGGTCTTAAAAGTCTGTCTGTTTGAGGCCTGGCAGCCCTGCAGAAGCTGAAACCCATCTCTTCTGCTGGCTCTGCCATGGGATGGTTATCTCTAACGGAGCAAGCCACTGAGGTCAGAGATCCTGGAATGGCTCAGGGAGACTTGTCATGTTGCATTAGTCAATGTCTTTGCTTTTCTATTGCATGAATCCACCACGGAGGTCCATGGGAAGTGGCTAATGAAGGTCTTTAAGTTTCAATTAGCAGCCTGACAAGGGAAAAGTGATACATGGATACAACAGTTCTCAGCTGCTTGCAAAAAAGAAACAGGGAAGTACTCCTTGTGGTCCCAGTGAGGTGTACGGAAGATCTGTTCTGGTTTGTGCTGCCGCAAGCCAACCCTGCACAACCTTCCCCGTGGGCTGTGGTGACCTGAGGGTGTTCAGAGCTGTGGCTGATTTTTTTCACAGGTTTAAGCGACAGTTCTTTCAGGTTTTGTGTTTTGTCCTGTTGCTAGTGTCACAAATAGTTTACATAATGGTCATCAGTGAGCAAGGGGGAAGTACAAAAGTGCAACTCACTATATTCACGAGAAATAGGATCATTTTGAGGCATCTTCCCAGGGCTCAGGGGGAGCAGATTCAATTCCCTTGGCCTGTCCAGAGCTCCTGTAAGAATAACTGCACCTGCACCTGGGTTGTTTTACACACAGAAATCCTAGGCAAGTTGTTGAGTATTGCTTCACATCTTCCATGTCATTCCTACCAAAGCACTTCAAAGGGTTTATTTGTTTGACTTGCTTGGGCTTGTTGTTGCTTTTGGGTTTGGGTTTTTTTGTTTTTCTTCTGTTTATTTGTTTTCCCAAATAGGCAAATTTGAATGGTCTTGCAGGAATATGACAGTCTAGGGCTAGACAAATACAAAAATACTGATGCAGAACCGTGCAGATCTGTTATGTCAAAAGGATATCTGCTTCTGGACTTCAGCAGGGCAGAGAGTATTTGTTTTGCTTCTCTGCTGCTTTTCGTTCCAGGCCTAGAGGGGCCCCAGAGAAAGTGGTAAGGGTTTGTGTGTCTCTACCCTCTTAACACAGACATACCAAAGTGATTTGTCTAAAATTTCCATGGCACTGCAGTGGGGGGACCCCAAAGTACCCCACTTGCACCCTCAACATCTTCTGCCTAGGCAAGAAGAAAGACATTGGTCATGACAGTGCATTCAGTTTCAAGTCCTGTGTTGGTGCCCTGGGGTCAGAAATGGGATACGTGCTCTGCTCATGATAAGAGAGCACCTAGTAGAAAGCTGAGATATATTTTTTTCTTCAGCCTTCCCAGGTAGGAATGTGAGCTTGGATCTTGCACTCAATCCCTTCTTCTCCATCCAGGCAGCTTCACAGTGGTATTTGTCACGCCTCAGGGTAACAGAGCGACTTGTTTATCTGCTGCAATGAGCTCTGCTGAGTCTTCAGAGGAGTGGAATTACATTCTGGATGGTGACTTGGGCTGCAGCCACGTTACCAAACATTGGCTAAAATTTCCCCTGGTTGTTGCCCTCATTTTATCCCACATCAGTGGGATCAGTGTTAGGAGCAGTAACACGGGCGAATCTGCAGAATATGTTGGCATTTTATCCACTGTGTCATCTTGCTATCTTCAGCTGGATGACATGGGGCTGCAAATATTGTAAATTTTATCCTGTGCTTGTGTTGCTCTCCTTGTTTGTTCTCCTGGCAAAGCTTGGGTCCATTTTTCTTGTAAGGGTGGGTAGGACAACAAACCCTTCTACTCCCATCCAGCAGCAGATGACCACCATTTATTCAAAATTAATCTTAAAAAAGAGATCAAACCCTGTGTCTGGATTCCTCGGGGTTTTTAGTGCTTGGTTTTGAAAGCCAATGAGGGAGACTGTCATGTTTCTGGTTTAACAGTAGCTGCAGTTTTTGCTGGCACAGCTCTGAGCAGGGTAGCTCAGCCTGGGGGCATGTGGGGTGAGGAACAGAGACAGAGATGGGCTGCCAACCTGCAGACAGAGATGTGGTAGATTTTAAGCCTTGTTTTCATAATGCAACTTTGAAATCTTTTTTTAGCCAGTTTTAGGGACAGGAAGTTGGGGGCACTGTCTGTAAATGTAATAGCAACCTTGCGTGTGTGCTCTGTGCTGTCCCCATGGTCTTTGGGAGGTTACAGGCTGATGTCCTGCCATTCATGCCATGTGTAATTTGTGTCATCGGGGGAATCATTTGGACAGAGAAAGAGATTTTAATTAGGAGAATAGAATTCCTTCAGGATATAAATGGGTATATATTGTCCCTTCTCAAAACTGCAAAAAAGAAGATGTGGATTAAATATTTAATGTGAAATAAGAGATATTATTTAGATAAACAAAAATAGATGCATTTCTGTTGGTACACTGAAGTCTGTTCCTTTCCTAGAATTTGCAAATCCATGCGTCTCTAACTCACACATGCACAAAACCCAACCCATTGCTTTCAGTGAGTCCTCACAAGCCCTGGGACTTGCAAGAATGAATCCTGGAAGTGGGAACAGTGGGTGAGGACAGTTCCTTTCAGTCACTAGCTTACTGTAGAACAACTGCTGTGTATGCTAACTAAACTTTGTCCATTGCACTGTGGCCGTGCATTTTTAAAGGAGGTGCTAAAAAAAGACAGTAGGATGGAATATGATCCTGTATGCCATCCATTCCCTTGGAGACGGCAAGAGGGACTCAGGGGAACTAAAGCATAAATAGAGCTTCTTTGCAGTTTAACTGGTCGCAGTTAATGCGTCTGTACAATAAAAGCAGGGTGAAAAAGGGGAAGGAGGTATGCAAAGCTGATACGGGTGGAAACCCTATTACTTAGGCAATGTTATTCAAGAACAATTTAGCTATGAGAAAATATGACACTTGTAATGCAGCCAAGTCCTTTGCAAGCTGTAGAGGCAGCTGCACAGGCTTGCTTGAGGCACTGAGTATGCCATCTGAGCAAGTTACAAGGAAATCTCTATTTAAATGAAAAGGAAAAAAAAGTAGTTCATGAATATTAGGCACTCTGTGTCCTGCCAGAATGTTCTCTTTTCATATCAAGGGTCTGATTCTTCAGAAGAAGTACTTTCTTGTCCTCTTTCAGACTGCTGACCAATTCAGTGGAGAGAAGCAAAAATCATACTAATAAATGAAGTACCTCTGAAACAGAGATTTCTGGATTGTCCTGTGTTTGAAAGACTCTTTCATGGGTACGTGGTGTGTGATTCAGCAACAAGCAGAATGAGATTCCTCTTGTCAAACTGCAGACATCTGCAATGTCTTCATCTGAACTATCTGTCAACCCAACCTACAATAATCAATGGAGAGAAATAAGCAGCTATGTGAGACTGCTACTTTTGAAGTGTTTAGGATATCAGTGTAATAGAAGGTGATTTGTGCCTGAAGAGTGCCTCCTTCTTTCTCCTGACAGTAGAGCCATCTTTAGATGTCTGCTGTAAAGTTAGGAGAAATGAATCCCAGCATGAAAGTATGCATGATTTTAAAAAGGTTAGCTCAGGTTCTCTGGACAGCCCCAAGGCATCCAAATCCTGCCTCCTCAGCTTCTCTCTTTATGTTATCTGTGACAGATTCTCAGTTTTCTATGCAAATTCCTCCTTTTCACCAAGGCCTCTCTTCATAGCAGAGGTGCCCCAGCCTTCTGATCATCTTTGTGGCCCTCCTCTGGACTCGCTCCAGCAGATCCACATCCTTGTTATGTTGACAGCCCCTGAGCTGGATGCAGTACCCCAGGTGTGGTCTTACGAGGGCAGAGTAGAGGGGCAGAATCACCTCCCTCAAACTACTGGCCATGATTTTTTTGATGCAGCCCAGGACACAGTTGACTTTCTGGGTGCCACAAGTGCACATGCACATGGCCGGGTCATGTTGAGCTTCTCATCAACCAACATCCCCAAGTCCTTCTTCTTTGGGCTGCTCTCAATTTGTTCTCCACCCAGGCTGTACTTGGGCTTGGGATTGCCCTGATCCAGGTGCAGGACCTTGTACTTAAGCATTGCCCCAAGCAACCCAGGTGCTGTGAATTGCCTTTGCTGAAATACTAGAACAGTGCAAGATTTAAAGCTGTTAGGGATTTTTTTTGTAAACATGCTAGTGACCTTATTTTGACTGGTAGGTAGCCAGTAGCCACTTCAGTTAGCATTTGGTTCTATAATTAGCTATAAAGAGTTTTGACAGGATCAATAATTCACTCATTGATCTTTTACATTCATTATTTTGCATCTAAAGGGTGCCTAAGCATTAAGCGGAAAATTATTTCATGAGATGATGTTGTGTGAAACCACTGTCTGCCTCCTAAAAGGTGAGGGAAGGAAATGTTGCACAGATTTTTAGGTCAGTTACTGGTTACCTTTGTGGTTGTCAGGACACAGTGGCAGGGAGATGCATGCTACTCTCCCCACCATTGATTGCAGCCAGCACTGGGCTGGCTTTAGGCACCTGCTGATCTGTATAAATCTCCAGGGCTGACCCGCACGGTTCTCTGCTTAAAGGCTTTTGGCAAGATCACATATGTCTTCCTGAGAGCTTTGCCTGTGGGACAGTGTGGGAGAGCTGGGGATGCAGGGAAACAGCGTCTGCCGCCTCAAGTGCGTAATTGGTCCGTATGAAGGGTGAAAGGCAGGTGGCAAATTAGGACATGAACTTTTGTCGGTGGGACCAGCAGCCAGCTCCCTGGGTGTCCAAATGACACAGCTAATCACTGGGAATTTGTACCCTTCCCATCTCTCCTTGGCTAGCACCCATCAGAAGTGGGTGGAGTGATCTGCTGCAGTTTTGAAAGGCATTCACAGTATTTCTCCTGGTCTGATCTCTGGCATAGTCAGTACAATTGAGTATAAAAATGTCTGAATATAAGAGACCTGAGAAGAAGAGAGGCAAACAGTAAAGCAGCCATGGATGCAGCAGGGTCTGTGGCTTCCTGCCACTGGCAGTATGCAGGCTGATCCTAGCCCAGGGATGGCAGCTGCTGCCAGGAATCCCAGAGCCAGCCTGTCAGAGGGCACCTACACCAATCTAAACTTTATCTACTTTGCTACATGCTTAATTAAGGAAAGCAGCTTCCACACTAGTACCTCTGAGTCAGTTCACACCGTACAGTTATTTTCATCATCTAGGGAAAATGGTTGTGTTCTTCTGCACAAACCTTCAGCCACCAGGAAAACCCTTGTTTCCCCAGGCCCCCTCCTTCTCCAAGCTCAAACAAGTAGGAAGCTAGTTATTAAGAAAAAAAATGAATAAGAACCTAGGAAATATGGTATGAAAAAGGACAAATAGCTGAAGAGCAGCTAAACTCCAACTGTAGCATGTCTGTCATTCTTGTCCCGCTTTCCTTCCAAAGACCTTTGGAAACATGCCTGCTTCATGCAAGCTGGATTTGTCTTTCAGGGAATGCATGTGTACTACTCTGCTATAAATAAATGTCTGCTGTACCAGGTCCACTGGCTAAGTACATCCAACTTCTCCAAACCCTCCTACCTCTGCTTTTTGCCTTTGGATTTGCACTGCCCAGCCCTAGCAGAGAGTCCACCCAGAGCTAAGCTTACCTGTCCTGTCTCTCAGAGACAGCAGGATTGAGGTCTTGAAATATTTTTGATGTTTAAATAATGCTGTAATCTTGTGCCAATTAAAATATGAAGAGCTGTCTGTGGGTTTTAAGAGTGACTTACATCACATCAGGTCAAGCCAGAAATTAATTTGGAACATGACTGCAGACATGCAAGTTGATGGCTTAAGTATATCAGTTTCAGTACAGCTGAGGTGACTTCTGCATGTAGACATGGCCTAAAGCTCTGAGGAAAGGTAAGAGGGAAGGGATTGCAGAGACAAGAGCCGACAATACTGTGTCACAGCTCCTCTCTCTTCCTCCTCCTCTTTCTAGTTTCACACTGCAGATTAACAGAATAAACATCTGATGTGTGGCATCCTGCACCTATGACTAGCAAAGCTGCTCTGATTATGCTTCCCCAGCTTTTCATAGGAGTCAAATGTCATTCTGGAGTTGATGGTGAACATCTCTTTTTAGGGTAGATCACAGCCAACCTTGAAAAAGAACCTCCTGGTTTTATTGCAAGGACAAAGTCTGGTTTATTAGTGCAAAAAATTTATTGCCAGTTTTTAAATTGAAACTTAAATGAAGATTAAAGAGAGTAGCACAAGTAGTCTACATGAAGACTTTTTTGTCATTTTTTAAAAGCATTTCTCTTTTTCAGTTTGTGTTCCCTTTTGTGCTCCCTCATCTTGAATATTGTTGTAATATTCTGGAACATTTTTTGTATTTGAAAGCAAAAATATTCACTTAGGCAGGAATTCTTGAATTGTCAGAAAAAAACCCTCAAACTACAGTACAAACTGACTACCTTACGGCATGGAGACTGGATTAGAAACTTAATTCTTGAGCCATACAAAACTGCTCCAGATATGTTCTCTCCAAAGCTGCAGCTTTAGGAAGACATTGTACTGAAATTTGGCTGAAGGTGAGGACAGATACAGGGATGAACGTGCTCCATTACCATTTGTACAGTCTGATTATATGGCAAGGCAAAAAGAAGATTTGCATTAAATTTAAGCTACGTATATTTTGATCTGACACTCATACATTTTTTAACTTCCTTGGTGACATTAGACAGCAATTATTTCTGTAGTTTACAGAGATGGAGAAGTTCAGATTCATTACTTTAGATTTTAAACTTCTCCAAACTGTGAGCGACTTAAATTTTGAATCTGAATTATATGCTTTGGACCTGTTTCTGCTCTACATGATGAATACCACGATTAATTCCCAGGGAGCACAATGCCAGTGTAACAGGTTCTTGTACTGCCATTTCCTCAATCTCAGGGCAGGGGATGTATGAAGAGGTCACTGAGAGGCAGCTGTTCTGAGTGCCCTTCCCTGGAGACAGGCTTTTGGTAACATTACTTGTTGAGATATTCTGAATCAGCTCCCCTGCAGCTGTAGACTTTTCCTTAGCAAAAAGTACAGGAGCTCAGAGTACTTCCTTGTCTTTATGTCTTCTAACTTTATTCAAGGGAAATAACAAGAAATTTAACTGAGGCAAAGCTTGCATGCAGTTCTTCTATTGCACTGGAAGAAACAGTCTGAGTGGCTTTTTGTAGAAACCAGAATATTTCCCCCTTTTCCAAAACAGTCTACCAGCTCTGCTCTCGCAACAGACAGAGAGCAGAGCTGTGTATTAGCCTTCTGCTTTCCTCTCTGTCCTTTCAAGAGCAGAAATTACGGATTATTGCACCTAAAATTCTGAATCCTGAGCTATTTAAAGTGATTAGTTCTAGGGTCTAGATATACTTCATCTCCATGTTGTGTTTTGGATCATTTTGAATAAAATGATTCGCAATTTGACAAAAATGCTTGTTCTCTTCAAAGATGGTTTTGGGGGTGTGAATGCTTAATGTTAATGTTTAAATCCTTGCATACCCTGTAGTCAGAGTAGCATACTCATAGTAATCTAGAGAGATTTAGGAAAGGAAAAGTGAGGGGCTCCTGCTGGAGGCAGAAAAATCAAATCACAGAAGTCAACTTGTAATTACACTGAACTTTGGGAAACAATGGGGGGTTTATTTCCTGGCTGTTTTTAAATTGTGGAGCTGCAACACGGCAGAAAATGTGGAGGTTAACAGCTTATGCTACTCTCTGTGCATTAAGTCTTCCAGTTTTGAGAAGAAAATCAAATTTAGCTGTTCTCCAGACAAATAACCTTTCAAAGTTTTGTGTATGGTGGAATATGAATAAAAATTATGAGTTAATTTAGCCATATGCTTGTATTTTTTGCAAAAGTAGAATGGTATAGGAAGTTGCATCATGTCAGTTTTTGAGACAAAGTTTAGATATTTAGTCTGTAAAATCCTCAAGATACAAGGCTTTCAGCATTTTCCTTCAAATTTTGTTTAAGCAGTTTATTTCAAATTGTTCCCTCTAAGTATTTACAACACAAGAACTGCAACACAGGCTTGCTGCCTGACAACAGAACTGATTGAAGTACAAATGAAACTGTCACTGTTTAAGTTGAATGAAACATAAAAAGGAAGCATATTACATGAATGATGAAAACTAGCTTAGCTTCTAAAGAGGTTCCATTATCACTAATGTAAGAGGCTTTCCGTGCAGGCAGTTTACAGCGCCTTGCATTCTCCATCTTTCTGTACATATTTGATGTTTCTTCCCTTTAAAATCCTTGAGTTTGCATTCATGTAGCACCCCCAGCACAGCTGCTCTTAAACTTACTTTGGGTTACTGCTGTCTGGAGTAGCGATAGTGACAATAGCAACAACTCCAATGTTTTCCTTTATGATACACCAGAGGAGGCATTTATCTCTTCAGGCAGTGCTTGCAGCTTGATGTACTACGGCACTCGTCACACATACATGAACCACAATTCGATAAAGCTCAGCACTTTAATTTTGGGAATACCATACCAATCTAAGTGAGGGGAGATGAAGGACTAGAGAAGGGCTACGAGAAGTAGTTGTTATATCCTGGGAGCAGTGGAGGCATACAGAAAAATCTGGGTAACCACAGAGCTGCTACTGTGACCTTAATGTATATGAGGAGCAGTGTAATATGATAGCAGATAGCAATCTTTTGGGAATTATGATTAAAGCTTTAACTTCTGACCTATGAACCAGAGTACAGATTACCAGCAATGACATGGCTTTGTTTTTATGAAATATCAGTGCTATTCACCGATATGCCTTTGATCTAACAAAAGGGAATGACATTTCTGTGTTTGCTTTCAGTGAGCAACAAGGACATGACAGAGAAACAATTTTTGCTGAACTAACAAGCCTTGATGTCAGCTGAGGAAAAGAACTCAAAGACTTGAGCATGGAGGAGACTTGGAATTCCATTACGTCAGCAACCGTGTTGAGAAAAACTTTGAGAGGACCTGTGTCATGTTAGCTCTTCTGCCGGGCAAGCAGAAAGAAGTGACTTTTCCAGTGCACTTGAGATGGTGGTTGCAGCCATGAGGCTGGTTTCATAAATCTATCCAGGCAGTTTTTCTATCAGGTCACTGGAAAACAGCTAAAGCCTCTACTTCTGGTAAGAGGTCTCTTTGAACAAGGGCTACAAAGGGGCTGCAACCCTGCTCCAGCAGGAACTCCTCACTTTTTCTTTCCTAAATCTCTCCTAGATTACCATGAGTATGCTACTTTGACTTCAGGATATGCAAGGATTTAAAAGACATTTTGAAGGAAGTCTTTAAATAAAGGGAGGCAAGCAAATTCTAAAAGGTTGAAATTCAGCGTGAGAGAGATGGACCAACTTAGCCTTCGATAACCTTGGCTAGATAGGGCAGTATGTAGCCCCTATTGCCTGCACTGACACCTTTGGTACAGGACCACAGGAGAACTTGTCTGAGCTGGAGAGAAGGGTGAAGGACCAGCTACAGGAAATTAACTGTGGGTTGTGCTGGAAGGGTCCCTGTCAGACTGGGAACAGGTCTCAATTGGAACTCTGGCTCCAGTCCTGTTTTATGTGTTCGTTAATGACCTTGTCACAGAGAGTACTTGTTTGCTAATGGAATTTGCTGACAACATGGTTTTAGGACAGAGAGGATTCCTACAAGGAAAAAGAAGGATGACTCTCATAAATAAATAATAGAAATAGGATTAGATTTAGCACTATGAAGTACAAGTTCATGTATTTAGAGAAGAATCACAGCTATTTCTTGCAATAGGACAGAAGTTCATCTGTTGAAAATTACAGAAAAAAAAGTCAGAAGAATCTGAAGTAATAATAGAGAAAAAAAATCACTTAGGACACCAAAATACATCAAATATTTAACTTGCAGCAGAGATTTACATAGGGATTAGCTCCACAGGGGTGCATTCCACTATATACACCCCTCTGTAAGGTACTGGGTGTTGTCATGGTCACATATAGTCAAGTATTACAAACTCACTCATTGTAATACTTGCAGAAAGCAGTATTACCATGACATCAGTGATGCTTTAGAACATACTAAGAATATGTTGCTTTGCCCAGCCAAATGAAATACTCTCTGGGAATGCCTCAAGAGTACAAAGGCCTGGGAGGGAAGGAACTATTTAAACTGAAAAGCAACGCTGTCATTGCAATAAATGTATATGTAGAGCAGAAAGAAGTTCCTAACAGAGGAATGAGGATTTGGATCTTCTAGTCAGAGCAGTAGGGTCCCAATTCCTACCCCTTCATCCTCAATAGCAGTGTTTGACCGAGTTGGGAAAAGAGCTTCAATGACTGATAAGCAGTCTAAGATGCATAGAATAAAGATTTAGTGATGAAATGCCAAACATTATCTCCTTATGGTCCTATTGCAGTGGCTGCCCTGACGGTTTATGGATGGTTTTGTCAATGAAATACCACCCAGGTGGGAAGTCTCAGAGAGGTCTAAGAAGGGTGCTCCTCTCAATACTGTGATCTACTGGAATTTCATGGCGAAAATGGGGACAGGAGTGACATTAATGGGCCCATAACTTGATTGCAGTGCTCAGTTACATCAGCAAGTGACGTAAAGGGACACATCTTCAATGAGTTGATGAAGCTACATCTCCTTAAACCAGTTGGTAGCTTCTGTTAGCAGTTAGCAGTGTAATGCCCAGGACGTGGAGCATACTGGGTGTGATTCTGCCCAGTAAAGGGCAAGGGTGGAAATCCACAGCACACCTAGCCCCGCAGGGGTTGTCAGTAGCATCTCACTGTAAACTGAGGCATGAGCTATTAGCCATCCTCAAAGTTGCAACAGGTCATAGTTTTTTTAATCTAGCCAACTTGTCTCCTTTTCGCTAAGAAAAGAAGCAGAAAGGGTCTCTTCATGATGTCCAAGGCCTGACCCCTCCAGGCATCCTGTCTGTCTTAAAATAACTCTTGTTGTACCCTGGTTGAGGAAGTTTATCTTCTCCAGATCCTGTTACACACGGTGCTGGTGTAACCTGAAGCACAAACGTATTATCCTTTATTTTTGTGTATGCACCTGAGTGTGAGTGTGCATACTGACCTTTTTAACAATTTTGTTTGATTTAAAATGTATTTACTAGTAATTAATTACCCGAATAATATATCAGTAGATTAATTCAGCCAAATAAGCAGGCTTAAAAAAACAATGGAAAGGTAAAAAGGCCATACACTCAGACGTCTTTTGGCTCAATGTATTCACTGAATGCCCCATTTCTGGCCAGCAAACATATTAATCTACCTACTAAAGACACAGACTTCACTTCCAAACAGGAGCTATTAAGGAACAGTACAAACAAATACCTGTTCCAATATTGCTCAGTTTTCCTGAGGTCAGATGTGCTGTTATCAATGTGGCTGAAAGAGTACATGCACACTATGTGGTCATGTGTTGGAAGGAAAAGGGAAGCTATAGTGGTGTAGAAATTGCTCTATTTTGTATTGTTTTGAGATTTGATTGGCATGATTTGAGGTACTTCTTACAAATAGTCTTGTCAATATATTCTTCTTTTTTATTCTGATAGAAAAAGTTGAAATAACTTTACCTTCATGAAGAATGTCACCTGGGAGGAGTAATAAAAATACTTTTCATTTTGGATACTATAAGTAACTAACAGGTTCATCGATAAATTAACAGTTTAGGAGGAATAATTATTATTCAGATTAATATAGATATTAAAAAGAACTTGTACAAGATAAGGCCAGGTTGGATGGGGCTTTGAGCAACCTGGTCTACTGGAAATTGTCCCTGCCCATGGCAGAGGGGTTGGAACTAGATGACCTTTAAAGTACCTTCCGACTCAAACCCTTCTAGGATTGTAAGACAGATGGCATTACTAATTACTAGATCAAAGACTTTGGGAAAGATTCATTTATGTATCCCATTGGCACAGATTTACCGGATGATTCTTGAAGTCTTAAGAACGCTGTGTTAGTGTTACAGCTTATAAAGCTTTTATATGTAGGGAGATGTCTTATGGAAATGCTGCAAGACAGAGTTTACAAGGCATTGTGTACTTTTTTTTTTAACAGAGAAGTTGTTCTGGAAGTGGAAAGCAAAATACAGTTGTAAGCTCTTTGAAATTACAGGATTTCTTTTAAGGCTTTTTCCATTTTTTTTTGTTTCTTTTCTTTTACTTGTTTCTTCTTTTATATTTTATAGTTAAAACAAAGAGGTTTAAAAACTTGAGTAGAGTGAAAGAGAAGATATATAGCAATTTCATTTCAATTATTATACTTTTTTGCAGGACCAAAGGGTAAAATTTTGTTCTGGGAAATGTCATATTTACTGAAATTATTCACTCTGAAGTGTTTATTTTCCTCAGTTGTTAACCATGATTAGTGGTGGGGTGAATGTGTAAATACAGTTTACTCCATCTACCACTGTGTCATAACACTCAAGCTGTTTCACAGTGCCTAGTGCAGAAGCCAGTTAATAAAAACCTTCAGCTGCCTCGAATTTCAATATTTCCAAATAGAAAATTTATCCCTCAGAGTTTTTCCAAGCAAACACAAGGCACATCTATTCTAATGGAATGATCAGCTTCGTATGAATGCATTTGAAAATGTTTTACACGTGAATGGCTGTGTTTGCCATTTGCAGTGAGTCCAGGAGAATAAAACCTCTTTCACAGGAGTTGTGATGCTGCGTGCTGGTAACTCACTGTCTGCTACCACTGTGCTGCCTGACAACGGGAGCAGAATTCTCCTCGGCTTATACCCTATACATCACTTGCTTATTTAGCCTGAAGCACCCTTCCTTCCCATCTGTGAGGCTGCATATGTTTAAGGTCAGTTAAGGGAATTCTGTTCCTTATTAATGAAAGCTGTTTTAAAATAAACCCACTATGCATTAAAAAAAAAGAAAGTTAAGCAAGGCTATAAAACCTCAAAATATATATTCATTCTTTTTTCTACCCTAAAGTAAAAAAGAAAAAAGTTCTGTAAAGAGGGTATTTCCTTCTTGGGACTTTGTTGCTCACATCACAAAGCCCAAATTAAGATTGCACTTTGCTGTATAGGTGAAAAGCTGTATCTTCAAATGAGACAGATTATGGAGCAACTCAGCACTGTCCACATTTAATTCTGACAGGCAGGAGCAGGTGGAGGCCATCCAGTGTAACCTTGGAAAGATGACCCCACATGACTATTAATTTACATTTGATAGTTGTAAGATAAAGTAAGGGTTAATTAAGGAACTTCTAGAAAGGGCACAGGATGTTCAGGTGAAAGGTGGAGCAAGGATTATGTGCTGACCCAGGAATAGGGCAGCTGGTTTATGCTATTATTTTATTTTTTCCTAGGCCTTTAAATGATTCTAAAGCTCTGCAGTAAAATGTGCTCTGTGACAACCTGAGTATTATTTCAAATGCCTGAGTGACTGAGGCACTGGCTTACCACAGCCTGCTGTGAGAGCATTGCAGGCTAGGATGGTGCCACGTAGACAGCGTGCAAAGCAGGCACACTTTGCACTATGTCATGTTATGAAGCTTTGAAAACTATGCTTTTCATCCCAGGCAAGCTTGAAAAAATGTGCAGGACCCAAAAACCTTTAACAACACTTTTCTTCTATTCCTTCCCTGGCAGTTTTTGTCTGCTAGGGATCATCCGCATTTCTCGGTACCAGGGTAAACCAGAATGAACGGTCTCGCTCTTAGTAAGAACCCTGCTGTTGCAGATTGTCTCTCATACATCATATCTGCTCACTAATTTTGCTGTTAGCAGTAATACCATGTGCAGATGAGTTCTTACATCACCAAAGAGAGACCTATATTGGAAAAGGAAGACTTTGCTTTGCTTTGGTTCTATCTTTCTTTTTTTCCTGAGGAATTTATTAAGTTAGTCAGAATGTAAAAAATCAGTAAGCCCTGATGCGGAAGAGACATTTCTTTTTGCAATATTTTGTGGCTATGTGGTTTTATTTCCTCTGTTAAGAATCCAAAATAACTGCACCTTCCCAGGAAGTGGAAAAGGCTGTTCTCATTAGCCAGGGAGCTGGACGGCTCTTTTACCAAGAACAAGCCTTGGATCTGCTAGGCTGTGGTTTCCTCCTTCCTGATAAATATGTCCTTCCCTTTCTCATTTGTTCTGAGGCTTTGCAGCCTTCCACATTGCGCCATCTGGGCTGCACATGCTGATTCATGTCGCTGGAAGTAAGAGAGACTCTTGCAGTTACAGGGAGAGCTACATTTTATAGCTGTTTTGGTCACCTCTCAGGTGACATCTCTGGTCCTCTGTTCTACCTCTCTGGTGGAAGTTCATATTCTGTCCAGTAAGAGCGACTCACTGGTTGGCTCCATTGCGATTTTCTAGTCGTGGTATTGTAACAAGCGCAACGCAGCTTCACACTTGAAAATCTTCTTTTCCTGGGGACTTTTGAAGGTGCTGGGAGTGGCTTAGACCTGAATCACCATCAAAGGGAAGCTTATAATTATACTTCCTCTCGTTTAAACATACATCTTTCAACACAGGCTTTATTAAGAAAGCCAGACCTGTTACCCAAGCCTCTGGGTCAGAAGCAACACTCTGCTGCTTTTCTTCCTTCCTTCCCCTTTCTCCTCCTGTGGGATCACTGGTTGCCGCTGTATTTACTCCCAGTTTGGCCACTGTTCACCTGTCTTGGTCACTCACGTGTGTCTTCAAAGATACTTGAAATAATTAATGAAAGACAGTGATGCTTATGAGACAGAGAATGTATTTTATCTTTTCCTGTCCCCTTACTCTCTCTTTGTCAGGCTTGATTTTATGTTTCTAAAGTCTGGTGCCGAAACTAAATTCAAGTATTTATGTGTATGTTTGCAGTATCTCCATGTCACTCACATTCTGCTAGCGAGGCAGGCTGATGGGTACCCTGAGTACCCAGGCACCCAGAGCAGACACCCCATGCCTCTGAGGTATTTGAGGGAGCCAGAACATTATCATATCCTCTGTTTCCAGGTTATCTGGATTTTCTTCCCCTCTGGGACTCAATGGGCAATGGCATTCACCTCACTTATTGCACACAAAACATTGCATTGACATTGGACTGACCAACTTTTCTCTGTGTCCATGTCCTCCATAGCAAACAGTGCTTAGTACTGGAGCACTCTGGGTCTCCAACAACTCATGTATGAAACATTTGATGTGTATTGAACTATTTCAGTCCCTCGGTACCTTAACATTTGCTGTAATAAAGGAACTAACTGCGAAATTTCACAGCAATGAAAATTTGTCATGTAAGTGACTGACTTCCCTATCAGCTTCATATAGGACCAAAATTTCCTAGCACTCTTTTTCATCCT
Source organism: Pseudotriccus pelzelni (assembly GCA_035584735.1). Classification (NCBI taxonomy): domain Eukaryota; kingdom Metazoa; phylum Chordata; class Aves; order Passeriformes; family Tyrannidae; genus Pseudotriccus; species Pseudotriccus pelzelni. The sequence goes on from JAWMRA010000078.1 coordinate 119,704,961, forward strand.
TAATTCATGAATGACAAACACCTTCGTTACAAAGTGACACAGTTCAGTAAAGTTCCTCAATGACAGGTCTGTCTTCCTACGCGCAAACAGTTCCCACAGTACCAGACTTACATATTCAGGCTTGTTTGTTAATTCAGGCCTGGGTCTAGTGGATGCCTTTTACCAGCTACTAGTACAGGCACTACGTTCTTACATTGTGTTTAGTTGTTTTGACATTGTTAAAGGTTTAAAGATAGCTCGCTTAATTTTTCTTTTATAGATAATAAATTAAAAAATCAGTATTCCGAGACTGTAGGCTTGAAACTAGATGACTTCTTGTCATGCTAAGAGTAAGGCAAATTTTTCTGTTGCATTGAGAGGAAGGAGATTTGGCAGAAAATAAACCCCCTTGCATTCCAGCTGGTCCTCAGATATCAGAGGGGCTGGGGATGGCTGGGCTTAGATTCTGAGCACTAGGCAACAGAAATGCAGAGCCAAATGGTGCTATAAATCCCGTCGCATTCGCTAAGAACTGCCATGATTACAGATTCACAAATGGTGCAATACAGTGTGAGTCTGGTCATGCCAAATGAACTCTCATACCTAGATTAGAAGTTTGGTCGTGTTTAACAACTCTCCTGGCCAGGTGCAAAATAGTGTAATCCACTGAGCAATGGAAATACAGGTCATAAATACACTGTCTACAGAAACACATGTGAATATACGAAATATGAGTAATACATCCGCCGACAAATTGAGACATGACTATATAGTGCTAAAAGTGTGATCACCAAGCCCACTTTCTGAATTTTCCAAGGAATTATTTGGTGTAGCTGAATGTTTGAGTCTTACCAATCAATGTTCTTATGGGGGAGGAGATGGGTACAGCTACAGTTGACCATCCCAGTATACGGAGGTGGAATGTCCTCTGACCTCTCCCCCACTTAAGCTATATTTATATTGTTTTCTTAGAGAGGGGAAAATGTAAAGTTACAGTTGGTGTTATTTCATGTTTAGGTGGAGTTTGAGTGACTTTAGTCATACACATAAAGCATTTACTTTGTTAGCATATGCCAGGGCATGAAAAGTAATATGCATTTTTGAGTTCATGACACAAAGTTCAGCTTTCAGTCACCATTTGGGTTATTCCTGTGGCTTAGTTCCTGTTGACTGCATTGTTTTAAACAGAGCATGATTGCAGCACCTCTGTGCCACTCCATCCTTTGTTCCATGTCTGTCTCAGGGCAGTACGCCCAGCTCCCTCAATGTTCCTGCTCCCACAGTGTGCAGACAGTTTGCTTCTGGTGAACTATAACCAGTGCCTGAATTCTTTCTTGCTGAACTTTGGTTTTCAGTATTTTCCCCACACTCCTATATGCTGGAGAAACGGGGATCTGTAATAGTTATCCAAACAGTTTAAGGAGAGAAATACGAATGCTAGTAGGGTGTTCCCTCAGCTGATGAAAGGGATTTTGTGATGTGGTTGCCTGTGATATCCTGGGACTGAACAGATCCTTTCTAGTATTATGTTTAGTAAACAGGAAAAATGCCTTTAGTTGTGGTTAACTATCATATATAGACACTTTTGACAAGGGTTTATTTTATACAGGAATATGTGGTGATAGATTTTGTGATGTCAATCCAAAAAATCCTAGGTTCATATAACACAACCAAAGCAGGAGAGCTTGGTCAGGTGAAAGGGAATCACCCTTGTAGAAGCGAAGGAAACATGAGACCACTTGTTTGGCTTGAGCAACCTCTTACCATCCAGGTGAGTAAAAGTTCAAAAGGTGGCTGCGGCCAGGCTTGAGGGCAAAAATAAGTACTCTGCAGTCATAGTCCCTCTCCCTGTGCCTCAGCTGTGGGCTGTTCCTGACAGCAGAAAGTCTTGTAGGTGGGTAGCAAGTCCTGTGGTGTGCTCATGTGAGATGTTCAGGCTTAAGCCCTCACCTTCCTGGACAGAAGAGCCCCGAGAGGTGTCTTTGCCCTCTGCCAGCTTAGGAGGGGATTTTCCTGGTACGGGTGTTTTGGAACAGGACTCTCCTCCTCATCTGTATACCATGTCGTACCCTTTGGCATGAAATCCAAGCAAGTCTCTGGAGTGAAATGTAAGCCTTTCCCAGACCCCGTGGAGAGAAGACTAGCACTGGGACTGCAAGTGCCATCTGTCCTTGCATCAGTATTGTACAAATGAGCACTTGCATGGTGTATTTTTATCCAGTATTCAAAAGTCTCAGAACTTTTCATACCGTATGGAGTCAGTGATTGCCTCCAACTCTAGAGAAATAAATCGCCTTTTCTGGTCTTTGAAATTATTGTGTTTTTCTTATTTCTTAGTGATTTTGCTTTGTTTGTTTGTTTGGGTTTTTTAAACACACCTAGTGTCTTTAATCTTTAGATCCTTAATCCTTTATTAATAGGATTATTAAACCTGACAAACAGCTCAACCAGAGAAGTAAATCCAATGATAAAGCAGAATTTGACCTAAGACTCTGAGAATGTAAATCCACAAAGTAATTGGCCTGCAGATAACTTAAAATATGACTCTCTGGGCATATGACCATCTTGCAGTGGATGAATTGCAATAAATCCAACAGAAAAGATAGAGGCAATATTAAAATCTTTCCAGCAATATGTTTATAGATGAATTCTAGCTGTATAAAGAAAGCAATGTATTTGAATAACAAGAAAAGATATTACCACTGCATCTTTTAACTTTAAAAAGAGCTTTATAATTAACAGGTGTTAAATTTGATTCTGTATATTGGAAGCAATTTAAATTGGCAATTAAATTATCAGTGCTTTTCAGTACTTCAGAGTTAGTCTTATAATTCCTAAAATTCCAATAATAATTAAGAATCTTTTAAAACACATAAAAATTGTAATTGCATAATAAAACCTTTGAAATATCTCCAAATTCCTACAAAGATGGGGAAAAAAATGTAATATGATTATTTAGGAAGAGATTGTTCTTAGTCCTCATAACCCAGACAAGACATAGAGAACTCCTCCTTTTTGGTCTCAAGTTAACAAAGAATTTAAGCATATATGAAAAGAATTAAACAGAGTATAAAATGAGCACAAGAAAATGAACATGAATATATTTGTAAAAATACAGTTACAAATAAATAAATATAGCTCTATTCACTGGAAAAAAATTTGAAAGTGAAAATATTATTTCAATAAGGATAAAACCTGTAGTGGTCTAAACATCCAAAGGAAAAAAAGAACTTAATAAAGTCTAAAAATAGCCTCATAAATCATGGTCTTGACCCTGGGGAAAAAGTAAGAATGTTTCAGAATTATATTTATCAAACTGTTCCATCCATAGAATCAAGGTACTTAGAGCTAGATTTTTGCTTGAAAAATATCTCCAAAGTGAAGAGAAGAATAAGGGCTTACAAGTTCAAGTTACAAGTGAATTATGAAAGCCTGGGCACACTATTTGTTTGAGGAATATCAATTGTATAAGCTAGAAGTGGGCAAACAGTCCAATAGCAAAAAGTGATTCAAGGGAGATAGGATGTTTTCCTCTGATGGGGAAAAAAGAGAGATTTTGAAGCACAGAGGGCTTTTAAAAGCCTTACTGGAAAGCAAATTCACTCTTCCATTTTCTCTGTAACTTTGTCAGATGTGTGAGAGGCCTGATACCTGGAGAGAGTGAATGTCCTACTCCCTCTGGTGCTGCTTAGCCCAGGGAATTTGGTGGCCTCTTGTGTATCTCTTAATATCAGATCACAGATGAAGGTAACTAAAGCAATGCAGACTTATGTGGTCAGAGAAAGCAAGCAGCAATTTGTGCTACTGCATCAGGAATGGATTCCTGCAAAGCAGCCTGGGAGAAGCCAGAGCAAGCTGGTGCCAGTGGTTATTGATTTGGGGATAGGATATCTCAAGGGCAGGGCTTATTGTGTGGGAACTGCAGTGGGATAGCAAAATGCACAGTCCAGTCCTAACAAAATGAGTTTAGCTAGAGGAGCTGGCATAGTTAAATAAGTTTTTTGCTACTTGATATGACTAGTTGGTGCTACCTCTTGTGGTCCTTTAACTGTGTGTAATACTCATTTTCCTTTCCAAAATACGCAATGGGATGCCTTCTCTAGCTGAGCAGGCCATCTGTTGCCCCAGGACTGACATCTCAGCCTGTCCACACTTTCCACACTGACACATCCACAGACTCACCTGGATCACAGGGAGTTGGACAAGATTTATGTGAGAAGCTACACAGTGGAATTAGTGGAAAACGGCTTTCACAATCTTCCAGTATCACCCATGTACTGTTTTTTGAAATGCAGTTATTCCCAGTGACTAGGAGAAGCCAAACTGCAGTGAGCGGTGCTTTGTGAATGAAAGAGAAGCTGTGCTGGGCTGGATGCTAGCAGGCTGCCAGAGCCGCTTTTCAAGGGCACTCTCCACAGGGTATCGCCTGTAGCCAGGTGCTGCACGGTCTTTGACATGCCCTGCAGGCTGGCTTTGCTGTGGGGAGGTGGGTGCGTGGGCTTTGCTTCAGGGGTCTCAGTCACGCACTGCACTGAAGGAAAAGTTGAGGAAAGTGCTCAACAGACTCTCAGATTCACAAGTTCTCTTTGTTGCAGTTTACCCTGCTTAGCTGAGTGAAAATTTTCGCTCTTAGAAAATAAGCTGTTTGAGTACCTGGTGTCTTAAAGCAAAGCCATTTCTCTAAGGTCCAGACCTTTCAAGTGGCTAATAGGAGTTAAAAGTGGATCTGATGACTACCTGAAAGGCCTGGACCTTAGTTAGAGAAATGTCTTTGCAAGAAAGGCAGGCTGACTGTAAGACCAGCAGCAGATCACTTGCAGCATTGCCACCGAGCTACAGGTAGAGAAAGTTTCATGCTGAAGAACTGAGCAATATGATTTAGTGAGATCTTCTTAGACTTCCACATTCATAGACTTGAGCAAGGCATGGGGGAAAAAAAAGCCCAGTTTTGGCTGTTTGTCCAGTTTTCTTGGAACAGAGCTACTGATAATGACTTTGCAGCTTGGGGAGATGGAGGAAAAGAGTGTTCATGAGGAGTGCAGCAAATACATGCCCCTTGGCTTTACAGAGGGGATAAAGTATCAGTAAGATGAGCTTTCAAAGTGCAAGCTCACAGTTTTTCACACTGTCAGTATTATGATACTACAACTCTCCAGAGCATGTGGAGGTTTGGGTGAGGTGTTTCAAAAGCAAGGCTGGATATCGCCCACAGTGCAAGGGGCACAAGGGTCCTGCTGCAAGAGAGAGGTGCTGGATGAACATGTCAAATGTTTTCTGGCTACCCCACTGCAGGCAGCTGCTTTGTTTGCTTGCAGATATGAAAAAGAAGGTATTTTTACACAAAATAAATAGGACTGTATTTCTTGACGTGCTGTGAGGACAAGTGCATTGGTTTTGTTATTAACCAGGAGCTGCAGCTCTGGGCTGTGCTGAGAGCTCTACACCTGCTGGGGGGGAGTTCCCACCCTGTCTAGAGGATGAGAAAATGAGTGGCTTCAGGTGGAGGAGGACAAGGAAGCAGCAGGCAACTTAACACATTGTGGTCTGACCATATCAGTGATTTTTCTTACACAGTATTCTTACACTCCCCATCCAGGGAATAAAAAACGGAGGGTTTGGGTGATATTAAGCCAGCAGTTAAACCCTCACATAAGAACAGCCTGTATTTCCTCAGAAGGTGTCAGTGTAGTGTTCTGATTCATTAATTTATCATCCTCTCAATGTAAATAAAGGTAATACAGCAAGCATAATGTAACATGCCAGAAGTAGGAAATAGGGCAAAATAGAAAACATTATCTCAGTTCATGTGATCCTTCTGCACCACGAGTTATCTGGACAGTAATGGTTCACTAACTGTGAGGAGAGAGATGGTCAACAGGCACATTCTTGCCCTGGAAGTCCCTTTGTTTGAACAAGAAGTTTTGGGAATACATACGATTACTGGGTAAACCCACAGTTATCTAGAAATGTCAGTGCTATAGGAACTGGCACATTTTCCCACTAAAACCAAAGCAGGAAATATGCCTATTTGCATGGTAGCGATGAGTGATTTAGCGACATTTCACGTGAATTAATGTGGCTTTGCCACTCCTTGATGGATGTCTAGCTGCCCATCCTACCCTTCTCTGCATCTGGAGACTTAGCCTACAGCAGGCAACCTCAGCCTGTGGTCTGTGACTCGTCTTCCTCCAAGAGGTCAGCCAAAGGCAACTGTTGGGAGTGAGGCTGTTGTGGGCAGGTTTAAGTCTGTGAGACTGGAAACCATAACCAAACCTCTGGGGACACAGTAGCATCTTGCAAATAGAACAGCTGGATCGTTGCTGCTGCAAGTCTAAACAACCAGCCAGGTAGGCGCAGGGACGAGGGCTGAGCACACATCAGTGGTGACTTAATACTGCCAAGGCTCTGCATCTCAGATTTTTCCCTCCTGTGCTATCTGTACATGCACCTCACTTGAGCTTGAAGCTGCACGTGTCTTCAAACAGAGCCTAGACCAGTAGGCTGGTTTTTAATGTGCTTCCTCCACCCTTTTTCTGACTTTTGCTCAGTGCTTTTTGTTAACTTGGTAATTCTCAGGTAGTTCCTTCAATTCCTCTGTGAAGGTAATTACTTTAGAAATATATACTTTATAAAGGATACATACAAAAATAAAAATATATGCTTTATACATCTGTATTTCAGGTTGATCATGTAGCAACCTTCCATCACTGAAAGAGGGCCTACAGGAAAGATGGGGAGGTGCTCTTTATCAGTGGCAGGACAAGGGGGAATGGCTTTAAATTGAAAGAGGGTATGTTTAGCTTAGATATTAAGAGGAAATTCTTTGCTGTGAGGTTGGTGAGGCTCTGGAACAGGTTGCCCAGAGAAGCTGTGGAGGCCCCATCCCTGAAAGTGTTCAAGGACTGGTTGGATGATCTAGTGAAAGGTGTCCCTGCCCATTGCAGGAAGGTTGGAATTAGATGATCTTTAAGATTCCTTCCAAACCAAGCCATTCTATGATTCTACACAACAGAAATTACTATGAACTTGGAGGGTTTTACCCCTCCTTTTCCCCTACCTCCTTGCCCATGCTGTTTGTGGGCTCTCTGCTGTGTTTTCTTCTGTTTCTTATGTTTTTCCGGCTATCATTAACTTAGTTGTTCAGGCTTTTTTTATCCATGGCAAGATGTAAAATGTTAAAATGTTAATGCTTTGAATTAGTATCAGGATACACTACATAAGGATTCTAAAGTATATCTTGCACATATACGCAAATATATACACTTTGGAGTTGATGAGGTAATCATCTCCCAGAATAGACTGAAACACTGCTACTGCCTTGGAAAAAGAGACATTATCTTCCTAGATCTCATTATTTGGTTAAAAAAAATAAATCACACCACAAACAAACTTCACGTCCTATCTTTGTTGTCACTCTGTACTTATTCTGAAACCACTCTTAGGAATAAGTTTTAACATTTACTGGTTAGGACAAGTGATATAAACCCTGATTTATAAAATAGTACAGTTTTCCTTATCTTAAATACAATTAAAACAAAATGTTAGTGTCTGGTCTAAGTCAGAACTTACAGGAATGGGTAACTAACATCTGTTAAAATGTGACCGCACCCACCACAGCAAAAAGGTGGTGTTCTTGGAAATAACAGGCTTTGAAATAAACTAAATGGAAAGCACACGCCTGAGCAAGGTGGGGAAGGGTGATGCACACAAGAACCAGCTATAGAAGTTCTGTGCTCTGGGAAACTCTCAAAATGGACCAGCTGAGTGCTTTTCAACATATAAGCAGCAAAATTTACTTTTGGAAAAGGCACCGCTTAGAAAATATATATGGATCTTGTCCTTACTACTATTTCCCCCTCTCTTTATTTATTTTTTTTAAACAAACAAAACAAAACAAAAAACACAAAAAAAAAGAAAAGGAAAAAAAAGAAAGAAAAGAAAGAAACCCACAATTTTTTAAAATGTCAGTTCTAAAATATCGAAGTTTAAGCTGTACTCCCTGCAGACTCCTAAGAAATAGCTTTCAAGGTCAGGAAATCTGAAAAAAACCTCCACTTCTCATAATCAAGCTTTTATGCCCTCTACTTCTCATAATCAAGCTTTTATGCTTGCCTTTCAGATTTAGAAGCTGCCCTCCCTGTGTCTGGAATCTGTGAGCTAAAGCTTGATGGCTGCTGTTCCAGAGGACAAACAGCCTCTTTCAAAAAAACCCCAAACCGTATGGAGTATGGTACTCCCTGTCAGTCACCTGTAATTTCCTTTGTTGGCACCCTAAAAAGATAAGAGCAGAGCAGCCTCAGCCCGGCAACTGTTCCCAAGCAAAGGATGGGAGGAGGTTTGTTGTGACTAATGCAAACTGATAGTCCTTGCAAGGGGATGGCAGCGCCCGGGGGCCCTTCGCCTCCTGTTGTTTCATGGGAGCCTGTGGAAGGCAGCCTGGGTCAGGAGGAGCTCTTAATATTCCCTCTCTGGAAGCACAAATGTGTGCTGACATTAATGAGCGTGGAAAAATTCTGTGATAGTGTCCCTGTGTATTTCAAAGGGATAAATTAGGGTTGAAAGTAATTTTTGCCTTTTCTTTTTTTCCTCCTTTCTTTTTGAATTTAAGGCAGTTAAATAATAAATATGCAGAAAGAAGAGCTTTTGTATTAGGATGTACAGAGGGGTTTTCAGTGACACTTCTTGCTAGAAGGGGCTGAAACAGGGGAAACTTCCCTCCTGGTGCATATGTTGTATTTTGTAAGGTGGTTGTTTATTTATCACCATCTGCCTTATTTCCCCAGCTTTTCCTCTGACAGGCCCTTGATGTCCCTTCTGACGCATTTTTTTCTCTATGCTGTTTCTTAAAAAAACCCCTACAATGGGATAAATAAACCATTACCAAATGTTTTACTTTCTTCTCAATTAACAACCTTTCCATCAGATGCTGCCCACAATTTCCATGTGCTTTGTCCTGCTTTGTTTTCAATGCCATCCTGAGATTCCCAGCTGGGAAGAGAAGACTGAGCTTTCCCTTTGCTTTCTCCGCTGCCCACTCCTCCTTCTCTGGTTGTCAAGTGTCAGATGTGATTGTGTTATCCTAAGGAGGGAGATCCTTGCTCTGGCACCATGAGAAACCACATAACTGGCAGTGGTGTGGGGGTGATGGGAAGCAGGATTGGCTGGGCTTGGGAACGACTGATAATGTAGCCTGGTTTTACATGCTGAGAGCCCTGGCCAGGCTCACAGTTTAAACTGCAAATGATGGTGGTAAGAGGGCGATAATAATAATAAGACATCGCTGTGGGTGATGCTGTTCCTGCCGTGAGTGTCCAGGAAGCTGGCGGCACGGGGTGACCTCAGGTGCCCTTCTGCCTCGGGATGCTTTGATGGCAATGCAAACCCGCCCTTTGTGAGCCTGCTGGCACAATGTAGACAAAGGGAGGGTGGGTGAGGTTAAGGAAGGAGAGGAGGAAGCAGCAGAGAATGCTTTATCCTCCTTTTAATGAAGCTTTGCAGGCATAATTATGAATAAGAACTGCTAAAAAACCATGGCCCACAGCGTGGGTTTTCAGCACAGTGGAGAAACTATAGCGTACTGCAATATTTCTGTTGCATTTCTATAATAAATTGGTAATAAACCAATGCAGGTACGTGCCAAAGAAAACTTTTTTGGAGCCCTGATGGGAAATCTACCTCCAGTTAGAGTCTCAGCATGAGGGACATCAAGTCCTTGTGCAAAAAGGGGAATCATAGTTCAAACACTTTTTCCCATCATGCAGAAAGAAGCTGGATGGGGAAAGGTAAGTGGGTACAGCAGGTCATTGCCAGGTCAGATTTAGTGGTTAGGTGGGAAATACAATGTCCTGGCCACAGCTGGGGAATTTGACACTGCCTGGGGCTTGGCAGCAATTGGAAGCACCCTATTAAAAGGAGCACTGGAGATGGGGGAGAGATGAGACCCTGTGTCCTTGTGCCACCATTCTGCAAGGGGACTTGTGTTGCTGCAGTTTTTGCATTTGCGACTGCTATTTCTGTCCAAGAACACAAGCACCTGTCAGTAAAGCGGTCTGGTAGTTCAGGCCATGCTGAAATGGCTGAAACAGCTCTTAAATGGAGGGGTTTGAATTTAGTCATCCAAATGCATTTATTAAAATGCAGATAAGGAGCCAATATAAATTAAATCTACAGCCAAAATGTTGGCTGTTTGGAAAATGTTGTGTTAAACCAACATCAATTCTCCAGTAAATCAAACCAGCATCTTTCCACATCTGCAATTCCTTCAAAAAATAGTCTAGTTTTTAAAAGTTTTCTCACGAGTGCTGGTAAAATTGGTGAAAGAGGGAGGTACTCGGTGCTTTTGAAAACAGATCTGTATGGATATAGCAAAACATAAGTTCAGTGAGTAATGATGATTTACATCCTCTGTCATCTTTCTGACTACCTTTGCTGTTTGGAAGTCTCTGTTGTTTTGCTTGAATTGAGCAACCCCAAGCCCCATGGGCCTTCATCGCTGCAAGAGAAGATGAGTTGATGATTTGGAAAGCCTGAAGTGACAGAATAATGGAATAATAATAATACGTGATTAGGGGACAGCTAGTCTAGAAGACAAATGTACAGATGGAATAGCCTAAGTTAGAGTGATCCGAGTATGTAAAAAGACGACTTCTTTAGACATCTTAGAAAAATTATTCATCAATTACAATTACTGGGCTGGTCTACCTATTTCTTGGTTTTTTTCTAAATTAATTTACTAACTTAGTGACTACACTGAAAGCAGGACTTTATAACTTATTGGCAAAAAAGACTGCAGATTAAAGGATTTGAGCTAGAGAAAGGTTCAGTGTTTTAAACATAGGAACTCTTTTATATGTGTCTTTAAATCTTTATTTGGTAAATGACTGCAGAGACAAGCTGTGCTATTCAGAAATGTCTCTGGAAAAGCCAATGTCTCAGAGAAAAAAAAAAAAGACAGATTTCCTAAAATTTAGAGGTTCAGATAAAGAGAGGATTTGGCAACACTGCCATGATACTACAGTCATGGCAGACCCATCATTTCTGTGATGAATCACTGGTATCCTATATTTTCTTTCAAGAAAATTTTTGCCACGTATTTTTGAATTACATATTTTTTTTTTTTAAGATACATAATTTGCTATTTTGGTAAAGAAGTACTTAGCAGGTATGTATCAAAAGAGCTTTTGGTAAGATTGAATACATTAAAAATGCTAAAAATAAAAGTAATTCAAGTAGATAAAATCACAGAATTATTGTTACCATACTGTAAATGTCATTGTGACAAAGTAACAAATTTCAAAATACTGAGCCAGAGACATCTGTTAGTTTCTGAACTGCTACCATTATTTTGCTGCAGTGAATATGATTCTCATTTTTCTGCACCACTTTTAGGTTGTTTTTGTGCCATATGGACATCTTTTGATATTTGGGAAAAACTTAAAATAGAGTCACTTTGATGCACAAAACTTGATATTGAACCGATTCTTTGTTCTCCGTTTATTTCTAATTTGCATGGAGTATGATCCATGCATGCAGAGGGAGGACAGAAACTGGGCAGTGCCTTTGTTTGTTCTATATAAGTCACTGGCTTCTGTTTTACCCTTGTGAAATTACGTAACATCTTCCTCCAATTGTTTGCAAACTGTCAATACAGCTGCCTTCATATATGATATTGTACTTTAGTGCCAGGTCATGATCCCTGCCCACCGCTCCTTCAACACGACAGAGAAGAAATTCCATGAAACAGTCAAGAATCTCTGTCACTGTAGCAGCAGGGTGAGCAGGGCTTTCTTCAAGCTATACTGCTCCTCCTGCCATGGGCATCTCCAGCCCCCAGCAGCACACCAGCACTGGCTGAAATATTGTTACTTCTTCTTGTGCCGTGAAGTGATGAGTACAAAAAGCTCCTTCTTTCCTGACTGAGAGAAAACGTTAAGACAAGATGCTCCGAGCCAGATCCTGGGCTGGTATTAGTCAACACATATACATCAGCTGAGCTCTTCCTTCTTGTCCTCAGCAATTAGCTCTCATTGTGGAAATATCTTACCATAAAGGCTAGCTGCTTTATTCTCTGTTGAGAGAATCTGTAGACGTTGTGTGTGGGGTCAAGAAGGGAAGGGTCTTGACCCCCGAGGTGCTCTCTGTGCACCCACTCAGTCTGGTGTCAGCCCATGCGAACAAGGGGCATCCAACTTTGGGGACCCACTGGTCACCCATCTTCTTTGGAGGTCAAGCCAGCGGCCTGGTAATGCATATGCCAGGCCCTGGTCCTGCCAGAGCTGGAGGGCAGGGTAGGACTCGTGCACACAGTGGTGCCCAAAACCTGCTCTGGCCTCTCATCCCCTTTTCTCCCCCACTGTGCTCTTGTCCCATGTGGTGCAGGTCAGGCTCATGGCTGGACTGCTGTGATCACTGGGGCAAGAGCCACAGTGTCTAATAACTGCTAAATTACAATGCTCACTTTGTAAAATAGTGATGACATTCAGGAGTGACTGAAGGGTCAATTTGTCTGTTCTTCTAAAGACTCAGCACAACTCTGGTTGCATCTATTTTTTTTTCTCAAATTGATGGTGTTAGCTTCTCAGGAAGATATTTTCTCCTATATTCTAAGCCTAACTAGAGAGCATTGGCTTATTTTTTCACACAGAAATGTGTTTATAAGAACGCTAATTTAATACAGTCAGTTCATCAATGATTTCCAGTTCTCTGATTCATATGATGGAATCAAATTCCACTGGAGTAAGTGAACTGCAAAGCACATCCTTCTTCCTACAACATGTATCTCCAGGCATTGGAAACAAAAATAAGTGTAAGCCCCCATTGTGAACGGGGGAGAAGCCAAGCATGTTTTTGCTTAACTGACAAGCTTGGGAAGCCAGGAGACAGCTTAATTGAACAATTGATTCATAGACTGGATGAAGTCTTAAGTTACATGACTGACAAAACTATCAATTATTTTTTTAAAAATACATGGTGTTTCTTGTGGCAGAGGCAGCATGTAGTAATTAGGGTTGGGCTTTCTTGCTTTCACAGCTAAAGAGAAGGACTAGACTCCAATTCCAATTGAAACAGCATAAATTATTTGCACTTTCTTATAATGTAGCTTTCGAAATCATTTGCATCTTACATGTCACTCTGTATTTCTCATGGGTTATAACGAACAGTTTCCAAAGAATAGCTGTCTTACTCCAGTCCAAAAAAATTTTAAAATCTTAGTCCTCCTCTCCATCTCCCCTCTCCTCCTTAAAGTTATTTTTCTTCTTTGCTTGGTTTTCTCTGTGGCTGACAGGCAGAATGCTGGTGAACAGACCAGGTACAGCAGAGGCATCAGGCAGCAGCTGAAGCTCAGCAATGGGTTGTTCCAAGAGTGATGCCTCCTGGGTTCCTCTGTGCTGCCTGGAAAAACAGGAAAACCCAGGAGATGAAGGATTTGTAAAGTACTGGGAGAGAGACCAGGACTGTGACATCTTCTCTCAGCTCTGCCATTCTGCAAGTTACCACAAAGCTCTATCCCTCACGTGGGTTTCCTTGTTCTTGTTGCTGCCTCTGACAGTTCAAGCAGTGCAATGCCACAGCTGAGTCTTAAGTAAAATGAGAACTTCTCTTCCGTTCCACAGGTTTCTCCTTATCTACATAAACTTATCTGCTCAATGCTACCTCTAGTTATTTCTAAGAGTGAATAGAAATCCTAGGCCTTTATTCTACCTGTCTTCTGATTTATGCTGTATACAAGGGCCTCTAAATAAGTCTATAGTATTTATATCCCCTTGAAATTTCCCAGTGTTAGTTCAGACTCAGAGTAAACACTACTGAAAACAATTCTTTCAGACCCTTTGGGAACAGTCTTTGAGCTCCCTGGGGACAGCAATTTAAAAAACCCAATTATACTCAGTGAGCTCTTGGGCTGTTAATATTATGAGGCCCATGGTAAAGGAAATTCCAACATTTTTCTCTTTAAGTCTTACTATAAAAAGAGCTGTTTCATGTCTCTCTGACAACTCTGGATTTTGGTGATAATATCTAAACAGAAGCATTTGCAAGTCTGTGCACATAAATGAGAGAGAGCAGAAAAATATTGTTTTGTAAACAGAAAAAATCTTGAAATTTACAGCAACACCAGGCTTCCTGGCCTTAAATTCTTCTCAGTTTCAAAACTTCACCAGTTGCAAGGTGCCTACCGAAGCCGCCCTATCACTCACTCCCCTTCTCAGCTGGATAGGGGAGAGAAAACATAATGAAAGGCCCATGGGTTGAAATAAGGGCAGGGAGAGATCACTCACCAATTACTGTCATGGGCAAAACACTTGACTTGGGGAAATTAGTTCAATTTATTACCAATCGAATCAGAGTAGAAAACGGAGAAATAAACCCAAATCTTACAACACCTTCCCCCCATCCCTCCTTTCTTCACAGGCTTTACTTACAGAATCTCTACCTCCTGCCCTCAGCATTGCAGAGGGAGGGGGAAGGGGGGTTACAGTCACAGTTCATAGCACATTGCCTCTACCAGTCCTTCCTCCTCAGGGGCGTACTCCTCACACTCTTCCTCTGCTCCAGTGTGAGGTTCCTACCAGAGGAGACAGTTCTCCACCAATTTTTCCAGCGTGAGTCCTTCCCACGGGGCCAGCAAACTGTTTTCAGGGTGGACTCCTCTCTTCATGGGGCCATGGGTGCTGTCAGGAGCCCACTGCAGTTTGGGCTTCCCACAGAGTCACAGCCTGTTTCAGCCACCCACTTGCTCCAGCTCCTTGGGCTGCGGGTGGATCTCTGCTCCACCATGGACCTCCCTGGGCTGCAGGGGCACAGCTGCCTCACCATGGTCTGCACCACGGGCTGCAGGGGAATCTCAGTTCTGGTGCCTGAGCACCTCCTCCCCCCTCCTTCTGCACTGAGTTTGGTGTCTGCAGAGTTGTCTCTCTCACATATTATCTCTCCTTTCTTCTCTGGCTGCAATTGCTTCTATGCAATAGCTTTTTCTTCATCTTAAATCCATTACCTCAGCGGCGCTACCAGAGTCACTGACGGGCTCAGGCTTGGCAGTTACCATGGATTTGGGAAATAAACCAACAGACGAAAGAGAGCACCACAACTTCAGCAGTTTACTTGTAAGAAATTTGTTATTCTATTTTGGGTTAATTGTAAAAGAAAAAATAAATCAACTGGGGTGCAGAGATAATGTACATGATCAGTTTATACAGTGAAGGCAACTAGATGGTGGAACATCACTAGGATCTCAATATATTCTTATATTTACGAAAATGGAGAGAATAACAGTGATAGTGGTATTAAAAGATAAAAATTATCCAGAATATTCTAACAGAATTTATTATGAAGAGCCACAGTCAGATCTCACAGTAGCAAGTCAAAAAAGGCAGATGAGATTGAGTGCTGATAAGGGCAAAACATTCACAAGTTCGTCTACATCCCACGTGTCAAACTTGCATAATCCACTAGCAAGAGATTTTTGGGAAGCTGCTGTGGTAAGTGTCAGCTCACAGTGGTGACGCAACAGATACGCAGATTATCAGAGGTCTTGGACGCACTAACAACAGACCAGATTGTTTTCGTTATTTTTGTTACCAAGTTGCAGAACTCTGTTTTATAGTGCTGGGGATGCAAATAAAGTTCAGGACATTTGTGTATTCTTGGGAGCTCTGGAAGGAGAAAAACAAAGTAAAGTCCTTTGAAATGTTATTAGAAACCTGACTTTTGAAACATGTTGACTCTGAAACCTCCAGATTAAATACCAATTTATTTCAATGCTTGGGGAAATTGTAATATAGAAAAAAATGTCTCTTTTTTGAAAAAATAAGTAGCAGCTTTTAATGTTTGAAGTGGATCATAATCTTTCTCAAAAAAGATTATAGCCTTCTTAAAAAGAAAAGGGGAAATTTAAGCACTTGAGCCCAGTTGTGAAACCACTTTGGTTTTTGCTGGTCTTACTGACATCTGTGGGAGATCTACTTCAGCCTTAAAAACAGTAAGACAGTGGGATTAAGAAATAAATACAGTATTTGGAGTTTTAAGTACTGGGAAGAAGTTATGAGGCATGAACATAATGCATAAAGAAGAAAAAGCTGAATTCAGGGTGTACCCCTTGTATATGTCAGAGTTGGTCTGTCAGCAAAACATGAACTGAGACACTGTTTCCACATTTATTAAAGAAACATATTAAGTGTTCTTTAAGCTGATTAAATTGGTTTCCCCTCAGATGTAAAGCCTGTAAGCTAAAAATTTGTATTTATATTACAGAACTGACAACCCTGGACATTCAAAATGTGTGAATCAGAATATTAAAGTAATGATTTTTTTTCCTTCCTGGATTTTGAGCTTGAAAATGCCATATTTTCTTTCTTTTCTTTATAACCACAAGAGAGCAACACTTTTTTTTTTTTTTTTTTTTAATGCAGTTCAGTGGCTTCAGGAGTTGAGTCTCACTGTCTGGTGCCTGGTCCTAGCAGATATGAAAGAAATAGCTGTGAATATGAAATATCCCAAGACTTGCAATAGAAAAATGTGAGCTCACAGCTGGATGGTTGACATACAGGTAGTGTATAAAGAAGGCAGGAGTCCAAAGCCCTACTCTTAGCCTGTGAAGTTGATGTGGGGTTTGAGAGCTGGACTTCTCCAGTCATCTCCAGGCAAGGCTCAGGGTATGAGCTCCTAAACACATGGTGCCAATCGCTCCATTAGTGGCTACAAGCCCACCATGCTGCCTAGCTATTCTTCAAACTTCTAAAAGTTCATGTTTAACTCCAGAAAATTGTGACTACAATAGTAAACAAGGATAAGGATTTGTATCCTCGAGTACAGATCTCTTCACTCTTGTGACCAGTGACAGGACTCAAGGAAATGGCATGAAGCTGAGTTGGGAGAGGTTTAGGTTGGATATCAGGAAAAAGATTTTCACCCAGACTGCGGTTGAACACTGGAATAGTCTCCCCAGGGAAGTGGGGACAGCACCAACCTCTCTGAGTTCAAGATGCATTTGGACAAAGCTGTCAGGTACAGGCTGTGATTCTTGGGGTGTTCTGTGCAGGACTTGAAGATCTCAAAGGGTTCCTTCCAACTCAGTGTATTCTATGACTCTAAGATCCGAAATGCTGTATTTTTTTCAATGTATGCAGTCAGGAGGAAACCATGGTTTATATTTCACTGTAGACCGACATTTCCAGAGAGATTAACTGCATTTAAGTACAAACTAATGGTAGAGATGCAGCCAGAGAGTGTTTCACCACACACAGAGAAAAGTGTTTTGAATTTTTTGAACGAGATACCTAATGGAGAATCTGTCTTCTCCTTCATGTCTATGGAAGCAATACTGGCATCTAACTTGGCCTTGAGTGCTTGGGCTGTGGTGTCCATGTTGTGACTGGACCTGGAGAGGTTAGGTACTGCTTTTCCTCCTAAATTCTCATACTTTTCCCCAAGCCTAGAATAAAGCTGGTTCCACTCTTCTCTAGGTTTTGGGATTCAAAGACAAACACACATTTTGCTGTCTCTGGGAGACTGTGCCTTTTGGACTTGGTTTGACAAAAAGCTCCTATTTCTATTGAATTGTTCCTGTTAGCTTACAGACAGCCAGTGATGTAGAATTCTGTAGAAAGCTGGAAGTGTGCACTGGGAAAACAATCTGACATTGATTTACTGTCTCAAACAATGTTCATTCTCTGTTCATTTTTGCTTGGTGGGCATGAAAAGAGATACAAAAATCCCGTTATATGGTCCTGTCAGACCACACATGAGCCAATGGTCCCATCCCAGAGCACTGAACTGACCTGCAGGTCTGATCACAGTGCTATAAAGCAGCAGCATGTTTATGTGCTGCCCCACTCAGGCTGTTAACATGGCTCAGCAACACGACTTCCAAAGCAACCGTGGGAAGGGCTGTGGTAAAACGGGTTGTTTAATGGTTGTGTGCACACTCCTATGTCCAGGATGTGTGTGCGATTTCTCTAGGATGACTGTCTAGTAGATGTGACTTCTGTAGAAGTTTCTGTTCTACACATAAATAGAGGTAAATTTCTAATATTATTTGTGAAGGAGACTAGAAATAAATAGCTTTGAGAAGATACACTGTATCTTACTAAATCAATTGTGCTACCAAAGATGGGCCTAGGAAAGGGCCTAGAAAAAGGTTCAGTATAAATACTCACTCTGCCAAAGAGGACAGTCTGCTGGTGCCAGTTAGCAATGCTGACTTCATTTCTCTGGTGGTATTTTGAACATGAAAGCACCAGCCTGGCAACAGTGAGATTTTGATTCCTCGTGGATGTTTAGTTATCAACTGCTTGTGCTGCAGAACAAGGAGCGCACACTTTATTGCAGGCCAGTTGTAAAGAGACTGTGCTGGGTTTGGCTGAGATAATTTTCTTCACAGTACCTGGTTTGGGGCTGCGTTATGGATTTGTGCTGGAAACAGTGTGGAGATCATAACACAGAGATGATTTCCCTATTTCTGACTGGTGCTTACACAGTGCCAAGGCCTTTTCTGCTTCTCACACCGCTCCACCGGTGAACAGGCTGGGAGTGCTCAGGGAGTTGGGAGGAGACACAGCTGGTCCAGCTGACCCAATCTGACCAAAGGGATATTCCATATCTTATGGCATCACAGTCAGCATATAGAGGTGGGAGAAGAAGGAAGGGCAGATGTTGTGGGTGATGGTGTTTTTCTTCCCAAGTCACCATTACGTGTGATGGAGCCCTGCTTTCCTGGAGGTAGTTGAACACCTACTTCATGATGGGAAGGAATGAATTAATTCCTTGTTTTGCTTTGCTTGTGTGTGTGGCTTTTGCTTTACCTATTAAATTGTCTTTATCTGAACCCACAAGTTTTTTTTTTCCTACTTTTACTCTTCTGATTCTCTCCCTGATCCCACTGGTGGGGCTTAGCTCCTGGCTGGGGTTAAACCAGCCACATTTTGAGAGAAGAGCATGTCTGTGATTTTGGGTGTACATAAAGACTTCCAACTGGGCATGCAGCGCTGCCCAGTTACGAGACTGATTTATTCAGATTTCTCCCTCTGTCTATACCTTACACTTATCACTTAAATATACTCACTTCCAGAAAGAAATGCATCAATGGATTGAAAGCTCACAGCATCCTACATAACAATCTCTGTTAGAAAGTACCAAATATGACATTAAGTGAAAACTGCTGCAAGAATAACATTAATGTTACATACAGAAAAATTTTGGCTAACATATTTACTCTCCATTTTTGGGAGTAGCATCATGAGATCTACATTGATAACAACTGCCAGTCTTCAGCTGAGAATGATTGAGATTTTCTATCTTCAGCACCTGTTCCCCTTTCTTTCTATGCAGTATTTTCATTCAGAATAAGACATGAAGAATCTGAAGTATTTTATTAAGTAGCTCCCTTTTTGCATTATATAGAATAACTGGAGGAATATAGAAAGAAAATGTTCAGAAGTTGAACCCCTTAGGGGAAAGTAAATTTCTCAAATCACAAGCCCAGAATGAATCTTGATTTTGCAAGATTTCTTTATCAGGGGCTCTGTCACAAGGTACAGAAGAGATAATAAAAATGACCTTTCAACAAGAACCTCCTGCTCACTGCACTATGTGACCTGCTAAAAAAGCATCATCATAAGACAGGGTTTTTTTAACTCATCTTGTAAGCACAGGCCTGCTTACCATCTTTCATGTTGGACTGGTCATGAATTTTCTGAGACTTACTTCGCTTGAGTGCTCATTCCATTGAATTTAAAGCAATCTCATCTGAAATGTGTGAACATTCATGTGTTTAGACATCTCAAACATTTTTTTTTTCCACATAGGACTTTTTGAACAGGCTGCCTAATGAAGTAGGGGAATTTGTATCCCTGGGGAGGTTTGGTGAGCAGATGCACTGGAAGCAGTGTAGGTGCTGCTGGTAGAGTGTTTCTGTAGCTGCAAGGTAGGGGCATGAACCTCCTGAGCTTATGCCTCAAGATCCTTTGTGAACTGGTTTTCTGTGTGATGGCATCACTTTGATCAGAGACAGCAGCTTTCAGCAGAGCCTGTCCCGGGTTCTCCATGTTTGCAAGGGGAAGCTGAGGGTAAAGGCACCTGTGCTGGCTGCAAGTCTAATTACATTCCATCCTAGATTGCTTTGCAGGAGAGTTCAAACTACAAAACTCATAATTCTTTGCGACAATGCCATCTGCCATGGATGAACCACATAATCAGGGAGAGTTCACCTAGGATCCAGTCATTTCTGTGGCTAGAATAAAAATTTGCTATTTTATTCATGTAGCATCTTTTATTTACTTCAGGCCAATACATATGATTTCTAAAATGATTAATGTGTAGAGATTGCAGTTTTTCGGCTGATACTGAAGAACTTAGTAAATTATGTTCAGGTTGATTACCTGTCATTTAGGAAAGGATCAAACAGATATTAACTTAAATATATGTTTGATGAAATGGTCAAAATAATAAGGAGTTTTACATTCCTCTGATCTTAGGATGTCAATTGCTGCTAATATAATCAAGAAGAATGATTTTTGTAAGTCTTGAAGGGACTCAAAATTTGTACCCACTACAGAGTGATTCTTTGCAATTTTTTTCTTTCATGGCATAATTTGTTAAATATTGTATTTAAAATGGACTGATATCCTTTCTCTCTTCTGCTAGCAGCATGAGCTGAGTTACATGCTTCTCTCCTGCTGAATACAAATGTGACATAGTTCATACACATCTCATTTTAAATTACGCTGATACGTCAGAACCATGTAACACAGAGACACCAGAGAATAGCCCATATTCTGAACACTTCAATAGTCATTGTCAGGACTACTCAGATCTATTCAGGCATATTTAGAAACCCAGAATGCACAATGTATGATTTGGTTGCAGAATTATAAACTTGGTCATTTTTTTCTGCATGATAATCTTAGTCCAAGTACTTACAGTATCATTATAGACTCTAAAGCTTTTACTGTTAATTTCCAAGCTGGTCTTTGCAGATCTCTTAGGATTCGCTTTCCACAGCTTGCTATGAGAAGAAGAGACTGTGTCCAATCACATCAACCAGATCAGCTGATGATCCAGTTTCTCATCTCAGTAATGGGGATGCAACTTCTCTGAAGTCCTTAATAGACTTGAGATGAAAAATTGGCTTAACAGAGCTGCCTATGGTTTGTTTGTTTTCCTAACAGTGCTACACTGTGCCTGACCCTCAGGATGCCTTGAAGTTAACAAGGAGTATCAATGAAGTAATGATAATTGAAATAGTGATTTAAGTTCACTAATTATTCCCAGTATTAGACAGCTATTTTGCTGAATGCAAACCAGAATGCAACTAGACAGTGCCAATTATTTTTTCTTTGCTACTGTAAATGCTGATGTAACTGTGAGCAATGATGACTGAACAAGTAGAACCAACAGTTCAAACATATAATCAGTGAACTTACAACTCTGGTATGGATAGCCTGTCATCTTGTAGGGCCTCAGGTGGAAGATATTCTTCATGCTCCTACCATGTCTGCAGAAGAACTGAATTCAAATCAAACAGATCCTCAAAATGGGACCAGAGTCTGTTTCTGAGTTGGATATTCAATGTACAGCACCCATGTAGGAGAACCTGAGAAGTTGCAGACAGGGCATCTGCCAGGACACATCTCTGTCCCCAGATGGGAACTCCTATAAGGTCTTTTGGGTATACTAAGTACATTTTTTCAGACAGATAAATCTAATGGCAAAAATATCCTCACAACTCCCATTATTTCTAAGAAGGGAAGTTGTGCTTCCAGATCCTTGAATGGGACCCTTGAGTGCAGTGATTTCAGGACACCAAAGAGCTCGGATGCTAATTTCAATCTGCAATCTTTCCGGTAGAAGAGCTTCTTGCATTTGGAAACAATGGTACCCGTTTGCTTAGCTCACCAGCTTTACACTCTCCCCTCTCACTGTCTCATGGCTCCATCTGTTTCCCCAATTTCCTGCTTGCGTGCTCTTCTGGGCTGGTCACTAGACCTGCCCCAACCACCCCCACTGGGGAGAGCTGCTTCAGATGTGTTTTCTCTAGCTCAGCCTTGCTTTGCAGAAGAAGAGGGTTTGGGTCTGTTTCCTGACAGCTTCCCATCCTTCTTGATCTTGAGGCACTTTTAAAAGCAGAGTGGACTAGCAAAATATGCTAACAAAACTATGAATCTTTTGTTTGTCAGTTGGAAAGGGATAAAGTAAAATTACACTGGAAAGGAAAATAGGAAAATAGCCTCCTCAAATAGGTGCTAAATGATGACACCAAAAAGTGGATATTATTTACTTGTGAGCTCTACAAGCACAGTATATGCTGTACAAAATAAAAGTATTAAGTCAGTCCCATCTCATCACATGCCAGATATTCTCTCTGCATATCTGGCTGCCTAGTGGGGTCTCCAGTTTCAAAATTTTGGTAAGATTTCTGCGTAGTCATATATAAAAACTCAGCACTTTGCACCTGAAAATCCATTCTGCATGTGCCAGCCTAGCAAGCAGATAGGTTTTGCTGGTAATTTTTAACACTTTTTGAAAATTGTGGTGCTGGTTGCGAGCATGAAACCTGTCATATTTCACAGGGAACTGCATTCTTTTATATTGTTACGCATTTTCTAGCAGTCATTAATTCGCATATGCATTTGTCTTGTTCAAATAAAAGTAACTACACTCCAAAAACATCAAAGGGAGTTAAAGTACAAACCAATGTGACTTTCTATCTCTCAGTATTCATCCTTCTCTTCTTAAAATTTATTTTAGGGCAAAAGGAGAAAAAAATACTGTTGTTTAGTCGGTTAGTAACAGCTGGTGACACATTATTTTAGTTGTCCTCTCATTATTAACACAGCAGATAGTCACCATAATAGCATTCATCAAAATAAATTCATGAAATGTCCCCATCCTATATGCTTCAACTGGAACTTCATTGTAATTTAGCACAACTGACATGTTCATTTGAGACAAAGTACTGTTAATACCTGAGTTAAACAAAATAATTCTCTTTATGCCTGAGCTCTGGGATATTATTTGCACCAGTTGCTTTAAAGTTGCATGGTCCTCAGCTGAATATCCAAAAATGCTGAAGAACTTCAAAGGGTCATAATGCCCAAGTAATCCAACAAGTATTAACAGTCTCTCCTCCCTAAAAAGAGAATCATTACACAACTAATTAATTTGCCATAGTAAATAAACTGCTGACATTTACAATAAGCACCCCTATTGGAGGTTGAAGTAAATATTAAGTTGCACGTAAAACTATAAATAGTAAGAATTTTGATGCCAGGCAGTTTCAAAATACTATGGAAAATAGATGAGCGCTGGCTATATGAAATAAATTTGAAGGTCTCAGCAACATGACCACGCAAAGAGTGCAGCTATCTGTGAAAGTAACCACAGAGCAGACCTGTCCAATGCCCTCCTGTCACGCTGGCAGGGGGCATTGGTCAGGATGTCCCATGCCTAACTGAAGTGAGGTGTCTGAAGTTTGGTTTTGACAGTTTTAGCTTGCCTCAGCTGGATGGAGTCTCAGCATGAAGTCTTCATTTAAAGGCTGAAGCACAGCTCTGTGTGTGATGGGGTCTTCCCTCCACTGCCATGGATGGAGGATGTTGGCATAGTCGTGGTGTGAGACTTTCTAGGCAGCAGTTTTATGCAGTTTTGGTTGCTGTCACAGCTGCTGATCTTAGCTGGCCTCTGAGGTTGCTGGCCAAAGCTGCCCATCGTGCCCCTTCTGAGGTTATGGACCCCTTTGGTTCCTTTGCACTGATGGTCTTACTCTGTTACTGTGCTCTGGGTGCTGGATGCAGGAGCTTCTTGGCTCAGCTTCAGTGCAAGTGGCAGGGCTCACAAAGTGATCTAAAGTGCTAAGTATGGAAGCTGCAAGCAGAGAGTGCTCCTGAGCACAGGATACGCTGGTGCAAACTCCAGAGGTTCTGTAGCAGCATCATGCCTTGATCACCAATTATTGCAGGTCTGACCAGCCCATGCTGATGTGCCTCCTGACTCGCGTGGCTTGCACTTCCAAAACACAGGCAGGTGAGTCCTAACTTTCTGGAGCCCCAGGAATGAGCACCACTGCCTGTGTCACACAAGAAAGCTCTTCCACCTCATCCTAATGTGCAATGACAATATGTGCTGCCTCAATCTCTGGCTTCCACCATAAGCCTATCTTTGTTTTTGGCATCAGATGGAGAGTAAGCAGGCCCAAAGCCTGACTTCCACAAACTAGTTCCTGAGCTTCATGGACCTAGCTGAAGGTCTGCAACAAGTGATCCACCTCAGCCAAATGTCAAATTGTCATCCTTTCACAAAATAAAGAGCATTTTTGTCAGTCTTGTTGCCCGTTATTTTCTTAAGGTTCATAACTATACATTTGTTAGTTCTGCATATATACAGATGTGAGGGAGAGCATTATTGTCCTTATTTTTCTCACTGACTTTCTGATGAAATCTCTATTCCTTGAAGATCAGATGAAGATCAAGATCAGGATGTGTAACTGGACTCTGGTTCCACAGAGGTTTGAAGATGGAATCCTGTGGCCCTGCAGCTCAAAATGGTTTAATTGACCCAGAATAGTTTAATTGACCCAAAACGCTGTCAATTCACAGCTAAAAGGAGGAAATCCAGGAGTCAGGGGTTGCAGTTAACTCAGTGAAATGTAGCTAGAGGAGGCTTTGGGGATACAGGGAGCTGAGCACATGTGTAGTGAGCAGCACATGTGAAAGGCGTGTTTCTGATGAGAAATGAATGCTGGTGTGGCATTAGAGTAAGTCAGATCCCTGTGAGGTGTAACAGGTCAAAAAGGAGAATGGTCTACAACAGGAGAGGGACAGAGAATGGTCTTGAACACAGTGGTGGTTAATGCACCGTGGTCAGCAGCGATACTAAGTAAAAATGGATACTGTAGGAGCAAGGAAGCTGAAGATGGATGAACAGACTTGGAGGTATGGAATGTCATATGAATATCAAACTTAAGCAATAAGACAATTCAGTACAATAAGCCAGAGTACGACAGAAATGTACGCATCTATTAAAAGACTAAAGGAATTATTCCTCTAATTTACTTTTTCACTTAAAGAAAGAGCAAGCAGACCCATCTCATGCCTAAGATATCAGCAGTTTTAAACAAAAAGGGGAGCTTAGTGAAAATCTGAATTTGTACAATGGTTTATAAAGTAGACCAGATCCACCCATGCATTTAAATGTGATAGGCATACTTGTAGGTATAGCCTGGATTGGATTTGTTATCCTGGTTTCTTCAACTAGTTGTCACTTTCGAACATTTTTATCCATTTTATTGTAGTGGTTGTGTAGGGGAAGGGGATGTGGCCATTACAAGACAGTGGTTTGAGAATTGGATCTATTGATTTGATATTTTGTTAATAATTCAATGAAATCTCTGTTACATAAAATAAATTATCTGGTATTTTAGGCAACTCCACCACTTTGGGTAATGAGTCATTAGATTTAGATGGGCAAATGGCTGGAATGCTCACCACATCTTGGGCTGGAGGAGAGAGGACTGACTCTCACTGGCAGCATCCTTCTGAGCTCTCTGGCTCTCTGTGATGTCCTGCATGTGTCCCTTCCTCCCCAAAAGACAGCATTCCTGCATTTAGATGAATGGTTGTTTATTTGCTTGTTGCAGTAACACTATAATTAAGCAGATGTTAATTACATCCTTACTGCAATTGAATTAATGCAATAAATGATCACCTATCTTTTCATTAGATTCCAAGTGATTATTTATACCCTGATGATACTCTGATTTTATTTACATGGTATAAAAGCTTAAATTTCCTACTCCTCGTGGTTGAAAACTGTAAATTTGTCAGTGAGTAAATGTAAGTAACCTAATATTTTGGTCTACATGAACTTTTCAAGTGGATGGTACTCATTTTGAAGTCATAAAATCCTGACAAGAATTGTGCCTCTGAAGTTAATGAGAAACAACATTCAGCATCCCTCTGTCCTTAAACAAACTGTACATTTCAGAAAATATCAGAGATTTATTGGTGAGCCAGAGGGAGATTAAGGAAAGGCTAAGGTTAAGACTATAATTTGTAACTTTCAAACCACTAATTTGAAAGCAGGATGAAAATGTAGACCTTTGAAATCTCCCAGGCTGAATGGTGTGAATGTTTACTATCAAACCATTCTTCCACCTCTCTTTGAGGCTGTGACAGCACAGCACATTTTACACCCATGTCCTGAGCGAATTTGTGTCTGAGTACTAGAAATGAAAATCAGCATAGAGTGGAGCCTCTTACATATTCAGTAATAAAATGTTAAAATTTGCATTGCTGATTCACCTTTGTTTTAGAGACCAGGAGCCAAATTGTGTGAATCTCTGAAGAATATGGAAAAAACTCAGGTGAGACAGGTAGACCTTAACATGTCAGGAGGAAATAGGTAGCTCATGTTTTTTGCCTGGCTTTTCTACTCTCATCATTCGGACAAAGCCACGAGTCAACAGTCTTTCAAGACCAAGAAAAGAAAGCAAATCAGCTTGTAAGAGCCGCTCTCCAGCTACACAGTAGATCTGTTTAATGCAATTGAATTTTCTACTGTTCATAAAAGATACAGCTTACCTATCATTACCACAGAATTAGTATATTAACTGTCTACCTTACATGATTTGAGTAATGCAACAATGGCAGGTTAAAACGGTGTCTCTCGGTGTCTTTCTCTGTAGATGTGCCACAAACAGCACCTGTGGATTCCAGGAACAAAGCCAGTGTCTTCTTTAAAAGACACAGATTGCTAAGGATTTAAAGGTCATTCTGGAGCAATGTGTGACAGACTGCTGCATTAGATCTGATCTTATGCTTGACTTCGATTACTTCTGCTATGGTGAGTATTAAGGTTAGAAATATCGGAGTGGCATTTAAAAAAAACCAAAACACAAAAAGGAACATTTAAGGGTGGAGGAGAGCAGGGCTTTAATGTTCCTAGTTAAAGATGATCTCTAAACAACAACAGTAGCTCAAGTCTGCAAAATTCATTCATCTGTTTCATAAATTCTGGAAATAACAGTTACATCAAATGGATTCCTGCTATGAAATGTGACTAATGCATTTTATTTGTTAGGCTCTTGCAGTATGAGAAATACAGAAGTATGCAATCACAGAATCATACAATAATTTAGGTTGGAAAGGACCTCTTAAGAATATAGAGTCCAACTGTTAGCCCAGTTCAGCCACCACAGACGACAGAATGCCACTCTTCACATTTTCTTACCTTGACTTTTCCCAGATTTTCCCAGTGTCTCCACAGTGTACATTTCAGACTCATTTCAGGTCTCCACTGCTGTTTGGGATAATATTCCATACACAATTCTATTCTAGTTAACTATGTTAATAAAATTAATATACTGTAAATACATCTGTAACTGTACCCTTGGAGTATCTGATGTGCTCTGAAACAGGCTTCTGTTTAGTCCCCTGATACAATGGGAAGTCTAGAAGAATAGGAAATAATAACACTGCCTGCAAGCTCATGTCATGCCAGCTATTTCATGCCAAAAGTTGTTCCCAAGCACCTGGCAAGTACAATGCATTCATTTTCCAAATGTCAGTGGCCAGCCAGCTCCTCAGGACATTCCCTCCCAACACATGGGACACTTGATAGGCACAATCAGGCAGTTTTGGCCACCAGCCTTATTCCCAAGCCACGCGCGCAAACTGTAAGGACGGAAGCGCCTCTTGTTTCTGTTTTTGTCTTGCAAGTGGCAACTTTTTCTGCTCTCCTTCCTGTTTATTTTGCTCTGCCATCAGTATTTCCAAGTATTTTGATGGGGATTTCATAGAAGCATATTTGAAATACTGAAAGTACCCCATAGGTGCCCAGATCCATCAATTAGTTCCTGCTGTAATATGCAAACTATTAATGGCACGCTGTAAGTACCTGGCTTTGAGGGGCTGGCACAGGTCTCTTTGTAGGTGCCATTATTCACCACTGCCCTCTCCAGGATACAGGGAGTGCTCCAGATCCAATGCTGGTGGGGCAAGTGTAGGTGTCAGGAGGCCTTTGCCTGCTGGTGGCCGAGCCCAGGGTGCTGCTCCACCACCTCCTGCTTTCCAGCTGTAGGTCACATCTACCCTAAAGCTCATACCTACAGCCGGCTGGCAGCTGTAATACCATCCGAACAGTGAACTGAAAGAAGCCTTGTCTCCACACAGAGGGTGATCTCAGTAGGGTATTTGTCTACAGCCTGTCTAGCTGGCCTTTGAGACATAGGCTTGGCTTCAGTGTACATAATACAACTGTATACAAATGGTCTTTGAGGTTCTCTGACTCATAATCAAAAATCACTTTTCATTTACATTCAAAATAAATTCAAATGATGCCTGAAAATTCCTTTACCTGAAAAATCATTTTCTTCAGTTTCTCATTTACTATGAAGAATGTCAGATATGTGAACACAGGGTTTTGAAATGTCAGCCAATTAGCTAGTAGTCATAAGGTGAATTGAAAATATTTTTCCTTCTTTTCCTTCATGAGATGACATCTCAAATATCTGAACACTTAGGCAGCACATATCTCTGGCAGCCAAAGCCAGTGACTGACATTTTGTATGTCAACCACTACAGAATTGCAATTTAAACAACCATAAGAGACACCCTGATGCTTAAAATAAAACTAAAAAAATGTTTGTAAAAGTGGCCAGAAGCACTAATGACAGACTTTACAGCTGGCTATATGATCTACACATCCAGTATTTTTATACATCTGGCAGCAACAGGCTACAGAAGTGCTCAGTCTCCTGGGCAAAGTATGAAGTTCACATGTCCACGCTGAGTGTCTGAAACATCTTTGCTGCCTTCAGGCTGCTTGATTGAGAGAAATGGCCAGTTACTGGCAGGAAATAGTAAAACTGCTCTTTCTTGTTGCTTGAGAAGAAAGGACTCTGGACAACAACGTGTGCGTGTGTGTGTGTGTGTGTGTGTGTGTGTGTGTGTGAAAACCAACAAACCTCAACTCTCCCCTTTTGCCCACCCCCCACCTATCAAAGAAGCGGGGCTTGGATGAAGCCCTAAACCCTCCAAGGCCTGCAGCTGCCCTTTGAGGACCTGACATAAACTAATTAGCACTCAGGTAAATGACATGAGACTGAGTGGTCTGGCTTACTGGAAGAGGTCCATGGCTAAAGGTTGGCCTTGATCCTGCATTTTTTCATCTTTAGGGAAAAGTCCATGTTTCAGCGCAGTCAGGCAGGAGACAAGCCAAAAGGTGCATGGCTAGGAGGGAACACTGATTCTTTGGAAAACTGACATTAGTTTGGAAGAAGGGTTGCATAACGAATTGTGTCTTTTATTATGTTTTGTAGCCATTCACTCTGTTCATGGTAACATTTGCACTAGTATGTAGTATGGAATATTACTCTGGATGGAATTAAAAACTGATGCAATAGAGCTTTGTCAAGGATGAGGGGATGGCAGCACCTGATTACCAGCACATATGGCCATTGGTGTCAACGGAGCATTAGAGTTTACTCTCCAGCTGAGTCATCTCCCCTTGAGGAAGTTGCATGAAAATAGCATTTAACAAGGGTGATAAAGACTGTAGAGATAAAAGAGAGTGAAGAATCTGTTAGCAGTATTACTGTAGCAAACAGATGACTGAATGTATTTCCAAATGTTACGTAATTCTGGCGTGACTCACACCACCACAGTCTGTAGAGCATATGCAACATTGGGTACAGCAGCGAATCAGTGTAAATACCAACAACATTTTTGTAGTCTGAGATGCTCACAGAGACTGTAAACCTGCAAATTTGCATTAATGTTCATGCCAAATGGGGAGCTTGTATGATTATATAGTGATTTAATTTTTTTTTTGTTTTATCACATCTTTACTAACAGCAGGAAGATCCCATTGTATAAAGTCTTTTTCTTGGAGCAATTTTACACAAGTAAATGTCTGCATTACTGACTCTTTAATGGAACTCAAGCCAGCCTGCTGTAACAGCAAGCTGTTGTTTTCTGCAGGTTTTGGACACAGATGTTTCCTTGAACACTTAATAAAAGGAGACCTCCTGATAACTCCAATTGTTCCCTCAATTTGAAAATTGTATGAAAGTCTATGAAGTATCTTCAGCTGAGAAAATGAAGGAGATGGAAACCTGTGGTGTGGCTGAAGACCTGATGCTTCCTTGGTGTGTGGGTCTTTTATTTTGACCCCTAAGCCATCTTGCTGTGCTTCAGTGTGGTGTTCTTGGAGCATTGCCTAAGGCTTCCCATGCTTAAGACCATTTCTTGCCTGTACTCCTTCCTGCACTGCAACCCAGCCTTTACAGGTTCTGGCCAATTATCCCCTTTGCTCATGTGTGGCTTCTGACAAAATCCTGACTCTCTTCTTTACTCTCTACTGCTCACGTTTTTTTGTTCCTACCATCTGTCTTGTACAAACATCCTCCTACTTTATTCTAGCAGTACACCCTCTCCTACGTTTCTTTTATAAGTAAAGAAGGGCTTATTCCCCTGTCCCCCAGTTTCTTCCCCCACACCTGTCTAATGTTTGCATTCCATAATAATTATCATAGAATCACAGGAAATCGGCCATTAAGGGACACTCAGCAATCTTTCAATCTGAAATCTTGTCCAGAGTAAAAATATTAAATCTTCTCATCTCTGTGGTAATCTAATTCAAAGATATTATTCTTACAATTAGAGAATTTTTCTTTATGCCTAACTTGGATCTCAATTTTCATACAATTTAAATCCAACTGTTTTTTTCTTAATCCCCAGGGGCCTGGAAAGCAGCTTTCTAGAGCAGCTGTTTGTGTACTGAGGACAGTTACTTCTCAGCCTTCTATCCCATTCATATTCCTATCTAACAAACGTCCCTTTTTTCTGTGTCCAATATAGTTTATTTTCTTTTCTCTCTCTTTAACACATACAGGTTCCTAAGGCTTCTCCTTTCCCCTCACTTTCTTACTTCCCCTCACACTTTCTTCTACTTTTGATTTCACCATGTTTGTACCTCCTTGTTCCTAAATATTAATTTCCAATTTTTCTGACAATGCCTGTTCTGCTGTATATCACTGTTGCATGTGGAGGCTTGTTGCAATCTATGCCAGGAATGTGTTGTCTTGGTATGGCAGGAATGCATGGAAGCCATCTGATGTGATGTAAATGTCTTTCAATTACCTTCCCTTTGCAGAATGTCTTTTTTAGTCCCAGCCCCTGTGAAAGGCTGCTGGTGCACTTCTGCCTTCACTGTTTCCATGGTAGCTGATCCCATCCTTTCGTGACTTTCTCATCAGTGACCTAAACAAAATCTAGAACTGTCATAATTAAATGGAAGGTAGTTTACAATATTTTTGAAGTCTGGGTGGTATTACATGATAAAAGCACTTTGCAGCTAAAATTGGGTAAGTAATTAAGCACCATCACCTTAAACGATGATACTTTTAGAGGTACTCTGTGGAACATGTCCTGAATACAGTAAAATTGCAATGTTAAATGAAGTTAATGACACTGTTCCAGAAGTACAGAATGTAATGGTTTAATTAACCCAGAGCTATGGCAGCCTGATTTTAACTAACTCCCTCTCTCCCCAGCCCCTTTCTTAAAAGCACTGCTGGTTCACACACTTCACCTGTATGCCTTTGGAATCAGATCCGGATTTGGATTCTGACTGCAATCCCAAAACCAGAGCCTGTGGCTCCAATAGTTGACTCAAAACCCAGAACAAAATGCTTCAACCTTTGGCATATTTGTAGGTCAAATTTAACATTTTCGCAGACTTCAGTTTTCAGTGTAGTATCTGACCTCCCCCCTTTCCCTCCCCAAAATTGTCTTTGAATAGTAACCATGAGGTGTTCAGGAGCTGGGATGTTTTTAAACTTGGGTCATTAAGCGTAGACCAAGAAATTTAAGTATAGGCAGCCATTTTCAAAACCCTTGGTGAAGATTTGTCTTTTGTGGTCTAATACAGTGTCTCTGTCAAGCTGCTATTCAGTGAATCAGAGTCTGGAGAGCTGAGAAAGATACATCTCTCTCTCAAATTAATGCATTGATCTCAAAGGAATTCAGGTACTGTAGTGGATTAACATACACGTTATTATCGTGAAACAACACCTGATATTCTACTCTTTGGCTGTATTCTGTATTTTCTTCCAATTTATATAAATCAACATAAAAAAAAATCAGAGTTCAAAATCTCTGGTTTCAAGCCTCTGATTCACCTGTCATTTATTTCTCTTTACTTAATTGGTATTGAAGGCACTTATGAACATAAAATCTAGTCCTTGTCTAAATGTATGTGCCCAGATTTCCACAGAGCTCTCTGATTAATCAGTATAAGACATGAAGGAAGACATAAGAAAGCTCAGGCAGGTGACCAATCCCAGATCTCCAACAGAGGATGTTTTCATCCTGTCCAACACTCCACATGTACCTATTTCAAGTCCAGAACTCCTCACACTGTAAATCACAAACCTCAACAGGACTCCTTCATCTTCTGACTTGCGAATCAGCTTTACTTGTATGGCCAGTCTTTTTCACAATCTTAATGTGGACATTTGTAGCAGAGTTCCTAACCCAGCTGATACCAGATTTTTTTCTCAATGATGTCAGCATTACCTTGGTTTCTATGAATTACAAAGAGCCATTAGAAATCTCCATGTATAGCATCACTTTCAGTAATTTTCTTTTCAGTTCCCACATACTGTATTTAAATCACTGTCCTGACACTGGAGACAGTGAGAGGAGATTTGAAATTATAATACAGTTGCATAAGCCAGCATTGATAGTATGCAGAAAATGGACCAAATGAAAACTGTCATATATGACACCTGCAACTTGGTGTAGGGCAAACTGCAGGAGAGGTGGCTTCCACAGCCAGAGAGACCTAAACTTTCTGCTTAAACAAGTGCCCCACAGAAAACATGAGAGCTCCTGGAGTGAGTGGCTGAAGTGTTGGGGCAATGGCCACGTGTGGGGAAAGGTGATTACATTGAATTTGCCAGAGCTGGAGGGTGGGTGGGCAGTGAAGGATAGAAAATACTTAGAAAAATAGTAGAAGCACAGAAAAACTATAACGGGAACCACTTCACAGGCAATAGGAAAAATCTTGGGGTTTTTTCACTGCCGAGAAAAAAAATCAACCTTCTGCCAGTTTGCACCTAAAACCTCCTAGATAACCAGTCCCAAGTGATTGTGAAAAATGTTAGCTGAAGGAAGCACATACTGACATGATAAAATTTAGATTATCAGGTTAAAAGAAGCTGTCGTTTCCTATTCCCACCCCCACCCGGTCCCCTCTTTTTATCAACTGGAAGGAAGAAACTTGAGAGATTTTAATAAATTCTGCTACCAGCTTCAATTTTGTTACTGGTTTTATGAGAGTGAGGGATTTTTTCAGCTGCTACAGTAATGGTCACAACATAAACTGTTTAGATAGATGAATCAGCTTTTTTCCTCCTAGTTTAAAGCCATTGACATTATAGGCAGCTTTTCTTAAAGATGTTGTGTACAGGAATTATATTTACCTCCTACAATGGGCGGCAGTGTAACATCTCTAAAGTTTCTGTGTCCAGTAGAAAAAAAATGGAGATGGATACTGTAGATGGCTCAGCTACAGCATGTGGGCATTCATGGCTTCTTGCTCAGACTTAACATGATTTCTACTTTTTCCTGTTTCTGTGAATATTAAATGAGAGAAAGCTACTTCATTTGAAAGGCTTATTTTATCTCCCTTCTCTTAATTTGCTTTGTTTACTGAATTCCATTTCCATAGGAGAACGGTCTGTAGAACTGTCTCTCCTGACTAAACGGTTCAAATGAACTATGAGTAAAACCATTTAGATACAATTCACGACCATGTTTTATTAATAACAACTAAGAATGCTACTGTAGCTCAGTAGGCAGTGAATTTCTGCAGGCTTTTATCATTGCATCTGCATTATTGTAAGAATCTTTTAACATTGTGTAACTGTATCCCAACAGAGCTTTTAATAGATATGTAATCACATAACACGCCATTAAAAGTTATGTAAATAGCTATTTCAAGATTTTTAATTCAACACTCATAAAGAGGTGTTTACACCCTTTGAAGTCAGCACTAGGTTGTATTAATGATTCTTTTTAACATACGTCTGTATCTGAAAGGCAAGTTGTAGCCATATGTCACAAAATTTCTGCTTTCAAAGACAACCTCTCTCCTCTTGGAAAGCAAATGCAAACGGTTCCTCGCTCTCTGTGTTGCTTATTGCTTTTCTGACGGGAAGGCAAAGTAATATATACTAAGATTTTATATATATCTATAAACATATCTATATGACCTAACCAAAGGACTAGATAGACTAAAATGCTGTGATGACAGACAATTCTTTTTTTCTTCAGCCTTTGGCACCTCACCATTGTTCATCTGCTGTTTTGCTGTGTACACTATATATATGGTTTAATGAGACCTCAAATTCAAAGGTGAGAGCTCACTGCTTACTGGCATCTATGGGCAAACACACAACTATGCCAGGAGAAACTACTTTGCCTAAGAAAAACTTTCATTGCATTTGAAGTGGGGTAAAGTTTTCCATGCTAGATCAAATCTTGAAGCATTAAGTTGTACTGTATGTCCATGTTCTGGGGGGGGTTTCCTCTTAGGCACAGCAGAAGCGTTCCTACATAACCTCATTTGTAAGTTTACAAGTGATATAAACCACCGGTAAAAACATCTCAGATGGGAAACGACCATCTGCTAATTATGAAAATTTTTTTTCCCTTCGATTTCCACACAAATCCTTTGCTTGTTGCAGTTAAAAATTTTCTTGCATTGTAGCTACTTCTGTTTATTTTTCTTGAAAATGTATTTTTCTCTACTTGAAGAGCCAAAAATTTTCTTTAGGGAGCCGGTTATTTTGCAGAAAATAAAAATTCTTAAAAGTCAAGCTTCATGCTGGTAGAATTATTTTAAAGAACAAGACAGTAATAACTAGTCCCTAAAAACATGTTTCCATTGTACAGGAACTTCTAATAAAACTTGCAGTCCTCTTCAACTAAACATTAGGATTTCAGTACAGTTGCTAGCAATCTGAACTAGAATCACAGCAAACAAAATGTTCAGCTGACTGACAAGTTCAACAAATGTGGTGGCTTTAAGAGAGTTGTAATGGCAATTTTTCTCTGTAACACTGGCTCGCGGACTTCATGTTAATTTTGAACCTATGAAGACCCCAAGGAGGAGTGAAGTTTAAAAGAATTAATTCACTTACAAGAACAGCTGTTAATGGACCAGTCACTCACTGATTAAAACAAAATTGATTAAACAGTCTTGTAGTGGAAGTGTAATTCAAGATACTAAATTTATAAAGATACAAAAATCCTGTATCGGAAGATAAAAGAAGACACAAAAGGAAGCTTGACTTTTTTTTTTTTAAATTATTTATTTTTAATTGTTTCCCAGAATCACTTTTGTTGAAAACAGTAACTCACAATGATTTCAAAGGGACCAGGACTTCACCCATTTTCCTGCTTCACTCCTTGTTTATTGAATTTGTTAGAAAAATTACTTCCAGAGAGTGAACAAAGTAATTCATAAACAGGAAAAAGTAGTCCAAAACTCTATTAATAACCAATTTATTTTTATTAGAGCAAATACAGTTGTGAAAACTGTACATTGTACATTTTGGGTCAAGAATTTATTATAAATAAACTCATAGATAAAGAGTTCATTCTTTGACAGCAAGAAACTTTAAATAGACAAAATGACATTATTAAGTACATTGGCAGGCTTCATTGTGCTGTCCAAAATGTAGTGTACAGTATAACAACCAATTATAAATAGCCTTTCATGTAAAATACAACTGTGCACATTTTAGAAAAATACCAACGATTTGTTTGAGCTTTGTTTTAAAAAAGCTTATAAATCATACATATTTATAAATGGTACTAACATGCTTACTTAAATTTATAAACATTTTTCATAAGCGTTGTTACCCACCATTTCCAGAGCATAAAGTATTTTAAATAAACATTTAATAGGAATTAAATATGTCAGTTACAAAATTACCTCCTCATGTTAGGAGACACGGGGTGATTTAACTGTGGGATGGAACACTTCATCCATTAAGTCAAGGCTTACACAGTAACTTTTAAAATTTTGTTCTTATTTAAAAATTACTTTCCTAAATTTAAAACACAATTTAAACTTTTTTTTTTCAAAAATAAATATACAAGTTTTATTTTCATTTGCTCTCTTTCTGCTTTCTTCTTTATCCACACTGGTCAAAACACAGGATTCTCAACATACTTCTGTAAAAAACACCACGGTGTTACTGCCCTGCTCAGAGCTGCTTCGCTGCACAATACTCAGTCCATACCTATGGTTCTTTAATATGCTGAATCAAAAAATAGCTAATGTATTTTGTAAGAATGTTGCTCATTAAACCATGCAAAAACTTAGAAAGTTTACAAACAGGTTCAAAAACTATACTGTATGAAAGATTTTCTAATAGAGCTAAAATAAACCATAATACAAGCCCTTTGCTTTTTGCAGCTTTAAATTAAAATATTTACTTGCCAAATGATCACACCACATCTTCAGTAAATAAGCATGCATTTGATTAATATAGGGTACAATAATTACAGTATAATGGCACATAAAAAGAAACATGATCACATCTTTTGAACAAAGGGCTATGAAACTACTTAAGACAAACCTTTCCAATGAAAAATTTTGAGGCTTTTTTAATGCTGAGGTAAAATTATAAATGGGTTTTAAAGACACTGAAGGCATCAAATTGATAAACAATCACTTAACATTTTTAAACGCTCTACCTGAATGTATTCAACACAAATCTAGTATTTCAAAGTTATGATGATTTATTATGAGCATTAGCTAGCTTCACTGTCCTTGGCATTAATGTGCACCCAGCCAAGACTTTATTTTAATTGCTGGCAAAATACCTCAGTGTTGATACTTAATAATTGAAATCACCAATTACCACAGCACCAGAGTTAAGAAAATGAAAAAAGAAAAAAACCTTAGCATGCAAACCCTATAGCTCATCTTTCTTGGCTTATTCTGATATTCCACCTCCTGTTTAGAACGTGGTGATACCAACATAAGATTCTTATTCTTTTATTATGAAAAAATTTGCTTGCTTTAGCCTAAGTATTTGAGCATTTTTAGGAAGATATCAATGTCTTTCAATTTTGCAGTAATGGTATATTACTTCCTAAA
This sequence comes from Pseudotriccus pelzelni, assembly GCA_035584735.1. Lineage (NCBI taxonomy): Eukaryota > Metazoa > Chordata > Aves > Passeriformes > Tyrannidae > Pseudotriccus > Pseudotriccus pelzelni. The sequence goes on from JAWMRA010000078.1 coordinate 119,742,107, forward strand.
CCTTAAAGCAAAATGACTCTTCAGGTTTAGCAAAATGAATTTAAGAATTTTATCTTCGGACTAGGAAAATATATTTGATTTTCTGCTTCTGCTGCTAGGCAGAACTGGTGTCTTTCTCCAGGTTGGACCAAACCCTACATTATGGCTATACATCAAATTTCATAAACAACAAATGAACAGAATCATGCAAAGGCAAATGAAATTCGATCTCCCAGAACACTGCAGGAGATGTTAAAAGCAGCAGGTAATGGAATAAGACTGGTGACTGATGCTGCTAACTATTTCTTCTAATGAGATAGGAGTGAACGCTGGAATCACTTCCACAGCAACAGAATCCTCTGACCACATTCCTCTGGCAGTCGTTTTCCCATCTCCCCACTAAAAACATCAGACGGTAAAATAGTAAGGCAGCTGTTAGCTTCCATCAACAAAAAGTGCAGCTCCGTACATTTCCAGTTTAGTCACACTCTGCTGGAACAGATGGAGAAGCCAACGCACTTCACTGGCGGGGCTGCTTCAGCAGATTATTTTGTTTGTTTTCCAACATGGCTGCTTGCTTCAGCTTTCAGAGGACCCCAAAGCCACGAGCCACCAGCAGAGAAACTGATCTGAGCCCCTGGCTGAATTTTCCAAGTTTCATCTCTCTTGCGTCCCATCCTAATTCCAAGCCTCCTTCCCTGTGTCTGACAGGTGCCATTTAAAAGGCTGATGACACAACTGCAGAGAACTGTGGGCTAACACCACTAGTTGTCATGACTTCACTGAAGGGTCAAAACAGTTACAATATTAAATAACTATGTTGAATCACATTCAGGCATAGCTATAATTAAAGTGGGGAACATTAAAAGTATGCAAAGAAATTAAATCTTTATCATTTGAGGTGGGGTAGATATGGTGATTTTATATGAAAACAAGACCTTTCTTACCTTTGCTAATTCCAATCAAGTTAGAAAATGGACAAAAAGAATGGCTAAACCAATATTCAACAGCATTACCAGGGCGATCATGACTGAGTTAGGGCCCTGAAAATAAAATAAAGATATGAGAATTAATGCAGCATTCCACACATGCACAGTAATGAACATGACCCAATTTTACAATTTCTATTAGTTTTGACCTTAATCTGAAGGATACAGACCCTGCTCCTGAAAAAAAAAGCCACTACTCTTGATATTCCGGTGAGCTAAATATCATCTTTGTGAAAATGAGCTTCATAAATACAGGTGAGAGTATATTATCACACTGCTCTTAATCACATTGAGATTAAACCACCTGACAAATATGACCACATAAACAAATGAAAACAAACCTATCAACAAAAAGCAAAGTCACCTTAAAATAAAGCACAACAGAGAACGTGAACTACTTTAGGGAAGCCGGAGTGCTCATCTTCATCCTTACAGCAGGTTTCTTCTCCAATTCCAACTCATCTCAAAACAGACAAAACAAATGTGTTTTACGAAAAGAATACATTTTTTTGACAGCCAAAGGGGGAAAAAATGTTACTTCCCATTGCACTAGCAAACATGTTTCCATTACAGATTAAAATCCATTTTACAGCTGCAAAATTAAACTTGTTTTGATTTACTGAGACACTTATCTTACAGATCTATGTATTGAAGGAATGAGAAGTCAAAAATCTCCTTCCCTTTGTAGTTAGAGCTAAAACTGGTTATAAAACTTAGTAATTACAGTTCTAGCCTTCCTGTGAGTTCAGAGAACAAAGTTTTTAATTATTTTAAGCAAATTTGGATAGCATTTTTTAAAAATATGGATTCTTTCTTATGATCAACTTGAAAAGATGCCCCAACAGATGAAAATTCTCTGTTCTTCTGTTCCCCTCTTAACATATTTGATTTCCTACAACGTATTTTTATAAGGATTTGTATACTCTTATATTTTATGTTTGTAGTGTCAGTAGAAACAGAGAAACTTCATTCAGACAATGCTTTCCTAAATCACAAATCAGGAAGCTCACCGAAAAGTCTATGCAGAAAACTATATTCTGAACTACATAAATATCACTGGCTTGCATAGGAAGGCATGAATTTCATTAGAAATTATGAAAATTTCCCACTTTTCACATGAGGCATGCCTTGCAGAAGTTTATTATGCTTCATGACAACATAGTACTAACATTAGCTATATAATTTCCGGAATGCTAAGGTGTAAGAACTTGCTATTAGTAATTTGCTGCAGCAGTGTAACTGGGAAGCTATTGAATAGTACTTGTGTCATTATTATATCACATGCTCTCCTTCTGAAACAGTCTCATTAAACACTTTCTACCAGGACATACCTTTACACAGTACATCAGATGGCAGGCCAGATGTGGACTGCTAAGTTCTTGAGTAAGTCACAAAATATGTACGTAAATCTCAAAATACAAAACATGTATCCTTAAATCTCTGGGGAGTCTAAACCAAATCAGCACCTCTGTCCATTTGCGCCAGTTCAGAGGTATTTTTTCACATGTTGAGGAAGTAGGTGTTCAAGTTCAAACGATGATTAAGCTTACCAGGATGCCAGTTAAATATTGCCAGAGGGGTAACAGTATTGGCAGCAGTATTCACATTTTGCTTAATGGCAGAATGTCTAAAATATTGACTAGGAAATTAAAAACAGGGTTTAATGACACCTTAGTCAAAATACTTTTGATTAACAAGTTCCCACTTACCAGTGGTATGCCTTAACCATCAGGTCACGGAACAGAAGTGGAACCATGTTCCCTCCTCCTTAGTGGAAGTGACTCACCATGTGCCAAAGAATATGAGACACTTGGTGACAGAACAGGCAGAAATGGAAAGCATGGCTCCAGATATGATTACATTTCTGAGCACAGCACTGTAAGCAGCCTCGCTGTAGTACTGTGTAACTCAAGGTTAACATCTTCTTTCTCTTTCTGGCATGGTCATAATTACACTAGGTTGGGTACTTCTATGCTTTTCTACTGTGAAGGAAATCCAAGTTCCCATCAGGATTCCCACCAAATGCATTTGGTACTTGTGAGATTTACGCATGAAAGCCACTCTGGAAGACTTGGAGCAATAAGAAATGTTTTACTTGAAACAAAAGCTACTTCGAGAATATCTCAGTTTTGCTGTTTTGGAATGTCAGTGTAAACTGCCTTAGGAGTGAACTTTCCATTTAATGACCACTTCTTTTGCAAAAAAATTCCCAGAATCTCATGACAAACATGCTAATATTACAAAGTTCTCTACAGGAAGTGTGATTTGATTACACTATTAATTTCCACTAAGATGTGGATTCAGCATCTTTCTTTGTGGTGTTGAGAGATTGGAACAGGTTGCCCAGAGAAGTTGTGGATGCCCCATCACTGGAAGTATTCAAAATCAGGTTGGATGGGGCTTTGAGTAGACTGGCCTAATGGAAGGTGTCCCTGCTCATGGCAGGGGAGTTGGAATTAGATTTGAAGGCTTTAAAGGCCCCTTCCAACCCAAACCATTCTATGGTTTCATGATCCTATGATTCAAGGACTCCCCATGAGATCAAAATAGTTCCCTTAGGTTGGTCAGTAGTTCCCTTATGGGTTGGAATCTCACCTAAAGATTTTACAGTTATACTGCACAAGGAATTCCAAGGAAATGTGAAAGAGATCATTGCCAAATACCATTAAAATTCACTGGCATTTGGCCACCGAGTACTCTGCATACTTCAAAATAACATCTGTGGAAATCACATTGATTTATTACAACTGAAAAATTTGAACCTATGGGGACTTAACAGGAGCTAGGAACTCATTCATTACCTGAAATATATTGTGGAAAAGCATCCTGGTAGCTGCAAGACAAGAGTCTGGCTGATTGACAAACAGGTACTGCAGCTCCAACAGCAGCTTGGTATCGTAAGTGCACAGTCTCACAAAATTAAGCTTGTTGGAGGGGGAGGGGACTTCTCTTTTGATGCATCTGTCAGTCAGGTTAGGTATAACATTCTCACCAGTGTAACATTAGATCAATCGGGCTAAAAACCCTAGGGGCTACGGCCTGAATCAAGAAATTTCATCTACAAAGACAGAAGCAAGTGACAACTTGAGAACTGGGATGTTGATTTTACATGATGATCACAGAAAAATGTATTATCTCTTTATGATAATGAGTCTGTGCTTTATACAAAGACATAAATCTCATCTACTTTGGCCTGCTATGTGCGTTTTGTTTCCTCTTCTGATAACTATGCCTTTCAGCCCAACGCAGGATTTCCTGATGCACTAAAAAATGATCAAACAATATTTGTGGAGCACACGGTTCTTATGCACTGAACTACCACCTTTTTATAGACACCTACGAAGTAACCATTTAATGCTTTAAGACAAATACCACAAATAAAACTTTAGTGTCCTGCAAGGGCTTAAAATAGCAAAAGCCACAATTAGTTTGAACAGTACAAGAGTGATTAGAACAGGTGCACTAAAGAAGCTGTAGTAGAAAATCTTCAGTCCTGCTTAAAAATTGTCCATTCAGTTTCTCATAAGTCAGACATTTATCTAGTTAAAAATATAAGCATACAATTAGTTTTCACCTGGGGAGGAAAGTTAGCTATTTTCCTAAAATATAACGCCAGGAAGTATTAAGACTAGTCTAGTAATTCCACTGCATTAGGAATGTCCATTAAATTTAGCATAAAGTTCCTGCTCAGAGGTTTTATTTAGGATCAGGCAAATACTGATCTATTTTTTTAATATCATAGTAGTTATAGCCCTTACTAAATGGATGCTAAGTGAACAAAGACATGAGAGTTGAACAAAAAGATGGGAGTAGAAGCACACTGGGTAACATTCAGCAAAACATAAAGCTTTTAGATACAGGTAAAAACCAGGCTAAACGCTCCATGTGGTTTAAAAATCCTTACCTGCAAGATGAAAAAAATTACAATACAGTAAAACACTTGTGCCTGGGCTGGATCTGTCCTAAGGCAGCACATGGTCACACACAGGCAAACAAAATGTGTATTCATGAATGTACAATACAATGGTGTTTTGTGAAATTCAATCCTATTTTTCACCCAAATCCAAGGCAACCTCAAATTAGCTCATATTCAAGGTGGGACAGCAGCATGCAAACTGAAAGTGGAGCCAGAGGCTGCTAACGAGCAGTTAGAAAAAACTGTACTGGTTTATGGTCAAGTGTCTCTGTATAACCTTCATATTGTGGTAAATACAATTTACCTAATTATACAATTGGCCTAGTTCTCAGTGAAACAAGGATGATTTATCTCTCATAAATGACAGGTAATTCCTGCAAACAGGCAGCTGTTTTTGAGCAGCTGATGAACAATGACTTTGTCATTGTGCTTTATGTATGATTTTACTTTGATAAAACCGACCCCTTCTTATGAGTTCCAAAATTATTTTAAACTTTGATTTTTGACCATCACAGAGTTAAGTACAGAGAGAAACACACTTAAATCTGTGGCATAAGAAGTATATGCTGATATTTTTCAAGTATAATGGCAGAAAAGGGGATATCTAGAGAATCAGTACTGTTCCCATCCCTAACTTATTGCACAGATATGCTCAATGACATTCTTCAGGATGTAACAGATTGACAGAAAATACAAAACATGAATTTGATTATTAAAACAGTTGCTGCAAGCTTTGATGCAAATAAAGTTGTTTAAAGATCTTAATCCACATTAAAGTTGATGTTTCATTCAGAAGTGAGATATGGCTTTGATTTAGATACATGGAAAGAAGAACCGAAAATCTTCCCTCTGTATCTGTGTTCTTAACACGTTATCACTGGAAACTTGGAAAAAGCACAGCACAATTTTACACAGCACTTTCAGATAATCTAATGAAAGTGCTCAATAAATGCTATAGATTCATTTTTGGATTCCAAAAACATGTTTTATCATTCCCTTTTCATGAAAGTGAGGGTTCTTTTCACTTTATATTCCTTAACAAATACATTCCAAAGCATAACAAAATCATTTGTCAGGATGACTAAAAAGCAACTGCAATTTCTTACTAAAATAAAATAATTCCCCAATGCAACTGTAGAGTTCTGAAGTCTCTCAACATTCAGAAGTTTTGGGATAAAGAGAAGTACATTAATCAGAACAAGGGAGAACGGATTCAAACTGATAGGACAAGGGGGAATGGATTCAAACTAAAATAAAGTAGGTTTAGACTAGGTATTAGGAAAAAATTCTTTACTGTGAGGTGGTGAGGCACTGGAACACGCTGTCCAGAAAAGCTGTGGAAGCCCCATCCCTGGAAGTGTTCAAGGTGAGGCTGGAGGGAGCTCTGAGCAACCTGGTCTAGCAGAAGGTGTCCCTGACCACAGCAGTGGGGCTGGAAGATGATCCTTAAGGTCCCTTTCAACTCAAACTATTCCATGATTCTATGAATCTCATAAAAAACTGCGCACTCTTAGGTTAGTCACTGCATCATTCCAGCACACTACTGAGCTCAGTCCAGAGCACTGCAGAACAGGCAGTTTTTCAAAGCTGAAAGGTAATACTAAAAACTAAAAGTCTCCAGGCAATTTTAACAGTCATTCTGTACTGTTTCTTCCTCAAACTGCTGGGCCAGTAGGTTACTCTTTTCTGCTTTAATTGTTTTAGCATGAGTAAAAATCATTTCAGCACTTTAAAGAAATAAGCATGTAGGAAATTTATTCTATAAGGAGAAATTTATAGACATATATGGAAGACATCTTTGAAATCACCCACCAACATCTACATATATCTTCGAACACTTCTATATTAAAAATTATTTCCTAAAATCTACCTTCCTTCCTTACTGAAATGCTGGTAACAGGAATAGTTCAATTAGGGTGCTCTAAATGAAACAGAGGGACAGTTCCCAGATGACCTGTAATATCAGTAAACAAACAGCAGCTACTGCACAATATCTCATCAATTTTACACCTCTCTTGATAACAAGCTGTAGGTTTATTGTCCTTTTCCTGATTATTCTAGAAGGTCAGTAAACTGCTGTTCAGGTGCCCTACTTGTTAAGATGAGGACTCGCAGAGCTCCAAAACATTATTTGGAATGCAGGAAAAATAAGCACTATTTCTAGTCACTTAATTTCACCAGAGCTGAACAAACAATTCCAACTGAGGCTAAAATTCTGTCTGTACATGCTTGCTCAACATTTACAAGCCTGACAGCTTTGTGTTACCCTACATAAAAGTCATATCTGTGAGATTTGAAAGGTTAAAGGGCTGATATCAGCTGTAATACAGATTTGCAGATTACAAAACCTCTGTGAACATCTACTTTGATCCGCACAAAACAGAATATAAGCTTCCTGCAGAACTAGAGAATATCATCTTGGCAAAATGCTCATTATTGAACTGTTCAGCGATGGGTCCAAAACCTCAGCATCAAAAACTGATGTCACATTTAATTAATATCATTAAAAGCAACTTAAACCAAGACTTTTATCTGAATCTGTCAAGCTGTTGAATCTTCTTATACATTTGCTTGTTAGCCTGGAAAACCATTTTATAAAGTGTACTTAGAGGAAACGATTTAATATATCAGGGTTTTTTTACCTTGAATTTTTCATTTTAAGACATGTTTTAATCACTCTTGCAGTTCTTTGTGGGACTTCCCCTTAAGGTTTTTTTCATTTTAAATCCCTGATTTATGGACAAAGTATTTTATTCCAGAAGTGGTTGCACCCGTGCCAAAAGCAGATAGAACAGACTCCCATGTACTCTTGCTTAATCTTTTCGGCTGATAAATCTAAGGATTATATTAACATCTCTGAACAACAGTAGCAGACTGGGAGCTCATGTTCAGTTGCCTCTCTTGCTCCTGATCCACCAATCCTTTCCAGTTCTGATCCTGCATGGTTAGGCTCTATTAATCATCTTTCATATATAACACTATATTTTGCTGTGCTACCTATGGGTAATAATACTTGCACCCTTCTTAACAGTTGATTAGGATCAGCTTGTATTTGTCTTAATTATTTACCAAATTCCTGGTCTCTGTGTCTTCTATGAACTTCCCGAGCAATACTCTTTTGTCTTCTTGCATGTCATTAATAAGAATGTGAATAAAATAAGAGTAGCAGGACTGATGTAAGAATGACCTCACCAGAATAATACCAAAGAACTGATGCTTTTATAATTACTTTCTGAGAACCATCAGTTAGTTTTAAAAAAAATATTTTAATGTGACATTTAGCCTTTGCATTCCTCTGGCTTCCTTGTCAGAATGCATGACCATTTAAAAGCAAATCAAGTGACCTTCTTGATCAAGGATATGATTCTTCTGTCACACGAAAAGATGTCAAACTTGTTTGACAAGATCATTTACAATTCATGTTGGTCGGAGATTCTTCCCTCTTTTCATTTTTAAATTCTTCATTAATGAAGTCTGGTGTCAATTAGTCAAATGTTTTGCCTGCAATCGGTGCTAGGCTACCTAGATCACATTGTGTTTATCACACCAATAATGACACACTGTTTCTTTGGTAGAAGAATACAAAAAATTATTCAAATAAACAATGCTTACAAAAGAGAAATATTATGACAATTATCTAGACCTCTGCATTTGCTAAAGGCTAACTTTAGGATCTACAACTAATGCTTTCCCGAATTTCTCTTGGCCCAGAAATCATAGAATCATCATCAGAGACTCTGAATTTCATAACCTGGCTTCTCCTTCTAACGTGGAATAGAAATGCTACTAGTAATCACTCCTTCTCTGCACAGTTATTGATAATTTTATTATTTTTAAATAAGAATGAAATTAAGATTCACACTGATCTGAATGTATGATTTTAAAACTCCTTCTCTGCTTCCCGATGAAAAGTAAAATTTTTCATGTCACTGTAAAACACAAGCATTGTTACAAAGTATGCATTTGAAAACAGTATGTATTTTGGTTCAAACTTCCTGGTTTTAGAATCCACAATCAACGCGGAGCAGAAGATGAAAATGGGAGATTGTCTGGACTGGGTCAGACCACAGGCCAGCATCCTGTCTCCAACAGTAGTCAAAAGCAGACCTTTGGGGAAGAGCGTGTGTCTAACTTCTAGTACTGTCCACATATCCACAGAAGTACAATTAACACTGTGGGACTTCTTTCCTGGAGGGGAATATATATATATCTATATATCTACCTATATATATAGATAGATATATATCTCTCTATAAAAAATGTATATCTGCAAGTACAATGCACATGCAAATCGCACCTATAGCTATATACACACACAGAGCAACACACTTTTGTGTTCATGGATGCAATAGGATCTCATGGTTCAGAAGTCTGTCAGTATCTGGCTATCAACTATCCCTTCCCAGTTTACAAAAAAGATAATATAAAGGACTGGAATATTTGTTCCTCACTCCAGTCTGGTGCAGTGGGTTTTAGCTAGTGGACTGCATCCAGATGAAGATTTGACAGAAGTGAGTTTGCCTGTCCTCAGGTTGCAAAGCCCAACACTCAGAGGCAAAAGGACAGTGAAAGTGAAAATGTTTCCTGCAGTACTTACCGAGCTGTTTCCTACTTCTTTTTCCACTGATGAATGGGACTCATTATTAGCTGGGTTCTTTGGTGCAGCAAATTCTGTTTTCTTAATTTTTGTGTCAGGTTTGTTTTCTTTGGCATCTGGCTTACCCCCAGATCTAGCAGGACTTGGTTTCTGAGAGGGTGGTATCCGTGCAAGTGTTGATGGTGATGGATTGGCATATTCATCTTCCTCCCTGAGCTCCTGTGGAAGCACTGATGGATTTGTTTTTACATAGTAGCCATGGTAGTGACCATGCAGCTCCCCATTCTCTGTGCTGATGGGGTTGTGCTGGGCTGAAAACTTTGGCTGGTGTTTCACAGAGACTTCCTCCTTCACTGGTGCTTTTGAATATAAAGGCTTGTTAGTTGTGGGTGTTATATTCTCAGTGGCGAAAAGCTTTTTTTCTTGACTGAGTCTTGCCCCAGAATTGGAGCTTTGCCTTTTCAGTTGTTTTGAAGGAGAAGTGTCAGAAGAAAGAAGAGGACTATGCCTTGGACTTGCTTCTGGGGTTTGAGGGGGTGTAGTACCTTTTCGATAAAAGTGAGGTGACTCTTTTGGGGTAGGTGGTTTTTCCTGAACTTTTTCTTCAGATTTTTCTTTCACATCCATCCCTTCTTGAAATTTTTGTTTGATATAATCAGGGCCTGAAAAATGGTGTAATAGAAATATTAAGATTAGAACAAAAATAAGACTTCACAGTAAAACGATTGCATTGGGATGTCAGACTGGACAGCCTTGCTAAAATGCTGACAGGGGTATATGTTACCAACAATTCATTGATATCCACAGTGATTTACTCTAAACTGCTAAAGCGTTGAAGTTACTGTACTTTTTTGGGTAATTGTTGGGACTACTTATTAACTTGGCTCAGTCACTTTATGTTTTCAGCTTTGCAATGGGTCACAGGGTGTAAACAGTCTCTGAGTGAAGTCTGAGTGAATGTAGACTGACTAACCTTACCTGTCTATCATTCTTTTTCTGAGAGGCATGTTTTGAGGTATGTTTTGCTTAATTAGTGTAATCATTTAACTTCTACCCTCACCATCATAATATCTGTTTGATATGGAAGTAATTAACCATCAGAATGAAATGCCTCTTATATGCTGCAGGAAATAGGGCTTGAACAACTTATTTTCTCTTTCTGTGCATGTCAGCTTGTTTTATATATATGTGCCTTGAACTCTCAGACACTGGCTTTGTATTCCTCACCACACAGAGAAACCGGTTAACCACTTTAGCTGGTAACACAATGACTACTTAGAAGGCAGGAAGACAAATTCTCTCATATTCATTAGGGAAATACTTATAGATCAGTCAGCGTGAAGAACATCCTCTACCCAAATCCTACCTGAACACCCATGTGCACATTCACTGCTAGGACTCACAAGGTGCATTTCTATACAGCTGTCAACATAAACACAAGCTGGCTGAGATGCTGTGCTCCAGGTTTTGGTTGTCTGATATAATTGTTTAATGGTAAGATGTGAGCAAACACTGTTTAAGAAACAAAATTGCTGTAAATCTGTATGTATTGTGAGCAGCATTTTCTGTTTTACTTCCTAGAGGTCACATTCCAGATTCCAGGATCAGTTTCCCTAAGAAGGCACAAATGGATGGGCTCTATGAATGAAGAACTGCAACAATATTTCTGTATGTTCAAAAATGGCTTTTGACAAATGCATTGCAAGTGTTTCTCCACTTCTATCCCTGATAGCACTACTTTCCTTTAATTTTTTTTACTCTTCTGTAAGTGAGGCTTATCTGTGCTTTATGTCATAAAGAAATCCTGTGCCCAGAGAAGAACTTCTGCACACATTTTTCTGCTTTTGAGATTAAAGGAGGCTCTAGCTGTGTTAGGCAGATACAGTGTTTCTACAGACGCCAGAAGCATATGCATCACTACGCAGTGCGAAGATGAGAGGAAGGAAGAGCAGCATGAAGCTTTTGGAAGTTACTGAGTCATCTGGTAAGTAAGCACTGCTAAGAAGAAGAATTACTCGGCATGCAAAGTCTTTTGAGAAGGAAAATCACAACATTTTGGGCATCTCTGAAAACCAGGGGTGGAAATAGGGAGCTGTTAAGAAAGAAGCTAGACATAGACAAGCCAGGATTTGTTCTCAAGTGACATTTGAGGAAAAAGTTTTGAGGAGTTAAGCCCATACCGAGGGAGAGAACTAGAGGCTTGGTTCTTAGCGCTTTTTATAATCTTCCTGGTAAAAGAGAAAGGCAGCACAACACGAAAGTTTCCATATATAAAGTTACAGGTATGATCACCATCCAAAAAATGCTCTGGCATGTAGGGGATTTCCTTCCATCTTTGCTGAGATACATAAAGTAATGCTGAGGGTTTAACATACATGAACTTTGGTTTACTTATATTTTCACATTAGATATAATTAGGGGAGTAAAGAGAAAAGGTTAGCCAAAAGAGTTCTGACTAATCTTTAAGCCACAGAACTTTTGAATTGCCGTAATTATTTATTACGGAAAGATCCATATTCACATCAGCTTGCTCTTTCTGATTGTTGTGGTCAAAGCATTCAATCGGAATATTGTTTCTTCAGTCTTACAATGATGCTTAAATGGCATTTAATCAGTTCCTGAAAATTCACATCCTGACAGTTCTGCACTGCCCCGTATATGTAAAAATTTTACTTTTACTAATATCTGACAGCATTTGATGAACTGAAGACACTTTCATAAGGTAACATCTGTACCTCACAGATGTCATCCCTCTCCACTCTCTTCCTGTGAACATCTGAAGGTGTCTGACCAGACATTCTTCAACTGCTGTAACAGAGCACAGCAGCCCTCCCTCCCACCCTCCAGTACATCACATATGGATATTAGAGATACATCCCTTGCCTCCAATCTTGCCAGACAGGTCTTTCCAACACTGAAATTCTTGGCTCTATGCTGCAGTTAGCTTTGGAGATTATCCAAATAGTTTTGAAACGTCTGTTCACTGTATCCAACACAATCGGATTATGCACCTGTCTGAGCCACTGACTCCAAGCAGCACGAACTCAGTTCCTGCTCCCTTCTGAGGACTAAGAATTGCAGGACTTATCTTGTCCCCTTCGTTGAAGGCATTATCTAACCCTACAGACATGGGTAAGAGGGTCCTTTTCTTTAGCATAAGAGCAATCTACAGCACAAGTTTAAAGGAACGGGGGCCAAGGGAATTTGGAAAGAGAGTCATTGTAAGATTTCTCAGTTGACTGATCTTAATGAGGAATAGAATTTGAGGGTGGGAAGAAGGAAAAGTGGAATTATCTGTCTAGGAAATAAACACAGAGCTCTAGTTCTTCAGTTCACGTTTCAAGCAACAAGTAGATACAGTCGTAGACATGATATATCTGAGTGTCTAAGGAGAACCTAGTCTGGAAGGCAGAACCAAAAAATGTTATCTAACCAAGTAAAGATAAGCTTTCTTTGTGGATGAACCTGTGTGTTTTCTTATGGTGACATGCTGGCTGTGCTGCCATCAGATCAAAATTGATGTACCTTTTCAGGCTAAAGCTGTGGGGCGGGTTTGGCTCACACAGCTGTTGTGATGTCAGAAACTGGATGGAACTATTTAAGTGTGAGTTAGCCAGTATTCAGGGGGAATCGCCTCTGAAAGCCAAAGGATTGTGCAGATGTGTGCAATGTATGCACACAGAGTCTGAAACAGCCTGATGCTCTGCTTGAACAGCATTTCATTGGTGGCTGTGAGGGAAGTTTTGCTTTGGTTGAAAACACACTTGTGGTTGTTCTAAATCTAGAATTTCTTGTGAAGTTCTTGAGTACTATGTCCTTCCTCCTGGAAGAGTTCCAGTAAGTCACGTGACAGCACGGCCAATCCTGTAAATGTGAAGAGAAGGATGCCCTGGTTCTGCCACAGCATTTCTGAAGAGGTGACAGCCACATGCTTTCCCCCATGGCCTAGTGAGGCAGCATAGGTCTTTTGCAGAGTTGTGGCTCAAGGAGTGTCTGAAAATGTCATCTTGCAGGACACTGTAAAGGCAGCCACTGTTTCCTAAGAAGGCTGAGACCTTGTGCCTCATCAGATCAAAATGAAATCTGAAGCTTGAGAGGGATTGCAGAATAAACCTAAGATAATGAAGAAAAAGGCATATATGCAACTTTATAATTTTATATACAACTTGTAATTTCTTCATGATACGTCTTCCACTCTTTTGTCCCCAGTCTTACCATTCTCACAATTCAGGAAAAACAAGCATTCCGTATTACACCTTTATTAGTCTATGGAAAGCAAAAATAGACAATGCCATTAATGCAGGCTCTAGAATACAATCTCTAAAGAACGTAATATTTAAAGTACTGTTGATGCTGAAATGATGTGATTCAATTTCAAGGTATAGTAGACGTAGTTATTAGGTAAGCATGCACTTATTTCTGCTTTTTAAACTACAGTACACATTATGTGATGTAAACTAACTACCTTTACTGCTACATAAAGAGTTAACAAATAGACAGGGCTATAAAGAGTAACTCAAGTAAGAAATTACATCATAATTTTGTGATTGTAAGAAAATTTATGTGCACTTCTAGATAAATTATCCCCATGAAGCAGACACTTCCTAATTTTGTTTATACATATGAACTGTTAGTGGAAAGCCACTCCACCTTCACTGTAAGGTTTAATGATTGTCTCTGGTGTAATGGTGACACAATCAAAGTTATTTGCTCATCCAGTCTATATGCAAGCCTTCCAAGATGAGAGATGCCCTTTATTACACTACTGAACACTTCCATAACAAAAAGAGAGATTTCCTGATTGAAAAGTTCACAATAAGAGAGTACAATAGGAAAGGTTATACCAATAAGCCATTTTACTGACGGGGAAGCTAAACCAAAGGGAGATCATGATCCAAAGCATATGCTTCATCTGAATAACCCTTCTCAATTCAGTGGTCATCTGTCAACAAAGTACCAACACGCTCAAAGCTTTGCAAAATCTTTGGCAAGCCTAAAGATGCACAGGAAGCCTTTGCCAAAACTAGGAATGGAGTGTAAGTCTCCTGAGTAATCAACAGCCAACACAGCACCTTGGCCATAAGTTTGTCACCTATTGTCATAAATTGTCATCTTCCTGAAAAAGCTGAAAACTGTCTACTGAACCCAAATCCAAAGATCAAGAGAAGGAAATAGTAAATGATGAGTAAGTTTCTTACTCTACATTGCTTCGTAATACAAATCCAGGGCATGATATGGATGAAGCAAAAGCTGAAGTCTTTTGTATTTAAACGAACTGTACTAAAAAAGGAAAATATGTAGTTTGATGCGGGTTCTGCAGGTTGATATATACTATTCATGAAATAAGCCAGTGAAAACTACCTGTTTGTCTTCTGATGTTTTCAATGGTTTTCTAATGTATCACTGTTGGCGACAATATTTATGCTCCCATAGTAAGATTTGCTACACTGATGAACTTAATAAAATTTGGCAAAGCCAGGTGATTGACTGGAAGATCAATTAATATAGGATCTTTTTTCCACATATTAGGATTTTTCAAGATAGAACATCCATTTTAGAAGAATTCCTCAGCATTTAGGATGGTACTCTAGATGAAGGAAATAAAAATGATTGTCTATCAGTCTCTTAAAAGAAGTGATTTGATGACTCATTATGAAAGTGCAAATTATTCAGTAAATTTTAGACAGATAGGATTTATTATTATTTCTTCATTGTGGAGATGTGAAGGAAAGAGGGGAGAACTATAATTAATATCATTAATACTTCCTGTGTTTTATTCTTATTTTTCTGTGAACAAAAAAATCTCTGAACTGCTAGGCTGCAGGCTTGAATTAAGACCAACTGAATGCAGGGCTGTGCAATGCCATGTGTAAAATGTGTTGATGAACTCAGCAGAGCAGAAATATGGTTATGGTTTTAGTAGTGTTTGGCAGACTGTATTGGGACAGAGCAGGGATGTAAATGAAGGGATAAGGATTATTGCCATAGAGAAATTGATGGATATAAGGCAAGATGCTTAAAGAGCCACAGGGCTCTGAGGGAACTCTTCTTCTTGACTTCTATTTCAGTTGAAAGGGACCAAGAACAATCACCTCGTCCAACTGCCTGACTAATTCAGGGCTGTGCAAAAGTTAAAGCCTGTTATTAAGGCCATTGTCCAAATGCCTCTTGAACACTGACAGGCTTGAGGCATCAATCACCTCTCTAGAAATGCCTGTTCCAGTGTTTGACCACCCTCCTGGTGGAGAAAGACTTCCTAATGGTATTTTAAGAGGTTATCATTCCAGATGTTTGCAAGACCCTTCTGGTCGATACAGGGACTTGGCAATAGGGCATGGAACGGTGTAGCTCCTTCATGGTTCAGTCAATGTGCAGCAAGGCAAGAAATGTCTTACTCTTAGTGATGCATATATATGTTATTTTATAACTCCTTAATTCGAAATCACATATGTAGGCCCTGCTGCTCTGTTTCAGCTGCATGTAAAGTTGGTTACGTCAGCTGGAATAACGGCTCTCTTTAAATGTAATTGAGAATGCTTTGGAGAATAAAAATGACATTCGCTAAATTTTAAAAAAAAGAGAAAAAAGAAATTAAATAGAGATTGTTGACATTATCTGGGGAGACATAGAAGAAACTCAAATCTGGATGACTGATTTAACTTTCATCCTCTTATTGCAATGCATTTTGGTGAGTTATGATCAATATTTTAAATGCTAGTAAGCAACTTCTCTAGCTAGGGGCAGATGAAAAATCTTGCCCAGATCAATTCTAAAATTCCACCTGTTGCCTTACAGTACTTCTTTTTCCCCTTGGACTTAATACCACCAGCATGGAAGTACCATGGCTGCCTAGAAGAGCAAACTACAATGTAAACAAGGTAAAAAAAAGCTCTTTTTTTCTCTAAATTCAAATAATTTAAAAAATAATTTAAAATATAATATTTACTATTTGGAATTCTTCTTAATTCACTCTTACTCGCAACTCCTCATTTCCTCTTCCTCCCTCCTTGAAAATACCTTCCCTTTGCTGAAGTTTTTTCCAGCTTGCACCTGTAGGGCTTCTCAATCTCCTGTTAGCACCGCTGCTTCCTTAAGCAGTACCGCTGCTAGTCTTCCTTCTCCTGCTGCTCTGGCAGCAACGCTGAAACCAGTATGTGCCAACAGCTACTCACTCACTAAATCCATGAACGTCACGGAGAACGATGCCTGCATTTTATTAAATAATTTTTTTAAATTTTATTTTGTGGAACTGTTGTGATTTGATCTGGCAGCCTGCTGTCCTTCAGACCATGTACTACCAACATGGCTAAGAAATATGACACAGAGATGGCAAACAACGTGATATTATACTATTGCCACAACCTGACACAGCCACATTATCATTCGGTGATGTAAAAGTTAAAATACATAAATCTCCCACCTAGGACTAACTTTGAAAGATAGCGTTACCGAATACAAGCACGGTTCAAAGCAGCTTTAAATGCAATCTTTCCTTCTTGCCAAGTAAAGACCTACAATAGGTATTCACTGGTAGAAATTAAGTGTCTTGTCCAGAAGAACCCCAAAGACACGAATTCTTGTGTATCTTTATACCTGCTCAGGAAACAGGTATAACTGCACAATTTCAGGCAGTATCATAACCAACCTCTGTGTAGTTTTGCTAGAATACATATCTACCGTCTTTAAAGTATCCGTCAGTGCTATATTTTCCTGAATTTGACACTGATGAAAGCAACAGGGCCTTCTCAAAACCCACATCAAATGCTTCCTGGCACAGACTACACTGAGATTAAAAGTGCTTGAGTTACTTATTTACTAGCCACACATACAGAGACATGCATACACTTTGTCCAAACCCAAAGCTAGTTCTTATGCCTCTGTGTTTACTCTGCTCTGATATTTACACAGCACAAGACAGCTCTTGGTGAGACCTGCGAACTGACTGCATTAGTCTCTGCATTTCACACAGGTATTTGTTGAACAGTACATGACACAACTATAAGTATATAACAAAAGTTATCGCACAATGCTTCTTGAATATATCAAAATGTACGCTCAAGAACACGAACTTGAGTTGTTAGTGACAGCAATGGCAACAGAAAATGGACTTCCACCAAACAACTCACATCACAAGCAACATCACGAACTTGTAGGTCTAGCAGTAGGATGATGAAATGGAGATGTTAATGCAATTTCTATCTGTACGAAAGTCAGACTGCCTCTTCTGTCCTTGTCAATTCCCCCAAATCTGAAATCATTTAATTTATCCTGCCATTAACACACCTGCATACAGAACTCAAACAGTAGGTTTGTAATTTGCATTTTTGTATTATCCAATAACCACAGAATAAATAAGGATAAAAGAATCCCTAAAAGTGAGATCTTCTTCCTCAAAAGGTTTCTAAAGGCATCATTATAGAGTAGACATATACACACTGAAAGATCTGAAGTCAGGAAAGACTACAGCAATGAATCTCAAAAACTGCCTGGAGTCAGCACCAACAACAATGAACTTATTCTGACTGTAAATTCAATTTCTGCTCCACTTCTGTTACTGCTTTAGGAGGCGACTGAAGTAGCTGTGGCATTTACAAAACTGGGCAGAATCTCCTAATTGTATCTGCATAGCTTATAGCATGTAGGCCCTTATACTTCTGGATTCAGTAACCATCAGAAAAACGTAACAAGTTTAAGCTACCTGATAGATGGCACTATGAGTGCTTCACAGCTATCTCTAACACCTCAGTGGGACATCAGCTTATGGACACAGAAACTGCTCGTGACCAGCAATCTTAGTTACGGTTTGCTTTACTTATCCTACCTCTCTATTAACGAATACTGACAGAACTTCAAAAAAATATCTGTCAAGATTACCTGGTGATGCATATGACTCCTGAATCTAGGACAGGCCTCATTTTTCCAGGCTATATAATATACACACATTGTATTTAATGTGAATGATCCTGGCTAAATAACACATGTAAAATAATTTACCTGAATGCTCTTGAGCCTACAGGCTGCTTCATAGGTGATAACTGAAAAGGTAAGCTTTTAGCTTTTTCACAGAAAATCTAGAGACCTCTTCATCCGACCTGCACTGGGGCAGCTGTTAACTGCTGCAGTTCTTTAAGCTCCTAAAGAACAGGCAGAAGTGAAAGGCTGCAATTCTGTTCTCATCAAAACTGCATATTCTCTGAAAAGGTAAATTTTAAATATATAGAGAGACTGTTAATGTGGCATAATAGCGGTCTTTACTCAGTAGAATCCAAATTTCTTTAAACTTCTGATATGTCCACATCTTTCTGATAGGATGATCCCCAAAGTTACATGCTCAGTGTCACTGAGATCATGCAGATAAGCGACCGTGACCCTTCTTCTCCATGACGTGCTCCTGAATATACAGCCTGAAAGGGTATTGGCTATTACTCTTACCGTATCACATTTCAAGTGCGCGGCTATCATCCTGCTCCATGGGAGTTTGGCAACTCAACAGGAGCAGGTTCACGACTCCTCTCGACTGGCCAAGTCTGTCACCCCTTCTTAAGACCTTCTCACAGCACTTTTGAGGAGCCAGTCACTGTCTTCAGCTTAAATACTACGCCTGTGGTCTAGCTTGTATTTGGTCAGCAAGTACTGCTGCAAATGGTAGCACCCACTTTGAGCTCTGTGTGGAATGTTACTGACAACTTCATTTTTCATAGAATCTTAGAATCATTTAGATTGGAAAAGGCCTTTAAGATCATCGACTACAACTGTTAACTCAGCACTGCCAAGTCCACCACTAACCCAAATCCCTGAGTGCCACATCTACATGTCTTTGAAACACCTCTAGGATTAGAGACTCAACCGCTTCCCTTGGGCAGCCTGGCGTAATGCTTGATGACTCTTTGGTGAAAAAGTGTTTCCTGGTATCTAATCTAAACCTCTCCTGGCACAAATTGAGGCCATTGCCTCTTATCCTATCACTTGTTACAGTTTTACTCTGTTGCAGCTTTGTTTGCAACAAACCTCTTCTCCATTACCGGATGATTTAAATAATGCTTTTCAACCATATTATACAACTATACAACATAACACCCATGATACCTGGCTAGCCGTTAGACAGATGGGAACATTAGCAGTAGCACTGTAACTTTTATCAGACTTCTCTTGCCATTTTTCACTTCCATTTACTATTTTTTAACCCATGAACAACCTCCAGTATTCCTATTGCAATCAGACAGGAGAACTATCTAAGCATATTTGATTCTCCTTTTGAAAACATTAGAGATGAGTAACTGCCATGTCTTGTATTTTAGCTGAATAAGGGAATACACTATATTTGATTAATAGCAGGATCAAACCTGGCAATAACTTGGCTGTGATGTTTTACAGAAAAAACAAAATTCTTATGGCTCTTGATACTTACTGTTCTCTTAGTATAACCTCTCCTCTTGCAAAGTGGTCTTGGCTTTGCCTTTCTACTCTGTACCAAAACTTTTCACATAAGCAACCCAGTTCCCACTGACACTGTCAGATGTCTTTCAGTGCAACAGCATGCTTTTTGGTAAATTTAATAACTGAGTGAAATTTTTCCCAGAGCCCTTCTAACTTTTGCCTCTTTTAAAATCCTTATTTCGTAACGAGACAGTGCCTCCACTGTTTTTCTCTGAACAGCCATCTACTCTTCCACTACAGAAAAAAGCAGAGCCCAGGACATGCTATGTCAGCACTACTTATGCCTGTGGAATACATGCCAATAAGGCTCAATACTGGGAAGACATGAAAGGTAAGTATGTCACCAAACAAACAAAATTACATTTGAATGACTGAGATGGACAAAATAACATGGAAATAACTAGGCAGCTTCAGACTTCACTAATTCTACAAACAGATTTGGAAGTGCATTACTGTCTTTACCTAAACTCTACACATTTCAAAGAGATTCATGATTATATGGTAACGTCATACAATTTTTTAGCAGTCTCCTTTATCCCCCTGTGTTTATAGAAAAAACACTTGAAATTACGAACCCGAAAGATGCAAAAACAGGAATAAATTAAAGAGACTCAAAATTTACTGCTTTTAAAATATATGGCTTTATGAATTTTCTTGAACGGTTGAGAGTTAATCCAGCATTTTTCAGAAAGAGTACTCATTAAGCAGCACCACACTTCCAGGAAAATTAATTTCTTATATCTAGCACAGAAATTAATTTTAAAGCCTAGGAGACTGTAGCGGGCTAGCAGAGCTGACTGTTATTCTGGCATTGCAAATGCCAGGACTATAGAAATACAACAATCAATTTAATTCTGGTAGAACTAGGATATGTGAGCTGCTTAGTCTTGCATCCTATTGTGGCTTCTTTCCAATATGTTCCTGATCTTTTGTATTTTAAGAGAAATCCCAGTCATCATGCCACTTATATTCTGACCTCCCACATTTCTTCTTGTTCACATCTGCACTGAAAGTTTTCATTTCTGAAGTCTAAATTTGGAATATCCATTTACTGCTCTTCTTCTTCAAATCTATCCCCTACTCTTCACAGTTTGGAAAATGCCTCTGGCAAAATACTTTCTGCTCTTCATCTGACACTTTTTGAGGAGTCTCCATGATTTTCTTAGTCACATCTCAGTATCAGTGCTCTATTCTCACACTCCTTTGACACAGATGGCCATTCTTCTCTTCTGGAACAATTCTTCTCTCTTAACATCTGTGATTTATTCTTTTACTTCACCCTTATTTTTCTTTCATTTCTAAACTATACTTTCAAGGAAAATAATCTCCCATTATTCTGTTCTTGGTCTCTCTACCTTATTTTTTTACAATCTTTATGCTGTTTAATCTCACCACACAAAAAGATTCAACTACCAATACCATGTTTGACTTCTGTTCAGATCATGATCTAAGTGAATAACTGCTACAAAACTAGTAGGCAGAAATCTTCATCTTCTCTAAATCCTCAGCATGGCCTTCTATGTCATACTGAACAATGTTACACTACTCTACATTACTCAGGTCTATAATATGAATAAGATCTTTCTTTTTTGGATCTCTACAATATCTCTACTTTTAAGTAAGCCTTAAATTTTGCACACTTTCTTGGAATAAAAGGACATTTACATTAGCTATCTATCTCTGTGGCCCTGACAAACACAGAATGCAGCTGTAAAGATTATTTTTCTCTAATGGTCTATATCATGTGTTAAAAATGTAACAGGAGAAATCTAGCCTTTTATAACATAATTTAATCCTTTACTAGTCTAATAAAACCCTTTCAAAATAGATCAGCATACTTTAGTGAAAATTAGCACTGTAAGGAAAGTTCTCAGTACAGACTTTGTTAGTTGAATTTCAACACGGAACAAATATTTATGACGCAGTTATAAATAGGATTTATAATGGAAATGTTGACACTGTGATAATACTCCCATGTGATAGACCCTACTTCATCTTGTCCTTGGCTGGACACCATGACAGACCGATATAGAAATTCACTGGAGCAGGCCAAGAGTGGGCAGGTTCTTGTCCTGGAAGGAACGGTTCTTTTTCAGAGCAAATGAATATTTTTTAACAGAAGAAAGGAAGCAATTAAAACTCTAAGGTAGCACTGACTTCTTTCTCCCAGATTATATCTGTAATTAACACACTCATGGTGTCAGATTAGATAGGTATATCTAGGCTAGAATTCAAGAAGTTACTTCAAGATAGTAACATTGCCGAGACAGCACTGAAGTTGTCCAGGCTTCCAGATAGCTTCACAGACAGATGCTGTAGCCTTTACCAGGCAATAAGTTTCATCTACATGCAAATTAACTAGCTCAGTACTTAATGCAAGCCTGTGAAAATTACAGTGATTGTAACAGCTTTATCTCTCTACAGGAAACTGGTTCTCTGTTATTAGTTTTAAAAGTTAATTTGACCAAAACTAATTATGCACATTTTTTTCCTAAGCAAATCATTTAATTATGTGACTCGAAAGTATCTTGGAGAGATTAAGAAAGCATCCTGAAGAATTAAGGATCAGCCTTTGCAAACTCTCTTTGCTTTGCCTTCTCCCAAACACTCTCTCTTATTCCAGATGCGTGCAGGAGTGCTGTGGAGTGGATTGAATCAGCATGTGTGTAGGGCAATGGGACAGGATGGATGCAGACTGCCAGCAAGCCGGATGGACCTCACACTGGGCAACAGGAAAGGGTGGAGGCATCTGTAGGTAGGGCCTTGGTGGGACTGGTGACAAATCTGGAAGGCAAGTTGCGAAGACTGGTATGACAAGGGCTATAAAAAGAAAGGGGAGAACCAGAATAAAGCTTGAAACTGACATAATTTCTTTTAAGGCACCTTCTTTCTTTGATTACTGCATACAACAGAAGCACATCAGGATATGTCTATAGGCTCTGGTTTCTCCAGAGTTCTGTAGAAAGAGAATGGAAGCAATAAACTGTAGGAAAAAAATGGCATAGCAAGAATCCCAGTAAGAGCTGTGTGCGGATGATGAAGTCATATATAGACTAAATTCAGAAAATGAACAGGCTTTTATATGACTAAGAGTAGTGAGCGTATGCTCTGAGGCACAAACTGATGGCATGGCTGGTAACTTTTCAGGCAAAATCCTCATTGTAATTGGCTTTTAAAATACAAATATCTGGTCTGGACCATATGCATTTAGCCAGGACATTCTAGTTAATTAGCATCAGCCAGAAATCTCTCTTTGCTGTCCATATGGAGCTTTCATTTTGAGAACTGGAGGAGGTGCTGATGGCAGAGAGGAGGAAGATGGGAAGGATGTGTTTTTTTCTGAGGCTACAGGCATCCACCACTGGTCAAAAGAGAATGTAAACCACAGTTGCTCTTTGAGGCATTAGAGGCCATTACAAATTGCCTTATCATAAACTTAAAATGCTTATTTCTGAATCTAGCAATGTTCATCATGTTAATACTGATGCTTTAAGAGTAACCAAACGCTACAATAAAAAATAATGGTAAAACCTTTCAAATTCTTATTCTTATTCTTATCATTAGAAAATCTTTGCTCATATACTTCACCTGAACAAATTCTGTCCATCTCTTTAGACAGCTTTAGTTTGATAAACTGCTCCTTGATTTCTCTCATGCCTTGTTTAAGAGATCAAAGGCTGGATGAATTGTTTTGGTGATCCATGTATGTTCATCTGGCAGCTGGCTAGCCTGACAAATAATCTGCCAGAAAACAATTCAGATCTGAACTTTCAGACCTTAATTCCTCTGTGGTAAAGTGCCCAGACTGCTCTTACCCTGCAGCAAAGTAATTTTACCCTTCTTTCATTTAATCAAATGTTACTCATTCAAACTGAATGAAAGAGCAGTATCCATTTGCTGCAGGATATACATGCACACGGACAATTATGGCTTAGCTATCCAGTCTGTACAGTTCATACTTCAGTTTACCTCCTGATAGTGTGTTTACAAGACTATATCATAGAGATGGTCTATGGAATTTAGAGTGAATGTGTAAGCATCCACTAACCTTGTGCAAGATTAGAACAATACTCCCCCTTTTTTACTGGGTGTACAAAATTCTTTCTTTTCTGTTAGACTTTTGATACAGCACTCCCATTAGTCATGCGCTATTCTCTACATTTTAACAAGAGACACAAACCAGCATTTATTTTTTTCTCTAAGCAAAAACAAATCTCAAACTGTCCCTGGATGACTCCCTTGAATGAGGCTATGACTCAGGTTTCATTTGTTTCTGTCCTGCTATGCTCTCTTTTGACACATCTACTAGTTTTGTGATGCCCAGAGGAAACAAACAGGTCAGAGCTGGGATTTCTCAAAATTCATTTTATTTGTTGATAAAAAGGCCTGTAAAATATGGCCTCCGTAAAGACTGCAACATTTGTTAAATCTATAAAATGTATAGTCTTGTGGTTAGGGCTCTGAAAAAATATGAATCCTCATAATTATTAATAACTAGGCCAAATCTGTGGTACAGCAAAAGTAGAAGCAGGGCCTTGCCTGAGACTATCGTGAACAAACTCAGAGAAAACAGCTCCCTGCAACCTTATAACTCCTTATACCATGGCTCTGACCTTTATAGTCATACTTGGCTTTCCTCATATGCAAATACTAAGGCAATCAATCACTGTGAAACCTGAATCTCAAGATTTCTACTGTACCTAATTACTGACATTGTAATTCTTATCTGCTGGATGCTACTTCCTACTGCTTTGTTCTGCTTTTAGTCTCCTTCAAACTACGTTACAAAGCTAGAACATCTTGGCAGCTTCTGATGAATATCTTAATGAACATAAAAGTGAAACATGAGAGAACATAACTGGAAAGTATGAACTGCCAGGGTAAAATGATTGATGAATATCCACTGTAATTACAATTTGTGTGTAATACTAGGCTATATGGCCCAGAAGGTTGCTTTTTAAGAATCTAAAATTTAAGAGCTTTCTCAATGGACTTAGGCCACAAGTAATTCAGAGATCAGTCATTAAGACAGAAAAAAAAAAAATCACAGTTGTTTACAGACAGATATTTGTATTTGACTTTTTTGTCTCTTTGTTTGAAGAGGCTTGTTGATATACTACACACATCTACTGCTGAGAGCATGCTTGCAGTATTAAGCAGTTAAAAAACATAAGAGAAAAATTACACTTTCTCATAACGTATTTTCAAGACTATTTAATACCACGGAAAGCTTTCACTTAACTGTAGTTTGAGAGACTGATACAGAAAACTTATCATTACCTTTTAGCAGCACTTACAGAGACCTACAAGGACACTGTAAAAACAGAAAGCTCAAGCAACAGAGGAAAACCAAGAAGCTGCTATTAGGAAGCAATAATAGTTACCTTGTTTTCATTCAAACACTGAAAAATACTATTCAAAGAGCAGCTATTTACTGTTGTTTGTGTGAGTGAATGTAAATAATTAAAACTCGTATCTATTTTATTACCATAACTGACAAAAGCTAATGATAACACTGTCCAGTAAGTCTTGGCATGACACTTGGGGAATCCGCAAACAAACGTGTGGACAAGTGAGTCTCAGGGTTAAACTGGTACCACATAGAAAAAACGGATCTGAAAAAGGCATCATGTACACTGAGTCTGGAAAACATCTTAGACATGACAGTATTTGAAATTATCACAACAATGTGTGAACCTGGTGGTTTGCTGCAGCTTATTTGGGATGACTGAAATTTAGTTAATATCTTGGCATCTTAAAAGTTACCTAAACAATGGGAATAGCAATTTTTTTCAAGTGTATACAAACGTGATGTATTTGGCCATCTTGAAAATAATTAGGAAATTCAAAATTTAGACTCCAGAAGAGGTATTTACCTTTTGATAGGTAACTAACTGAGAGCTATCTTTAGATAGCTAACTAACTGAGAGATGTTTCCACATAAAGAACAGAATAAGTGAACTTTAAGAAATGCTTTGTTACATCACTGCACACATATCCAGCTGCATTGTTCTCTTTTGTAATTTGAATAAAAGTTTCAAATGAGAGGAAAACAAGATCCCACACGTTCTCTCCCCAAATCTCAGCCAATTTGTCAGCAATTCTACTACATTTCCTGTGGCAGGAAGTAAAAAAAGACATCTGAGAAATTCTTGATCTGGGCAATTTCTTGGTGTCAAATTTCACACCATCAGATGCTTGCATTTTCACTTGAGTGCTCCAGCCGTTTCTTTATTTCCAGGGTTTGGCAGCTTTCATATACTCTCTTTCCAAATGCTTCAATTCTTTTCATGGCTACACTTACGACTTTTTAACTTATGACTGGCAAGATGACCTGCTGCTATAAATTGGAATTTCTTCAGCTGATGGAAGAATGAAATAATCAAAAAAGAAAAAAGGCTTTATTTTCATAGAATCTGGGCCACTAATATAAGTCTATAGGAGAGGTAGTATTGAGGTAATTTCCAACAGTGAAAGGTACATATTTATACTGTTTTAAAGCTAGTAAAGTGTCACTACTGGAAATAGTTCCATTGAACTTTGCCTACAGTTCTGGACTGCCACGTTCAAGAAAGATGAATTTACATCAGGATGTGTACAAAGGAAGTTTGCAAAACTGGGAAGGGAAATGGAGGTTTCTAATCAAGTGGCCAACCCTTGACTTATACACTAAATGAATAAAAAAAGAGCACCCCAAGCCTCCCAACCCCAAAATACAACCAAGTACTTAGGAATAAAGAAAAAAGTGAGTATTCTTTAAACTTCTTGACAGTAAAGATTTAGTAAGAAGTTATATACAGTGGTCATTTGAAATAAAAATTGAAGGGAATAGGTGCATTTTCAGAAAATGTTGAAGAATGTTGTGCTTTTATTTTGTGCGTCATGAAATTAGCCTGCATTCACTACATGGGTATATTTAAGAATAAACAGGTTATGTCTGACACAAGGATATGCAAAAGATGACAGTAAGTGAAAATGAAACCTCAGAGCTATAACCTGTATTAGCATATGAGTGCTGGCAGGTCCTTGAGAAGTAATAATAGGATGTGACTCAACTCAATTTGACAGGTGAAAGAAAGGGCAGACATGAAAAGACACTAAATTGGCAAATGGAGTTCCAGTTTATCTATTCAATCTTAAGCTAATGAGCAGTACTCAAAAATATTAGCCTCATGGAACGAGAGCAGAAAAACAAAGCAAACCCAGCTTTGCTTCTTTTGACAGCAACTTTTCAAACCACGTGACAGATTAAAATGGGCTGCAATGCTGATATGAGTGAGGCAGACCTAATTCTATTATATCTTGAATACGGGACTAATGTTTCACAGAGCACTACAGGCATAACAGAGAAAGGTTCCCTTACAGATTATGTATGTCTAATGGTCAAGCATTCACCAAAATTCAGACCTTAGCTCATCCAGATTGTTGAGAATTCCACTGGACAGTAAAGAAGCTAAGGATCTTTCCACTAATAAACACATTATAAAATTAACCAAAATTTCTGTTGATTTATGTTCTCTGAAGTCTATCTTTGAGACTGTACTGAATAAATTATTAATCTAAGGCAAAGTTATATGTTTGGTACTTTCCAACACACAACTGTTTTCATACAAAGCTATAGTTAGCAAATGATTAAAAACTGAAAGCAAAATCTCCTTTAGCAATGTATAGTCCTCATGACTGAGATGACTGTTAATTCCATTTAAATGACAATGTTCAAAATGAAATCAACACTCTAACTTTACACAAAATCTTTTCACTGCAACAAAACAATCAGCCACAAAAACCCCCCAAATCTACAGTTACCTGGTTGGTAGAAATTTGGTGAAAGTTCTCTGGCAACTGTTCTTGCAATATCACATTCCTGTCGAGCAGCCTGAGCAGCCTGATCCGCAGCATCAGCTTTAGCTCTTGCATGTGCGGTTCTGTACAAAGTAGAAAACAGTTTTTATGCAGAGGAGTCTTTTATCAGTTGTATCAAGCATATGAGAGCAAAGGACCTCAGCTATCATACACTATCCTGTATAGTGTGCTCTTATGCCCACTTGTAACTGTGAATCAGCAAAGTATTTCAGAATCAAATGTCTGTTTCTCTCAGCTCTTCATTCCTCCTCACCCTTGAATCACTCTTACTTGCAGGTACACAGCTTACAGCCTAAGCTCATAATTAAAATTACAAAAAAAAAAAAAGTATCTGACAGAAATCTCGGGTTAGGGTTTAATTTCACGTTACCAGAATGTGCACACAAGTGTACAGAAGGTCAGACTGGGCCACCACACTGACTCCTAAATAGGTTTTTGTGAGACTAGGATACATGCTGTTTAAATGCCACTACCTTTACAACGTTTCAAAGTTAATGCTCAATGCTGGGTGCCATGTAAAAACTTTTGAAGGGCAAAATTCAGGTATGTTGGCCCCAAAATATGGGAAATGTGTTTCACAATCAGACCACGTTGCAAAGGAATAGCATGGAAAATGTGTTTGACACTTCAGTAGGCATTTGTATAAACAACAGTTTATTAACAGTTTTAAATTCTTGTAACTCACTGAATTTCAAATCCAGAAACAATCTGAAAAGGCAACTTTTCAGAAGTCAAGACAACAGTTTGGAATACCCTGGTAAAGCAATCTGCCCTTTGCTTCTGCTTTTTTCCTTTCACTATTTCTTAAAGTCTCAAGAACAGCTTGTGCAAAGCCCTCTGATTCCAGACTGTGCAAACTGATAGTTGTGCTACTGCAGGTTTGCATCTATGTTTGTCCCATCTTCTCTCACCACTTCATTTTCCAAACAGTCATCTGTTTAAAAATTCCTGATGGCAGTGATCTCTCTGTGCCTCTACAGCATTAGCACATAGCCTAGAGCTATGAAATGGTTCGTTAAAACAGAGGGGAAGCTAAACATGGGAAACCAGCAGAATTTTTTGAGACTCTAGAGATATTAATAACCATTCTAAACGAGATACATTAAATTTCATTATCTCATCCCTTTTCTCGTAACATTCCAGTAGAAAACTGACACTGAAGTAAGAAAATAATTAGTTAAGAGAACAACAGTAGCACCAACTTTTATCCTGTGTGCCTGGTGATAATAATCAGCAGCAATCAAATAAATTAAAACTTTCAACAACTTCATCGAAAAATTCAGTTCTATTTTCAAGGAATAAAGAAGAGTTCTATGTGTTTTAAACAAAGCAAGAATTAAAAGTTAGCATTAACCACAATGAGCATCAAGAGATTAACAGAACGGCAGACTTTGCATTTCTAAAAGGATGTTTAATCCCATAGGGTACTACTATAAACACAGTCATAAAAAAACCACATAGACAGTTTCATCTGTGGTGCCTGGAGAAGATTTATTTAAGTTACATACTCCGTAAAATGTGTGCGGGGATAAATGTTAAACATTATTTCAAAGCTTAGCTTGTCATAATTTACTGAATAAATATCAGCTTATGCTGCCTTCTTGCAGGTCCCTCTAGGTCTGTGAGGAAAAAAGATAATGAGCAAATAAGCTGTAACACCTTCAATTTGTACTTAGGATGGGGGAAAGAAACTGTTAATAAAAACAAACACACCGTATAATCCCGTATGTGTTCTGTGCAGTTCATGAATGGGTGTATGGTATGTGCTTGCTTAGTAACAGCTATCAAACCCGGTCTTTCTCTATAATCATTATTTTCAATTAGATGAGCTATTCTTAGCTCCTGCATAATTATGTCTATGTAGCATAAACTTAATGAAGCAATCCTAGCACATTGTTTTGTGAGACAATAATGTAGTCTGCACATAGATAAACTAGACACTGGTCATCTTTTTGTGATGAAAGAACAACCAGACTACTCCCATATAAAAATAGTCTAACACTACTGCTACTGCTGCAACAGACATTTTAAAACCTAATATACCAAATGACCAGCACCAGGAAAACATACTGCCAGGATAATACATTTATTTACTGATGACTGTGAATTTTCTGTATTATTATAATCAAGAAGCAAATCACACATCCTGTTCAAATATACAGTACGAATTATTAAAGGAATTAAACGGTGACATGAATAAAAAGCTCATGTAACTTTGTTACGTGAAGCTGGGCAAAGCAAGTCACAACAGGATGAAGGCAAGGGAACAGAAGGTAAAGGAGCGGGGCTTTCCTTGGCTGCCTTATCTCACACCTGTTTTTTAAAACTTGCACTTCCTGCTATTCTGCCCCTTTTGTCCTCACAGTCAGGACTTCCAGCAGACCAGAAGAGGAGCGACTGTTCAGAAGCAAGCACTGCCAAGGCATGTCACGGCGACACACTGGAGCAGTCTCAGTGCTGTGCTGAGAGATGATGCAGCAAGAGGAACTAACCAGGCACAGGAGGGTAAGGCACAAGAACAGTGTTTGTGCTCCTGCACAGGCCTTCAACCAGCCAAACAGGAGTGTGTGCACATGGCAGTGCTGAGACACTTTCCCAACAGCTTCTTCAACAAGCATCACCGATGCCAAATGGCAAAAGTGAAAAGAACAGGAGAAAGCAGCAGAGATGATCCTTCTGCACAGAACAGCAGCAATGTGCTTCACCCATGAATGCAGGCTCTTCATTATTTACATTGCTTGCTAATTACCACCATGGCATTTGGATGCTTTACTGGCTAACTTCAGCAATGTGTACTTTATAATCTCAATTTGCAACTGCATCTTCACACATTTCTTGCAAACTTACTTTTAACTGTCAGACTTAAATAATTTTTCTGTTGCTATTTAATTCCCTGAGTCTTTTTATTCTGACTTCCACACTTGATTTGTCTGTATGTTTTTTCAAATTACTTGCTTACAATTACTGCTGCTTGACACTACATTTTGTTTGTACTTGTTTCATTTTGCCTTGCACTGATCACCACACTATATGACTGTTATTATCAGAAACAATGGAGAAATATATTAGTTTTTAATGACAATGGTTATAAAGGAGAACTATCAAAGCAGAAATGGAATCCATTTGCTGCATTTATGCTTTACACAGTTTGGGAAAGCCTTCTTCACCTTTCATTTCTGGAGCAATTTTGTCACAGTAAAGTCTTGAAGTTTTGTTTGTTATCAGCAATTACTCATGGAAATTTAAGTCCATGATATATCACGTCAAAATGACCCACATTTGAATGACCACCTTCTACTTTTTTCCCCAGAGAACTCTATGTCTTTTGACATGACAAGAGATCTTTAAGAGAACTTTAGAAAGCAAAATTCAAAAAAAGAGTCTCCTTTCCTCTCCCCCAGCCAAGAAAAAGATTGCAGTAAGCTTTTCATCTTGTTCCACACATTTCCCAGGAAGGATCAATCTGAAGTTTCAGCAGCAAAACAGAAATTATGCAGGAAAGTGGGCAGCAATGCAGACTGCAAAGCAGTACAGGAAAACAATTGACTTGCTTTGCAACGCTACATTCAGGTTCTAATCCACAGCAAAGGACCTCTAACGATTTTTTATTTTAGGTGAATGGGCCTTTAATGATTTTTTATTTAAGGTGAACAGGCAGTTCTTCGTAAAAATTCATTCTCAGGAATTGTAATAGTGAATACATACTACTAACTTTTGAATTACCATGTGTTATTCCATGTATTTCTACTTGAAAGTGTCATCCTGCCATTAATTTTCCACGTGATGTCTCAAGCACGTTTGAAAGCTTTCAAATAAATCAATATAAAAATTAATGTATTTACCAAAACCAATTCATTTTTAGAGGGACAACCTATCACTTCAATAATGAGTGGTGGTAAATTCAATCAAGGCAGGGGCAAAATTAAGCATTTCGTGTGTCAGCAACCAAACTGTACTTACATTAAAGAGGAACCTGTACCGACAGCTCATGCAGAGTCTTGGTACCAGGTGGCAGCATGTGAAGTCCCTATATTTACCAGTCTCTGCTGTCAGTGAGCGAGGGCTGGAGGACCAGTGGCTGAGTAACTTTGATATTGTGAGAAACTGTATTCAGGCTCATATCAGGGTCTGATTCTGAAAGAAGCTTAAGCTTTCTAGACTGTGGGACAACTAGTCTCTACTGAGACCTTTCTTTTCTGTGCTTGGTTGGGTAGGTAAACATGGACACATCATCTTAATTACACTCAAAATTTACAAGCACACAGCCGGAGGCTCCTTACAAGCAGTCTCTCCTTTCAGCAATACTGTGATCAGATTTCTAACTTCTTATATATGAAAAATGACTCAAAGGAGGAGTACTGAGAGCTGAAGAGCTTAAGCAGTATTATCTCCCATTCTGCAGCAACAATGCTTATATATAATGCCATGTGCCTGGAATGCATTATGTAATGTTTATCTAAATTTAAAACCCATTTAGAACTGTCCATTACCCTTCAGATTATTTTGTATTTCCATGGTATCCTTCAATGCACTTGTAATGATGCCTCATTCAGAGTCAACTAAAAATGTAAGCAACATATGTCTATTCTGTTTCATTTTTTAGATTTTATTAAACACAATGATTCCAGCTTAAAGCTTTCCAGGAGCTTGTTTCCTATTTCTCAAAATTATAACAATAATTTTGCTTCCTATTTGCCCAATATATGAAACCAAATTATGCTCCTATCAAATTATCCTAAACCATTAATATTTACAATGCTACTTATTAACAGATACATTGTAAAGCAAAAAAAAAAAAATCAATAAAGGCTAAACCCACATGAAGTTCTCAGGGATATATTTTATTAATGATACCTATCAGGTTTGTCTGTTAACATTGTGGGTTACTACCCATTATCATCCTTTTTGATACTGGAATTCTCTAAAAACAATCCCACCTTCCTAAATTCTAAAATGCAGTGATTTTTCCAGAAAGCAGAGAACACTACATTGGGGGTTTTCTTCCAGGTATGAAACTTGCTAACATTTTTACATTTGTTTCTATCTGTCAGAGGCTCAATTCTGCAAAACCAGGTTCTGGTAAAATTAGTACAGAGATCCATAGCATTTCCAGGAAAAGAGGAGCTGAGAGGAAGAGGAAAACTTTAGGCAAAATTCTTTGGTAGTTTAATTTTCTCCCTGTCCCCATTTTATTTCCATATTCTTCTGGTATTATACATTAGTAATGAATGTTCAGTAATTATCTAGGATCTCTGCACTTTTTAATATTGCAAATGAGAGAATGGCATTTATCAAGTGCGCTAATCATCCTCCTCAGCTTATATCAGTGATAATACCGGGTGAAAAACAATATGCTGCTCTGGTAGGAATAAAAATACATACATGCATAATTATACAGAGCTACCTAGGAACTCTTGGCTTCATCACTCTCAGCAACTCGTTGCTGTAATATAGCTCAGAAGTGAAGGTAGATCACTGAATACCAGCAAGAAATGGGAGTCTCTGAGAGAAACAGAGAGAGAAAAAAGATGGACTTACAGATAATGCAATACAAGAACTTCATGTCAGTGAGAAACTTGAAGTCCTCCTAAACTGCAGACTGAAGTAACAAAATGAGATATATGTCCTCAACTAAGGAGTCTGAACTCAATTTTAAGTGCTTTACTTCATCAATTTCCTTTTTGCTTTGCTAAATTTTAATCTCAACCAGCCACCCCTTCTTCATGAACTGACTTCACACAGGAACTGGACTACCTTGGTTACTACCAGTGAAGTCTAATGTAGTGAAGCATAAGCAGATCTATTATGCAAACACTGCTGGCACATCAATCCGTATCATCTTGCCCAATGGATTTTGCTTCTAAGAACTCCTCCTTCACAGTCTAAATCCATTTCTCATATTTTTCAGTCCTAACTCATATTACAAGAACTGAAAAAACTGAGGAAATTCCATACAACTGGCAATCGGCCAACCTGTTTTCAGTACTTGAAAAAATAACCCAGGGATAATGACTGGTAAGCTATATATTAGTCTTGGGCATAAACAACTGCATAAATAAACTGGGTCTACATCCATAAAGATTTACAAGCTAGCAGTATATTGTGCCAGGCATCATGCTTAAACAAAGTATTGAGCCAAACACTTCATACACATGTAAAGATTATGGGTCCTATATCTTATCTAGTTTGCCTTGATTTAACATACTTGGACTATTTTCAAGGCTTCTGATTCTGCACCCCATGGCAGTGTAATTAAACAACAGCATAAATTACATGGAATTTATAAAGTACATCAGAATGGATTAAAAGCTAACTCTCTAACACATTTCAAAGCTTAATGCAGAAGACATCAAAGAAAAGGTTGATATGTGCATTTAACATTACGAGTTAGTTTTTGGTTGTTTAGTATTTTACTTTTACAATGTTTCAGTACAAGCTAAAACATACTATGGTAGAGTTGGCAGGTTACACAACTTCTGAATTCTTAAAAACCCCCAAGGACAATTTACTGTAACCTTAAGTTACTGTAATCTACAGTTTGCTGTAAATTGAAGTTCAATGATAACAACTCCAAACCCCACTGTGTTTAAGTGTGCCAAAACAGAACACTGGGAAACATAAAAATACAGGCAGTATGGGAGAAGGGCATGGAAATTAACACAGAAGGAGTATGACACCCTGCTGGTTAAACTCACACACTGATGCAAAAGGAAGGGTTAATTTGGGCCTAATACATGTAGAGACGAAAACTGAGTATAAACTAAGGAATTTGTTCTTGTTGTACTACATAATCCAGCACCCATAACCCCACTAATGGAACAATGCCCAGCTCATCTACACTACAAGAAGGAAAGAGAAATGTCGGCACCACAGAATAATTTGGGTTCTAAAAACACAAGCTTTTTGACTTAAACTTCTTAAGCCTCTTATTTATTCATTATTGAAGAAACACTGAGAAGCCACCTACCACTGCGTACACATGGGTATCTGACAGTGGAATATGGGAAACACATAATGGGGAGAAGTGTTTCAGATAAAGATTTAGCTGGTCCAACAATCAGAAGCTGAATTTGGGCACAGCCAACCTTAAAATGTTATCGGTGTAATCTACAGAGAAAAAGATGGACATTTTTAAGCCTTTGCAATTATACTAGGCACTATAATAAATGTCTCCTTTAATCCATTTTCTGAGAAAAGAATGACATAGTCCTTTGTTTACAGGAAGTGAGATTAGCTGATTTAGGGGCTGCTTACATTAGGTATTTTAGACATCTGACATATCTCATTGGAGACACCCATTACTCCATTAAAAATAAGTAACTTGAACTATTTACAGTTTGGACCTCTGAACTGTGTGGATATTACACTTCTCCAGCAGTCAGCGCAAACGTTCCCTGCTGCACCTACAAATGTATGAAACCTCCTACGGCAAACACCAATCTATGTGTTTGTTGGGGAACCAGCTGCCTTCTTACGTCAAGACTCAGAACCTGTTTGCATTCTCCTTTAGACCTGTATGATCCATATCAATAAAACCAGAACAGCTCAGCAACTCAGGAGTGTCAAGGTACTAATTTCTGTCATACTAGACACAGCAGTTCAGGAAGATTTTAGGTGAAGTACAGCACGCTTAGAAGAAGGTATTTCTGAAAATCCACTTTTAACAACTGAGACAGATTAGTCCAATCTCCCTAACCTAGTTGTCTTCCAGGCCCTCACACCTGTTCGACTGTTTGGAAAAAGAGTCACATGCAGATGTCTGAATTGACAGTGGTTTTAAATTGCTTTTAAGCATCACTTGAGAAGTTGCTTTACATGGTACTCTCCATAACCCTAGGTGTCCCACTAGCCTAGCATTATTTATGTGCGCGCCTGATATTCTGCCGCTGAATAAAGGACGTGGCTCGTCGCGTCAGATATTCAGTTTTAACCACCATTCTGTCAGTAGTCTGAATGAATCAGTTTTGCTTTCATATTGATTGTACTTGACCGTAGCACTGGCACAGAAATCACAGAATCATTTAGGCTGGAAAAGACCCTTAAGATCATCAACTTGAACCATTAACCCAGTACTTCCAAGTCCACCACTAAACCACATCCCTGAGTGCCACATCGATAAGTCTTTTAAAAACCACCAGCAATAGGGATGCAACCACTTCCCTGAGCAGCCTGTTCCAATGCTTGGCAACCTTTTAGGTGAGGAAATTTTTTCTAATATCCAGTCCAAACCTCCTCTTTCACAACTTGAGGTCATTTCCTCTTGTCTTAGTGCTTGTTACATGTTAGAAAAGATTGACACCCACTTCGCTAAATCTTAAAGATGGCATGGTCTTCAATTTCAGCAAGATGAGCAGCATCTCTTCAAGCAGAACACAAGTTCTCCTGTGGGAAAATTTACATTTTGGACAAAATACACTTCTGTATTCTAGGCTCCTAGGGCTTTCTCCCTCATTTTTGCCAATGGTGATTCACGGACTATTTTTTTGTGTCTCTTAAATGTCAAGTGCATCTAGACAAAAGTATAAATCTAGGTGGATATTTGTCCACTTAACTTTATAGACAGACTATTTTATTACCAAGTCTACTTAGTGAGCAATATTTTCTTCCAGTTCCCTGGCCCCATAATATTAATTCCTGCTGACAGGAGGGGTTTCTTTTTGGAAGGGGTAAAGGAATAGCTGCAAACAATTTGTTGCTTCTGATCACTAAAGCCAATTATATTGTTCCACTGAAGACAGCTTCTGAATCTAGCTGGAAGCACAAAAAAGTAGATGCACACTTGAGCTTCAGTTGCTCCTGATGACATAGTTAAGTGAAAAAAAAACCCAAAAGGAGATAAGTTTCTCTTCCCGTCATCATAAAATATGAGCTTCATGGAAAAACAACTCCGCGTAATAAGGATTTTGCACAGAGGAGGCAAGCCTGCTCAAGGAAATGGGAATACGTGGAACACTGTGATCATTTGTTTAGATAATTTCTAAGGTATGTTTAGTGCTTTGCTCTTCCCCCAGTACAAATTTCTTTTAAAAAACTGTTCTCCAACTGGGACAAATGAAATAAAATGGTAGGTGTGATGACTGCTCTCATCAACATCAATATCTGGCAGCTACTCTACACTCGAAGTGTAAGAAAGCAGCAACAAATCATCATCTCGGGGATACAGCTAGATGAAAAATAAGAACAGCTTACAGGAAGAGACTAGGATTTTTTTCTTTTTTTGCATAAAAATAGACTGTTTTTTCCATTCCAAATATTATCTTCATATTTTTCAATGTTCTGATTTTTAACACTTTCAATTACTTAAAAAAAAAAAATCAGAAAATATGAAATCAGATGTCATTATTTAGATGATTTTTTTTGTTACAATAGTTCTACTTAGAAAACTCTTGTAAGCTCTATTAATCAGTAAACTTATTCAGGAAAATGACATCAAATGTCATCCACGACAATGCCTATTTCTTATCTCTCCCCTGTACAGAGCTGATGTGGGGTTTTTTTATGAATTTCTTTTATTTTCAAGGAAAAAGAAGTCCACAGTATTAGAGGTATTTTTCCAAAGAATACCAAAGGTTTTGTAGAGTAAAATATGTAATATAAAACCAGCATCTGATCTCTTCTTTTCACATAATAATATATATGTAACTTGCAACACACTTGTTGCATGAAAATTATATTACCAAGAATTACAGGAAAAATGTGAAAAAATATTTAAAATTCTGTGGCTTTTACTGGCTTCAAAAAGCGTAAGGTAAACTCCCCATTCATAAACAGTTCAAGGTGCATGCTTCATGCTTTTGTTAAGTGACTTTGGCAGTCTGTAACTTACTATATTGTAGTTCTAGTACCTGAACCCAAAGACTTCGTTACTATGCTTGATGGAGGAAAATATACTAAGAAAAAAGTCCCTACTACTCGCTTAGTGGCTTGGTGCTTACTTGGCTTTCTCTATTACAAAAGCTGTAACACATTTATTTCTGACATTTTCTCAAAATATAGAAAGAGTATGGAATTGAAATCTTCAAAACTAATGAGAACAGAAAGGATACACTGACACGGAATAAAGTTTAAGCATAAAATGGCTTTTCGCATTGCACAAAACTACCTAGGAAATAATAAAAATGAAAACACTATCTAGAACATAGTGAAAAACAAAATAATTCTTTATGACATATAATAGTGCCAATTATGCATCTGTAATTAAAAGAAAGAATGTAATTAATCTATTTAAATGACAAACATATTGACGTGCATTCAATAATCTGTAGCAATATTATGGGGATTTTTAACCATCCTTAAAATCTAGTGGGGAAACAATACTGTATTGTATGCATGCAGTATTTTCAGCCTTTTAAAGGCATTAACAATGTGTGTTTAAATTGACTTTTTGTATCCTTAGCAATCTTAGAGCCAAGACTAAATTGGGCTTATCTTTCTTTGCATGGTTCATTTCTGTTCCCTGATTAGGTGTCAGATGTCTAGAAAAACAGTACTGATAGAAAAATGTCTAGCAAACCATTCTGGAATAAGTTCACCCATTTTCAGTTTTTTAAAGATAACTGCTATAAAAATTCACAGAAATACCTGAATAACAGAAAACACCCATACCTTATAATTGAACAGCTTAATTAACAAAGGGCATAAGCTTTCCACAAAAGACAAGTGCCCAAGTGTAGGGATGGTTGTATCTGATTTGATTTTTCTCCAGGCTGGCAGACATGAATCAAGCTGTTCGTATTATACATTAAACATCAAGAGACTGAACAGGTTAAACAAGCGATGGAAAGACTTTGATGATCCTTCCATCTGTAAACATGTAATTCCTCTTAACTGAAGAGCAGTGCAGATCGAAAATAACATCAGATCATTTCAGACACAAGGCAGCCGACAGCTATTTCACAGGTTTTGCTATCTCCAGCACGAAGGAAATGCAAGACCTGGGTTTATGACAAATGCAGCTAACAGCTTCAAAATAATCTTCTCTCGTATACATACCCCCCTTCAATAAACATCTACGTATATATTTACCCTCTGTAGCTATCTAGAAGGCTGCCAATAACACACACTTTGAATAAACAACCAGCATGTCCTATCAGCACCAGAAAAATGGAAACCCCAGGAATGTTGATCTCTGCTGGTTCCCATAGGGCTGATGATCTGGCCTAGATGCCCAGAAGGCTTTTGTGGCATCCGGAGACCGCTGAGAGTTCACAGCAGCCTATTTGTTCCTGCTTAGAGCAGTCCTTGACTGCTTTGTTCAGCTGAAGTCATGCAGATCTGCATGGTAAGGTTGAGGATTCATTGTTGTGTTACATATTTGGCACTAACCATTCACGAGGGCAACAACTTTTGGCAGATTCATGAAGTCTACGGTTTCGAGACCCTCTGAACAGAGCTGGTCATGGTCTATTTGCTCCTTTTTTTCCCTCTTTACTACAGGCCTTGTCTGAAGCCCTGACATTCTCTCCCAGTCTCCCCTAAAAACCAAGCACTCTCTTTTCTGAGTCACTAATAGCAGAATTTAAGCATAAATACTACTGCATGCTATGAAGGTGGAAGCAAGTCCTAAAATAATCAGTTCTAATGTTTCCTTGTCCTCTCTTCACACAAACAGGATTTATCAGACTTTCTCCATCTAAAGGTTGATGGGTTTTACTGACACTCCTGACTGTGACACTGGAGCAGCTGGTAAGACAAGAACCTCCTATTAGTCAATACTACGTGCTCCCCCTCCCACCAAAGAGCTATTCCTACTAAGGCCCAGTCTTGAGATCTGGTGCTTGAGATCAGGATTGGCAAGCAACCCCTGAGCCTCAAAAATTAGTCTCCTAGTAAAATATTATAAATAAGTTATCTTTCTAAACTGCAGGTATCTGAGCTTTTATGAAAATCAGAGAAAGGCCACATGTTGCTCCCATTTGCACAGCAGGGCTACCACAGCTTGCCGGAAGCACCGGATCTGCTCTGCCCTCACTGAATAATGGTGCTGCACACACATGGCAGTGTCTTCCAAAAGTGCTGGGCATTACTAAATACACACCCAATTAAGTTCTGCACTCTTCATGTCTTCAATAAATTAACACTACAGGAGTAACTGCTACTACAGCAATTCATATTGCTGCCAGCCAGAGGTAACTGCAAGGGTCTGAACACCAGCGAGTGACAGGAAAATATTTTCACCTGCTATTTTTCTTGAGGACATTGAAAGAGCCTCACCGTGTCAAGGCCATGCATCTTGGCAGGGAAAGGGCTGATAAATCCTGGGACAGCCAGTGTCCTGGAATAACCTTGTGGGCTGGATGAATTATCTTAAATCACAGAATCAGAGAGTGGTTCAGGCTGGAAAGGATCTTAAAGACACGGGCAGGGACACTTCCACTAGTACAGTTTGCTCAAAGCCCCATCGAATTAGGCTCTTAATACTTCCAGGGAGGGAACATCCATAACTTCTCTGGGCCACCTGTTACTGCATCTGATCACCCTGACAGCAAGGAATTTCTTCCTAATACTTAAGCTAAATCTACCCTAAAAATACCCTACCTAAATCTTCAGTTTGAACCCCCTCATCTTCCCACTACACTCCCTGATAAGGAGTCCCCTGTCCCATCTTTCCTGTAGGTCCCTTTTAGGTACTGGAAGGCTGCCAGAAGGTCTCCCTGGAGCCTTCTCTTCCCTGAGCTAAAATACCCAAAAATCAACTTATTTTGCCAGGTTGTATACCAAGATAAGATGGTTCTTCCAAGAGTCCATACAGATCCACCTTCACCTGAACACGTATCTTATTTTATGAATCCCATGGGGAAGTACAAAGGTCATCAACCAGGAAGGCTTCAGTCATGCTGAAGCCTGCATTGCTGGGGGCTTAAGGAGGAATGGAGGACATACTTGAGGAGCCACTGGAAGGACAGGGAAAGTAAACACATGCTTTCTTGAAGGATTTGATAATTCAAGATGATCAGTGCAAGATTAACTCATCTTACACAATTAGCAAAATAATAACAGTAATAAAAATCTCTCCCTCAACAAATGACTGCCAGAATTTCAGCTAGATCTATTGATGAAGTGTATGTCTACGGAACATGGAATGTGACCTCCTATTACGCTTAGCTGATACTATTTAACAAAATGTGAGGGTCTGTTCCACATAGCAGTCTTGCTACTCCCTCAGGAGCATACTCTAGCAGCAAGTGCATGTATATGGAATATGATTTCTCATTGGAAAGCAGAAGTCATTTGATAACAAGTAGAGTCTTACTCTGCAATTGTATTAAACAAATAACGTTTTATTCTCTGTGAGACTGACGTACACTCCTGCTGAGATAAAGGAAACTTCTGCCACAAAGTACAGTGCTCAAAACACTTGCTGAAGTACTACAATTGGTTAGTTTGCAAGAAATTATGTGGAGATCCTTCATCATAGGTTGAAATCTGCTTTTAGCAGTTTATTTTCTAACTCTTGTGAAATCAAGTCCAACTATAAAGTCTTTCAATTTACTTTTTCTTGAATGGCTGACCTATCTAGTAGCAAAGTACTGTTTTAAGTATTCAAATACTGAGAAAACAGGATACAAAATGACCTCTTTTAGAAGGGTCAATATGGAAACAAGATTTCTACCTGATGATCAAGGTGGAATTGCACAGAATGGACAGATATACAAAGAAAGCTTTTAGGAATTCTTAGGTCTAGGATTTTCATGTACTTTAATCAGAGCTTCTGTGTGCAGAAATTCAACCTCTCTGTAAGTTCATTAAAAGAATGATCACTGGGGAGAAAAATTATACCCTTTACTCATGTTTAATGGATTTGAATAACAATTCAAATGGCAGTGCTGTTCAAGTCCATAACATCTGGACAGAAAACATACAGGTCACAACACAAATCACTGCGCCACAATTCTCTCTCACCACCTGGCTGACTGGGTAAAAACATAAGTGGGTTCCTTGTTTTAACACATCATACATTTTACAGAGTGAGAACATCATGGAAAAGTTCCAGGTGCAGCATCCCTTACTGATAACTTCAGGTATATAATGCTTTATCTCTGTAAAAATGCCAGAAACAATGTATCAGTCTTATACTTTAAACATGGTATGATAAAATCAAGTATTACCAGCTTCCAAGTGAGATAGTATGGGGAGAACTTTGGATTTTTTAAGGACAGGAAAGAAATTGCCTTTCTTACCTACCTTGAGGAAATACACAGTTCCCAGTGCCAAGAAAGCAGGACCCTCATCTGAAGATCTTACATGAAACAAGAAGGTCAATTTTGTTTGAAAAAGACTTCACAGAGAAAAAGTCTTTGGAGAAGGTAAAGAAATAAAAGCTGTTTCTGGCATGGAAAATTGAAACTGAATCGACTGGTCAAGAAAAACTGTATTTAAGGACCCAGCCATCTGAGGTCCCTACAATTAGTCTTGAGGGAACAGGGCAAGATAAGAGTCTGAGAGATCATATTTTCTAGTGTTGGTTAAAAACAGTTATCTGCTTTCTTGTTAAATCTATGAGGTAGTCTCAGAAACAATAATTGTGTCAAAGAAAAAGGAAGGCTGACTCCACAGCACCATCCCAGAAACATCTGTCGTAAGACTCTGTCTGCAATGCTGGGACAATTCTTTTGGTGGCTGTACAGTCTTGTGTTAGATTGCAAATATGTTGCTCCCCCACTGCCCAGAGTAAGAGGTCCCAGTTCTTTTGGTGAGCACCTGAAGCTATACTGTTACACCATGAATGGTCAGGATATCCAATGTGTCCATTTCTTCCTGCAAAGCTACTTGGCTAATGGGCCCTTTTGTTTCACCAAAATGGACCTCTTTGTTGTCATGAGAATAAGGTGTCATGCCACTGTATACGAAAAGATGATTCCCTGTCAGCAAGACACAGCAGTCCGCCAAACAGCTGTTCAAAGCTGAGGTACAGTTTCCTCACAGGCCTTGGGGGTCTTTCTCCTTAGGTGTGGTTTTATTTGACAGAATCCCTCTGTACAACTTATACCACTTTGGACGCTCAACTGGAGACACTGTAAAAATATTCAAGCTCTTTTTCTTGCTTCTCTCTACAAATCTCATCTCTTTGGCTGATGTCTACTACAGTGCTCTCATGGAATTTAGCAGTTGCTCATTAATGTGGAAGATGAGCCTGCATGAATAAGAAATTGATGTGACTTCCCTGATGTTAACTGTCCATGTGTGCCTCAGTCTTCTGAATCTCCAGACACATTAATCATGTGCCACGAGACCCAGTTCTTCCACATACACACTCCTCAAGGGTAAAGCCTCAGATCATGACAGGGTAAGACTCCTGTCTCTCATTGGTGCAGACCAATTCCGAAAAGACAGTGCTTGAAAAAAGTGAGGTAGCTGTTGATGGAGGACAGTTGAAGTGCCCCCTCTCAGTCAGTCCTGAGCATCACTCACAGGACACTCCCATAAG
The DNA here is from genome assembly GCA_035584735.1 of Pseudotriccus pelzelni. Lineage (NCBI taxonomy): Eukaryota > Metazoa > Chordata > Aves > Passeriformes > Tyrannidae > Pseudotriccus > Pseudotriccus pelzelni. Next base: position 119,785,315 of record JAWMRA010000078.1, read on the forward strand.
ATGCCAAGTAAGCTGCTGTTGGATAGAACACTGAGCACAGTGGAGCAGATCCCTATTGAGCAAGAAGGGTGAAGACCAGAGAACTAACCCTCTCCCAGAAAACGCTGTATAGATTTAAGTGCACTTAGTACTACACTTTGCATCTGGGCTACAGGAAATCCAGATTAAGTGCATCCATCTCCCTGTAACTGGGATCAATAACGAGACCCATACTGCAGTAACTATGGCTACTGCCCATGTTAAGAGCATCACTGGTGTTGTCATTCTGAAATTTTTATACCTCAGCAGGGTGTAAGAGCATCAGTATGTTGCTAATGCTATATTATTCTGTGACATTTTGCTGTGGCAGTCAGGCATTAGTCTTCTCAGTGGTGTACTTAATGGACACTAATTGCTTGCAGTAGAAATGCTGGAGCTTGCTTAAGGTTTGACGAGGCCATGAGCTGCTGCAGAAGATAGAGTTTCAGTCACCAACCTCACATATTGTGAATTACAGCAGATAAGGGCATCCATATGAAATATTTGAACATGCAGTTTCCCTCACAAAAAAACCCCTGTTGACTTTTTTATCTTGCACAGGGAAGAATTAGTTGCAAGGTGGACTACATTTAAAGCTTATGGTTGTGGGCATCTGAAACAGAGAACAATAGGTCAGGACAGAGTCAGAATTCTGGATATTCTCGAAGGTTAGGGGAATGTTTGAGTTGATAACAAGTATTTTTAATACCCACCACATTCTCTCACAGTGAGAGGGAAATAAGGAGGTCCCTTCATGTTATCCTTTTACATGGAAGCTTTATGCATCTTGCACTTTGCTACCCTACATTGAGGAATAAAAAGGGTAAGCTGGGTGTAGTGCAGAATATATGCTGCAATTAAAACCAAACAAAACAGCTCCCCTCGTCTAGCCTGTCAGAAGTGTATACACACCTTGAGCGACACACACCTGAAGAAGAAATGCCATCTGGTGAGACTGGAGCATGATGTACTGCAGTGCTGCTGCTGTGTGAATGAGATTTTTTGCCAGTGTTATGTCAGAGCTGAATTTAGCCCTGTTAGAGATGGGATAATTAAGCAAGGAAGAGTCCACCTCCAGCTAATTACTTTTCCTCCTACAATATCTCTGCATTAAAGAGTATGAATTACATCTAACACAAGCCGTAAAAACTTTGACAAGGTGAAGTTTGGAATTCAGAAACTTAAATAGCCTTACTTTTTTTTTCCATAGAGATGTTTGGTATCCATCTGTTCTTGAATTAAACTAAATAAAAAAGTTATGTTATGTGGGTCAATTAATACAGCATAATACTTAATAATCAGTGCTAATGCTATCCATCTATTCTCTTCAGTGGTCTCTTTCTACACATAAAAATAATTCCAGAATAAGATTTATTTTACATGTAAAATATAACAGTTAGTTTACGTAAATCCATGGATCCAACTGCTTTCTGCATCAAGCACTTTGAAACCACACTAGGAAAAGGCACTGTTATCCTGGAAATGTATGAGAGAATTCTGAATAGTTAATCCAGAACGTTTTACATATATGAAATTTTACATAGCTAAAAAGTAATTTAGCTAAGGAGAACAATCATCATGTTGTCCGTTGATTTACTTACTCCAAATCAGATTTTTTTAAAAATTAAAACACTTCTTTTTTTTTCCTTTATTAGAATGTTTTCAGATGAAGCAAATCGTGTTTCTCTCTTATAATTTGCTGTGATGAAAGGCTGTGGAACACAGAAGCAGTACCACTAATCTCAGATGAAAATATTTATGAAAGGTCTAACAGTTTTTCTCTCTGTTATCCTTCAGACAACATTTTTTTCAGAGTGCTTAAAAGGAACAAAGCATATGTTGTTTAAGCAAGTTCCCTGAACAATGGTATTGCCTCTTAACTGTATCAGGCTTGTGTCGGAGAACAGAAATGTTACAAGGCAAGAAGACAAACAGGTTAGTAAGGAAACAAAACATGCTCAGCAGCAATTAAGTTGTGAAATCAGCAAACTGCTATACAGTGGACAGATGGAAGAAATTAAAGTACTTCAGAATATCTGTAGAGAAACCTGAGTCAAGGTGAAGAAAATAAAAACTGCAAATCAGAAAAATGTATCCTCAGATAAATTTTACCAATAAATATAAAAAAAGAACAATAAACAACAGAGCTTAGAAAATTCCTTGATAACCACATGACCTTTTATATGGGCCATTTTTGTCTTTTTCCTTCTGAATTCTGAAGGTGAGAAAAGCATTAAGGATAGTTTCTGTTCAGGGGTAGAACTACATTCACTCAGACAAAACACTGCATCCTTGACACCTAAGGCAGAAGAGGAAATTCAATTCTTCTCAATGGTTCCAGAGGGAAAGAGGGTTTTGTATGTGTTTGGGGTTTCTTTGGGGTGGTGGTGGTTGTGGTTTTTTTTTTATTTTTAAACACCATTTCCAGTTTAAACTGTTTTTGAAACTATGAATTTTGATCTATAGAAACAGATATTCTGTATCAAGCATCAACAGTTTCTTTGTCTGTCTTTCCTTATATGAGAGAACACTGTCTCCTTGCCAGCACGTTCATTTTTAGGATGATCAAAAAATCATCATAAAAGATTTTTTTTTTTTAACTGGTAATTTCTTTACACCAATAATAAATTCATATACGGAACTTTTTAATATTGTAGCTGTATTTTTGAATCTGTTTCAACACCACCAAGCAATAGGTTAAAAGTAATATTTTTTTACATATCGTCCATGAACTCTATTTACCACTACATACAGAAGAATTTAGAATTATCTATGTGAATGAATGAATGGTTAAATAAACAGAATATTGGCTACAGGAAACAAGTAGAATTATACAAGGCACCCGGTGCACACTTTCAAACATCTGAGTGGAATTGAGATCAGTTACCTTATGGCCTTTTACATGGCAAATGTGGGTTTGATTTTATGTTTGCCTTTTATTGAACTATTTTTGTAACATATAAATGTGTACATGGTTTCAGAAATGAAAGCAAGAAGCATTAAGAAAAACCTTCTCTACTTCTATAAAGGGAAATAATATAGAAAGAAATACCAGATCCCATGTGCACAGTTCTACTGTTCAGAGGATTCTCTTCTCCGGTTGGCATTTTGCCTGAACACATTTTTCCAGGTCATCAAATTCCTGATTACACTCATACCACAAAGGAACAGATCCCTTTAAGGGACTGAATAGGAAAAAAATCAGGTAAAGCAAGGCTATGGTTTCATGTATGTTTAAATCTAAGGAAGAGCATAGCTGAAAAGAACCATCCTCTCTTCCCCAAGTCTCAGTCATTCCTGCACTCAGATCAGCCTGTGTCTCTTCTTTGCAGCTGATTCTTGGTACTGATTCCTGGTACTACAGGCTAAATACATACTTGAAACCACAGACTTTGGGAAAGAAGTAAGGAAGTGAGAAGTCTGACTAAATAAAGAGCTTGGTATGAAGACTACTCACCTATTTTTTTGGCACTGAGGGCTACTGAACCTTCTACTCCTGTTCAGAGATAAATTATTTCTGGTTTTGTCGGAAACATTACTCAAGAAAATGCAACACCAAAGCATGGAACAGCTGCTTCTCTTTCACCACAGTGTTTGCTCCAAATGTTGGAATTGTTTGTATCCCTCCCCCAACAAAAAAAGGATCTGTACATGACAACAACGTCCTTCTCTGGTCTCTCTGTGAGATTGTGAAATACATGCAAGGACTTCACGCCACAGAGGGTTTGATATATTCTTTTGCAAGTGCTCAGTTTGCATTATCCTACAGATTTGCTGAGGGGAAATAAAGCAATGAGATAGCTCACGAAACTAAGATGAGCAGATTTACAACTGAAATATCATACTAGCCAATAAGGTCGGGCAAAGCAGACAGTTACTACAAGAACCCTGTAATGGCTGTTTTGGCTCAGGCAACTTTACAATATGCTTTCTCAGTAACTTACTTCTCATCCTCCGCAGCTGGAAGGAAATAAGGCATTCCTCACTTCCACGCTGCACTTTCTGTCAGGCTGCTTAGTGAACTTGTTTTAGCCAAAAGGATTAATACTTTGGTAGTCATGCAGTAAGTACTTCCAAGAGATCTGAGCAATTCAGCAATTCAAGATACCGTCTCCTACACTTACATTGTGAAAAAATATCCTTCTTACTTGAAATATCAATCCAATCCCTAGCTTGCCTCCATAGGTAGTGCGTTTATGTTTATACTGTAACTCTCACCATATTCTTTAAGAGACTGCTCTGTTGAGAGATGATCTTTGACGTTCTTTAGCAAAACATCCCTCACTGCAAATATAGGTCATAAACATCTAAAAGGAAGTCTGCCATATTTGAGACAGGAATAATACTCTTTCCTACAAGAATCCAAGAAGACTTCTAACAGAGAAACTTCTATTTACATTTGTGTATGTGATAATTAAGGACGGTTTCACATGAAATTATAGACTTGAACAGTCTTTGAGAAACCTTATCTATTGTTCAGATTTTCTTGGTAATTAACAGAGAGATACGGTCTTGCTCCCTTATTGATTATGACACACAACTTAAAACAGCACGAATAAAGCAGACAGAAAGAGTTCCCAGGAAAAAAAGGGAAATTAAATATATTGAAACATGAGTAAAATCAGAAACACAGAGCTGCTCATATGCTGTCTAGCAATGCAGACCAGAACTGAATATGGTTATGGTTTTAAATGCTTCGCATCTTAGATGAAAAGGAAAGACTGATTGGAATGAACAATGCATAAGTGAGCCTAGACAAACACCGTCTTTTAAAAGCATCAATTTAAGTTTCAAAGAGGTTATTCAAAAATCCCTGTTTATCATGCTACACACCAGTGTTCCACCTATGGCTCCAAGCCTTGCCATAACACCTGGCCCATTTCCTGAAAAACCTGGTGGTGGTGATAAAAGAAGGCACCTCTTGCTTCAAGGCAGTATTTTGATGGCCCACACCGCCCTTTCTCTTGACACAAATCTATTGTGTGTATTCACTGGACCACATCCAGACCACATTCATCTGTTTCCCCCTTTGGTGACTCTACAACAGGTCACCTGGCTTACTCTCACCATCATGCAGGCATCTCTCTTCATTTGAACCACGTGTACCAATTTACACTGCAAGAAAACAAAACTGCCCTGTGAAATTTTACTAGAACTACACTGTTTTCACCATCCTAGATAACAAAAAACATATTGCTTAACTGAGACTTTATTCAGAAATTTACCAAGTTTTCCACATATTTACTAAAAAAGTTTATAGTCTTTGAAATAATGAAAGGAAAATAATCAACTGTACACAGCAAAAATAAGCTTCCTTTAATAAATTTACTTGAAAGTTCTTGGCAGCTACATGAAGATTGTTTTAATGAGTGCACAGATTTACGGGCAACAAAATTAGAACTATCTTGCTTATATTCACTGCATCTTGATGCTGACATTAAGTCCCAAGACAATAACTATGTAGCAAAACAATATTAACTAATATATATAAAAAAAATAAAGATCATGCTTTGCTTGAAGCTATTCAGTTGATGTGGAAAACCAGGTTATAGCTGATGAGATGGAAAGAACGATCACCATAGCAACAATTTACCACTTAACAATAAAGGGGGAAGGGTGCATCATCTCTTCCTACTTGCACATGTAAACAGTACTGGCTCAAAATTCTCAAATTCAGGGACGTATTCTGTTCTTTCAGTAAAATATGCAGTAAAAAATTGTATCACTTAGTATTACAGCACTGCACTCAGCATCATATGTTAGTCCTATTGGCAAGGACAAGAAATTCAGTACCAATAAAAAAAAAAGGGATGATTTTAATGAAAAATTCTCCTTAGGAGCATAAACTATTACAGAAAACCTTGTCTCACTGAGGAATAAAACATCCCAGTGAAATAGCAATGAATCAAAAATATAAATTGCTTGTTTTCATCAATGTAATTCACGTATTAAAAGAAAATCTAAATGATATTAACTTATTTTAAACTAATAGTTTTTATTAAAAGAAATAAATATTACATATGTACCAACATAACATTATCTATTACTGCTCTGGATAATTTAAAAATATTATTTAAAAATATTATTTAAATGTGCTTTCTTAAGTTTCTTTGGAGTTATTTGTTGTGTGGCATGGAAAGAACGTGTATAAATACAATGGTCTTCAACTGTTTTCCCCGTGTCTGCTCCCTCCTCTCCTCTCTGTGCACACAAGAACACCTCAACACTTGTAACTTTCATCACCTTGAAGTTTACTTCAATCATCTTCAGTATTGTCCATACAGTTTAGGCATATTAAGATGAAAAAAGCACAATGAGGAACTAACTGTTCAGCAGCCACTGAAGCAAATGACACTGGAGTCTTCATTAGCTGTGTTGGGTACTGAGCCTTTCAGGCAGGCATTAAGCTCATCTACCCACTCATTATTTTAACTGGATCCTTTTACCCCATCTCTGCAGCACGTACACTTTATCCTCAAAGTGCCTTGGAAAAACGGGATATTTAAACTGCTCACATTTTACACTACACAGGGATCAGGAGCAAAGCATTATGAAGCTCAGCAATACTGTGTTTAGATACGAGGAGTAAAAATCCAAATGCTTTGAAATAATACTAATATCCTCTCACAATGAATGGAAGAGAATGTGATGTACAGATTAGGTACTCTAGATTAGGTACTCAGATTAGGCAGCACTTTAAACACTAGGAAGCTTCAACTTGCCTAAAGGAAATGCTCAGAGACATATTCAAACCACATTCTCTCCTGTGCACTTACGCAAGTGTGATAATAAGTTTCAGGTCACAGAAATTGTCAGGAATCTAAGCTCTAAATTCAGGCATTTAAATGCAGTTAAGTGGTTTATAGTCAGTATTCAGAAAACACTGCCAAAGGCAGAGTTTGTAGTCCTGCACATCCTTTGTGTCTCTTTTGGTAATGGGAACACAAGTTCGGGGAAGTGTTGAAAGCTGAATTGTGGGTGTGCCTGCTTACAGTTTCAATCTGTTCTACCTAGGTACCAGGAGAACAAGTTGCCAAACTGATGAGTTCTTCTGTGGAGATCAATGCCCACCTCTTTGCTTGAAGGTGGGCCACTCTCCTGCCGGGATTACAAAAACAGTTGGTTCAAAAAGAAAGGGAGAGAGCAATGTGACTTGTGTTTATATTATAATGTACATAATTTTTGGGGAAAAAACCCAAACAAAATCAGTAAAGAAACCCCAATCCAGTGCTGCAACAGAAATTGCAGGACCTACACAAAGCCACATCACAGGGCACTAACATCTACGTAAGATCACTTAAGCTTTTTTTCAAGTTTTTACTGCATCATGTACCGTATCTCATACATGTGACTAAACTAAGAGCAGTGAAAGAAACATTCCCAGCACTGTGCTTAACATATGGCGCTGCAATAGAATCATTGAATTTTTCAGGTTGAAGAAGACCTCTAAGATCACTGAGGTCAACTGTTCACCTATTGCTGCCACTTCCACCACAGAACCATGTCCCTGCGGCTTTAGGTAAACGGCCAGCGTAAGAAAGACTCCAGAGGGTGTGTGCAGAACAGTAAAGCTTTTGACAGAAAAGGCCTTACCTAAAAAATTATCAAAAACCAGCAAAAAATTCTTTAAACTTTACCTACAATACACAGGAAGTACAGGTCTAAAGTTATTTACAAGAGCATGCAAACGTGTGCAGAGTGGGTTAGTTAGTCTGAAGACAGCTCAAAGGAGTAAGGAATGATGCAGCCAAGTACAGCAAAAATTGTAAAGGAGATCTTAAAGCAACCTCTATACAAGAAAGAGATACCAGACTAGCCCTGATGATCAAAGTGCCTTAAGAAAAAGCAGGATAAAAAAAGGCTAGCTACACTACTATGTCGGAAACATAATGAGGATATTCATCATCTACAAAGGGTTTAATCACTTTCAAAAGCTTAAAAAAAAATCATTACAAAAAACACTACAGAAAAGAGCAAACACAAAGCACTCATGAGTGTCAGTAACATGGCTGCATGAAAGCACCCCAGGGGAAAAGGGATCAGCAGTGCTCATGCTGTCACACAAAAACTGCATGCAAATAAGTCATTATCTGCCACAGCACTCAAATATCCAGAACCTCATAGATACAGATATGGCTGAGGCGTAACAATTGAGATCTTCCAGAATAAACACAGCCCTGTTAGTTATGCCTGAAGCCCATTCCTGGTTTTGGGGAGATCAGGACAGGCGCAGCTGAGCCATGGCATTGCACCTGGCTGAAGGACATGGCAGGGCCTCACCTATGTGTGCAGACACAATTCCTTCCCGTCTGGCAACAACCTGCTGCCCATCACTTGATACTCAGGAAGTCAGAGAATGGAAAAGTGCAGAAAAACGTTTTTCCTGCTCTCCTACTGCTCCTAAGTAACAGTGTATGCCATGGAATAATGATGTTTAAATGCCCCACCGTGGCAGGGCAGGGACTGTGTCACCATGGCACGTGGCAGTAGTGGTTCCTCACTCCACTGCTCTGCTGGATACACAGAGATAGTGTAAAATATGTATGTCATCCAATCTGATGTTTCCCATCTACGTTATTTCCATCCTACCCACTCTCAGCTGTGTTTGAGAACACTTGGAAGTCTGGAGTGGGCTGCTGTCAGCAAGACAATCCATCCAGCCTACTCTCAAGTCCTCCTGTTCAAGGACACTGAGAAGCCAGCTGCAGACAGGCTGAATGGTCACCCCCACACCCAAGTATATTCTTAACAACTTCTGGCTTTTGCATTGCCAAGATTTCAGGCACATGATCTTACAGTGACAAAGGTAAAAACTTGAAAGTGAAATACAATCCTGAAAGAGAAATTCCTTTGGCAGATCTTCTTTCCCTCACCCCTTCTCACTCTGCATTTTCAAGAAAGGACAAGATGCAAAAGAGGAGAAAGATTTAGAGGAACAGGTGCACATTGCAGTGCCAATCTTACCAGGGTCTACAAATAAGGTAACAGGAATAATGACAGAAACATAGAATGACGATGCAATGAATCCTTAAAAATAAAAAAATTCAGGAAAACAGAAGCAAGCATCTTCCCAGTTACCCTCATTATTTAAAACCTCTATAATGGAGAGAACTTGCAAAATAGCCAGTCACCACACACCAGTACTGGAAGGGACCACAACAGACAGGTGAGGAAGTAAGGCTCCATAAAGAAAGGGTCACTCTCAAAAATGTTATGTTGTAGAAAAAACACTGGATTAAACCATGGGAAAGACATAATTATAAATAAACTGTTGCATTTGCGTTCAATGCCATGGCAGAGAAGCAAAATCCCCTACAATAATTTTTTTTATACACTTAGCAAGACCCAGCAGCAACCAGCGTAGCCACAAGTCTAACTACTAGGTGGTGCTGCGGCTATTTGTTTCCAGTGCTAAAAAAATTTCCCAGAGACACAGGGAAAGAATCAGAGACAAGGGGCAGATTATGAATATCTTAATGTCTTTAATTGTGGCTCATTCAACGGGAGTGGAGGCAAAGAGCTAATGTATGGTGTTAGTACACAGTGAGGCAACCAAGGTGGTGTTTGTGAGAGAGGCAGGAAGCAACCAAGCTTCCTACTTACCCAGGATGTGTGAGTGCAGTTGCTGACACTGCACTCACTGCCTCTGAAAGGTCTGTTAATAAATATTTGCTTAGTATATTGTAACTCAAGCGCAGGAGAGAAAAAGTATCCCTACACATTAGCACACTACAGACAACCCTTATAAACCTCACATACTTTTCATAGCGAAGGAGAGACAAATATTGCTACTCCTCTTAGGAGCAATAGGTTCTTCAGAGAGACTACCTCTCCTACAGGGAGTTTCAAGGAACTAGCCAAGTTTCTTAATAATTTTCCCTCGCAGCCCTTACAGAAAATACTGGAATATTTAGTCCACAATATAAACTACTCCAAGGAAAACAATTATTGATATAATTTTGTGATTTTTATCACAAAAGCAATGCGATTTCTTCTGGTAATTTCAGCTTCAGCAGAAACAGATAAAATATTTCAAATTAAGCTAGTCTGTAGGAGGAAATAAGAACAATACACCAAACCTTTGGAGAAATTTCATCTTCAGAAAAGTAGGGATTGACACATAGGAAAACAGGCCTCAGCCTCTTTACTACACAGACTACACACCCAGGACCTGTCCCTCTCATTTACTACGAGACATAGTCTGCAATATATGGAAGCAGGATATTATACTTCAGGTCCCAGAACTAGTCAGACAAACTAGCACTTGGGCACCAGAAATGGTTTGGTGCTCCGAATCAGAATTTGTGCTGAAAACTACATCAATCAAAAGCTTAGAAGGTTAATCAGAGACAATAACGGGCCTTGAAGATGAACAGAGGGATGGAGCACCCCTGCTACGATGACAGGCTGAGAGCTGTGGCTGTTCAGTCTGTAGAAGAGAAGGCTATGGGGAGACCTCAGCGCAGCCTTCCAGCACCTTTAAGGAGACGTACAAAAAAGGAGGAAGAGGAACTTTATATCAGGACAAGGCAGAATGGCTTTGAATGCTAAGAGAGCAGGTTTAGTTTAGATGCTAGGAAGACATTCTTTACTTAGAGAATGGTGAAGCACTGAAACAGGGTTGTCCAGGGAAGTTGTAGATACACCATCCCTGAAAGTGTTTGAGCCCAGGTTGGATGGAGCCTTGAGCAACCTGACCTAGTGAATGGCATCCCTGACCATGGCAGGTAGGTTGAAAATAGACAATTTCTAAGGTCCCTTCCAACCCAAACCATTCTATCATTCTGTGATTCTAATATTGTGCCCGAGCAGCTGGTAAAATGTATTGTATTTTTTCCCCCATCAAACTTCTTTTTGTTCCATGCAAAAACATAAAGGAATGTGAACTAATGTTTTGAAAGTAGAAATTAATTTTTTTAATAGATTTCATAATGAAAGCTTTCAAAACATTAATTTAAAAAGGATGAAATCACATCTGTACATCAAAGGCTCCGCTTCTGGAGTTGCAGGATAAGCAGCAAATGCTGCAACCCGATGAAAGAAATTCTGAATGGATGATCTAGTACACATGTGGGACTCACTTTGTTAACTTATAATATGATCCAAAAGATAAATCATGGTTAAGGAATAGTAAAGTTAGAATCTCCTAACAAAAGGTTAAATTTATAACTCACTAGAAGTTACACAGTAGAATGTATGATGTTGATGCATTTGTTAACTTCAGTGTAGACATTAACTAACCCTCTAGAAAAGCTGACCAAGTCGTCTCATTTAGCAGTTTAAAAGACTGCTATTGACTGTATTATTCTTCAAAGTTCAAGTACTATTGACTAAGGTTTAGTTTCCATTATAACACATAATTAATAATAGAACAATATAGCTTACCAAACACTTGCTTTTATATAGAAACATGTTCAGGTGCTACAAGGCCCATTTTGCAGAGCCCGACTGGTTCAATTTCTTTTTTAACTGATACATACTTCTTTAATTTTTGTGCTATGAAAACATGATAAATTATTTAGAGTAGAATATCTTTAAAATAACCAGAAAACGTGAAATTGTAAGTCTGCATAATTAATACGACCATAACAATTAAAATATTTTCAAAGTGCATTTTCAGATATTAAAAAGATAAAAGTAATGGATAAAATTCCTCAAAATAAAGCAGTCCTGAAGGACTAAAAAATTTTAATGGCTTTACCATGCTTTCCTGCATAGTCACTGCACTTAAATTCAGGGCTATACAGCTTCCCTGTCTTTGTGGACACATCATATTGCTTTCCATGCAGATCACACAGATTTATGAAATACCATCCAGCTCAAAACTGCGGGTTTGCAGACACATTCCAGAAAAAAGTGTATTTTGGGCACAGCAGAGAAGTGTCAAAAAGGCAGCCTGAAAGTGTCCCTATTTGTGCTGCAAAAGAACTCTTATTTTGGAGAGGAGCTAGATATAATGCCATGTGTAAGAGCTATTACACACACGGTGAACAGTCCATTTCACAGCACATCTACTGTGAACCCTTCCCGATATGCCCTCATGGCAAACAGCCCAATGAACTGCTTATTCTCTCACTACCATTATCAGAGACGGATTCCGAGGACAGAATGACATCTCTGTTACATATATTGCATGCAACAATGCTACTGAACTGTGAATTCACATTAGGACATTCAAGCCAGGCTACTGAATCAAACAAGATGGATTTCTCAACTAACATTGCAGGGTTTGGGTTTTTTAAGTGTTGCATTGGGTAAGGTGAAAAGACACTTGGAAAACAACTATGGAAAAAGCAAAGAGCGCATGCTGTGCCAACAGGATTGCAAGCCTGACTCCCAATCAGGAAATAGAGTACTCTGTTCTTCTGTGACACTAAGTGGTGTACAAGAAACTAAGTTAGCTAGAGTGTACAGAGGTAAACATTTTCTCCATGACTGAGTTGGAAGTCCCTTCTTTGTCCTGACAGGAAAACAAATTTTGGAGGAAAGAAACCTGATTCTTCATTCCAAGCTCAGGGAAGCGATAACAGGAAGAACAAGGTAAAAACCAAACCAAAATAAAAAAAGCCTCACCGTGTTTCTTTTCAGATTTATCTGTTCCGCTTTCCCACGACTGTTCCCAGAAAACTCTTCCCTAAACTGCTATGGGAATTTTTGTCTTTCTCTAATCATTTTGCATACCATATGTTGAACACTTAGACAAAATGTGAGGTTCCCACATAACAAACTTTGAACCTTCTGAATGTTCTCAGAACGATGCCAAGCACTCCATTCCTCAGCAAGCTTCCTGCACTCAGGAGGACAAGCGGGAGGGGTGAATACTGACGATGCTGTTGTGAAAACAGGAAAACAGACATTTACACCCACTTCCAGTATCAAAACACATTTGCAGGTTACCAGTTTGACTGTTTGGGGACATTCTGTGGCAGGCCAGGTGCCATCAAATCTTAAAATGTATTTATTGGTCTAATAACTTTTATTCATAAAATCATCAAACCCCAAACTCTTGTACAACACAGGGACAAAGCCTCACAACCAAACTCAGGGGAATTGATACTGAAAAAACGTTAAGGGTATTTTACTCTGGATTTTTTTTAGAAGCATCTACAAATATGTAAGGTGTCATACTACTCCCAGAAAGATCAGTGGGACCTTTGCCGCTAATTTGAGCAGTATCAAACCCTCAGAGTGAGGAAGGCAGCATCAGTCAGAACTCACTTTCATGAAATCATGGATACTTTTTACAAGCATTGCTTAGCACACAGTAGTACCATAAGGGCACATAAATGCATGACTTTTCATATTTTTTATTTATATTATCAAACAATAATCACCCACTCTAGACTATCTAGTGGGAGAAGAAACAGAAGGGACTGTGTACTTCTTCCCTGAACTTTGAAAGCTGACCACTCCACATACATTTTCACATAAATAAAAATACAAATACATTTGGCTTTCTAAGGGTTTCAGCTCACTTGTATTACTTGCAGAATAAACTAACTGAAAAGGTGGAGGGCTCAGTTTTGAGCACTATCAGCAACTGAGCAGATGATAAACGTACATTTGTGTGCAGTGTAGAGAGACGATGATAGCACAGAAAAGATGGGCTACTGTATCAGCTGTTAGCCGACTATATTCCTGTCAAACACTGATAAGCTCTACTCATGCATTGCCTTATTTAGTCAGACTTCTCTGCTGACACACCAATGCACAGTAACGAGCGTGTATAATGATTCCAATATAGAGAGCTTGCAGCTCTTCTTTTACTCAGAGCATAGCAAATATTAAATGGCTCAGTGTCATTTTCTAAGGCATACTGTAAAAATCTAATTTTCTCATTTAAGAACATAATGCCAGTAACGAAACTGCATTCTTAATAGTACTTAATGTGGAAACACAAGGTAGACTAAAATAAAATGGTCATAAAAAATTGCAGGCTTTTTGATAATGGAGATATTTACTCTGTATTTTGAAGACTATGGAATTTACTGGAACATACGAGATGTTCCATGAGCCTATAGCTTTGGAATAACTATTTTAAGAATGAGCACAAGCTAGCAGTTTAGCTCTCTAGAAGTAATTCAGGCTGATGACAAAATTTCATGAACTTTTTACCTACATATATACCTGTATACTATTACCATGATAGTCAGGATAACTCTTTTCCCAAGTAACTCTAGCTACATTTACTCTATATAACATTAGACACCTGAGAACGTATTTACTAATATTAAAAACCAACATCTGTTACTTTCAGAACCATTTCAGTGGTCCCACGCTCACAGAACTAGTAGATTAGTCCTATTTCACTGAAGATATTTAATAACAGGCTGCTGTTCTCAAGTGTCATCTCAGGAAATAATCTATATTTCCATTAATAATGTTACCGTCCATTAACTCATCTATTACAAATATGTCTACAGCATAACTGCTACTAGCAAGCTAAATTACCAGAAAACACACTATTAAAGTATGCATCTCTAAAGATTTGTCCTCATGTTTCACTTACTCGCTAAGTTGTAAAATCAAGTAATCTGTGATGGGTTTTTTGTCATTAGTATGAATTAACAAGATTCTGCTGTATATTATTTCACAGCTACTGCCAAAAGGCCAGCTCTTGAATGCACATATTTAGCTCCCTCTGGAATTATGATAATATATTCTATTAAAACTCATTAGTAGAGGCAATATGGCCTTTAATGCTGCAGATGTACACCGGTATTCATCAGATTTTATTCTTAGAGCATGCCATCTAGAGAGCAGGCAGTACTTTCCTTTGTATATGTGGAGAGTTTGTGCACACCTCTTGACTGAAGACTACATAAGAGGACACTGAACCAAGTCTGGTCCAGAGCTGGAAGCTGTGTAGTTTTATCGGTACAGTCTTGGGCCTCAACTACTTCTCATACAAAAAGTCGTAAGAAGTAAGACTGGTTTTCCATAATACAGTGAAAATGCAAGGGGTCACAGCCTCAGACAGAATCTGAGCTTGTACACTCACCACATACCCCTGCTCTCTTGCACACAAACCTGGGAGAGTACTTATAGCCAGGTCAGGTATTTCTAACATGGTGCCCCAGCGTAAGTCATTTGCTGAAAGGTCACACTGAAGCTCATGGCATGCCTGGAAAGCAAACTCACACAACCAAGTTCTGCCGTGCACCAGATCCATTGGACTAAGCCTGCTTGTCCCTGCAGCTTCCTAGGCCAATTCACCAAACCCAGGGCTGGCTTTTGGACGGATGAATGCCCAGGGAGATGTAACACACAGATGACTTGCTGACTGAATTACTCTGGAAGTAAGAGCAGCCCACTCGCGATCATTGCCTTTCCCAGAGCTGCTGCCTCCACCACAAAGCTGTCTGGCTGCCGCTACCAGAATTTCACAGCACATTCCACACCAGCTCCTAAAGATCCTTTGGGAAAAAGCACAGCCGGGAGCCAGCTGTCTGAATGGCTTCAGCACCCTCTTTTCCTTGGAAGCCTGTGGCGTACTGCACATGCAGTAAAGCCACGTAGCTTTCCCTGCCACTAGGTACATGATACATGCATCTAGCCGGGGAAGTTTGGCACCACTATCCAGATGACCTTCCAGAAACATGGGCTGAACAAGCAAAGCTGAGGAAAACAAATCATCATTGATAAGATGCTTTCGTCTGGTTAACTACACACTGAGGATCTTTGCAACACAAAAGCAGCTGCACTGCAAAAACAAGAAAGAAGCAGCAACCTCTGTAATCAGTTATTTCCACTGCAAACCACATAATCTCTTAGTAATATTACTGTCATGCATGTAAATGCAGAAACCAAATTCACTAGTAGAGCATTAAAACACAAAATTATATTCTCAGTTAAGCTTTTCAAAGTAAACCCTCACTGTGACTTTCAGAAATACAGATTTTCTCAGCAACTGAGCTGACATATTCTTCTAGAATAAGTTTTGTCTGTCACCCTTATTCATATTGAGCTGCACCATACTCATATCTCAGGTTTGGGGACAGTGTGCAGAACAGCATACCATTCAGCATGAGTCACGGCAGACAGAATGTGACATATGGATCCATTACAGAAGCTTCATTGTGGGCAAAGGGGAAAGACGATCTCAGAAGGTACTATTAGTTCCTTTGCAATTCATAAGGTAATTCAATTTTAGTTTTTCTGGAAATTAGAAGAAGTGGGCAGCATACTGAGAACCTAAAGTTTTCCTTCAGTGGTAACTGAACAGTCTTTGTACTTGATTATCCCTTCTTTGTCCAGCTGGGAACTTCTAGTATCTCAACTTTGGCCTTTCAACTGCCTGTGACTCCCACAAAACGTGCAGCTCACAAAGAACACTGTTCCATCACTGATACCCTGCTATCACTGGAACCAGTGGGAGTTTTGCTGTTGATGTCAGCATGGCCAACATTTCATATTTCACCAACAGACTATGTAAAGGATAAATTAAAAGCCAGGTTCTGCTCACACTTCATCCTTCAAAGCAATAGGGTAAATGGACTGTAAGCTAATAATCTTGTTCTTTGACTAGAACTTTAGAAAGGGATCTTTTCTCTGCTCCTAAAAGAAGTAACATAATAGAAAATATTTCCGTAGCAAGGTGAGTGTTTTAAAAACTCTTGACAATTTTCCCTCTACACCCACTGAGCAGCAAGCTACATGCTCCTTTACAGCTTTTCTTCACCTCATAATTTGCCAAGTAACAGCAGTGATGAGTTGCTGATCAGAGCATGGAAAATCAGGTTATTCCTTTAGAATGAAAGGCATCATAAAGAACGGCAAAAGAAACAACTTACATTACTACCATAGTCTCACTATCATTTTTTTTCATAACTGACCTCTAGGATTAATCAAATAGACTTTAAGGTGTCCTTCAGGGTAATGAAAGGGCAGGCTATTTCAAATTATAAGCATTATCAAATGAAAGTATTTGCATATTTTCATATTAAAATCACACGTTATCTCCATTCTGACTGTATATTTCAGAACAATTTCATAAGAAAATAATTTTCTCATATTAATATTATTAATCTACTACATATGACAAGAGTCACCCCTATTGAAATCCTCCTGCTTTCACTTAAAAATACCAGAATCTGAATCATGCCAATCTTTCCTTTTTCTTGCTATTGGAGAACATAGGTCTTTCACTTTAATATGCTGTAGTCCCTGCTTTATTCACTAGATTTAACATAATGCTCTTATCAAAGTTCGGGGCTTTTTGTCATAAAACCTGTGACTATTTTCTTTGGCCAAAATATTAAACCGTATTTCAGCAGCAAAACGGCTGAAGAGACTGACATAATGCCTCCATACCATTCTTTCTACTAGGAGCAACTACATACAACAGCAATTACTAAAGCAAACTTGCTTGTAAAGCAAACTTACAACAGCAATTACTAAAGTAACTTGCTAGCAGCAATTACACAGCCCAACATCCATGGGCAGACTAGTTATTTCCTTTTGAGAAGAAACTAGACACCTGAGGACTAGAAATGTGTAATTTCTTTCCTGGTAAGTGACAGGGAAAAGAGAGAGAGGAAAAAAAACCCAACCTGTTTATTCTTTCCAGCTCAGTGCTTTTGAAGACAATTTTATTGAATTTGAAGAAAACAGGATTCTAGAAAAACCTGCCAAACACCACAGGAAATCATCTCGTTGCTCCTTTTATTATTAGTATATTTTGCATGATGACAAGTAGACAAGGTTCCATCATTTCAGCAATTTAAAACACATTTGATAAAAAGGCACCAAAGTCTGTACAATTTAAAAGATGAGATGGAACACGTGGAGACAAATATTCCAGACAGAATGGAGTGAGAGCAAATAGAAGACCAACAGTACTAGAGCTTGAAGATGATGCTGTACACTACGACAACTTGCAGGTTTTGGCATTGAACAAAGACCCGCTATTGTGCCCCTGTCTGTAGGCATTGTTTCTGAGCAAGACTGAACAAGTTAATGGGATATATCAGAGTACTTCAACAAAAGGTGCCCAATTACCTTTCAGGATGTTCTCATGCCCTTTAGCCAGCTGATTATACCTAGAGTCTTTTCCCTTACATGCAAATTGATTGCTCTAATGGCATCATTTCCTTTTTTCAGGCATTCAAGTTTTTTTATTTTCTTTAAAGCTACACAATAGAAAAACAAACAGCAGGAAAGGATGTAACTGCAGACTAAGGTGACACTTGGTTGACCTTAGGATACAAGTGGACTTGTCATATCACATTCACAAAGACCAAAATCTTTCAGCCCTTTTGCAGAGAACCCGACCGCAGGCAACAGTGCCACTGGAATACAGGTTCTTTTTGACACACAGAAATAAAATACAGCCATCAGTCTACAAAGTTATCTCATCACAAATATTTACGATAAGCATTTCAGTCAGTTATCTACATGTTTAAATTGAGCCTCTTTTTTCTTCACCAATGCAAAGTGATTTACAGCATCAACTTACTACTACTCCTACTTGTACAGTCAAGTACTGCAATAGCACACTAGAAGATAAATCACTTTAGATCTTCATGGTAAATTTAGAGAAAAATACTGGAAATATTACAAAGACTTAATTAATCTAAGGGAAGATTAACCATTTCCCTCTTGTTCCCTCCTTACAGAGGTCTCTGGGATAGATTAACTCTAGAAAATCCTTTATTACAAATAAGCAAGGAAGAAAAAAGGTGACATTTAGCTTTACAGTGGGCCATGGTGATCAAATCTTCTCTTGCATATGTAAAGAACTTTCTAGAAAAATGACTCCTCCTATTTCAGAGTACCATGGCCCTCAGCAGTGCATCTGATCTAAATCACTATTCCTTAAAAAATACCACCCTGCCAAAACAAGCAACAAACCCAAAGAAAATATCAGACATACCATCCAAAGTGACCAAAACATAGAAGGAATATATGGTATAAAATCAACAGCATTTTCAAATTTTCAAGTGAGAGTAGTTATCAGAAGCTTTCAGTAAAGTTACTTTTAACCCTTTGAATGAAGAATGGTATTTACAAAAAAAGATATATTTGAAACTCTGAAAGAAGATTTGATGTTACCCAAAAACTTTTTTCCCTTGATGTGCTGTAAAATGCAGACTTCTAAACTGTACCACAGCATGAGACCAGCAGCCAACAGAAATCGGATGGTTATATAATTTAGTGGTTAAGCAAAGATATTTTTAGTGCTTTGCTAATCCATCTAATGCATTTCTTTCCAAGAGAAGAAAATGCATTACACTGATAGCAATAACAGGGTCAAAACATGGGGATATTGACAAGGAATTCATAATTTCTAGAAAATAAAAAAAAGTATCTCAAATTATTCTTAATGGCATCCATTCCTAAGCAAGGCTTATCAGGGATTGGGAATGGGTGACTCTACAAAAGATTTTAGAGAAGAACTAAAACAAAGAAGGAAAACTTTCACAGAAACACTTCTAACAGCAATCTAGTAACGCAAACCAAGCTGATGACAATTCAAGAGAATCAAGAACATATAAAACTAAGTGTGTAGGTAAATTTTGAGTGGCATATAGTTTATGCTACCTGGGAAGCCTGAAGCAACTTCTGCTTTTTCTCAAAAAAAACCCAAAAACGGAACACAACACTTTTTGGAGAAGTGACAGTAAAGCAGCCATAAAGGCATACTAACAGACTTCTATAACAACGCTCAAATTCAAGACTTTCATTTGTTCTCTCAATTCCTTTTTAATACACTGTTGCTGCATTAATGTTAAATACTTATTAAGTAATAAATTCTTGGGGTATTATTTAAAATCTTCCACAGAAAACTATGAAAACTAAGAAAATGTGGGTTTACAATGCATACTATTGGGGATATTAACAGAACTTTGCTATTTCTTTCCCCTTACATTCTATTTCAAATTAATCTCCAGAGGAACAAAACATTTAAACAGAAAGCATGGAAAGCATAGGAGGATGAAAGCACAACATAAATATTTTTATAAACAGCAAATATTGAAAAAAAATTAGTTAAACCACTGCTTACTGTAATCTGAAACAAACTACAATGGACTTAACTGTTAAAAGGTCTTCATTTATTTTAAAATTTCATTTATTAATAGATGGAAATGTCAAAGTTGTGTACAAAATGTTTCCTCAGCTGACTTGCAACTAAGCAGGCTCAGTTCCTGCCTCCCTTCAAACTTTTACTTGCAAAATGAGACAACTCAGTGTCAATAAACAGAGGAAAAGATCAGAAGACCTCAAAGGTGCAAGTTTGTTTTACTAATGAAAACACAATAAATTGTTTCATAGTCAGAAAGATGCTATGAAATGGTTTTAACAGAGAGCATATAAAAGCAGATAATCCAAGAGGAAACTGCCACCCTAATTCTGCAAGTGAATTTCTGTACAAAACCAGAATTATTTTTTTGAATGCATTAAGCAGAGCTAGGTTATAAATCTGCTCGAACATGTGTTTTCATGTACCAGAAAATTCAAGGCAAATTAATTATCTTTTTCAAAGAAAAGTATCTTTTCAAGTACCACATTAGATACATTGAAAGCATAACAGAATTTCTTGACTGATCAGGGACCTTGAACAAGCTTAAGCTGAGTTTTGTCAGACTGACCTACGAAGACTCAGTCAGCATGTTCTTTGAACAGCCGACCAAAAATGCCTTCATTATTACAATGGGCTAATTAAATATGCTGTGAAATAGCAAATAAATGGGAGAACTTTTGCTATGAGGAAATGAGCTCATAGGTTTCACCAGACCAATGCTTGTGCAACCCCTATTCAAACACCAGGGCACAATTCAACGTTTCTGAGGACTTGTTTTTAAATAATGGTCCAAAATTTAATAATATTCTATATAAAAAAGATTCCAGTCTGGCTTCATCCTTGCTGGAAACAGCAAAAATCTACATGTTCACTGAAAGAGACATCAGCTCTTTCATGCTGTTCACTCGCCACCAAGGTCCACAGCCAAAATCCATGTTACGCAGCACATCATCTGTCAGCAGCTAACTCACAACTGTTATACAGGTTTCATGTCCACTTCTATAATGTTTTAATTGCAAGTGCAAGGAGCAGATGAATTCAAATTCAGTATTGATTACACTACAACGCTGGAACTTATGAGTGCACTGTTAAAAGCCATTTAAAGCATACTATGATCAACTAAAATTCAAAGAAAACATCAAATCAAATTTAGCACAAACACCTTACGGAATTTATTCAGAACTGTAATTTTGACTAATTGCTCTCTGCAGTCGTTGGTCACAAGCCCAGCAAAGCTAAAAGCTAAATGCTATCTACTGTAATCTTTCTGATAACAAAGGTTCACTCCCAGAGCTCCGTCAACAATTTTTCCATCAGAAACGCATCGTATCTGTTCATATCACACATACAGATACAGACTTTGAGTTGAAAATGCTCAGGGTCTTTTCCTGATAAGCAGTAGTAGCATACAGCTCAATTATGAGCATCTTCTGACAACAGGTATCTGCACTCTTAACTTTTGGTTATAGAATCACAGAATTGCTGAGGTTGGAAATGATGACTGACTCCAATAGTTAACACAGCACTGCCAAGTCCACTACTGAACCACATCCCTGAGTGCCACATCTATATGTCTTCTCAGTATCTCCAGGGATGGTTCCCTTATTATTCCTGAAATACCTTTTGTATCTTAGTGCTTGACATTATTCTGTTTTCAGGGTATTCCTAAGATGGCTATACAATGGCCATCATAAACTCATGGAAGTGAAGTAGCTTAAAAAGTGAACTTGGGCTGAACACCCACACAGACTCAGTCCCTATGAAGTCACTTCACCTTAGCGATCACCAAGATTTCTTGGTCTTATTTGTTTTTCTTGTAGAAGTCAAGTTTCTGTCCAGGAATGGGTACAAAACCTTAGCTCTAAATAAGCGCAAACCAGGACTGTGATGCATGCCCACATCTGCCAATAGATCACCTCAGCAGTGAGAACCTTTTGAGTCTTGCTTGTTTCCACATTTTAAGTGCTTTTGCATAACTGTAAGAGTGACATGATCCAACACCTTTATTTATAAATTCAGAGAAAGACAGATCCTTGAAATGATTCACCCCAAAACCAGAAAGCAATGTAAAAGCAGTAGCAAAGTGACCTCTCCCTAGTCTTATATATACTAGTAAACTGAGGCAAGCACTAAGTGGAGGTGCTACATTATTGCAGTAAGGTAACTAAACAAGCCTTACCTACCAGATTTAGACTGACAAAAAAAGGATATGCCTTGCTTCTTAACCTCCTAGAACAAAAGAACTGAGAACTCACATTTAACTGATTTCATATGAATCACATACTAATATGGACATTTCTGGCTTTTAAGTGCAAAACAGTAATAATATCATCTTTTCTCATCAATTCCTAGTTTTAATGTAACAGGACCCAGGCATCGCACTCCTCATCAGAAACTCTTTGGAAATTAAGGTTAAAAAAAAAAAAAGAAGAAATGCTTAAGTGAACAAAAAATTACTTCAGAAACCGAATATGATGAGACAGATTAAACGATTGGTTTTCCCAATTGAGAAAGTTTACCACTGGATACTCACTGGGCTCAGGGCTGAGAACCCATATCATTCATAAATGTTGGGGAAATGATGTGAACATCTAAGTGGCAGAATTTGTGAATGGCAGTGTTAGATAAGTCTGAGGGACAACTGCAGTGAAGGGCTGCACAAAACTCAGTGATCACTCTTAAATGGCAAATGAAGTGTAAGAGTGAAGTGCAAGGCAGAAGAACACTAACTTTATTTATGAAGTAAGTAGCTTTGAGAGCTCCTCATCAATGGAAGGCTACTTCTGTTCATCAGATCTGGGAAAACTAGATCTTAAGAGGACAAAAGGAATTATCAGATGTTAAACACTTACATGGGCTTGAGAAGGGACAAACTTATATGGAGAAATTTATTCCTGGACACTAGCCACACAGAGACTGTGCCTCTGCCTGCCCAGACAAAGAGAGCAAAGAACCGTAGAAGAATGAAGAAGCATAAAACACAAACTATAAATAGAGGAGTACTAAAAGAGGAAGATCATAGTGAGGAAGGCAAAGGAATGCAAGTCAGTGTACGCAAATGTGTACCTACATCTGTTAGATACATAAAAGAGAAAAATGTATTAATCACAGAAAAATGAACAGAAGTCATAATATGTTATCACTGATCAATTAGTATTCAAACAAACAGCACTACCCATTGAACTACACCAATTTTCAGAAAATGAATCCATTATGATTTGGGAAATATGTAATTAGATCAATGTATGGGGCATTAACTAAATAGTTCAAATGACTATTCTTCTGCTGTAGTTGTTCAGTGAGAAACATCCTACTCTGTAGAATAATGATCAATGATGTTACAGTTAGATGATAGCATGTTTTCTTATTTTTTGAAGAAATAAGCTGGGAAGGTTCTGTATAAATTGAATTAGTCTTTGAGCAAAACGTCAAATTACTCAAGCTCTGACTAGTATTACTAGTCGTAAGTATGCAAATGTACTATATACAACAGAAATAGATCTTTTATGGTTTTGAGAATATTTTTACAGCAATCAGTAAGTCTAATGACTTTACACTACAGTTCACATGTGACTAACCAGTACAAACAATCCAGATTTTATTTTTTAAATGGATATTTATTTCCACCGCAGAAACCCTCTGGAAAGTCGGTAGAGACAGATACTGTTTGCAGCTTAGTTTTTGAGCAATTGTTGTAACAGAGATCAAAACTGAGATGCTGTGTAAATACCAAGGCAAGACTCTGTATAACAGCTCATCTTCTGTGGCTACAGTTTTTTCATGTATCTCAGTATCATTAAAAAAGGATTAATGTTGTCATATACATCTGCTGGCTATATTTGCTGACTGCAAAGAGTCGCTCAACTCCTAAATTAAGTATTCTGAAACCTGGAAAGAAATAATCTGAGCAAAGAAATATTTCAAGGAGGTTTGTACACTAAAAAAAGGCTTTCTTAGAAAGTTATTTTAAAAGCAGTGGTGCAGCATTGTTTCATTTATTTTCTCAAAGTAGAAAAATTTTTCAGTCTTATATTAGCAATCTCCTGATCTTAAAGAACTTAGCAAACCAACTCTGGAGTAACAATTCGTTTCGTAATACAAACACAAGGTAACATTGGATATAGACCAGAACTGCTTTAAAATAAAGTAAATCCCTATTTGAACTTACGGCTGTAAGCAGGTATACTCGGATAAAGGTATTTTGATCAAAAAGTTAAATACTTGAAGCTTTTTAAAATTTCAAGCTGAGGGCTGGTACAGGAATAATTTTGCATATTTTCAGCCATATAATCTTACTGCATTACTAAGAAAAGAAATCAAATCTGTGTAACAATGTTTATACAATTTATATATTTCAAACAGATGTATTATTCATTCCCCAGCAAATAACTGAGGAACAGTCCAAACTCATATTATTTTACCAACGAGTTGTTTGTGAAATCTAAGTGAAAATGTGCCCCATTGAAGTTAATAGTATAACTCCCACAGGATTCAAGGAACATATGGTTTTCTCTAAAGAATGCAGAATTAACATTAAAATTATTATCCATAGTAGCTCAAGACTTCCTTTAAGTTTACCACAGCATTTAATCTGTTATCTTCAAACAGCCTATGCAGCAAAGTAATTAAAGTTCATTTTGAACCTAAGGCAGCTCTTTGTACTGAAGCAACTGGTCTTATATAAATACCTTTGGTATTTGTTGGATTCTATTCCTAAATACAATATTCATATTTCAGCTATAATAAGTAAAGCATCTCCAAGGCGTGTGAGGCACTAGCCTTGCAAGTGACCAGTTTAGTTTCTTGAGTAAAGTGAGATTGATAGAGTCAGCTAAATCCATCATGGAAAGCTGTGTGGTGCACATAATTCAGTGTCATTTGGAATGACTGGCAGCTGCCTTCTAGTGTGGATACAAATTGTACTATCACATGCATATAATTCCAGCTCTCCCTAGAAATCACAGTTTGTTCAGGTCAAGCTGAGCACACTGGTCACGCAGAGCAATGAATGCAACAAAGGAACTGGCTATTGAACCATTTAGTACTCCTTCTTGACAGTTCCACACGCTTCATATAACCCCCCCACCAAGGGCAGCACAGCTTACTGAAACTTACTGTGAATTAAGGTGATGAAAACTAGGAGCAGAGGTTGTTAAATAACTGATGTACTGTGGACACTGGTGCTCTGAGGGGGAGAACTGAGCCGTGCTGTTCAGCAGCAGGGGCTGCGCAGTGACTTGACGCCAATGCCCCAGGTTGGGGTAGCACCAGGCTGGGTAAATTGTGGTCCTCTGAATCATCACCACTACCAAACATTACACAAGCCCACTAATGGCTCCAGGAAGCCACTATGACAGCGAGGGAGAGCAGAGAGGAGCGACCAAAGAATGTCCACGCGATGGCAGTGGGTTTGCTCCCAAACGAAAATAGCATATTGGGTCTCCACGACCAAGTAAATCCTGCTGCACCTTCCTCCTGCATCTACTTCTAACAACTCCTTTGCAGCGATGCAGAACAAAGCAGCCTGCTCACGAGGCAGGGTGCCAACCAGAGTTTCAGTAGTTTCTATTAAAAAAATGAAGGCTGAAACTTAGCCATAGCATCTGTGGATTTGGACACAAACATGTTTAAAATCGAGCTGTCTAAAAAGGGTACTCTGAAAAAGAAATTGCTGCAGAAAATACAGCAGTTAATTCCCCTTCAGCGCTCCGCTTAAGAGCTCTTCCTGACTAGAGGCTTGCTAGTCACTGCTGTCTGAGCACAGACAGCTAATTAACAACGAGGAACTGCTCCATATTATTAGCAGCAAGATATTGATTTTACTGTTATCTTGATCTCATATCCTTTCACAGACTTTTCCCAGTTTCTTTCCATTTGTTGGGCACTGCCATTTTCCCAGACTGCAAGGTCTCTAGCCAGTGTAATTTGTTTGTGTAGTGCGTAACACAAAGGCACCATTATCCTTCACCAAATCTCAGGTGCTCATTTAATGAGAGCCCATTACAATACTGCTTTTAAGGTGGTCAAAAGTTCTTATGGCTCACTATGAGAGTATATACATCTTATTTAAAACTCGCTGAAAACTTCAAAGTAATTAAAAGTATTTAGCTTCTGTGGAAAAGATAATAAAAAAAACATTACCATTCTTTAATCTGCTTGTTTTATGACCTGAAAGATCAAGGAAGTATAAGGAAAATATCAACAAGGAAAAATTTTTTCCTTTTGATTTTCTTCTCCCTTTTCCTCCACATACTATCTTCTGGTTCCTATTTCTTACCCTTGCATCTTGTCCCTCCGTGTCCCTGCAAAGTTTGGTTTTTCTCAGAGACTCAACACTTAAAAGGGAAGACCTTTTAAGGGTAACATTACCTAGAAAAATATATGGAGGGGGGAAAAGAAAAAAAAGGGCCTGGCTCTGAGATCTCAATTCTGAATCCTTAAAATTGACTTTTCAGAAAGAATTTGGTACATGAAGGGTTGTATGTAAACAAATATCATTCCTTCTGCTTCCAGTGCTACATGTTTACTTACAGAATTGATGTATTTTAAAAACCACCCAGCAACACTGAATATTGAAGGTAAGTTTATAACCAAACTCTGAAAATTAATTCCAGAAACATTACAGTTTTTACCATTGTTAAGTATTGATGAAGACAAAGTTAATATAACACACTATAATGAGAACTTAAGTGATTTTCATACCAAGAAAGAAGTACTCCAATATAATTCCAGTTTATATTGAACTGCAGAAGGATATCTCCTTTGAAGGAGACATATGACAGTAACAAAAAGGAAGTCCAAAACCTTTTAAGTGAGAATTCTGTGATAGCTTCAAAATGAGTTTCGACTTGACTCTTGGTTAAATGGACGTTTGGGGCTTTTAAATATCTTCCAAAGGGCTCTTCCAAACATACATCTTCCAGCATTTGAAGCACTTCACATGTGTAGAAAAGAATTTATCAAAAATTTCTGGAAAGTAGCTTTTCTTTTTAGAAAGGAAGACACAAAAAAGGCATACAAACCTGACTGCTTTTTGCACAATGTCTTAAAGACAAATTCAAATTAATTAGTGCCTATAATGATGATTTTTAAAAAGCAACTTTTAGTATTTTTAAAGGCAAAAATATTGAACATACTTCTGAACTTTCTCAAATTCTAGGATTTTTATATTTGCACCAAGATATATTTCCTTAAATACAGCTAGTAAAACTCTAATACAAAATCAAGACTATTAAGTTGCTCTATAATTTTAAAAGCATTTTTATTCATTGCTAATTTATAATCTGCTTTGAATTCAGACCTGTTCTAGCAGAGACTGGTAATTATTTTCCTGATACAAAAGCTTTTTATACATCCCACAATTCTGTGATCTGGTGTCTTTTGAGAAATGCTGGTATGCTTTCCAAAACACCTCAGTACAAATGCCTCAAAAACCCAAAGGCTAAGCTGGGAGATCCAGTGTAAATTCAGGTTCAGAGAAGCACTATTTACCCCAACTCTTAGATTTTTCTGTATACCAAACTGCCATTTTAGATAAAGGAAGAGTACACAGGTTATTAAGGAAGACTTTGACACAAAAAGACATCAGGAATATAAAGCAAAACAGTAGTTGGTCTTGTTGACGACTGTGTGGACATCTGTCATAGGTCAAACTACCAGCCAAACCTGTCATGACCAGCAGGGAGCTATGAAGAGGAGTATGGTCTGTTTTCATTTGGCTGAGCAAACACTTTGGGAGTAAACAATACAGGAAGAACAGCATACGACTCAAAGCTGCATCAAAAGGGAAGGTATCTGCATAAGAGTCAAAGTTTTTAGTCCTTTGGAATGAAAACCTGGATATTAGATGGTTTTGGGGGTGAGAAAAGGTCTATGAAGAGAGTTTTTCCACTAATGGACTGGAAATCTACAGTAAGCACTCACTGCTGGTGACATCTGCCCAGTCTGAAATACAGAATGTGTGCAGTGAGGTTAAGCCATATGGGCAGAACCACCTTCGTATTACATATTAGAGAGATGATAAAAGGTACTCCTCCTTCCAGACATTTTGTGTAGCAGTGATCATTAGAAAGAGACAAGACCAACGTCCTCACATTCATCTGAGAAAACACTGCACGATACTCCTGCCCGAAGGATTAATGTACTATTAATATATCAGTTTGGTAAAAAATGCAGTCACAAACCAATACTGGTCCTCAAGTTTCAGTGAGACAGAAGTTCTTCCATTATGAAACTGCAGCAAATCAGTCAACCTAGAATTTAGCAACTGTTGGATGCTTTTTCCTCAATGCTACTCTAGAATATCTCCCAGATAACCTGGCTCTTAAGACAGTCAGTGCTACTGACTCTGCCAGTATGACAGTCCCTTAGTTCACACAGTGCCATGGCCTTGCTCCTACTCGTTGATGCTAAAGGCAATTCCGAAAACTTGAGAGACGGGAAGGGTTGTGTCATTCTTATTAGGTGAGTCCAACACTCACCTAGTACTCACATGTCAAGTTAATGCATTCTTCACGTCTGACATTGTCTGACTTGGTGTCAGGTCTTTGGCCTTTGAATCAGTATGAGTACAGTTAGTGCAATGCCTATGAAAAAGACAGGAAACCTCAATCTGCAACCTTGCTATCCATACTGGTAGTCATGGGGTTGCTTCAAAGAGACTCTCAGTTAAGAAACCCAGAGGGAGGGACAGATAGCTCAGGATCACAGCTGCACTCTGCAACTGATGCCTTCTGTTGCTGCACTTTCAAAAACATATCTTCAAGAAGTAAACACTGTTTTCATGAATTGTTCCAAAAGAAGCAATTTGAACTTGGTCCTCCACCTAAAATCGAAGGGAAGGAAAAGCAAACAAAACTCTTCAGAGACATATCCCTTCTTAAAAAGGAAGTGCATACACCGTTGCCTTGGAACTAATGGTCTCAGACTACAATTTTTTAATAGCTTTACATTGACTCCCCCCTTCTACACATCACATCACCCCAGTTTTTTCAGAACTAGGACTTATTATGTACTGACAGAACATGAACTGTCAGTACTTTCTTCAAGTTACCTATTACTGATCTGCTTTGCTAACACCGTATGCTGTCATATAATCACAGAATCACAGAATATGTATTCTCAGCTGGAAGGCTCCCACAAGGATCATCGAGTCCAACTCTGCAGGGAATGGCCTGAGTTACTTCTATAACCCTCTAGTTACTTAGGTGATCAGTACTCAGAAAGGTTTTTTACTAGTATTCTGAATTCTTCATATGAATGTCTCAATTACTTTTCACTGTTGAGCCATCTATATATTCACACTTTTCCATTTATGCAGGTTTTGGTATTCTCTGTATTCCTTATGACTGTTAAGAAAAGGATAGTCACTGAGGACACACTAGTGACCAGACTATATCAGGAATCAGTTGTTCAGCTCTAAGTGTAATGTGACATCCTCTTTCTAAAATAGCACAAAGATTTTCTTTCATGCACATTTTGGGACTCTTTTTTTTATCCAAAGCATATTTCAAAAAATGACTGCCTGAGAAAAC
Organism: Pseudotriccus pelzelni; assembly: GCA_035584735.1. Lineage (NCBI taxonomy): Eukaryota > Metazoa > Chordata > Aves > Passeriformes > Tyrannidae > Pseudotriccus > Pseudotriccus pelzelni. The sequence goes on from JAWMRA010000078.1 coordinate 119,814,889, forward strand.
AAACTGAAACCAACAACAGAGAAACCGCCACAGAAAGTTATTGGAAGGCGTTAAAAATTAAATAGCTTTTTAAAGAGCTTTCAACCTTAACAATAAAAACTATTAAAATTGTCTATACTGATTTAATTTGTAACAATTCCATTTCAAACAATTTTGCTTGGTTGTTGTTTACGAGTTCAAAGTGAAAATGCCATTTTTTGCCACTGCTAATACTCATACACTTCTCCCATCTCAAACATTTGGCAGAGGCACAAGGAGCAGACAAGCACCACTATCTGAAGCGCTGGTCTTATGGTCTTATGGTCTTCTGGCAGATACTGCGCAGGCAACCAAATGAACAGCCTCTAAGAACAGCACCAAGCATCATTCTTATGCTGTTTATACCAATGTCTCTCAGATAAACAGATGCATCTTAAGATGCCCAATACCGAGCAACTTCAGTGATTTTCAAATGCTACTCAAAAAAATCAACAGTACAATAAGCATAACTGGAACATGCTTATGGGAAGATATTCAATCTTCGCCTCATGTTCCCCAAATAATTTGCTACATTACCTCACCAGTTTTATTTTCCAAACAGGTTTAAAGGTATAACACAGCAGCTCTGGAGTGAAAGCAGAAATGGACTGAGAATGGAAATTTACTTTCACAGTATATCATGGAACATATACAAACACCTTTACTCAAAGGAGTTGAAGTTCTAAGTTTTGTATGTGTAATGCTAAGCAAGTACTTACTAAAGTCAACCTTTACAACCTTGCACTTGACAACATACCTCGAAGTTGCAATTTCCACTTTGGTTCTCGCCATGGCAGCTGCTCGCTGTGCACCCTCTATTGCTCTATCCACCTTTTCTCTAGTTTTTGTGTTTCGTATTGGTATAAGTTGCTTTCTTATTCCACGGACCAAAACGTTATTTTTATACTTTCCCTCTTCTTTGGTGCCATCTGGAAACATGGTACATCCATACCCATGCCTCCTGTTATTCAGCCATTCTCCTTCGTATTTCATACCATTTGAACGCTCACTGATACCAAAACCACTGCGCTTGTCATTCTTCCATTCACCCATATAGGCTTCTGTAGTGGTGGCATCGACGTGGTCTTCCATAGGGCTATAATCACAGTCACCGTCTCCAAAACTAATTGTAGAGTTGGCATCGCTAGAACTAATTCTGCTCATAGCAGCATCACTCCTGACAGAGCTCCGTTTGCTAGATATCGATGACCTAGATTCTGATTTTCTAAGTTTTATACTACCAAGAAGGGATCCTCTTCTGAACAAGCCTCCTTTTTTCTTAATGCCCATGGCTTCTGGATCACTGTGAAAATTGAGCACAAAACCTCCTCTTGTTCCAGCCGGACTGTCTGAAGTGACATCATGCAGAACAGTGCCGTTGCTCTGCTCGCTCCGAAGCGAAGCTAGAGACGTTCGGAGGGGTGAACGGATCACAGTGGCCATGCCATAGGGTACGCTCTGACGCACACCGTATCCATGTCGCATCCCTCCTGTCCACTGCCCCTGGTAGGTACCTTTCAAAGGAACGAGGAAGAATTAAATTCAGGAAGCTGTAGAAGACCTAGCACTCTACATCCAGTATGCTACAGGCAATACTACACTGTCAGCTCTGGTTCTGGTAAGAAGTAATGCAAAAAATCACAGTACATGACACAGCAGATAAACTACTTTTGTTATTTGTTTTTCTTATAAATTATTTTTCTGCCTAGCAAATCCTTCACTTTCACAGCTCAACTGATGTATTTTAGCAAGTAAGACACAGCAGCTATAATCATAAGCATTTTTGAAGGGATCTGTCCAGGAAAACTCAAAGAGAAGTTTCTAAAGCAGGACTCCCACTGCATTATTTTAAGGTGGACTGATGGGAAGTGGTCAGTAGAAACAGATCCACATTATACGCAGTCAGCTGAGGAGGGAGAAACGGATGGAGAGAGCAGGATACTCACAGCTCTTGCCTCCAGCTGCTCACAGAAAGAGCAAGTAGAAGTAAACTTCCTGCTATCCTGGATTTAAGGTGGCTACAGACCTCTCTTTGGCAGGACCTATTCGATGATACACTAAACTGTCTTCACATGGGCCTTTGGATCTGCTCATACAAACCTCTATTGTAAAATTAAATCTTTTAAAGTTTTTGCGTGCACTCAAAAGAATAAAACGTTGGTACTTCTTTCTCTCTAGGAAGTCTTCAAATCAACACTTTTTGGTATCCCCAGTACATAAACATGGCCTGCATCCTGCATTATGTTGTGATAGTGATCAGAAGCATGAATCCTTTAGCCCTTTTTTTGCCTTTCATTTGTTCTGCAGTATGCAAGAAAGAGAAGGCAGTAACAAGCAGAATATTGCTCAACATTCTATCAAACATATTTAACTACAGCTATTTTCGGAAAGATTTTTAAACAGCAGTGTAAGAAGGAGCAACATGGTATATGTTATGAAAAGTCATGGATATCCATGCAAAGCTGCATTTGAGCCAAACTCCACCTTTACCAGATTGCTACTACTAACAATTTTTTTCTTATATTCTCAAAAGGCATTTTCATTTTGACATTTGCCAGTGTCTGGTCTCTGAAAGCCATTTGTACCAGAAGTTCCAAAGAAAGGTAGCAGGAACCCCATAACTAGCAAATACAAGATAATCGCTTTAAGCTCCTCAAAATGAAGTCGCTCGCCTACCAAGTGCCTTTTTTTTTTAAAAAACAAAGCTATTTAAAATCTGAATATTCTTACGGCGGGATGAATAAGCAATCTTTAAAATATCTTTTTTTATTTTGCTCTGCTTTAATTGAGCACCTATTAACTATTCAGAGAACTGAACATCAAATGTCAAATTAAGTGATTGATAACATTTTTGCAAAAATATCTGTGAAATATCTGCAGCTTCAGATGTATCTTAAAGACTCACTGGCTTTGAGATTTGATCTCCTTTGTACAAGCATACTGTTTTGGTTGTGTGCATCTACCAAGTACTGCTTTACTGAATTACCTCTTCTTCTAAGCTTTATTTCAAAGCTAATTCGCAATTAAATTTGCTAAGTCTGTTTTCTTTATTATATAATACTAGATGGGTTCCACAACGTAACTATTTTGTGTTGGTACAAAATTCTACCAAGTGGAAGGTTTTTGTCTTAACAGATGGCTGCTGACACAAACAAACAACTTTCTTAGTTTCTTTCTCATTCTCTGTATCCTGGATACCTACTGATGCACTGGTTGTAAGGGTGCTGAATCTAGGAACATGATTATTTTAAAAAACTCAGCATATGGGGAAGAACAAATAGAAACATGAGCACAAAGCACTGGTATGACGTATTCTGTAAATAGTGCAAATATACAGCCACATCGTGATTTTTTTTGTTTTATTAAACAGACATTTCCCAGAAATATATTAATATTTCCTGAGCATAAATTAGTTCATTTTGTCCTTAATTATTTCTGGGATCCCCTTAGTATTCCAATGATATGCTGGAGCTAAGAATCTGGCTACACATACTTATGGCTACATATAAGAATCTCTAACATTCTGCACCACTTAATTTCATTTTGAAATAATAAATCTAATTTTGATTAGACCACAATATTACATTAGAGCAACAACTCATAATTATGGCTCTCCATGTTGCTATTTGAATGCCAGACTTGAAGCAGAATCAATTTATTTCAGTACAGAATTTTATAAAAGTATAAAGGGTCAGCCTTTTTCAGATTAATATTTTAATTAATAAACATGGAAAGCTCAAAAATACTTAACTAATTTAGGACTTGTATTTTTTCCTACTCTAGAAAGAAATGGAAATGATCACTATTGTTCATAAGGGCATTAAAACAAGAACAATTGATGTGCTGCTATTCACTAGTCCAATTTTCCTTTCTACTGGGGAAATAAAATCAATGCTGTCTTCTTCTAAAGAGAGAACAGTCAAAGAGGAAATGGAAGATTCATACTGAATTGGTCCCCAAAAACCACCAAATATTTAGCTTGAATTTTGCAGAGTGTTGGAAGTAACAATTATCTTTTCTATCATTACAAATCCATTAAGGGAAAGGCTTCCAATACTAACGCTAGAAAGCCAACTGTTTTCCTTTATTTTTCAACTCATATTTTAAAGGAAAAGTATTTTAATGACATATGGAGGGCAGTGTCCAGAATGCAGACAAAAGAGACCTCTACAGTAATACGACTGACTATATCAACCTTTAACTGCATCACCTTATTCAACAAAAAAAAATTTAGAAACCTTTAAATGAGCAAGACAACGTATGTCAATGTTTCAAAATAATCAAATACTACAATGTATAAGACACGATAAAAACGTTTTTCCCACATATAAAGTTACAAAATATATAATATAAATAATATAAATATATAATATAAATATGCAATATTTACCTCTCTATACAGATATAAATATGAACAATATCAACAAGCACACCTTATTCTGTTTCACCTTATACTGTAGTTGACTGCCAAAAGCAGTTCCTATAGGGGTCAACTGTTAAAATTTTAATTAACACTGTAATTAACAATCTAATTTAAAACAATAACATTGTTCAGCACTAATTTTTCAAAAGCTAGGCTTGCTATCCTTTGAAATGTTCAGCCCCAAGTTCTACCGACCATCTATCTGGTGTTTAATTGGTTCCCTTGAAAAGGCATACACAGTTTGAGAACTATTAAAAAGTAGATTTTTTTCCTTTTCTTTTTGTTTGCAAGTTGTTCCAAGATATAACTTCATAACCTATCTCCTCAGAGTTACATTGTGCCACCCTTTCTCAAACACCTTTGGTAGATCTGACAACTATAAATGTCACTGCCCACTTGCAGCTAAAATTTAAAACTACACTGTGAAAAAACCCGAGAGGCCAAGGACCCATTCAACTACTCCATTTGCTCTTATCCTTTACTTACATATTCTGTGGTTTAACAAATTCGTTGTCATATCAAGATTTTTGCATGCTTTTCCAACTCAAATGTTAGATAAGCATAGACCTAGAAAGAAGAGCTCTCAGAAATCAATGAACATACGTACTACTGATGACCTCTGCTTAGGGTGCTTTTGCCACTGATCTCCCTCTGTGGAACACCACCACGCAACCAGTTATTGCTACTGTTGGAAGGATGATAAATAACTAATTTAGACATATTGAAGTTTCAAATTAGGCCACAGTCCCTCCATAAGAACAGCTCTGGTAAGTTTGGAGATTCACACAGATTCAACAAACCTAGGCAGTTTAAAGTAGGCACAAAAATCCAGACCGCCATCAGGAACGGTCTGACAGGACACTTTAAGGCCCTGCATAATCCCATGCAATGAATGGAGGATCATGGTTTATAATTCACAGTGTTTTCCCCAGAGATTAGACTGAGTGACAAATTTAGCCATCTAAACACAGCATGACATTTATTACTCATGTTGTGCAAAGTGTTGTGTGCAGAAACACTGAGGAACACTGTCAATGCTTATTTCGTGTTTCCATCCCTAAACCACATCTCCTAATACCACCAATGCATTCTAAAGCAACATACTAGGGATAGAAAAAAAAATAGAGAAAAAAATAGCAGCAGAAAGGCCTGGGTTATAGCAAGTTTGAAAACAAACTGGCAATTGACAGAGTTTAAAAAGTTATTTTCCTGTGCCGGTATTCTCAGGTCATCATAAAGAGAGAGCTTTCCTGCAAACGTTTTAAAGTATGTTAAAGACACATATGTAAATCTGGTTCCCTTATAAAAACATTTCAGACATTCTTCTGGTGCGCAAGTACCGCTATTGTTTCCGGAGCACAAAAACAAAACCACATCTGCAAACATCTATGACGTACTGCTCTGCTCCATTCATGAGTACTTTCATTAAAATCAATGGGACTTCCCACCCTCTGTTCCTATGAACTGCAACATGCAAAAGTCTGAGGCTACGACAACAGATTTCAGGTAATAGGGCTAAAAATCTCTCAGTGTGAACTGCACACCTCATATGCTGTTCCAATTCTAAAAATTTAGAGAATTTAACTCCAATAATCAGTAGTATATTAAGATTTTTTAAAAATGCACAAGAAGCCTAAAGAAAAAAGAGCTTATTACTAAGAATCTGAGTTTGAGAAAATAATTTCCATAAGATTTACTAGAATGGCAATTTACTTTTCCAGGAAAAAAAATTTAAAAATTAAATAAATAAAATAAAAGATGGCACTGCAAATTCAGCTATTCTTCTGCTTGTAATTTATTAGCCAAAATAAATATAACAAAAAATATATTGCATAGTGAAAGTGAAAATCCTGATCTCTTTCATACTTTGATTTTGGTAGTGTTTTCCTTTTTTTTAAATCCACAAACACACATCTCAGCTGACTTAGAACGTTAGAACTTTCCACACCAGGAAACAATTTTCAGACAGCTACCAACAGATATAAACAAGGAAACAGAAAGGTGCAAACCCCCCTGTACTTTCCGTTTTCTGAATGAAATGAGTATTACCAAACCTGTTCCATTGCTCCAAGTTGAAGAGCAACTCTACAGAAGTTGCAGGTGGCACTCGCACTGATGCCAACGACATCATAGCAGCAAAAGATGAATTACAGAGTATCGGTTTTATTTGGCGTGCACAGCATGAAGCGACAGAGGCACAATAACTGTGAGGGTTCCAGTGGGGTCCGCTCCTCAGTGACCTTACTGAACCCTGACTTCTGGACCGTTCCCGACCTCGGCAGCAGGACGGATCGCACCGATCCCTCCCGCAAGCCTACCGGGAGCTCAGCCCCCGGAACATTTGCTTTGTCGTGGTGAAGGGTGTGAGAGGCAGGTCTGTGTAACTTCACTACACACGTCGTGCTTTGAGCTGTATGCTTTAAACTATCCCGAATTTTGTTAAAAATAGCAGTTATTACATGAGGGTGGACCCAAGCTTCATCGATTTTACGCAAGCTGCGTACCCTCTCCACTACCCTCAGCCTGCTGTTTACCAACCGAGCGCACTGAGCGCAGAAAGCCGCCCCTGCCCGCGCACCAGCACGACTCAAGGGCTCTGTTTGCAAGTTCGTGCCGTTTCCCCACGGCCACGGTGCGAAGGGGGCGAGGCTGCGGGGCTCGCCCGCCTTCGCTCGTTCCTCGAGCCCGGCGCGGCCGCCCCAACCTTCGCTACCGCGGGCGGGGAGCAAGGAAAGCCGTCTGCCGGCGGCCGTAATACGGATTTCTACCGGCCGGCCGGGAGAAAGCGCCGAGCGCGGTCAGCACAGCCCGCCCGGAGCGCAGCCGGGGCCGGGGCGGCTCTTCACGCAGCGGGGCGGGGCGGGCGCCAGGCACCTGTGGCGCTCCCTGGCCGCCAGCCGGGCCTCGGGGGCGGCGAGAGAACGGCGCCGGGAAGGGCGCACCGCCCCGGGCAAGGGAAGGAGGAGAGACCCCGGTGAGGGCTCCGGGGTGGAAGGAGGGGCCGTCGCCGCCGCTCGCCCACGCAGGCGCGACCCCCCCCCCCATTCCTGCCCGCCCGCCCGTCCCCCGGCGCCGCCGCGCGCGGGGCGCCCCCCGCCGGCGCCCACCTCCGTCCCCGTAGGTCTCCACGCCGTATCCGTCCTGCAGCCCGTTGCTCCAGGTGCCCTCGTAGCGGGCCGGCGTGCTGAGGCTCTGCCGCACCCCGTAGCGCCCCTTGAAGCCGTGAGACCACTCGCCGCGGTACATCCACCTGCCCTTCGTCTCCACGCCCAGACCGTGGCGCTTGCCTTGCGCCCAGTAGCCCAGGTAGGTGTTGCCGCTGGGCCAGGTGTAGCCGCCCGCCACCTCGAAGCCGTGGGACCAGGAGCCGGCGTACTCGCCCTGCCCCTTGGGCCCGGTGCAGATGCCGTGCCCGTGGGCTTTCCCGTCCTCCCAGCCTCCGCAGTAGGTGCCGCCATCGTCGAAGTCGAACCGGCCGCCCGTCATCCAGGGCAGCGGGGCGAGCGCGGCGCCGCCGCCGCCTCCCGCCCGCCTTCCCTTCCCTGCTCCGCCTGCCCTGCCCTGCCTTCCCTTCCCTTCCCTCCCGCCGACAGCCCCGGCGCTCCCCGCGACTGCGAGCGCTCCGCCGGCCGGCCGCCCGCGCCCAGCCCAGCCGCAGCCCCGCGGCGGCGAGCGGCGCCCGCCCCCCGCTCCTCCCCGCCCGCCCCTCCGTGCCCGCCCGGTTCCGCCCCCGGTGTGGCCGCCGCTGCCGCGGGGCAGGTGCGCGCCCCTGGGGCGGGCCGGGGGCTACGCCGGCTGCCGCCGCACCTGGGTGGGCTCTTCCCCCGGGAGCGACCGGGCAAAGGCGGCTGCCCCCGGGGGAGGTCTCCGCCTGCCCTTCGCTCCCGGGAAAAGGTGCCCCCCCGTGGTCGGGGGCGCGCGTGTCCCGGGGCGGGGCGAGGCCGGGAGCGCGCAAGCCGCGCCGGGGCCCCCGCCGTGCTCGGGGGGCAGCGGCGGCTCCGGGGTCGGGCTGCCCTGCCCTGCCCTGCCCTGCCCTGCCCTGCCCTTCCTCGGCGCTGCCCGGCCCCCGGGTTCCCGAACAGGTTGCTGCTGCACCTGCAACGTAGGCAAAATGAGACGGCTTTCGAGTGCTATTTGTGATTCTTCATTTGCCTTTTTTGTTTTTGGGTTTTTTTTGGTTTTTTTTTTTTTTTTTTTTTTTTTACTTTTCAATTTCCCTGATCTTGAAGACTAGCTTTCAGCTGAAGTTGTTTGTCCACGGCGGAGCCGAGTTGTGCTTTGCCCCTTTTCCAAACCACGCACGAAGCTCACCGTGTTCCACGGATGGAGAAACGGGGGGTTGTAAGGAACGTGAATGGTATCGAGGCTGATGGGAACTTCATAAGCAGTCTCTCATTATACCATCAGCCTCACGGCCGACGGGTGACTGATGGGCGCTAAATCCTGCCAAGTACTCCTTTGCCAGATATTTAATAATCAGATAAAAATACAAGGGCAAATGACAGGAAAAACACGGAAGAGTAGAAACAGTAGAGAGAACAGTGGAGAAAGGATTGAAAGCTGCTGTCATAGTGCATCTTAGCTTTCTGTTCTTTCACAGTTACAGTCTAGGACTGGAAGAAAATCTGAAATAAAATGTTCCTCTTCAATGGGGGTTTTGTTAAAAGCATGAATCCTCCTTGTCAGTCATGGGGAGTGGTGCTATCTGGACACAGGTGATTTGGAAACCTAGGGAAATAGCAATAGCTATGTCACTAGTAATGAATAAAAGCAGAAACATAATTGTAAGTGAAAGACTTGAACAAAAAGCATCAGAAGTTGAAACAGTTAAGCTTCAGAAATCTATGCCAAATTCAGCACAGTTATAAGCAGTTTTGACTTGAATCTAAATGAAATTAAAATATTGCCCATACTAAACATACCCACTGAACTTGAAATTTTCAAGCTTTGTGCTTCACAGCACACTGTTCTATGTACATTTCTATGCCATGCTTACACAGTTCAGTGCCAAAGTATCTTTACTCTTTCTAGGGGAGAGTTGAGCTCCATAACTGCTACGTGCCCTTTTCTCATTGTAAGAAGTGTGTGCTGTAAAGCCTTGTTTCTGTTCCAATAAGAGGATTTCTAGTTCTGGTTGAACATGTTTAGGTAGAAGACTCTGCGCACCTATTTGGACACATGTACAAAGAAAAAAAGACACCATCAAAGACTTGTGCCTTGTCCATGAGAAGTTGGGGAAGCTGTCAGTGCCCCTTTTTTCCCCAGGAATTTTATTCCATAGTTTTGGAGTGTAGAAAACCATACAGGAATGTTGTTTCTGTAGCACAGGTGTGCAGTCTTTAACATATCTTTGGACAAGGCTATATAGTGTTCTGAAGTTAAGGAGTGAGACCTTCACTGCAATCTGAGAGTTTTGAAAAGCCATTATTGAGAATGGAGGGGAAGTCCAAAAAGGTTGCAGTGGGTGCGATTGCTGAATAAGATGTGGTACAGTCTTCTCTGAGTATTGCTTGAGCTCGTCAGGTTTTATATCCTACATGTCTTACATTGCTTACTCAAGAAAAAGATTGGAAGCAATAGTTGTGACAACACATATGCTTTGAGGAGTTTACTATTTTCACTCTATTAATCTCTCTTTTCTGTTTTCTTACTTCTGACACAAGATAAAACCCTGTCACATTTCAGCAGGATTTCAGAAGAGTGAAATACTTTATATGGGTGTGGGTAACTACCTGTTGGAAGTCAGCACGCGTAATAACTGATACTGGTGTACAATTAACTAGCCATTGAGGTCCCTTGTTTATAACTGCATGTTATCTGAGCAGTTTTTTATGAAGTACATGAGTTGTCACACTTGAAATGGAGCTGTTGAGCATTGGGTTTATCTATTGGGGGGATACTATTGCTTTACATGGTGTTTTTGCGTGCTGTGTGCACAACAGAGGTGTAAAGCCACTACTGCCTTACGAGACATGCTGTGCACAGCAGGGACACAACCAGCACAGAGGGGAGCAGAGGTGGAGAGTGATGACAGGTTAGCAAGTCCAGACAGTGCTTCTGCAACTTGGCAGTGGAAGTAGTCTCTTGAGAGAGTATGAGATTCTCTTAGCCCCTCTGTGGATCTGAGCTGCATCTCTGAAGAAGCAGCCATGTCCTGCTGCCTAACAGCCTGGACAATAATCACGGTTGTGTAAGTCCTTTACCAACCTGAGTATCAATATCAGTGAATTACTGGATTTTGTAATTGCACTCTTGATGCAGATGTGTTACTGTGCTGTTACTTGACAATAAATTGTTTATTTTTAAAGCTATTTATCTAATGTCTATTATGATATCCCAAACCTGTAACTAATTGAGGCTGCTTTAATTCCTTACATCTGTACAGTAGAAGATGTTGCATAAATGAAATAGGCATCTGCCTATTAGTCCTTTGGTTTAGCTCCTTGGTTTAAATTTTACAGGTTTTAGTATTAGATTAGATGAACTAACGAGATCAGATGGGCCAGAGATGAACAATGAAAATTTTAGGAAGGAATCGTATTATTTTTCTTCTGTTATCACACAGGTGTCAGTGGCTCCTTTTTAAGTGACCTGCAAATGATGCTAAAATCAGTGGTAATTTTGTGTGTGGTTTATATTTTCAGGTATATTCATTCCAATGAAGTAATCAATTTAAATGAACTTGACACTTGATGATAAGATGAATTCATCACTGACAGCCTTTTCTTATCCCCTGCTGAAAATGTAAATTTTGATCGATGTGAGAATAGAAGTGCTTTGCAGAGAACTCTTAGCATCACTCAGCCAGGTCTTGATGATGTAAGACATCATAGGTGTCTCATTGCTGATCAGGTTGTAGATTTATTATTTGGGATTTTTTGGGTGTTTTTTTTTTCCTGCAGGTTTTGCATTGACAAGCCTCAACTTTAGTTCATGCCAATATGTATTTCCTTCTGGCTGCGGTGTAAGTAATGTTCATATGCAATCTTTAGCATGTATGTTAAATACCTTAGATTCACAGATTTTGTTTCCTTTCCTTCTGCCCAGTATTAAGTTAAAAATTATTCTACAACTCCATAGATACAGGAAGTAAGCAGTTATAGGTATATGAATGAGTTTTGTTCAAAATAAGTAGAATTAATTCTGCTATTTTTAAAATCTACATTACAAGAGTTCTTTTCTGAAGTCTTTCATACATGTAACACTCAGAAAATACAAGGGCCAGATGCAGTTTATGTATCATTTACAAAGAAGTCATCACAGCACTAGGTCTGATAACACTGTATGTATGCAAAACATGAGTGCCTGATGACACAGTATGTATGCAAAAACTGCTGCGGGGTTTTATGAAAAAATGGTAGATGCAGCAGGTGAAGACACACTAACTCCAGAGTTTTAACATAAACTGGATACAAAACTGCTGAGTTTAAACTATTAGTCTGTAGATATCTGATGCATGAATAAAAATTAGGCACATTTATTCTTACCCTTAAAAGCCTGATTCAGCAGGGAATTACTTTAAGTACTTTAGTAATCCCCTTTACTTCAGTGGGACTACACATGAGCTTTAAATTAAACATCTGCAAGATATCTCTGCTCAAATAAAGCAAAGCTCTGAAGAATGTTCTCAAGTGCTTTGCAGAATGGAAGCAGGATGCTTAACTGATGAGCTCCATGAGCTGCACACATTGTATTGGAGGAGTTCACACACAGGACTGCTGTGTGGGAGGCAGAAATAGAGAAGTAAAGGTAGTACAGAAGCTACAGTGTAGAAATTTCAAAGGCAAATAGGTGTGTCCTGCCTCCATATGAGCAGCCACAACTTTTATGCCTATCTTTATGTCTGGAATCTAAATTAAAGTTTATAAATATAGTTCTGTATAACTTTAACGCATATAACGTTGTCTGACTTCTATACCACTTTCCCCTAATATACTGTAAATCCACATAAGATAGTGTAAATATGGAAATAATTCTACAGGATTTTTTCCCTCAAAAAATTTGCTATAATATTTGAGAATTGTTGTGCTATGAATCTACTCTCCTAGATGCATCAGTAAGTGTCAGTTCTGCCTTGCAATTGAAGCTGGGAACTAGCCAGTAAGACAGTATATTTAATTCCAGAGATATTGTGCTTACTCAGTGAATACAGTTATTTTCTTTGCAAAAATGCTGATAAAGCTTATAAAAACAAAAATACAGATCCTTTTCTAACTTGAAAACAAAATGAGTATGTTCTGTACCTGGACTTCTATTTTCAGCATTGTTCCAAGCAACTGAATAAGATTTTAAATAAAAATGCAGTTGTTTTTCTTTTTAAAGAAAATGTAGCATTTATGTTGAACACCTTTGTCTCTGAAGTAATTTTAAGAGTGACAATATTCTCCATACAAATACAATACAGTGTATTGGAATGATTGTGGGGTTTTTTTAATGTAGAAAGGTATTAGAATATTTTATAATGGTGGAAAAAATAAAAAATATTGTTTCAGGATCTTTTCAGCATTTACAGTTGTGTTGTTGGTTGGTTGCGGGTTTTTTTATATATGTCTACAAAACAAAAACAAGTGCATCACAATACCTTAATCCACTTAAAAAAAAACCTAATTGCAAATGTGTTTGATTTTTATAACACTTGATTTGAAGGAAAGTGTCATATCATAATGATTGCTCTAAATTAGCACTCAAATTATGTAGGTAGAAAAGGTATAAAAAAATCAGTTTATCCCCAGCAAGTTTTTCCGAAATGGTGATAGGAATTCTGCAATTGCTGCAGTTTGAGTGTTGCTTCCTAAGGGAAGATGGGAAAGGTTTGTGGCTTTCCTCTTTGCAGCAAATTCCCAAGTCTGAAGATGGCTTGTGTTATCTTGCTTGAGCTCTTTTCTTTAGCCCAAGCAGGTTCTGTCTTTCATTATTTTCAGCTAGACCTCATGATTGTCACAGTTGCTGTTGTCTGGCATTTCTCTAGTTATGTTATGTAGTTGTTAACTTTTCTGGTTTTGAAAACAAATCACACTATTTGGTTAATATTGTGTCATATTAAAGTAGCATAATTTTGTATGACTCCCAAATGACATTATTCTTTTACACTCATGCCAGGAATCAGCAGTATGATGATTCTAATCTGCTTCACACAAAATGATGTGTAACAGCTCATCTTCAGAGCATGATTTGCTGTTGTCCTAATCCTTTCCCACAGAACATTGTTTACGTAGTTGCTTCCAACTTTATATTACTGAAGTTGAGTTTCACTCAGCAGGTTTTCACTAGCACACTCTTTTTCCCCTCTATAAGATTATGTTCCCAATTTTAATTTTAATCCCATATTGCAGGTCTTCCTGTGTTTTTAACAGTTTGCACATTCACATATACAATAACTGAACTCTTCCAATATCAAAGTTATTTAGGAACATATTGAATATTAAAGGATTTGGTACAGATTTAGCATTTCCGACATTCTGCAGCCGTGGTACTTAATAATTAATAACATTACTTAGTAACTGTAAACAATGTGTAGTCTCTTACACCTTTGCTTAGATCAGCTTTAATGAACATCAGCAGCTTTGCTGAAATCCAAATACATAGTATCTCTATTAGTGAAGGCTGAAACAAAAAAGCTTTTAACATTTTGGTTTATCTCACTGGTGCATCTGAAAGCTTTTCCTCCCCATTGAGCTGTGGTACAGCCCCTCCCTTTGCCCTCCTCATCCTCTAGGGCTGTCTCAGTTTCCTTTTCTAGTCCTAACGCAGATTCATTCTGTGATTTGGCCTTTCTGATTTTGCTCCTACATACTTGCACACTTCCCTAAAATTCATCCTTTAGTAATCTGACCTACTTTTTACTTGCGTATACTTCCTTCTAGTGTTTCAGGATCAGTGAAGAGTTCTCAATTTAGTCGTTTAGCTTGTGGTACTCATTTTCCCTTCACATCAAGGTGGTTTGTGTTTATGCCCTTCACATTATTTCTTTAGGAAAACAGATTGTTCTGTTTGGAGTTTTTAATAAAATATAACCTAGTGGAGAGCAAATCTTAAGTTTGTGTTTTTTATAGGGCAGTCTTGGCTGACACTGGCTTGAGATATTCTCATGTCCCCAGCCCTCCGTGCTGCCAGCACAACTGTTTCTTCAGTGAGCTCTGATTTGGATCAGGGAACCAATCCAGCTTAAAAATAATCCAGCAAAAAGATTTATTTTTATTTCGCTCTTAAAGCTGAATCCTTTGCTCTGTTTGCAGAGCATCTATACAAACAATTGCCTTAATGCAATTGAAAGCAGACCAGAAAAGCTGACAGCTTTCCTGTTCACCTTTTTTGCTTTTAATTCTATTTTTTTCTAGGAATTACAAATAATATTTTCTCATAATCTTTCACCCAAGTTGCCCTTAGTCTTGCGTTTTAGTCGGTTTACCCTACATTGATTAAAACTAAAAGATATTCCAGATTTGATGTAGTCACTTATCTGCTTGGTTACAAAACTTTTCCCTGTACAACGGCTTTCCAGTACCTGAAGGGAACCTACAAGAAACACGGAGAGAGACTATTTAAAAGGGCGTGTAGTGACAGGACAATGGGGAATGATTTCAAACTGAAAGATAATAGGTTTAGACTAGATATTAGGAAAAAATTCTTTACTTTGAGGGTGGTGAGGCACCAGAACAGGTTGCCCAAAGAGTTTGAGGATGCCTATTCCCTGGATGTGTTCAAGGCCAGGCTGGATCAGGCTATCAGCAATCTGGTGTAATGGAATGTGTCCCTGCACATGGCAGGGTCCTTGGAATGAGATGATCTTTGAGGTCCTTTACTACCCAAACCACTCTATGATTCTATGTTTCTATACTGTAATGACCCTGTAGTACCTCCCCAACAGGTCCTTTTGTTGTTGAAGTCCCCCACCTTCACCCTGTTCTGTGCTTTGAAGAACTAGCAGCAGCACCCAAAGCTCTAGAGTCCTGCATTGCCATGTCCTACAGATTTTCCAGGTGTCCGAGGAGGTCCAAGACCTGATTGTAGCTTTTCTAATTGTTTGGAGGGTTTGTATTAGCTCTCACATCAGGTAAGAATTGGGGTTGTTTAATATTTGTTAGTGTGTGCAAAGCGTCTCTCTTCTGCCTGGATGTGTATTTTGTGGCTTTGCTTTGTTTCGAATTGTAGGAATGTCGTACCTTTGAGATCTTAATTCCTCTGGTAATTTTCGTGTAAGCTAGATAGTGGGTTAAATAATTTTAATACATGCTGCTTTAATAGTGTAGGAAAACAAGTTCAGCTGCCTTACTGCTCACCATGGTGCTTTTTTTCTGAATACCTCTATTGAGAACCACTTATATCTTCCCAGAAATCTAGGACTTTTGCCATGCTTTAAGCCACCTATTCATTAAAAACCCTCATTAGTTAGCATTTTCATCACCAGTGATTACAGACCTTCACAGAGAGAATTCCTGCATCAGACAGAGAGTCCCAGCTCCACGGTTTCCTTCTCCTGACTCCAGTGAAGAAGACCAGAGGTCTGTGGGTCACACCAGGAGACTTTTGCAATGGTGAGTGCATCTCAAGAAGGCATCCGTGCTGATTTTCTAGGGATCACACCCTTCCAGCTGCTCCCTGGACCTTGCTGTTCCTTATGATCTGTCTTGATTTCATCAGGCAGATTTTATCAGACATAGGGATGAAGCCGTATATCTGCATTCATACCTAATTTTGTTCTAATGTGAGGTCTGTCTTGTGACTTTTTTTTTTCTTATAAAAATGGAAATGCCTTTTTTTAATTTAAAGATAATCAATTAATGTTAAAATAGCAAATAGATATAAATTTATAATTTTAAAAGACAGGTTGCTGGCCATGGCTGTCACGTTCCTGTTTTGCTGCGCTGAAGCAGAACAAACAGCTGTTGCCTTTCACCAATAAATTAGTGTTGGTACTTCTTATACCTCAGTTAATTGGTTAACTGTTCTTCTGAGGGAATCCATTTGTGAAATTAATTGAAAATAATTATCATTCTAATTATGACAATGTTTTGGGTTTTCTTTCAGATGATGATGGAAAAAAGGCAAATGCTACCAGAGATGCAAAAGCTGAGGGTTTTGCTCTTTGATGATGAATATAATATGGATACTTTTATGCACAGTGTAATCACTTTTGAGATATGTTTCTATTAACAAAGTCTGCAATAGAGGAATTGAGCTTTAGAGGACACTACCATGGGGCTAAGCAGGCTGCACTGCAAAGACCATTAATAGAAAGCCACTCCCTCAATCTGCTTAAACTTTGGTGAGGATAATGCGGCTTACTCTAACTGATTTTTGATAAAACAGTAAAAGACAAACAGATGCTTGTTATGCCTGAGTTAATAAGTGAACACTATTGATAAGTTTCTTATGCTTATCCAGGAATATTTGTCCAGGGGAAGAAAATTGTTCTCACCACAGCTAACACACAAATCAAACACCTAAACATATTTGCATGTTTAATTTTACGTGAAAAAATATAGCAAGGGTTAGTGCATCATAATCAGCCTAACCAATGAATTAAACCTCCCAGCTGGTATGAGATTTCATTTATTCTTGACTTGCTTCTGTTCTGTTGGCTTTTTAAGTGCTCGTAACATAATGTCATGATATTTTCATATGATGAAGAAACCCGTTCACCATGTGGTTTACAGTATCAGCCTCTTTTGCATCTTGAAAACCAACTTTCTTAGCAAATGCGCTTAATGTAATATCATGTTGCTGCAAAATAGTTTTCTATTTCAGCTTGAAGATTAGATTCTGCTCTTTGGAAGGCACAACCACCACTGCAGAATTTTGGGTGATTCTCTCTGTATTCTGCAGGTGCAGTACAGTTTTTCTGCTCTTATTTTGGTGAAGTCATGTGAAATTGTGTTTGCAGCTCTGCATGTGAATAAGTTATGTATATCTCTGCTTCTGGCAAGTGCAAGAAAGATGTTGGACAAATTAGTATTTGCATTATTTTTTTCTAAAGAGAAACTCTATGACTGGGAGAATTTTGAGCCTTAGTTTTGTTTAAAAATAATCTTGTCTTTTTTTAGTAGAAAACATGTCATTCTAGGTATGAAGTCTAAACCAGGTTTCCCAGTGCTCTTTTTCAAAGTATCATCCTTTAGTAACTGCAGTTGTCATAGTAAATAAATTCCTTTTATGTAGAAGCTTATGACGGTGTATCTGAAAAACAATTACATGATGTTCTATTATGTCTGAATGCATAAAAAAATGTAATTGACTTACAGAATAATCATTTGTATGTAGTTAGGCGTGTATTTATCACTAAATCTTTCACTTGTAGATGTGCCTAAAATCAGCAGTGCTTTGAAGTCCATTTGGAGATTACCTTAGTTTGTGTTTTAGGCTATTAATTTTAAAATTTTTCAGTGGCATTAATCTGCATGATACTTGGCTATGTTAGGTACAAAGTTTATTTCAGCTGATTTGAGAATTAAAATTAATTTTGAAATGATTTTGTTTCATAACACTGCAAAAATTTTGTTAATTCACCCACAGTTATCTGTCTGTTATTTTTGCTTATATGAGGTTCTGCCATGAAAAGAAGAATTTAATAGAGCTGGAAGACTGTGGTTCTGTGATACAACATGCTGAAGTTAGAAGCTGGGGGTTGCAGTTTTGTTTTCATATATAAAGGGATATGGTTTTGGTTTTGTGTGTTTGACTGCAGTTTTTGTCTAATAAAACTTTTCATCAGATTTCATCTTTAACAACTGATGGCATATTTGAAAGATTGAGCCAAGTGAAATATTTAGAAAATGTTAGCCATTTTAAAAAATTTATTACATCAGGATTTCCTACCCAAAAGTTTAGTATCCAGTTTTTGTGCTGAAGATTTATTTGTATAGGCTTAAAAGAAGAAAATCAAGTGATCTTTCCTGTGCCATGTGGTATCAGTGGCATATTCATAGATTTTTTTAAAAAATATATTAATATTGGCAAAATGATAACACTTGAAGTGTGAAAAATGTGCATGTCATTTTAATCTGATTTTTTTTTAGGTTTTTCACTTGTGGGGGGTTTTTTTCTTTTTTTTTTTTCTCCTTTCTCTTACCAAGTCTTGCAGAGATCTTGCGCTAGGTTGGGTTTAATCAATCACTGGAAGTGCCTGGCTTATTTTGCTGGCTACTGAATGAGTTTCAGTTTGTAAACTACTAGCCTGATTTTCGAAGAGATGATCCTTTGTGCACAATTGCTTCATGAAGTGCAGTATTTTCCAACCTGTTTTCACAGTTTTTGGGAGACTGTTGTCCACATTTGGAGGTGTTGTGTAGATCTGTAACTGCTGTGTTGTCACCATCCTTAGTTAAGATTTCATTTCTGGGGACAGATAAGCTTGTGCCCCCATGGCAGTTTGAATTATTTTATGAGGTAGTTTTTATTTCTCTCTTTTTTTTTTTTTTTTTTTAATGTAACCTAGGAATCTAATCTACCTAGAGTACAAATTGTTTAACATGATTATTGAAATAAGACTGTGTGTTTGCATGATCAGATTGTTAAAATGGAAGTCTTCAATATGCAAGTAAGCTTGCTACCAGTAAATTTTGTTTTATTTCATCCTGTCATGCTCGGAGTGAGTGTTGAAAGACAAATGGGCAAGTGTTGCTCAGCCAGAGGGGAGAAGCACGTCATACAGCCCCCAGAATAGCATCGGCAGTAAATATGGTCATGCTGTTCTTCCCCGAGATAGACCCAGATCACATTCATAGCACCCACCAGGTCTGCTGGTTACCAGACGTTCAGAGCCTTTGATGAAACATTTACAAATGCAGCTGCAGTTTGGAGGGATCTTCTGCCAGCAGTGAAGAAGCTGACATCAAGAAAACCAGGGGAAACGGGATCAACAGCCAGGGAGTTCAAACAAAACGCAGTTTAGGGGGAAGA
This sequence comes from Pseudotriccus pelzelni, assembly GCA_035584735.1. Taxonomy (NCBI): domain Eukaryota; kingdom Metazoa; phylum Chordata; class Aves; order Passeriformes; family Tyrannidae; genus Pseudotriccus; species Pseudotriccus pelzelni. Next base: position 119,834,228 of record JAWMRA010000078.1, read on the forward strand.
CAATTTAATCACAGTATTAAAACACTGCACCAAGAAACGAACTGTGTACTTGTTAGACTTCCTTTTCATGTTAACTTGTGTTTTCTAGGGACTTAGAACCATTAAAGCATGAAGCTTTTATAGAGGAGGAAAGGTGAACTGAAAAACAGCTCTTTGTTCAACTGTCTTAGGTCATACAAATGTCAAAACTGGAGTTAAAATGTATTGTAAAGTGAAGTCAGAGAGAGGGTGAGATTAAAAAGTTTATTCCAGTTCCAGTTATTTCTCACTTCGTGCAGTATATTGAAATGAAGTAAGATAGCCTTGAAAGTCTGTGGCACTGGCATATCTAGCATGTAAGAGGGAAAAATTTAATTCTTCAAGGCCAAGAAGAAACCTGTTAATTTCTTCATTTTGAAAAGACAGATTATCCCCTCTGGGCCAAGAGAATGTTCCTTGTCCCTAAGCTCTCTTCACATTAACTTGCGTTAATATAGCTTCTAAGCTTTTATAATGTTTTTATTTTGCTTTGAGGACTGTAAAACACTGGTCAAATTCTGCTTTCGTGTTCTGACCACTGGACTTGACAAGACGCTGCAGGAATTAAGCCAAGGCATTGTGTCCTCCTCCACCCCCACTGCAGTTTGCGCGTCTCTGTAAAATTTGAAAAGCTCGCTTCAGCTTCTGCAGCTTCTCTCCTCTGGCTTTGCCTCCACACCGGTGCATTAGCCAGGGTGTTAGTGGAAAGGGTTTGTTATTTCAGACACATACCATTGCCTGCTGCCCTCACTTCTCCCTTGCACTTGCACGGGGCATGGAGACAACTTCATACTTTCATTTGTATCAGTTACACACACGGGATTTAAATTCATCCCTTTCTCTGTATAGTGCTTTTTTTTTTTTTCTCAGATAACTCAGTAAATGTCAAATAGCAAGTATTACTGCCTTCAGCTGGCACTAATATTCTGCCTCTTTTTTTCTTTAGAAAATCTCATTGACATTTCTTTAAATGTGAAGAGGAAAGTATGTTTTCAGAGCAGTAGCTCTGGAATTTGTTCTCTATTTGTGAGTGACGTTATGCAGTTCAGAAAAAATCATGCCAGCATGTTTCAGTCAGTGCCAAAAGAACATAGACAGCAATTCGGTGCCCGGATCTATTGCTGCCCAAAACTGTATCTTGTCCTATTTATACTTTCACAAATGAAGGTCTTGCTTACGGGAGGAGTTAGGTGAATGTTGCGTTTGCATGATATTTGATAATGAATTTGCGCAATTGTTTTACATTCTGCTGTTCTTTTATATCAAGCATTGAAAATTTAAGGTTTTAAGTGGCATAGATAGTTTGTAACAATCAAGTCAAAGAATCCCAGTTTCTTAAATTATCATTATTGTGTTGGAGTTAACTTCATTCGAAATACCTGGGTGCCACAAAATACCTTTGTCTATAAAACAAGGGAGTTTGACCATTCTTCGTATTCAGGACACCTAAACCACAAACAGTGATTTACTCTTAAACACCTAAACCATGGTTAAGAAAGAAGAGTACAGACTAAAATAATAATTTAAAGTGGAGTCTCTTTGGATCAGAACTCAAATTAGGGAGTTATGAATTGTTGTCAACTAACAGTCCAGTTCTTTTGGGCTTTTCCATCAAGACATGCCAAGAGGCTGGAAAACTCAAAGAACAATTATCAACCAAATACAGAGTAGCAATTTTGTTAATTTGAAGAAAAGCAGGAGAAGTTGTTTAAATCTATCTGAAGACCTAATAAAATAGTATCCTGATGTCTGTCTGGAGAGGATGGAAGTTGTGTAACAGGAACGTTGAGTCTCCCTTTGTCAAGCATTGAAATGAGAGCTGGTACAGGAAGTCATGCATATGGAGGGCCCTCCACTGGGAAATATCAGGAATGAAAATTCCAGTTGGCTTATACAGATGTTGTGAGAAGTGGAACTTAATGAAAATTTCTCCAGTTTTTCAAAATTCAGTAACTACAGTAAATTGATATATCATAATGGACCACTATAAATTCCTTTTTGTTTCTGCTGTACTATAATTTGAAAAGACAATGCAATACTCATGCATAAATTATGTAATTTAGATTGGCGAAAAAAATGTTAGCAAGAGAAAGTATTTTACCTGCACTTAAGGCCCCCACCCCTCCCCAAGAATACATGAGCTGGGTTACCCAGACAGTCCCCATGATTTTTCTGGTGGTTTGGAGCCTGCGGATGGCCCAGGACAGAACAGCCTTCAGCCTTGCTGCTGTGCTGGCACAAGGTGCTCTGGGACAGCAGGTGATCTAAGCTTTTCAAAGCACTTTTATTTTCAAAGCCAATTGAAATTTATTTATTTTCAAAGCTAATTGAAATATTTTGCCTGGTCCTGTTTGTTTATTTAGTCCAGCTTGCAGAAAGGTAATGGGCAAACAGCAAGAATTAAGGCTGAAGAAGAACAATTTCCTTATTTAAATAAGAACTATATATCTGTGTTGTCTTAATGATTAATGCTGTTAAAAGAAACGGCTCTTCCTTAGTGTCAGCTATTTTTTTACTTGTCAATGAAAATGTTTGGGAGTGCATGATTATGCTTTAAAGTATTTTAAAGCTATTTTTATGAGGAGTTGGCTGGAAAAAGATTAAATGTTTAGTTTAAAATTATTTGAAAATTAACTTAAAGTTTTCACAATGTTTGCAAAGATTTTTAGAAATTTTTGAAAATTATTAAACTTTGGGTTTGTTTCAGGGATGGAAAGAATCTGATTTCTGTAATTTTTTTCAGGAAAGATCTTTTAAAATTGTTTTCCAGTCAGAGAAAATACTGCATGAGACTTTGGAGGAATTTACAAAATTATACTTAACCCCTTAGATTTCCTTAAGTCTTTCTGTGTTTGGTTGTCATCCCAGTTACTGGATATTTATATTTTGCAGTGCGATGTAGAATTTGAACCTGCTTAAGACCTGAGAGAGGACCCACTGAAGTCACTACAAATCACCCCTCTAACTTTGCTGGACTCTGTTTCAGTGTCTGTCTAATCTATTTTACTAGCTCAAAGTTGTACACTCCCATTTTGGCCACAGGCAACGGAAGGTACTCTTTTTAACATTCATTTTTTGTGCTGTGGTAATATGTGAATTCTAATGGGCAGCCAAAACCTAGTGTGCCAGACAGTACTGTGCAAACAAAATGTCATCACTGTTAGATTAAAACCAGTATAAAAAAATCAACACCTGGATGCTATGCACAGAGGTACAGAGCACAGGAGAACCTTTTAATAGAATTGTCACTCATGTGGATTACTCATCTAAGTTAATGTGTGGGAAGATGAAGCATATGAAGTGATGATACAGAATTGTTCCTAAAAGCTCAGCAATGGTCTGAGTTTGTGAGCCAGCATATTACACCTGTGCACAGAGGCAGCAGACATGGATAAGTTTATAAAAACATGATTTAGATATTTTGAATTAGGCTGATATGTTAGATTTTATAATGAAGATGTTGTTTCTCTAAAAGTTTGAGAAGTGGTAGGCTGGATAAAGCTTTAATGTTAATATATAGATTTTAAGGTTGACAGCTAAGAAATTGTACTTTTCTCATCTTATGTAAATACATTAAGTATCTTTCTGTGATTTAAAAGCCTGATATTTCAGGAAAATTCATTCCAATCATCAAAACTATGGAAGTTTGTATAGCATTAGAACAATGAATATTTTTGTTACATTGCAATCACTAAACTATTTTGAAATAGACTCACTTTAAAACTTCTAAGAATTTTATATAGAAAAATTAATTATTAAGCAGTGTTTACATATGAAACTCCTTCATGGAACAGGTTGGAATATAGTGTTTAGAGAAAACATGGCAGAAGTTTGTGCCGAAATCTCAGAATAAACCATAGTATTATACATTAAGTAACTTTGGAAATTATTAAATAAATTCTATTATAAGTTCATTTTGTTGGATGTAAAATGGTAGCTCATTAATTATATTTCTCAAGAATATGCGTCAGTTATCTAGAATTGCCATCCCTCCATGGTTTTATACGCAGTTAAATTAGGACACAGACAGTCTCAGCTGGGACTATCAAGATGTATCTTTGCTCTCAGTTTCTAAATACTTGCATATCTAATTCATCAGTCACATTAAAGACAGTTCTTGTGCCAATATTCTCAGCTGTGTATCTGAATTCAATGCTAAGTTCATTTGACTCATGTCATCAACAGTAATGCAGCATCTGCCACTGGAATTTGGTCAATAACTATTGATGACAGAAGGTCCAGAACAAAACCTGTCTTACTTTCCCAACCAGTATTAACTCCTGCATCACTGTCAATTAGGCCAGTTCTGCACTCAGAACTGAACCAATGCATCTGTTAATGATGCAAAAAGAGAATCCAGTTAATTTTTAGCTATAATGGCTCTGTCTGCTTAGAAAAAAGCAAAAAGATTTTTTGCCCCTGTAATCTAATCAAACAGGGTTTTCAATATGCTCAACAAAATCTGTTTAGAAATAAATAGTAATTTTTTACTTGCATCAATCACTTTAATGACACATCTGGCCTAGATGTTTCTTGTCAATATCACAGAGTACAAGGTGAAGTAAAGAAGAAAACTGATTACCAGAATACTGATTTCCAGATGTTTGACTCAATTTATGCAACTGTTTACAAGTTGATTTTTGTACTGTTTAGTTATTAGTATTAGCTGTAAATGTTATTTTCTTTCTGTGATGTAAAAATATGTGCATTAAAAAAACACTTGTAGAGGGTTGTGTATATATATATATTTTTGTAATCATGTACTTTTTGTAATCGTGTAATTTCTCTACAGGGCCATGAGAGGCCATGTAGAGAAATAGGGCAGGAACATCAGTGCGATTGGAAAAATGATTTGTCAGGCAGGACTAGGGGCTTACTTGCAGAGGCAAGATGCCAGTCAGATTTGCAGCTGTGTGCTACTTTTTATTCCTGACACATACACATTAAAGGTGCCTTTATGGAGACTTTAATTTCAGTTGTGTAAAGCGTTGTGTAAATGCACGTGGAACAAGGTTGTCCAGCGTGCAGTGAGCTTTTTCATAATTTTGGGCCTTTTGCTTGCTTTTCTTCAGGTATGAGAAGGTAGAGGGGCTTGGGAACAAACACAGGTGGATGGCTGGGTGCTCGTCCTGAACGAAAAGGAACCAGCCCCTTCTTCATAATCTCTGAATGAGAAGGTTCTTTGAATCGTATATTTGGGAAAGGGAGGCCTCGTGTGGTCAGGCTTGAGAACAGCTGCCGCAGGCGCTCCCTCCTTCAGCTGAGCTGTTGTCAACAAGCCAGGACTATTAACATGGACGTACGGGTGGTATTTATCACGGAATCATACAATGGCCTGTGTTGGAAGTGACCTTAAAGATCATCTTGTTCCAGCCCCACTGCTGGGGGCAGGGACACCACTACTAGACCAGGTTGCTAAAGCTCCATCCAGCCTGTCCTTGAACACCTCCAGGGATGGGGCATCCACAACTTCTCTGGGCAGCCTGTTCCAGTGCCTCACTACCCTCAAAGTAAAGAATTTTTTCCTAATATATAATCTGAACCTACTCTCTTTCAGTTTGAATCCATTCTACCTTGTCCTGCTCTTGTAAAAAGTCTTACAGGCTCTTGTAAAAAGTCCCTCTCCTTCTTTCTTGTAGGTTCCCTTCAGGTACTGAAGGCCACAATTAGGTCACCCCTAAGCTTTCTCTTTTCCAGGCTGAACAATCCAAATAATCTTAGTCTTTCCTTATAGGAGAGGTACTCCATTACCCTAATCGTCTTGGTGGCCCTCTTCTGGACCTGCTCCAATTGGTCAGTGTCCTTTCTGTATTTCATAGCAACACAGATGACTAGATTGTGGGAAGGAGAAACACCTGAATATGATTGCAGTTGCTCTGTTACTGAACAGGTCCGAAGGAGGAAATATTGTTTGCATTGGTCCTTTTTTCTTTATTGGACTATAATATAGATACCTTTGATTGCCTTTCTAGGCATCTAAACCAGGTAACAAAACATAACTCAAACTCAGAAGTCTATGTGTGATATTAAATTACTTAGCTGAACAAGAGAATTGGAGTAGTGGTCTATGTGGTAACTGACAAAATGACAACATTTTGATTTAAAGGCAAAATTAAGGAAAAAATAGCAAAACAGAAACCTGAAAGAGTGTCTAGTGCATGTAAATAATAATAATAAAAATCCAGTTCTTTGCCTTGAGTTATTATAAGATCTAGCTGTGAGGAACTGCTGTATAGGAACCTAGGGTGAGAATATCCATATATCAGTGAGTCACAGATTAAAGCCCTAGTGTATGAGAGCATATTCTAGCACTCTTACCTTAGACATGTATCTTAAGGGAAGTAAATCCAGCTGTAATGTATTTATCTCATTCCAATAACTGCTTTCTTTTTATCTGTTCTAAGCACATTCTCCAACTTTTTGAAGAATTCCAATTAAATTAAATGCCCCAAAACGTAGGATTTACCATCAGTAACACATTGACTGCTGTCAGCTGGGATTTGTGAGAAGCCTCTTGCATGCCTGACCTTCTGAAGAGATTATTTTGGTTTGTGACTTTATCATGGAGTAGTCTCTGTGGAAGGCATCAGCTGGCCCCTGTGTCCACTCACATGAACAGTACAGGGCTGGAAGCTGGCTTTTTGTTTCTTCCCTTTTTTATTTATAAGACTTGTCCATTACCTTGTCTCTTTCAGTGACTTAAATCCATTCCCTTGCTTAACTTTAGTAAAAATTTCCCTTAAACTTAAATGTACTTGTTATTGGGATGTCTCTCTGAACATACGAGGTTTAGGTCTTCGTAGTATCCTGAAATTGCACACGAGAGTGAGTTATCAGGCTTGCCTGAAGTACTTGCCTTTATTGGAGATTGAGCAGTCAGAATGAAGAGAACAATATTCTGGAATCTGTAATTCCACCGTGTTTTTTTAGTTTGCTAAAATCTCCCTAATGATGCTGATAGTGTCTAATGGATATACTATTAGCAACTGCATCTTCTAAACTATCTCCAGTGTAAGATACAAAGGAGGCATTTTCTGATGATGGAAGCTATTATCAAATGCTTTTGAGAAAGGACCTTCACACAGGGAAAATGAAAAAAGCCCTCCCAAACTGTAAAATTTTACAATTTTGTCTAGAAAAAAATAATAATTAAGAAACCTTCTCTCTTGAGATTGAAAGAACACATCAGGAAGCAAAAGAAGTTATTCTCAATCTTTGTTCCTTCTTGCTATGACATATTTCTCCGTAGAGCATCTGTGCCCACAGGGTCCAATTCAGGATGTCTTCTGGTAGTGTATTTTTTTTTTCTTCCCGAAGCACATGATCCCAGTGTCCCTGAAATTCATAGTGGAAGCATTTGTTCAAGAAAATAAACAAATAAATATAAAAGGGGAAATCCTGCCATGTGACCTTTTCCACTTGCGCATCCATCTTCCTGCGCTTCCCTAGGGGATGCTGTAGACGGCTTTGCGGGCGGCTTCCCCTTAGGAAGGGTCGTCTTCCGGGCGGTGCGGCAGGGCAAGAGGGGGGGTGTCCTCCGCATCGCCCGGGCATTCCCTTCTGTTGGTTTCCAGGAGCGGATCGGCGCGGGGCGGGCGCGGCCGCCTCTCCTGCCGGCGCAGCCTCCGCCCCGCCCGGCGCCGCGGGCCGAGCCGAGCCGGGTCCATCGGAGCCCGGGATGGCGCCGCTGGTGCTGTACCACTGGACGCAGTCCTTCTCCTCGCAGAAGGTGAGGGGGCCGGCGGGCGGCGGCCTGCGGGCCCCGGATCGCCCCTCCCGGCGTGCCAAGAGCCCCTGCCCGCCCGCGGGGCAGCGGGGTGGGGGATGCAGGGAGGAAGCGGCCGCGGTGCGGCCGTGCGGGGAGTGCCGCCCCCGGGGTGAGCCGTGGTGCCCTTGCAGGTGCGGCTGGCGATAGCGGAGAAGGCGCTGAAGTGCGAGGAGCACGATGTAAACCTGCCGCTGAGCGAGCACAACGAGCCGTGGTTCATGCGCTTGAGTTCTTCCGGAGAAGTACCTGTCCTGATCCATGGAGAAAACATCATTTGTGAGGCAACGCAGATTATTGACTACCTGGAAGCGACGTTTGTAGATGGTAATCCCGCAGGCATTTCGGTGTGAATCCATCCCCTCGCCCCATAGCGTGCCAGCAGTGCTGGGGGCAGCTTTGTGTCGCTGCGGGGAGGTTCACTCGGGACGGAAAATGCATAGTCTCAGAATAAACGGGCTCTCCTAATAGTTGGCGGTGTGAGCTGAAAACGCTTTCCTTTAAAATGAACTGAAGGCCTTCCAGCAGTTTCTGAACCCTTTCAAGTAAAGCCTGTCACTGTCCTCCTTAACCCTTTAGGAAGGGTGGAAAGGCAGGAATGGCAGCAGCATCGTGCTGTGCTAATCTTGAGGTGACACTGCCATGAAAAATAAAGTGTTGAACAAAGGTGCATGAATGTGGTTTTTGGGCAGGTCGAGATTCTCTTTGAGATAAGAAACACGCTTAATTCCAGAATAATCTTGGATGGAAAAATGAAAGTAGAATAAGCAAATTAGTTTTGGAGCCAAGATGGAGTGAAAAGGTAAAAGAGTAGGAAGAGAAACCTCGGAAATGATCACATGCAGGCTTTTGAAGTTCTTTGTGTCTGTATTGCTAAAAAAAAAATCTAGTTCAAGTTTTGAAGGAAATGCAGATCTGTATTTTTTATAGGTGTGAAGATGGCAACGTTTTGTATTTCAGGGACTTAGTGCTGTGATTTCTAAGCCTTGAAGAAAACTTGATTGTTGAGAGAACATAATTTGTATTTAATGCTGGCTTTAATCAAAAAAGGAGGAGTTAGGGCCCAGGTAGATCGAGGGCAGGGTAAAACTCAGTGGTGTGCAGGATATTTCTAACCATGCTTTGAGTAGGATTCCTATACTGTAATTTTTGCAAGCATTACAACAATAGTAATGTTTCAGCCTTAACAATTTCCTGGAACCTCAGCTGTGCCCTACTGTGAGAGCACTATAGGGTTGTATGTCATGGTTGCCCATTCCTAGAAGAACATAACAGATTCTGAATCTGGTTTTCTGTTTTGAACACCTCTTAAATATGTGATTATGTGGGTTCCTGCATAGGAATTGGGATTATTAAAACATTTTAGGATGAAGTATGTGTATATACGTTTCTCTGAGCTGCAGTAACAGTATTGAGTTACAGTGGGGAGCAAGTGAAGCTTTCCTAACTATGGCTGTGTCATCTGTGCCAGCTGGACATCACTGAAGTAACTTTGTTCAGTTACACGGTTCTTCTCTTTATTTTTAACTTTGTCTTGCAGAGGAAGTACCAAGATTAATGCCGGAAGAAGGGAGCATGTATTATCCAAGGGTGCAACACTATAGAGAGCTTTTAGACTCCTTGCCCATGGATGCCTACACACATGGCTGCATCCTGCACCCCGAGTTAACAGTGGACTCCATGATTCCAGCCTATGCTACCAGCAGAATTCGTAGTATGTACTGGTATAGCTCTGACTGTCTATCTCTAGGCTTTTGCATTACATTCATCTTCTTAAATGCACCTTAAGCAGAAGATACTGAGCACAGTTTTTGAATTTTAGTTGCAGTCCTTGATGATTGGTCCATGTGCTTTTTATTGATTATGTAGTCTCTTATGATTTGAAAATGGGAAAGGGGAAGTGTTGTTTTTGAGGTGTATGTGGAGTCAATTTTTGCACTATGGTGAACTTTTAATTAATGCTTTTATGTTTCCTTGTAAGTATTACAAAAGAACTAAGTAGTTCTAGGACAAGGATCAAATCCCGACAACATGGCTGGATGATGATTGCCTGTTAATGTTATATTCTGAGATCTTTGATTTTTTTGTCAGTGTCAGTGGTTTATATTGTGTTGACTTTTTTGTATGATATTTTCGAATGCTCTGTAGAACACAGTCAAATACTGCAGAGACTTTGAAATGTAATACTGCTTAACTGTTACTAAATTCATGGTATCATAAAGGGTGGTACTGTTAGTTTGAGAAATTCTATTTCCAGCAAATTGTGTTATCATCCACCTTAAAATTTTTGGTAAGTCAGTTCTCTTATTAGAGAACTTAGCCACACTTTTATGTTGTCAGAAGTAAAGGCAGGCAGTTAATTTTCCATATAGTTGCATGAATTATGTAACTGAAGGAACATAGAATCCTAGAATGGCCTGGGTTGGAAGGGACCTTAAAGAACACCTAGTTACAACCCTACTGCCATGGGCAGGAGCACCATCCACTAGAGCAGGCTGCTCCAAGGCCTATCCGTCCTGACCTTGGAGACTTCCAGGGATGGAACATGCACAACTTCTCTGGGCAACCTGTTCCAGTGCCTCACCACCCTCACAGTAAAGCATTTCTTCTTAATATCTAATCTAAATACACCCTCCTTCAGCTTAAAGCCATTTCCATTTGTCCAAGAAATTAATTATTCTCCTACATCAGTGTACTGTCTGATTTAGTGGGTTTTTCCCCCCAAATGTGAATGCTAACTGTTTATTGAGCAACTGTGCTTTACTCATAAGCATTGTTGATATTTTTTTTTTGTTTTCACATGTTAATGGTCAGTGCTTTTATTATGGTTCACTTTACGACATTGTCTTTTGCATTTCTCACTGTATGTATTCTTGCCCTCTAGCTGCTAGTTGGTATAAATTGTTGTCAGTTTGCACATGTTCCTAGTGGTAGAGCTAAAATTATCACTCATCTAAACTGGGATGCTTTCTTACCCTTTTACACTCAAAGTATAGCCTACTTTTTTGATTTGAAGCATTTTTTTTAAGTAGCTTGTGGGTGTTCCTAAACAATTCTTTTGCATGTTCAAACTTCTCCTGGATGGTTTAGTTTTCAGTTTTGAAAAGCTAATATTTTTCAGACTGCTACATGCAATAAAGCATGAGCCCGTTCTGTATTATGTTTATGTGTGCCAAATCCAAGCAAATAATTAATTGCATATGTAAGATTTTAGTTGTGTAATTACATCCTTCAATTTCTTCATATACTGTGCTGAAAGATGGCTCTCACAGCCATGTCAGGTTGAAGTGAATATATAAAACAGTGAGTTCATTATTCACTAGAAAGAATTTTTATCAGTTTGATTTATAAGACTTAATTGGAACTAAACTTAATTACCAAGTACCAGTGAGAGGTGATTCATGCTCTCTAATTATTCTTTTGTTCTCAGTTTATTACTAGAAAAACTTATTTTTAGAAGAAGACTTATTATTCACTTTTGGTATTCTAGGTCTGTATGTATGGCATTTCCCAGCAAAGCTGCATTTTAAGGAGAGAAACAGCTACACACAAGTTGTAGAAATCAGTAAAATTATCTTAAACTTTTCACATCATTCTTTCTTTAAGTCATGTAATGAATCTTTTTCGAGAACATCCACATTGTCCTTAGTGAACATTCCTGAAAGGGATCACATACTTTGTTGTCGCATTCTAGCTAACTGAAAACACCATATTCAGTGGTATTTGGGCTTTTGCTTTGAAATTATGCATGCAACCTGCAGTGACCTTTAATAAATCTCAGTGTGGGCCTGTCTGCACTTTCACAGCATGACAGGTGTGTTAGGAACTGAGATACAAAAGCATCAGAGACCTAATGTATTTGGAGTAGAATTTTATGGATTTAGCACATATTTTGGCAGCAAAATGTTTTTTTCTGAATAAGAGAAAAGAATTAACAAGATTTCCTCATTTTTACACCACTATAGAGGACATTGCAAACTGATGACCTGAAGGTGTGGTGGGGTCAATTTAAGCAGTAGTTAAGTTTTCCAAAACATGATGTTTTGAAGTCCTGACTTGGAGCTGATGCCATTTGGTGTGTTATTTGTACACAGGCTATTGATCAGTCCCTGTGGATTGCATTGTGAGTACGTTTGGATATCTAATACTTGTCATTCCTTTTTTTGTTTGCTTTGGTTTTTTTTGTGGTGGTTTTTGTGTTTGGTGTTTTGTTTGTTTTTGTTTTTGTTTTGTTTTGTTTTCCAATCAGGCCAAATAAGTAACACAGAATCAGAACTGAGGAAACTTGCAGAAGAAAATCCAGACCTTCAAGATGCCTATATTGCGAAACAGAAGCGCCTTAAAGTAAGGAAGCTCTTTGTATTCCACCACTTTATTATGATCTTGCTAGTGTTAGATTTTCTTGTCACAATGTAAACATTTGCTTCACCTGTCATTACCAGTAGTGTCATGCAGTGGTTTAACCCTTCAAGGCATGAAGCAATCTGCCCCACTGATCAGCTACACACTTCAAGTGTGTGCTGAAGTACTGGACTGGTCCTACTGACTTCAAAGGTAAGTACATCAGTGCTGGTGTTGGGCTGTTGAGCATCCTGAAGGGTGACGAAAACCTTGATATGTAGCATCTCTAATGGTTTTTTTTTTCTGTTATCTGAATTGTCACCAGTATCCAAATGGTATCCAGCTGACTATGCGGAGAAAATAATCACATTTTATGAATAAACACTGTAGTATCTTAAGTAAAAGATTCTCTGGTAAAAATATAAACTCTATATGATGATTAAAAGACTAACCTGTGCATATATTTAGTCTAAGCTGCTGGATCATGATAATATAAAATACCTAAAGAAAATACTGGATGAACTGGAAAAAGTTTTGGATCAGGTTGAGACTGAATTGCAGCGTCGAAATGAGGAAACACCAGGTAAACTATTATTATTGCTAAATCCTGTTGATGCTTTTGTTTTGGGAGAGTGACTAAACTTGTTGTCAGCACTGTTACAGAACTGGTTTTAAAATGTGTCAATTTGTTGTATTTAGTATATACTGATCTAACATCACAAAAGAGATCAATACTGTTTTAAATACTAGCTTACTTTACGGTTGCTGTCAGTGAGTTCTCACTGTCTTGTGAAATTGCTTGATCACATTCTTAACATAGTATAATTAGCTGCACAATTTTATCAACAAAATCAGAAAAACTTAAACTACAGAATGTTGATGTTGTAATTGTAGGCCTTAGTTCACTATAATGATCACAACCTTAAAGTTTAACATAGTTTTATTACAATCTTGTGTAAATACTCTGCTGATATTTGTGGTACGTGCAGAATTAGCAATCTGGATAATTGCTTTAATTGTTAGGCAAGCCCCTTCCTTCACCCTCTTGGAAAGCAGTCCTGTTTACCTGCCATCCACCCAAATGAAAGTCAGATTTTCACAGAGTCATCAAGGTTGAGAGAGACCTTCCTGATCATCTAGTCCAGCTAGCACTGCCATAATCACTCCTAAACCATGTCCCCAGGTGCCACATCCTGATGCCTTGTGAACACTTCCAGAGACAATAACTCCACCACTGCCGTGGCCAACTTATTCCAATGCCTGACCACTCTTTCAGTGAAAAAACATTTCTAATCTGAACCTCCTGTGGTACAACTTAAGACCATTTCCTCTCATCCTTTTACTTGAGACATGGCAGAAGAGACTGACTTCCAGCTCACTACATACTCCTTTCAGTCTCCTCCAGACTAAACAATCACAGCTCCCTCAGTCATTCCTCATAAGAATTGTGCTCCAGACCCTTCACCAGCTTCGTTGCCCTTTTCTGGACTTGCTCCAGCACCTCAATGTCCTTCTTGGAGTGAGAGACCCAGAACTGAACACAGTACTCAAGGTGCAGCCTCACAAGTGCCAGGTGCAGCAGGACAATGGCTTCACTAGTCCTGTTCTGCATACAGGTGGCCTTCTTGGCCACCTGCTCTGCTGGCTCATGGTCAACCAGGACGCCTAAGGCCATTTCTGCTGAGCAGCTCTCGAGCCACTCTGCCCCAAGCCTGAAGCGCTGCATGGGGTTGTTGTGACTCAAGTGCAGGACCCAGCACTTGGACTTGTTGAATATCATGCAGTTGTCCTCAGCCCATCAGTTCAGCTTGTCCAGATCCCTCTGTAGAGCCTTGCTGCTCTCCAGCGGATGAACGCTGCTGCCTAACTTGGTGTTGTCTGCAAACTGACTCAGAGTCCCTTCGTCCAGGTTGTTGATGAAGATGTTAAACAGGACTGGCCCCAATACTGCGCCCTGGAGAACATCACTTGTGACTGGATGCCATCTGGATGTAACTTCATTCACCTCCATTCTTTGGGCCTGGACATCCAGCCAATTTTCACTCAGTGAAGAGTGTACCCATCCAAGCCATGAGCAGGCAGTTTCTCCAAGAGAATGCTGTGGGAGTGTCAAAGGCTTTACTGACTTCTAGGCAGACAACAACCACAGCCTTTCCCTCATCCACTGTGTGGGTCACATTGTCATAGAAGGAGATTGGGCTGGTCAAACCTTACAAAAGGACCTGCCTTTTGTAAACCCATGCTGACTGGGCCTGTTCCCTTGGTTATCCTGCACATGCCATGTAATGGCACCCAGGATGATCTGGTCCATGACCTTCCCTAGTACCAAGGTCAGGCTAATAGGTCTGTTGTTCCCCAGATCCCAGGTCAGGCTGACAGGTCTGTAGTTTCCTTGTAGATGAAGGGTCACTGATCTCCAGTCAACTGGGACTTCTCTGGTTAAGCAGAACTGCTGGTAAATGATTGAAAGTGGCTTGACAAGCTTTTTCCAGCTCCCTTCTTAGTCTTGGGCACATCCCATCTGGGCCCATAGACTCATGGGTGTCTAACTGGCATAACAGGTCACTAATCATTTTCCCCTGGATTTATAGGGGCTTCACTCAGCCCTCCATCACTAACTTCCAGTTCTGGGAACGACTTGTTTTGGTATTGAAGACTGAGGCAAAGAAGGCATTAAGTACCTCAGCCTTTTCCTTATCCCCTGACACTATTTCCCCCTGCATTGAGCAAAGGATGGAGACTCTCCTTAGCTCTCCTTTTGCTACCAGTGTATTTATAGAAACTGCTTTTGTTGTCTTTAACTGCAGCATTCAAATTAAGTTCTAGTTTGGCTTTCCTTATAATTTTCTCGTGCATAACCTCGCAACATCCTTGTAGTTACCTCTCTCCTTCCAGAGGTGATACACAATCTTTTTTACCCTGAGTTCCAGCCTGAGTTCCTTGTTTAACTAGGCTGGTGTTTTTCCCTGCCAGCATAGGGGGGATGAACACAACCTGTTCCTGTACCTTTAAGATTTTCGCCTTAAAGCATGTCCATCCTTCCTGGACTACTTTGCTCTTCAGGACTGACTCCCAAAGAACTCTGTCAATTAATCTCCTAAACAGGCTAAAGTCTGCCCGCCAGAAGTCCAAGATGGCAGTTCTGCTGGTTCCTCTCCTGACTTCACCCAGAACTGAAAACTCTTGTCATTTTGTGGTTGCTGTGCCCAAGACAGCCACAGACCATATCACCCATGAGTCCTTCTCTGTTCACAAACAACAGGTTTAGCAGGGCACCACCCCTGCAAGGCTCACCTACCAGTTAAGAGGAAGTTCTCTTCCACATATTCCAAGCACCTCCTAGACTGCCTTCTCTCTGTTGTGTTGTATGTCCAGTAGACATCTGACAAGTTGAAGTCCCCTGTGGCTGGAAAGGGAGAGACTTCTGCCAGCCTCCTTCAGAATGCCTCTTCTGCCATTGCATTGTGGCTAGCAGGTCTGTAACATACTCCTACCAGGACGTCCACCTTGATGACCTTCCCCCGGATCTTTGCCAAAAAGCACACAACCTTGTCATCATCCTAAATTCTGTTTTAGTCTTCTGCTTATTCAGAACCTGATTCAGCTCCCAGTGGTGCTAATAGGAGTCCTTCCTCTGACTTCACTGGGAACTGCATGAAGCATCAGTCAGTATCAACTACATTTGCTCAAATCAATAACTTTTTGCGTTTAGTTCTGTAAAGAGCTGTTGTAATAATTACAGATTACTATCACAACCGTAGGTTTGAGCCAGTGGTTGAAAATCTAGGTTAATTTTTCTACTGACTCAACATTGAAAGAGTCACAGAAAATATTTTTATTCATAAAGGATTTTGTTCAGCAAACTACGTCTGTGTCACCATTGCCAGCAGCCCCTTGATTTTTCTGCTAAGTAGCCTTTCCAAGGACTCAACCGCTACAATTTTGATGAGCTTATGAAGACTGCCAGGATCACAGGATTTTGTAAAACATGGAGATGTTACCTGGCTTTTGGGATTTTGTCTGAGGTATTCCCACTTTTGAGATTTGTCATCTGTGCTTCTCCAGGTCCTGGTCAAACTTGTAGCTTCTGCTTCTCTTGCTAATACTCAAATCCCTCACTGAACTACTGCTGCTGCCATTGCAGGTATCTTTCATGGAGGGTAGCTTCTTTGGTCTTCCTTTCTATCTTCTTACTTACTTAACGCACTGGATGAATCTCCTGGTACCCTGGTATACTTCCACAACCTAGGATACCCTTGATCTCTAGAGAGGCCTTTCTTCCAGACCTGTTTAACTGGTCAAAATGGACTGGTACCAGCCATGTGCCAAACTGTTGCTTTCCTCTGGTGGTAAATGTGTTGGAAAGGAGATTGCTAAATTCTTCTGTTTCCAGTGAGGTGCTGCTGAATGTTTGTGCCAGCATTTTTGCATGCCTGTTGTGTGGGAAGAACTGTGAAAGGATACAAATGAGAAGGGAACAGCGTAGTCCTATTTGAGAACTAGGCTAGAGCAGAGTACTCGTGCTGGCAGCTGTGATAACTATTAGGTTTCATATCCTGGGTTTCAAAAGCTCTCAGTGTATTCAGTACAGGTCAGCCCTTTCAGGTAGTAGTGGTGGTTCAGATCACTGACAGCGCTCTGAGTCATCTCAGGAAGATTCATCTCTTTCCTTTGACTGTAGAGGGAACCTGGGGTCTCTATCTGTGCTCCTGACTGGTGGTGGGCAGTGTGAATATCTGTTGCTTCTCGAACTTCTCAGCGTAAAAACCCCATGGTCACAAAAGAAGGTCAGGTAGACAAGCTCTGTCTTCTCACTGAGCTGGTGTGTTTGGTGCAGGTCAGTTGTCTGATCTGTTTGGTTTTGACGTGAAAGCCTACAGCAATGTAGCTGGAGTTAGTTCTTGAGTGAATGCCATAGAGCTGAGTGACATAGGCAAGACAATAAATTCTTCAGACAAGTGGTAGCTTTTTGCTAAAATTTAAACTGCCTTCCTCCTTTCCAATCCTGTTTAATTTAATCCACATTTGAGAACCAAAGTTGAGGAAAATAACTGTTTACTGTGAGCTTTAATTTATGAACCTGGAATGTCACTCTTTTTTTCCTTAAGAAGTGTAGTCCCGGCTGCTGAGCCTAACACTTTACAGTATTGTGCAAAGAGTGAACAGGGATTACTGAAATGTTCATTGATTAAAGTCATACCTTAGCTGAAGTGGTGGTGTCTATTAGATGGAATTTGAAATAGCACTAAACTAAATCTTAGTGCATGGAAGCTTCTATGTGTGCTTGTATTCCATTAGCTCCTAATTCTTTATGTTTTATCTCTGCTTAGAAGATGGAAATCAGCCTTGGCTCTGTGGTGATTTCTTCAGTCTGGCAGATGTATCACTTGCCGTCACATTACATCGCCTGAAGTTTCTGGGATTAGCAAGAAGAAACTGGGGAAATGGAAAGCGGCCCAACTTGGAAGCCTATTATGAGCGTGTCGTGAAGAGAAAAGCATTTTACAAAGTTTTGGGACACGTCAACAATATATTAATCTCGGCTGTTCTGCCAACGGCTTTCCGTGTGGCCAAGAAAAGGGCTCCGAGGGTTCTTGGCACCACCCTGCTCGTCAGCCTCCTGGCAGGAATGGGTTATCTTGCTTTCCTCTGTCTTCGGAAGAGGTTTGCCAACGTGATGTTACCGATTAGAACCAGGCAAAATTATTTTTAGACCTGTCTGTCCCTGGTGGTGAGTGGAAGACAGCTCTCCCCCCCAGGAAAATATCCCCAATAAAATATAAACATAGAAGATTATGTCTGAATTAGAACATTGTCACACACTAATCATCTCCTGCTGTCGCATAATTGGGTAGGCAATGCTGAGATATTTTTCAAAAATGTATGTTGGGGGGGCAACAAAGGAAAGAAGAGACTTTTTTTTCAGCCAAGGACCTATAACTGTGACAGTGCTTTGTTGAAGTGGTTATCGTCTCCTTTACCCAGTAGCTGACCTAATTATAATGCTTTTATTTAATAGATAATGCAGCAATGTGACAGCTTTTCACTGTAGGTGAAATGCATTATTGTGCAGAAACCAGCATTGTTAAAATACTGAAAATAACTCTTTAAATGCTCAGAGTAGAATTTAAGTGGGACATCGGCTCTGTGCCTGTTGTGTACAGCAGCAAGTTTCTCTATACTGATTAATGTCTACTGATTTACAGTTGGACCTTTAGGAATGGGTTTAAAAGTAGTCTTGTGAAGACACTTTTGTCACTGTATGTTCAACCAGCAGTACAGGAAAAGACTTCAGACAGGTAAGAACATCAGTGATTTGTGGCCCACATGAGTGAAATTCTCCAGAGGCATCACCGGACAACAGGTACTAGACTTTTGCTGAAATGGGGATGAAAAACCTGACACTTGTCTTTCAAAAGCCTTTTGGGCTTAGCCACAAACTCTGTCAGAATCATATCAAACTATCTTGGCGCACATTTGCTGCTTTCATTGGAGTGGCTTGATATAATTGCCCCTGTGTAAGTGTTCTTTTTTCACTCTGAGCACTGGCTATTTTTTGCACACTTCTTGGCTGCATTAATATTTGCATGTGCCTCTATGAAATGTTTGCCACCAGCGTGCCACAGCCAGCTAGAAAATGTATGCACAACAATGCATTTTGTAGAAGTAATTTAAAATAGTTCACTATCTGTCAGTCTGGTTAGGTAGCCTAGATTGAAGGTGAAGCTGTAATTTAGCAATCTGTTCAATTACGGAGAGGTGTCATGTTGGTGGTAAGTCAAAAATATAGGTCAGTTTGGAGACAGATGATTTGTACTGCAGGTTTTTTGCAAAGCTGCACTCTTGTAGCATGTCAGAAAGGTGTAGAAAAACATTTTGATTACTTCCCGCTACTCAGCAGATGCTGTGAGTTTTATTAGTTTTGAACTGAGCTCCTGTTTCAGTGAGAAATTTACATTCACCTGAAAACAGACTTTGAACCATTTTACAGCAAGAAGGTGGTCGGGAAGGGCTGAAAATTCTCATGACAATTTAGTAAGATTTTTGTATTCTGGATGAATGTCTGAAAGCCTCAGAGTTTTGTTTACAAGTTGTACATAGCTGCAACAAACAAAGCGTAGCTTTAAGTGTTTGCCTATCATCAACCAGTGCTAACAGGCCTAAGTACATTTTAGATCCCGTGCAGGTGGCTCTTGTCTCTCTGCACAATTGCTTTTAGTTTTCAGGAAGATCCTCTGAAGTTTGCTGGAGAGAAGTGAGGCAGTTTCTATCTGGACAGTTTCACCATCAAACACATATCAATGTCGATAAAATTGTTGAATAGTCCTGCTTATTGTTTAATATTGTGCTAGTTTGTCTAGAAAAAGTAGACCTGAATCTCATTACTCCTTTTCAGTAATAAGTAACATCTTACCTAGGAAAAAAAAGTGCATTTTTATTTGTCAAAAAGGCAGTTTTATATAATTTTATTTCACAACCCAGTTGTTCTCAAGAACTTGTTGAATGAAATGTGGTCTATTTAGAAAAGCTTTATTATCTCTAGAGGGAGTTTAATCCAACAATGCTATTAATGTGCTGCCAAGTTTTAACTGAGTTTGCTGTTTGTGTATTGCAGTTCATCTGCTTTACTTGCAACCATCAAATCCCACTAAGTTAATAAACACAGAGTAAGACCTGTAACTTAATGCTTTCCTGACATGTATTTGTGTCAGGCCATCCATAAAGTGTAATCTGATAAAGTCACAGTAAAATAAAATATATATGACTTAGCTTTCTTTAGAATTAATTTATATTTTATTTTTTCCTTTTCCCTTTTTTTTTTTTTTTTTGTGACGTTAATTGCAGATAGGAACATTTATATTGCTGGCTTGGTTCACACTAGCAGACCTGTGGGCTGTGATACAGGCTAATTATTGAGGAAGCCGTTTTACTTCTCCCAAGACCTCAGTGATTTCTGCGCTTCAGCTCATGGTTGTTGCCTGCCAGGAGCTGCAGGTGCTGTTGGAAGGAGTGAAGTGACCACCAGATGTCAGTGGTCCTCCAGGGCTCTGCTCCGGCGCCTCTGAGGCAGGAAAGCACTGGTTTTCACAAACGAAAAGTTTGTGATCTCAGCATAAGAGGGATGTCAGCACCCCCGTCAGACTAGCAGTCTTTCAAGAGCTCTTGAAATAACTGCTTTGGTCTACCACAGGTTGGTTCTCTGATACCTGTCAGTTATGCTTGTGTAGTTTCTACTCTGGGTAAATAAGAAGCTAAAGTTGAAATGATATTTCACGTGAAAATGAAAATGAATGTTACTGAATAACCATTAGACTTGTCATCTGCAGAAATGAACATGGATAAAACTTTTACAGCAGAAAAGTTGGGATTCCTGGTTTGATTCATGTCTGTTAGTTCAACTCTTTCATATGCTACTTATTTTCACTGCCCTGAAGTACTCCATAAAACACTGATTTCTGTACAGGTGGCAGCAAAAGGCTTATCCATGATTAAATTCCTCAAAATAGGATGAGATTTAGAAGCACATATGCTGTATTTGGCTCTTTGTGCAGCATAGCTTTTGTGCTTGTAAAGTTTCTTTTCAGCCTGGCTTATTTTGTTTGCTCTGGTAGCTTTGTATACTCTTCCAATTGGATATACAAGCAGTCTTCTGGTTTTCATTTCCTATTTGCTCTCATATCATCCATCAGGTATATTTCATATCTTTATGTGGGACCTGCGCAATAAACATGGATTCTAAGACCACTTCCTAGACTGGCTTATGTCTTCTGTGTCAGTAAAACAAAACACACTCGAGGATCACACTACTGCTGTGAGGAGTCTGATGCTATTCAGGGAGAGAAGCCTCTGAACACCTTTTAAACCAGCTTAAAAGGTGTTCAGCAGCTTGCCTTGCGTGTATATAGAAACAGCGGTTACAATGATGTGTTCTTTGGTTGCCTGTCTGAGCTGTATATGCGTGAGGTTCAACAGACGTCATTAATAAAGTAAAAAAATAAAAATAATTAAGGAGGGCAAGCAGATTTTTTGCTTTCAATCAATCATAAAAAAAATAAATAAATTCAATGCCTGTTCCCCTCTGAGTGTGTCCCCAATTAATTGCTGAGCTGCAGCAGCTGGAGGTCCTTTCTATAAGGTGCATGAGAAGCACATAATCTGTGTCCACACTGACATTATCCATGATGGGATCAAATGGTGTACCTCAACCAGTGTTTGTCTGGCCATAAACTAAAAAAAAAAAAAAAAAAAAAAAAAAAAGCGTTTGGTTTTTTTTTTCCCCTTTCAATGTAGCAGTCTGCATTGGACTAATTTCTTGTTAAGAAGAGGAATAAACATCAGTACTTGAGGCTTGCATGCATTTCCTCTCCGTGTTTTGAAAGTCCAGAAAGCTGCTAGAGTCAGGTAGACAGCTGGTAGTGCTTGAGTTTGAGGAGATTATGACACCTGGACCAACTTTGAAGCAGCCTTGATCAGAAGTGTGCACAGAGCTCTTACTGTGAAAAGCTTATGTCTAAACACACAGGAGGAGCAAGATGGAATGGGAAGGTAAATACAGCAATCCTTGTCTAGATTTGCAAAGCCATACATCCACTTTTACATGTCATTTTTAAAGGCTTTTTCTTACTTAAGTCTTAATTTTATGGGAACAAGGAGCAACTAAGGTTTAGAGAGCAGATTGTCATGCCCTAATTTGCGAGGATTAGAGATAGCAGTAGATGGAAAGTAGGTGAAAAGTTGTGGGTCTAGCTAGCTGGAGCACACTGTGCTCTGCAATAATGTGTATGACAGATCTGCTGAGGCCTGCTTATTAAGTTTATCTTTCCCTTTAGCTGGTGTTAGACAAAGAGGTATAAGGCTGTGCTTAGGCAATTTATAAGATGTGCTAAGGAAGTCAAAAACATGTAGAAAAATCCCAAACAAAATATATTGGGTTTTGTTCCCTCTTTGCTTTATAAAGAAATTTTTAGTTTTGGTGCAGTACCAAGTCATAAAGTCAGGCACTCAAAACTCAGGAAATTCCAGAAGCCAGAGTCCTTACAATACTGTTAACTCATTCTACTGCTAACTCACTCATGTGGCACTTCAGTAGCCTTTTTATTTTGTTTTTCTTTCTAAATTACAATCATGGTGCTTTATTTATTGTGAAGTTTAAAATGTTACAGCATAAAATAGTTAAGCTGTGGATACGATTAGTGTTGTGGGAAGAATCTGTTGGAATTCACAAAACTGAAGGCCTATCTTTGTGCATTACATCAGCATTAGTATGTACTACAGTTTAAAATGCTCATAAATAGTTGTATAAAAGTGTACTGTGTAAACTGATATGTAATAGCATAAATCAGTATTAATCTACTTTATATATACTAATATATATTGACCTCTATGCTGTATAATATCCCTATTTATACCTTTTATATTTCTTTTGCTAAAAATGAATAATTGACAATTATATATGTTACTATATTATTTCCATTTATAAAATTCAGCTATAAAGCTAAAACAATGAAAAATTAATGTAACCATAGAATTATAGAATGGTTTGAGTTGAAAGGGACCTTAGACATCATCTAGTTCCAACTCCCCTGTCATAGGGGAATGTGTTCCCCTTTCCGTATTTACTATGATAGCATTATAGTAGTATTCCATAACATTGGTTACATCATAATTGTAGGGATTTGAGAATATACGTTAATGTATTTGGTGTTTCTTGTTAAGTGATCATCCAGATCAGAAGCTGAATGCTACTGATTTTGGACTGAATAAAAAGCTTTAGCTGATGAGAAGCAGTTGCCATCCTGAAAATTGCTCATTTTGGCTTGTTTCGGAAAGCTTACCTGACTTCAGTGTAAATTTAAGCAGATGATCCCTATACAGCGGAAAGCAGAACATTCATAGGGCCAGACCAGGTGAGGAGGCCATTGGTTCTTTCTCCTGCTGGCTGAGGTATTCACCTTACAGAAAGTGAAGTCCTTCTCCCCCTCTTTGTATTGAAATAGGTACAACTCGGAAGTAGAGACAAAAGCTCCTCCCTTGTAGATATGTGCCCTATGCAGTAGGTTGCAGAGTCAGGTTTCCTTTTTCTCAGCACAAAATGTGTCTGTCTTTGCAGAAATCAGAGGCCATTTTTTGGACAGAAGTTAGTTTGAACATGTGGAGGGCTTAGACTGCCAGTCATTCAGAAACTTGATGGAGACCAGGGCCTGCCACACAGTCTCCACTACTAGCTATGTTTAAAGGCAGCAGTTAGTAAATGCTGAGCTCTTGGTAAGAATGTCTTTAGGTACATAACACAGGTTTGGTGAAAGGGAAGGAATTTTGTATGAATAAACCAGAAACGAAACTGTCCAGTGAAACTTCATCACTATTTCTTCTTGTCTAGCCCTGTGTGGCTTTTCTGTGGATGGAGAGAGCCTTTTGGATTGATATTTCACAGGACATATTTGTTATATCTCACTTCAACTATTTAACTGAAATCAATGGAGGGAAGAATATCTGTCTTTGTTGAATACATGGTGAAGCCAGCTTCCTAATACAGAGATTTAAGTTGGACCACTGTTCAGAAAGGTATTGTGAAAGCATATGTTTTGAACTGTGTAACTCTGCCCAAACACCTTGTCGCAAGCGTAGACACCAAACTAGAAAAATTCAAACTAGGGGTCTGGATTGCACCCCAGAGCCACAGGCAGTAAAAATAGAAAGACCTATTGTTTGGATTTTTAGGTCTTTGAATAGAAATAGTTCCAGAGACAAAGATCTCATGGGAAGTCGGTTCCAGATGCTTTTTGTCCAAATCTTGCGCCTTAAGAATTTTGCACCCTTCCACTGTGCTGACTTACAGACAGCTCTAAAATGCAGAGGCAGAATGCACTGAAAGTTAGGGAGGAAACAAAATTGGCCGATATTGTAGTAATGGAGGTATCCAGATTTCAGTTTCTAACAGAGAGCCAGATTCAGATCTGCTATGAGTCATTGTTACAAAAAATGTAGTTGTGCATCTACTTACATTGGATCTGAATTTGATTTTAAAGTCATTATGCCATGAATCACATTTTACGACTTTGCCTTGACAAGTCTTGTTTTAATCAATCTATTTGTTACAGAGACAATGAAAGCTGCACAGTACCTTTTTGAAGCAGAGGATATATGCAGAACTTGAACTTTTAAAAACTGTTTAAGCTTTTAATATGGGCAGCACATACTGAATCAAAAATTTTGGTATATGGAGTTATTTTTGGAATAAAGAATTCTTTTAAAATAAGTCCCAAGAATGTATGTTTAGGACTTATTCCAGAACAGCATCATAAATTTTTTATTTCTTCGATTTGAAACAGAACCAAAAAGCTATAGCTGACTTCATTTTTCTGTTGTTAACAGCAAACTGTAGCTGCGATACAAGGAAGCTCCAACAAATAAAAAGATAACAGATTTCTCTTTTATGTATACATCTTATTAATAAAAAATAGCTGCGCTTAGTTAATTTTCTTAGGTAAGTCATACTGGATAAGAGTTCTGCCCCTTCTTGTGTGTGATAAGAAATTATCAGGGTGTTTTTTCTGCAAAGAAAAAGACGGAAATATTTCCAATGTGGCTGGCAGAACAGTAACACTGGTAGTATCAGCTGAGGCTGCAGTTCCATAACAATCCACAGAAGTGGAAGTCCAGCCTCAACTGAAAGAAGCTCATTGCAATCCAACAGCCTTCTATGACAAAGAAGGAGAAGCAAACGAAGCTTTGAACCCAACACAAGTGGCTATGCTAAAAGCCAGAAGTCCCTCAAGCTGGTTTCACAGATAAATGCCTAACGTGTCTGTAGCATCTCTATCTAATTTGGAATGAAAGAATATCTCAGTGTTTACACAGGCTTCTGATACTAATCTGTATCAGTTGGCAATGCAGGGGTAATGTACTGGAGAAAGTTTACATATTGAATTCTGCAATCAGGGAAAGGTTTGTATCTTGTTCTTATATTTGTGTAGAAAATGTATTGAAAATGTATTTATGAAGAAAAGCATGCTCATATCTTGCTCTCAGCAAGAATTAGTTCTGAAATGCAGTCTTTAGCCTCATATACTGCACTGACACGCTTCAGCACCATTATGTTATTGGAGAGAAAAGTGATAGGGAAGATAATGGAGACTCAGAAGGAGGACATGAAATGGTAAGTTACATTTACAGGCTGATAACCCGAAGGTTTAGGCTTTGTTTGGTTTTGTTAGTTTGTTGGCTTTTTAATAATTAATAAATCCAGACCTGATAGAGTGCTACGCTGCAAGGTGTGCATTACTGTCATGAGGGAGATGCAACCACAAGATGTTGTCTGTTGGTGAATGAATAGAGAGTTTACTTACTGTGAGTGAAGGTTTATCTGAACACCTCTATTAGGGTTGCAATGTGCAAGGAAACAAGCGTTATTATTACATGGTTCATAGAATCATTCAATAATGATTCTGTTTAATGAGATATTCTGTACTTCAATCACAGCTTAAAATGCTAATTCAAGATAGCAGTAATTTCCCTGTTTACTTCCATTAAAAATTTATTAGGTATTAACAAATTTTCTGGGTTTGCATGTATTATAATTAATCTCACTACACAACCTTGTCTCAAAAGTAGTTTTGTTCTGCCACACTGCAGTCCTTCATCTTGTGTTTGTTTGTACAGGACTGGTTCTAATCTGGGCTGTTTGCAGTATAATCTGCAGTTCCCCAGGCTCCTGCTGGCTGTGTAATGTTGCATCTTAGAATCATAGAATCATTTAGGTTGGAAAAGACCTTTAAGATCATTGAGTCCAACTGTTAACCCAGCACTGCCAATTCCACCACTAAACCAGGTCCCTAAGTGTCACGTCTACATGTCTTTTAAAAACCTGAAGGGAGGGTGACTCAATTGCTTCTCTAGGCAGCTTGTTGCAGTGTTCCAGTGCTTGACCACCCTTTCCATGAAGAAATTTTTCCTAATAATCCAATTTAAGCCTTCCCTACTGGAACTTGAGGCCATTTCTTCTCATCCTATCGCTTGTTACCTGGGAGAAGAGACCAACCCCCACCTTGTGCTGGTACGACCCCCTTTCAGGCAGCTGTACAGAGCAATAATGTCCCCTCTGAACCTCCTTTTCTCCAGACTAAACAACCCCAGCTCCCTCAGCCGCTCGTAAGACTTGTGCTCCAGACCCTTCATCAGCTGCATTGTACTTCTCTGGACATGCTCCAGCACCTCAGTGTCCTTCTTGTAGTGAGGGGCCCAGAACTGGACACAGGCTGCAAGGTGCAGCCTCACCAGTGCTGAGTAAAGAGGGACAATTACTTCCCTAGTCCTGCTGGCCACACGGTTTCTGATACAAGCCAGGATGTCTTTGGCATTCTTGACCACCTTGCTTGCTTGTTGAACTTAAAAAGCAAGGAATTTATCAAGCTTTTTATGCTCTAAGCGTGGGTCTTGGTATCAATGGCTTCTTGGTATTAACTGTAATTGGTATGACATACTTTTGGTATTGTCTAGCTTTCCATAAGGAAAATACATGTGTATTATGAACTTATTTCAACACTTTGTGCACTTTGTAAATATAACTGCATGTTTTGTGTGGTAACCTGCTAAAGATAATGCCATGTTTCCAAACCTTAAATGACAGAGATACATTTAATATCATGAATACTTCATCTGTAGCACAATTATCTTTTTGAGCCAAGTGGTGAGAATTTATCAGTCTACTTTTCAAAACCTCTGAGAACTTACAGCACCCACCTAATTCAGTAGGACTGTGCGCAGTTAGAATGTCTGAATCAGGTCCATGGTTGTTCTCCATATTATTATACATAAAGTGGTCTATGTAGACAGGTAAGGCTTAGAAGCAAGTCCTTTTCAAATGTAAAGTTCCTTAAACCGATTGCATATATGGGCATATCTGAGATAGCACAGAATGGCACTGGTCAGACTGGTAAGTTGGCTATATATCCAAAAGCAGATGTTTCACTTTACAAAAGTTTGTGTAGATTTTTATTTCTTTTATAGTGCACTAACATTTTCTGTGGTTTATCTTTTGAGGCTCATATTCAGACAATCTAAAAATGACACTGAACCTTTGCCAGGTAATTCATGGGTACAAACTGAAAATTTCTTATTCACTCATCTTAACTCATTCAAGTGGTCTGATTAGGTTCAATGAGACTTCTGAAGAAGTATTTTAAAATTCATAGCGATAGCATTTCAGTCATACTGCCACAGTTCCCGAAAATCAGCAGGTAGAAAGCTCAACAGAAGTGCAGGTGCTTACTTCTCTAGTTTGTACATTAGGACTTTTCACTTCTGTACTTGCAAAGAAATATTGAAAACAGCATGGATTAAAAAAAAAAAAAGTG
The DNA here is from genome assembly GCA_035584735.1 of Pseudotriccus pelzelni. Classification (NCBI taxonomy): domain Eukaryota; kingdom Metazoa; phylum Chordata; class Aves; order Passeriformes; family Tyrannidae; genus Pseudotriccus; species Pseudotriccus pelzelni. The sequence continues at coordinate 119,861,708 of JAWMRA010000078.1, forward strand.
CTAGTTAGCTGTTCGAGAACATAAATTGGCTCCTTCCTCAAGCTGGAGAAAAGGCCAGTAAGTACCTACATGTACTATTTAGTATTTTCCTTTGTGCTGCATGGGAGACAGCTACATTTCAGATGAGGGCAAATGGTGGAATTTTCCTTTCTAGCACAGACATGCCAGATGTTTACGGGTTTTACATGCCTACAGTTTAATTTTTGCTGATGAAGTGCTTCATCGAAAGGAGTTCAGTACAAGTACATGGTTTATGGTCAGTAGTGTTTGGGTAAGACATTTGCATAATTTTCTGAAGTGGCAATGACTCCATACTGTTTGCCTAAGTAGCCTTAAGAAAACATTAGATGATTTTCCAAATGGTAGTACCTCTGTTTAAATATGGACCTTGATAGCCATGTTTAAAACAGGGAGTTTTTATATGTGATAGATTATTTTTCCTTTAGTCTTTGGAGTCTGAATGATACGGTGTATATAAAGGAAGAGGAGGTATGATTTCTGAAAATCTCTTTTTCAGACTTGTAACAGAAGAAGCACAACAGAGAATGATGAATGAGTAGCCTCTGCTTCATGATTTCAGCTAACACTATCTTCTGACAACCTTTGGCACAACTAATAAGAGCAAGAGACATCTTATTCCATGAATTTGGCCTATATCCTTAAGCTGTTATTTAATACTTGTATCAATTTGGCCTTATTCAGATGCTTCCTTGTATTTTAAAGATACTAGAGAGCTTTTAATCTGCCTATAGATATCTTGATACAGTCTTTTTTTCTTCCTCATTGCAATAGTTGCCATCCTTAGCACAGACAGTTTAAGACATTGTCAGCTTTTTCAAGGCCTCTTTTTCCTACAGTAATTTCCAGGGAAAGCATAACATAGACTGTGAAAGTATTGAAATGTGCTTCCTTAAATTGCCATCTTTGTGTTTTCCTTTCCTCCTTTCATGAGAAACAACCTTCATTGTTATTGTTCAGTTTTACTAAACTTTTGAAAAAGTCCATTGCAAGGTTATCCCCAAGTCCTCATTTGAGTGTGGAGATCAAAGATATAAGGGTTTGAAGACATAGCCTCCTAGTTCATACTCAGAACAGTCCTGGCCCTTTTCACAGGGAAGTTTAAAAACTGCCACGATGGAAAACCCCCATTTCATTCATCATGTAAAACCAAGTCTCCTCCTCCAAGAAAACTCTTCTGTTTTTCAAACTTTTCTGTCAGTTTGTGTCTTAAAATAAGTTTTGGCTTTTTGCCCCTCATCATCTATTGCAAAACCTTGGTTCTCTGATGGTTAAAATTTTGAACCTAACCTTATTTCCAGATTTCATAGCTCAGTCATACCCAATTGTCCTTGGGTATCAGTAATGTTACAGTTTAAGCAGGTTTTCCTACTTCCTTGTGTGTATCCTGATAATGTAACTATATACAATAATAAGCCTATAAAAATAACAGAACAAAATAGTAGAGAGAAAACTATTAAACTTTTGTATTTTACAGAAGGAGAAAATTTCCACAGGATGCCCTATCCAAATAAATATTTTCCCCAAAGGTAAGATTATAAGCAAATAACAGTACTTGGAACCCCTACTTTCAAAGTGTGTTTGCTAACTAAAAGTCTGTTACACAGAAGGACACAACAAGTGAAAGCACTATTCAGTGCAAAGCCAGCATTTTCAGTAACGCAGTAATAAAGTTAAATGCTTGCAAAAAAAAAGTCAACAGAAAACCAAATAAAACCAACCCACAAAACCCTTAAAAACCCTTTTGGAAAAACTGTTCAGTCCAAACGAATTCTGTTAGCAGTGGTAAATAAATAGTGGTTTCATGACACTGTTTATTTACTGTCATTGAGATTTTATCTTGGATCAAAATACATAAACAAATACACAACTCCAACAGTTTTGGAATAAAACATAAGACTGGTATTAAAATTATAAATCCTGTAGATACAGAGTACAATCCAGCCAGAAACTTAAATTAAGGTTGAATCACAAGCCATCTGTACTGCTATAGGCACCCTTGCTGTATGTAGAAACCCAGTCACAAAAGAATACTCCTTGTTCAATTCTGATTTTCATTAGAAAAGAACATTTACTCATCCCACTTATTTTATATTTTCAAATTATCCCTTGATGTGATAATTCACAAAAGGCATTCTTGACCATGAAGAAAACTGTCATGAATTATTTAAATAAAAAATTGTCATTTCAAAGTCTACTTTTGAAAGCTCCCCTCTTGCCAAGAAGATGACATCATGTATGAGTGACACTGTTGGCTTTGGACTATTGTACACCAGACATGACAAAATAGCTGTAGTCCTAGTTTAAGAATACATTCTAATACCATTCTAATTACTAGGTTTGCAGATTACCAAAAACATTAACAAGTCCTCATAGCAACCCCTCCCACAGAGCATCAGCTGGGACCATTGAATATGCCTGGGCTGCTCAGGAGTCTTGGAGCACAGGCTATGGAGAGTCCCTTCAAAAACAGAGCAGGAGCTGGATGACTGGGACAGGACCACATCCCTTTACTTGATCCCTCCATTGAAAAACTGTCACTTTTCTTTTGCTTTTCACTTCACCCATTTGACAGGTGTTTTGCTGGCCATGAGTGGCAGTGTGTGGGCAGGAGGCTGTGGGCTCCATGAACTGCCCTGTGCCAGCCACAGACCAGCATGAGTGCCCTAGCATTTCTGGGACCAGCATGAGTGCCCTAGTGTGAACCACAACTTTGAGCAGTTGGAGGACCCCACGGGCCCCTCAGATGTGTTTAGGAATCAGAAGTGAGTGCTGCTGTGGGGGAGCATACACACTCTCCTAAGGGACTGTGGCAGCAGGCTACCACCGAAGAAGGGACACTCCTGAGTGACAGCCATTAACATAACAGAGCTCTATAGCAGGAGGTGTGTTTCTCCCTTGTAAGGGCTTTTCTTTTTCCACAGCCTTGCAGACACTGTGCCTGGTGACTCATGTGTGATCCCTGCAGCCAATGGCACTGCATCTGTGGTGACACACCAGTTGAGGATCACCTTGTCCCAGTCTCCCCTGACCTCGTGTTCTGCGTGCTGACCAGGGAAATAGCCATGGTTGAGTTGCTCACTTCAGTGGAGATCACTGTTTGGGCCAATGGATCAGAAATGCTGCCTTTAGAGCAAGCAAATCAAACCCCAACATGCTGATGGACATGCCTATGAGCTTCGCTCAGGATTGAATTTAGTGCAGCGGGTTAAAAAATACAGGTCAGATATTTATTATCTGTACAGCATTACATAGTAGGTATAAATACATTTTTCAATATATGACTATTTTGGAATATCTGCCATTGAATTATATTGCACTTCAAGGACCTATTCTCATTAAGTATTTTCCACTGTGGACACTGTAGAATTTTGTTTTAGAAAAATGTATGATGTATTTAACAAGAGATAGTAAGAAAATAGTCTTTTTGGATTGGGATTCCTTTGGACACTGTGCTTTGATGAGTGTGTCAATTTTATTGTCTTTTTGGTTTCTAGAACTGTAATCATACATATAATCCTTCTGTTCTAAAAGAAAAATAATTTTTCATTTTAGTGATATATAATTAAATCTCATAACCTGCTATTATAATCCAATTTATGCCTCTATTTCCATTATGCACTATTTATTACTGCATATGGTGCCATTTTGAGTTTTTTATCCCCTGTGATTTTTAACTCTTTCTCCTCAAGATTTTCTACTAGTTTGAACATGAGTTGCCTTTTCTCCTGTCCATTCCTGGGTGCTTGGAAAACACCAGGTCCCGGTGTTTCCTGATACAGAGCTATTTCCCACCAGCCCAGTGCAATGAGAGTTCTAGTTGGGTTATACCTGGAGCACTCCCTTCACAGAGGAAGGATGATCTACCGCCTCTTGTGAAGGTTTAAAGATCAAGTATTGAACAGCATTGCAGCTGCAAACACTGTTTTCACTCATAAAATTAAGAAAATGTGCCTTTTCGTCGTGTTTCAAAACTGCATTTGACAACAGCAATTACAGACAAGTCCACAATGCAAGGAAAATAAAAACAGTTATAAACCCCCAATTGTTACATGAGGAATTATTTCCTGAACTGCAATTATTTTATTAAACTTGACAGGTAGTGAAGAGGGATTTCGTTGGGAAAAGGTACATCTACAATAAGGTGTATTGTTTCTGGTATCAAGTATGGTTACAGCTGCTGCTTGAAAATCCATAAACACTGAAGTGTTTGAATGAAGAACTGCAGGGCACGTAAATACCAAATAACTAGAAAGTATTTTAAAACATCATTATGGCAGCTGAATAAGAAAAATCTTGGGCTCATGTATAAAATGTAGATCAGACACTACTTATTTTATGGTAAATTTATTATCAGATCAGTTATTTAACAGGAGATAAAAAGAACTATGAAAGAGATAAGTAAAGGCAAAATGGAAAGACAATCCTACCTTCCCTCTTGTTTTATGTTTGGTCTCACCAATTTATGTAATCTGATGAAAGATTTAACAAGACCTATGAATGAGGTTTAAACCAGAGCGAAGAATGCTCCCCTAGAATGTGATTTTGAAATCAGGATGTCTTATAGAGGCTGGAAAGGATCATTTTAATGTTACATGTGGTATAGCATAAATCATCAATATTCTTACCCCCTTCATCCCTTTGCTCCAAGTCACATTTGCCTCCCACTGAATAACATGTTTGACTAAAACGTTCCTGTCTACCTTGGCATAAAGTTTCCAGGAAACAGACAGTCCATTACTTCCTCTGTTAGTCTATTTTAGTAGTTAATTGACCTTCCTAAAAATGAAGACCTGAATCTATGTATTTGAAGTGTATTTTAGATTACATTCTTCCACATTTAAATAAGCCCAGCCGTGCTTATCATCACTTCAAACTCACTCAGCTGACTGAACATTAAACCATGCAGTTACTTGTCCTTAAAGACAATGGCTTCCATATCCAGGTCAAGCTCTAATATCCACAGTGATGGATGAGAAGCTGCAAAAATAGTTAATGAACACACTATGTTGACATGAACGTTGGGATGACTGTTGGGCTATTTGTTTAAATTAAACACTGGGCTGTAAGAAAAGCAAACGAAGAAAAAAGTAGTCAGAGATAAGCCATAGCTTGGTAAACATTTACAGACAGTTACACAACCAAGAGAGAACCAGGGCTTGACCTCCCTCTTAGCTCCTTCTAAGGAAAGAAAGCCCAGAAATTGCAGAGTCTGGACTTAGAAGGTATTTCACTTGATCCACAGAACTGATAAGATACATTAGGTCACTCTCTTATCTTGAACAATGACCTAAAAAAATGCCTAGGAAAGAAGTTAAGATTAGAGGAATCATACAATGACAATTGCTCTGATAAAAGTCTCATCTGGCAATGGTTTGTGGCACAGAGACATCCTGAGGTAGAAATGGCTACGGTGTGTTTAATCCCCCTATGTATTTCTTGTCAATGTACTTGTTAGTGTCTTAAACCTATATACACTTCTGGTAGTCACTATCCTCTGTCAAGGAGCTTCATAGCTTATACATGATGGGTATAAACGGTCTCTTTGAATCTCTCCCTTGCTGGCTTGAATGCCCTTCACACTTTCTAGGGAAAAAGCAGTGAAAAAAATGTTTCAGTGTCTGTTGACAGCGACTTCAAATAATGAAAATTATTTCAAACAAGTATTTCTGTCCTTTTGAGGGCCTCCAGGCTCTATGCAGGTACTCAGGTAAAAGACAGAGCTGCAGGTTTTGTATCAAGTGAGTCCTGATGATAGGTAGGCCTTAGTTGGTATATAAAATAATGTAATGCTGGGGAGAGATGCCCAGTGAGAAACCCTCAAGAGACAGACCCTTTGACAACCATTCTTCAAGAAGCATTTGGGCTGGAGAAAGCTGAAAATGGGTTCTTTCATGAACCCCTATCATGATATCATCACCTGTAGATTAAAAGAAACAATTTGCATCAATAATGGCAATGGAGAACAAATTCTCACTATTTACTATTTGTTTCTATTACTAAAGTGCAATTTTAAACTCGTCTCTGATATTAGTTGAAGTCAATGGTTTATGGTGCCAGTGACTGATTAATGGACTCCTTACCTTCTTAGGACATGCCCCCTAAGTCATGAGTAGGCAGGCAGCAGCTCTTGTTAAGTGAATGTAACTTTACAAAACTCAGTGAGATTAGACCAGACTTCCATTAGGAAAACTGAATTAGTATTGCCAGTTGAATTCACTCACATTCTTTTAATCTAGTGTCAATGCACCAACTTACCTTAATCTTTCATCAGTGAGAGGATTTTCTAACAGCTCTTTTCAAACTATAGAATCGTTTAACAATAGCTGATTAGTCAGATATTCAGACAGCAGTTACAACTTTTGTTTGCAATAAAGATCTGACAAGCCATTACACTAGTTTTAGACTAAGCTCTCAAACTCTCTAATACCACCCACCTCTGCCAGTTGAAGCAATCAAGTCCTATGCTATTTATAAGGAAATGATTCCTTTGTTATTTTGTGGGTGATACCTTTAGCCCTTACAAACAAATCCATATGTGTTCTGATTTCCCATGGCAGATTGAACAAGTCAATGTAACACATAATAATTTCACTGAATTGTATTTCTCCATGAATGAACGTTAACATTATATCTAACAAATAACTAACAAAAGCCAAGATATACTTTATTATAAAGTGCAACTTCCTCCATCCTTCAAAAAATACACTAGTGTAGCATGACACTGTTTTATGAGCATGTGTTGCCTTTATCCGGTTTTCTGCCAGTGCTTATGAATGGAATGATATTTGGATTTTCGGTAGAAATTTAAGAATGTATACTCCATTGCAAATTGCTGAGACGTGCTCCCACTGTATTCTGGCACAAAAAAAAAATAATCACAGTGCTGTAGCAATTATTTCTGCTATGGCATGAGAGAATAACATTAGTTTATACTTCAAACTCTTCTCTCTTTCTCAAATGGATGATATGGATATTTTTTCTTTTTCTCATTCACTTATAATTTATTTAAAGGAAAAAAAAGATATGATTTTTGTTCTTTTGCTATCCTCTGGTGAGTTCATTGGCATTTGATTTGCTTTAGTCAACTTGATAGTAAGTAACATCAACAGCTGGCAATGAAGTGAGTACTTACATATCCTTGGAGATAGTTAATGATAGACTTGACTGCACACCATGGTAATGGTCATTAACGCTCAGCTCTTGCTGTTAAATTGAAAAATTATTTCTGTAGCTTTTCTGGGGATATGTGAATTTATAAGCAGTATCAAAATATATCAATATATCAAAGTTTAAGGTGACATGGGGAAAAGCATGTTTGCTATTGATGTGGGGAACTACAAATAGTTCTTTAACCTTTTTTCTTCCTTTTCCTCCTTCCTCCTTTTCAGTCTGAAGAATCCTTTGTCTACCTCTGATCAACCAAGGAATGAGGCAAACAAACGAGACTGCAAGTGATGCATTTCTTTTAAGAAAGCTTTTTAAGAAATCCTTTTCTTAAGCTGGGCATTGACTGTTTATGAGGTGAAACCATTGTGTGATTAAAAGAAAGTATCATGTTAGGAATGAAGCAGCCTTGATAAATGCTGTAAGTTCAGGATTACACATTTAAAGAGAGATATTTTTCCCCAAATTGTTACGGTCTCACTAAATTTCCTTTCAAGGTGTGTATACCCCATGGTCAGACAGTAAATGTTTTCTGTCTCCACTTTTTAATGTTTAAGATGTTTTTTCTCTCACAGAGGGTAAAGGTTAAGTAAGGTTAAATGTTCTAAGGTCTGAGATCCTGACTTGAAAGATGCTATGAGAAGCTATAGAATACTTATCTTTGCAGTGCAGTCTTTGTCAGCTTAGATCATGTTTTTGAATTGAAGTTATCTTCGATGAAACCAAGGTTTGGTTTAGAAAAACACATAATTTCAGAGCAAAGAGCAGGAACATGTGGTGTTCGAAAGCAGTCAAGTTCTCTGATACTTATCAACAGCTACACTTTCTTGGAGAGAAACATGATAAATGAAAATTCTGCTCTGCCTTCCAGGAAGGGTTCAGCTCTCCAAAGAGGAACACAAGTGCAGAAAGAATCACTGATGAGCCAAGGGAAACATCTGTGGTTAGTTAACATAGTAACATAGTTAACAGAATAATTGCAAGATGATGATAGTCCAGCTAAATGATGTCAAACCAGCGTTTTAATTAAATTCATTACAGCAAAAGACTTGCAACTTTATAATCTTGCAACGTGTAAGAGAACAATGGTGAAAAAGAAGGAATCAATAGGTCAGGGACTTTCTCAGTTAATTCCTTAGTTCGTTATTGACTACTTACAGTTTGTACCTACATACGGGAGATACCAGTTTCCTAAAATCTCTCCCTTGGAGGATCTGTAGGCAGCTCAGCATTTTTTAAACCCAGGCCACTATAATTCTGTCTGAGGTCTCATTTTTTGTTTCATTTAAAACATGTATCTACTGCACAAAAGGCTTACTTTCCCCCTGGGCAAAGTACTCTTCTTTTTATCCTCTATTTTACTGTTGTACTTCTCAGTCTCCATTCTTGATAGCTAAGACCAGTTTTCTGGTGTCTGTAATGCAGAAATGCTGGACTAATTGTGATATATTTTTGAAGATTGTGCCATGAAGCATAAATGCTGAATTTACAATTATGGTAGGAATGAGTCAAAGAATATTCTGCAGAACTGTTCTAGTTAGAGCTACTGAGTTATAGCCAGATGTTCTAAAGGGCCTTTTGGGCCTGATGGCATTGTAACTGATATGGCATAAATGACTGAGGCAGACCTTGTTGAAAATTTTCACTTAATTGTCACTAATCCTGCATGGAAATTTAACAGCTTAGTAAAAATCTCAGCAAAAACATCGAACTTGTCTGGATGTAAACAGTCAAGACCTTGATTTGGGGACAGAGCTAAAAACTGAAGGAGAACTTATGCTAGTGTGGTGGAAGACATGAAAAGTATTGCAGACTGGTTTGCCTCATGTGCTCTGGTTACTTGTAAATACTAGCACTTCTCTGCCTAATTCTACATTCAACTATTTGCAAACATCTCACTCTATTTCCTTCAAATGTGGTATTTTTTCCATGCAGTGAAATGACCTGAGGTGTGAATGTAGAGCACCGCATCCTTTCATGTTCAGTATGCTCTTCTACACTTTTTAAAATAATATACCACCATAGTAGGTTAAAAGGCGTCTGTGTTGAAGGGAACAAACAGATCTGAGCTTCATGTGCCTTGTGATTTGGTTTGAAAGTTGAGTAGCTACACTGTGTTTCAGTACTGACATGTGCCCGATTTTATGGTTCAGCAGCAGGGAGAGGGATGAACAACAGAGATGTAGACAGGAACAGAGAAGTTAAAAGGAAAGGCAAAATTAAACCCGTGATTATCATTGTAAAGCTTTCAGGCCTCCACCTCCTCAAACATCATCTTTGTAGCCACTGAGGCTCATTCAGGTTCATTTCCTTAGTTTTGCCAGCTTGCCTTGAGAGAGACAAGCCATCTCCTCCCCATTTGTGTACATCCCACTTCCTGTGTCCTCGTACTTTGCTGTGCCTCAGTCAGCTGAAGCTGCTGGTGCTCTGTGCTGGTTCCCCTCCTGCTAGTTCATACCCACACAGCTTCCCACCCCACGAGCTTTTCAGCTGGCACATGCTCTCCAAGGAGTCTGGAGGAGATGAAGGGTGATGGTAGAGAGAAAACCTGGGAGAAAACATCCTAGGGACAGAGGCAACACGTCTGTGGGAACTGCATCACTTCTATCTCAGTGTGCTCTTTCTACTTTCATAATGCTCCCTGGTGATACCCAGGGTACTTTCTGAATCCCTCCTGAATTTTGAGAGGGAAAAACACAACCGATAAACGGTGAAATAAAACTTTTCTTTGTTTTGTTCCTCATTTCAGGAAGTCTAGTCTATTTTTTGGCTTTTGTTATGCTCAGAGAGGGGCACTTCTACTGTAGCCAAAAATGAGCCAATATGCTGAAGTAGACACGAAACGTGGCAATTTTTGCTGCTGGAAATGGTTGAATGATTGAAAGCAGAGTTGAAACCATCTATATTAAGAACATTTATGTTCTAATAAATATTTTCAGAGTTTAAAAAAAGTATAGTCTTCCTTTACATTAGCTTTTCGGGACTTATTTTGAGAGAAAATTGAACAAGTTGTATTTATCAGTGTTTCTGTCATAAAAAAAGTCAGACTGCTGAATTGCAAACACTAGGTCAAATGACAAGTGCCTTTTATGCAATTAAAGAAGTAATGCAGCCCATAATACCCAAGTATTGAGAGGTTAGCTAAAACCCCACTTGTTTTGTTGTTGTTTTTTTGGGGTTTTTTTTTAGCACATTCTTTCCTCTACTATTTTAGTATAGAGTCTATTCCTCTTTCACAAGATTCAGGATTGAAATCTTTTCCTAATGGTTTCACTGACACTAGATCTTGGCCCCTCTTGTACCATCCCCTAGTTTAATCATCACAAATTAGAATTTGTAACATATAACTGTTGGGATGACCTGGTGTTTATCCAACTGCAAATAGGCTGAATCATGGCACTTACAGACATGCAATTTGTATTATTTCTCAATTTTACCCAAGCATGACCAAAATTGCACAGCAGGTCACTCATAGGATGGGGAAGGAGCACTAGAAGACTTGATTCTTATCTTTCTCTAAATCTGTTTTCTGTCAGGAGGAAACACCTTTCTCTATTCAAAGCTCAAGGGTATTGCAACTAGTTTGGCATCCTTAATCCGAGATGTGGAAGTGGGCATCTCCTAGGAGTGCTGCTGTACAAGAGCGAAATGGTCCGCATACACTTTTTTTTTTTTTTTAGCTTGTCATGTTCTTGCTTTACATGCCATTGAGATTTCCTCTGGTTTTGCTTGCATTTGTAATTTTCTTTTCTTAAATCCTTTAAGTTCAGTAATCACTATTCGCTGGGGTTTTTGCAACCAGCTGAGTGATAGTCATGTCCTAGAGCTCCCAGCACTCAAGATGGATGGATTTACTGTTGTTTGTATCAGCTGAACAACAGGAACCATTTTGGGGACCATTCCTAGCCAGTGCCAATGCAAACTGAAAAACGCTCTCAAATGGTAATGAAAGTTATTCAAGTGAATACATTTTAGCTGCTGCAAGATAGAGTTTGAAAGTTGTTCCTGGCCTGTTCCTGCAGCTCAGCTGAGGCCTTGTATTTTACTGAAACCTGGTAACTGAACCTGATGCTGGAGTCTTATGATAAAGAAAGTGAGAGTCAGATGGAATAAGAACAGCCCAGCTGTTTCCCCAGCAGACTTTCTTACTTGTCAAAGCAGAGTACCTAATATGTTGAGGGGTGAGCTGAGGACATTTCTGACTAGTGCATTTGTTAATCCACACAGTGTTTGCATCAGCATTTCCATTTATTCATCCTTCTCAAAAAAACTTTGAAACTTCTGTTATTTTCTTATCATTTAATGAAAGGCACTGCAGTACTGCATGTCCCTTTGTGTCCTGCCCTCTGATGAAACTATCATGCTTGGCAATGGCAGATTTTCTCAACAGATCATCAGTAACAGATAACAGTCTCCCAGAGGAAACGCAGTTTGGATATACCATGAAGGCAATTACATCAGTCTTTTTGTGGTTCATGCATTTGAATGGTACCAAAGCACATGCTTTCAGAGGACAGATGTAAACAATCATTTGAACTCCTCCATAATATGGCTGTTATCCAATTTCTGATGAGTATGCTTGTGGACAGTTGAAGATGATGTCTTATTTCTTTGCGTGCAACATTAACTTGTTGTGTGATATTTTATAGTAAATGGGTTATTTGTGACAGATTTGAATTTCATTCTTCTGTGTGTTGCTATTTGTTAAATCATCCTTTGGTTAGAAGTCTCGTGGGGCAACACAGAGTATTAGTTCAGATAAGAACTAACAAGGCAAAATACTTTGTTTTTCTTTATTGACTTTATTAGGCCTAGATTTGTGCTGCACTACTGAATAAAATCAATGCTTGAAGTAGTCAGTTTGCTACTTTGATGTTCTCTACACAGCTTGGGTAAGAAAATACAGTATCTGTTTGATGTATGTGTAGCTGCATGTAGGTATTTAAATCCAAGTTGCTGCCTGTTCTCTGATACACCTATGAAATTTTGGATCCTGAATTACTACATCAAAGGCAGCATGAATGTGGATGCTAAAAATGTAATGCACAATTTGGTTACCTGAAAAATTAATAAAGTGACTGCATGGAGCTGAAGAGGCTAGAATCTTTAATTTGATGAAGGAAAGAGAATACAAATCCAACCCCTCTTTTTCCAGTGTTACATGCAAGCATGAGAATCCCAGGTAGGATCCACATTCCTATTGTTGTCAGTAATACAGCAATAAACAATAACACCTTTTTGTTGCCTCTGGACACATCCTTTAAGCATCCCAGCATCCTTCGCTGTGGCCCTGAGCATGCAGTTCAAGGTTAGCATGGTACTGGTGACACACAAAAAGAATGAAAGTTGGCATTTTGTTGTGTGAGAGCTTGGCTTGCTTAGATAGTGTGTTTGAGAAAGTTAAAAAACAGCATAAATTTTAGTGCTGCCCTCCAAATCAGTCTAATGTAAATTGATTTGTCTAATGTCCCTGTATTAAGGTCAAATTTTCAAAACAGGCAATCATTTGCTATCAGTCCTGGCTACCTGGGGAGGTCCCAGCTGACTGTAAATTAACAAATGTAACACCTATCTACAAGAAGGGCTGTAATGAAGATCCAGGGTACTGTCAGTCTGACCTTAGTGCGCAGGAAGATCACGGAACAAATTGTCTTGAGTGTCACTATGTGGCATGTACAGGACAGCAAGGGGGTTGGGATCAGCCAGCATGGGTTTATGAAAGGCAGGTCCTGCTTGAACAGCTTAATGTCCTTCTATGACAAGGTGACCCACTTAGTGCATGAGAGAAAGGCTGTGGATGTCATCTACCTATACTTGAGTAAAGCATTTATCAACATCTCCTGGAGAAACTGGCTGCTCATGGCAGGGATGGGTGCACTGTTTCCTGGCTAAAAAACTAGCTGGATGGCTGGGCCCAGAGAGTGGTGGTGAATAGAGTTACACCCTGTAGGATTTTGGTGGGAATGTGGATCTACTGGAGGGTAGGATTGATGGGCTTAGATCAATTCTATGAGATTCAGTGAGGTTGGGGCGTATTGGCTGGAGAGCTACCTGGAGGAAAAGGACCTGGGGGTGCTGGTTGACAGCCAGTTGAACGTGAGCCAGCAGTGTGCCCAGGTGGCCAAGAATGTCAGTGACATCCTGGCGTGTATCAGGAATAATGTGGACAGCAAGATCAGGAAAGTGATTGTCCTGCTGTACCCGGCACCGGTGAGGTCACACCTTGAATCCTCTGTCCAGTTTGGGGCCCCTTACTACAAAAAAGACATTAAGACGCTGGATTGAGTCCAGAGATGGGCAATGAAGCTGATGAAGGATCTGGAACATAAATCCTATGAGGAATAACTGAGGGACCTGGGAGTGTTTATCCTGGAGAAAAAAGGCTTATTGCTCTCTACAATCACCTGAAAGGGGGTTGCAGCAAGGTGAGTATCAGCCTCTAGGAGGAAATGGTGTCAAGTTGTGCCAGGGGAGCTTTATATTGGATATTATGAAAAATTTCTTCACTGAAAGTGTTGTCAAATATTGGGGCAAGTTTTTCAGGGCTGAAGAATATTATGACTTAGCTTTACAAGTTGAGTTGCATATCTAATTAAATATTGAGATGACTAAGATTTATTTTTATACTAACATCTAATAGATTTATTTTGCTTTAGTCTATTTGAAGCTCATCGTGTGGAACGTAATTGCAAATTGAAGTGAAAGAAACTTGTGCCAAAGAGAGTAGAAGACCAAGTAATGCTGAAAATTCTGGCCAGGTCAGGGTAGATTTGGCACTTGATGGTTGAGTTGAGTTCAGCAAACCCATTATTCAACTTTCATTAACCCACAATGAACACATAGATTTGCAGGGACCAGAACCATTTTTCTATTATTTTATTAAATTGGTAGGTTCTGATGAATGGGAAGTGCCTGGTATTTTTTGCTGTTGTATTTGTTGCACTACTTCTGGTGTAATGTAGTTGTACCCAATACTATCAAAAGGTATTTTGACTCTGTGACAAATGAATTATTTTCTTTTGTATTTGCTCCCATACTTGCACATGAAATCTCTTCTGTTCTTCCCTACAGCTGTTGAGAACTAAGATCAGGTGAGAGTAGTTGGAAGTGCAATCTGGAAGAAGCAGGAGATGACTCTGCGGGCCAACAGAGGTTTCTAAGCTTCTTTCTGTCCTATCAGCATTCCTTTCTTTAATCTAAAAGTCAAAGCAGAGAATGGAGAGTAAAGGCTCTGAAGGCAAGTATGGGCTAACACCATAAAGATGAATATTTACTGCCATTTGAGATTCAGTTGGGTAACAGAGCTCTACATTTTATTCTTGAAAAAATGGAGACCATTTTTTTCTACTCAAGATTAAGATCAAGAGTTCAGGTGCACTCCCAAGAGAGCTATCCTGAAACCTTTTCCTGAAGTGAGCCAGACTCGGATTTGCTCAGTTGGAGATTGCTATTAGCTCCCAGTTGGAGTATCTTGGAGTGACCTCTCACATTAGAAATTCCATCCTAGACATTCAAGGTCTTCCTGATTCTTTCTTTCTTTTCTTAAAGAGATTTGAAGCTACTGTGTCTTACTAACATCTTGTTTTATGCAAATGTGTGTTTTATTGCTCTCCTTCACACACATACACACACACACAAATAAAAAAAGAAAAGAAAAGAAAAGAAAAGAAAAGAAAAGAAAAGAAAAGAAAAGAA